>OW026366.1:57964670-59164670 GCA_932273885.2 Leucozona laternaria
TTTTTTTGCAAATAAAATGCATTTTAATTAAAAAACAGATCGACATAGCTTCATTAATTCATTTGTTTACTCAAAAAGTTCTGCATTAATCTTTATGATTAAGGTCTTAAAATACTATGATTTAAGGCATTTGTTCGATTTGTGAAAAAAAAAACTATCAGTTTTTACATTGAAACTTTGAAAAAAATCTAAAAACAATTTGAATTAAAGTTGCGGGTATTCAAATTGGTTAAGAGTGAAAAAATCGCTATTTTCGAGCCCAGAAAATCAAAAAAACTTGAATATTAAGAAATAAAAGGTATCTATAATACAGAGTTATGAATCCTAATTTATGCTTCAAATATATCCAATAAATAGCATTTTAACTGAAAAATAACTTTACTCCTTACAAAGAGATGTTATTTATCATTTGGGAATATATACCTACTCCTGGACTCGGACGCTTTTTTCGTGGGTCGTTTTGGAGTATACTAATAAAATGGCGTGGCTTTAAGTGCTGTGCATCAGCTAATATTTCATGTATTTTGTAGCCAACCCTGAACTCAAGACCAGAAATCGCCCCTGAACAGTGGGTGCCTAGTATCTCAACTGGAGGTTGGTTCTCAATCCTTTTGTGGTATAAGGTGTGACAAACAAAAGAAGGGGAAGAGTGTTTCCACAAATTAATTCATAAGCTATAGTTAGTGACATGAATTATTTTTTTTAATTCATAATACACTAACTTTTAATACCAAAGAAAAATCCTTTAAGTCACCAAAAACTTCAAAACCTCGGTTTTCTCACATTCTTGTGAAATAAGCGAGGTTATGACCAGCGATGCCAACTGAGGCTTTCTTATGCCTTTTAGGTATTATTTCACTGCCTGAGGTTTTGGGGCTTTTTTTCTCGAAAAGGCTTTTTTTCATTCCATAAAACTAATTTTTTTTTTTAATTTATTTGTGGTTTTCTTTGATAAATTTAAATCTTGCTACTTATTTCCCAGTTTTGGAGGAAAGCATTTCAATTGGAAAAAGGAGATAGTTCTTTAATATATATTTCATTTTCTTGAAAATTATTAAACCATATTCTATGCTTGCCGCATTCTCGAATAACGCGACGGTTGAAAGGCATTCATTTAAATAAAACAAAGCTGAGAATTAGACGTAAGCCAGAAGCTTTGAGTGGAATTCTTCACGCAAAGACGCTTTTCAGAAATAAAAATTGCTTTGATCTGAAATTTAAGTAAACAAAATTTATGATATTAAGAAACAGAACGATCTCGATTAAAAATGTCCACATATTTTGTAGTTTAAATGACTGCTTTAAATTATATTTCTTAACAAGATTGTTGTTGTGTTTTTTCAATAAAGGATTGTTTCGTTATTTTAATCATATTTACTGTGTTTAATTTAAAAAAAAAAATTAGGTGAGGCCGAAATAAAAAAATTCGTCGGTAGCTTGATTTGTTTCTAGCATTTCTGATCTAGTTTTATTTGTTAGGCATTGCACAAGGCTTTTACTTTCAGATTTCAGTTGTTTTTCTGTGTTCAGCTGATTTATCAACGCTGTTTTGAAGCGAGGGTGAGTAATTGAACCTATTTCTGTTAATTCACCCCTATCGCATAACGTGACAAACATTGAAATTATTAGTTTTTCAACAATGGGAACGCATAACATTACTTGGTTACTATTTAAGTGTTACGAGTATTTGAATTAAAAATATATAAAGTCATAAGCTAGTAGGAGACTTGTAAATAAAATAAAAATTAATTCATTAGCTAGTAGGTAAGAGCTAAGATACGAAAATTATATTTATTTCTTTGTATGGTCTAGTCTCCATGCTGTGTATATGTAATATAAGAGAAACAAATATTCTTAAAAAATTTAATTCAAAAATTATTTTAATTTTTTTGATAATTTAAATAATTTTACAACTTAATAAGTTATAAAAATTAATGTTGTGAAATAATTTAATTATCAAATAAATTAAAATAATTTTTAAATTAAATTGCTTAAGAATATCTTTGTCTCTTATTTTACATAAATATTTATATTCTACTTAAACGCTTATGTTCTACTTTTTCCTCAGCGTAAACTGTCACATATGCTCTTATGTTGAACTTAAATGTTTAAGTTTTGTTTGTTTGACTTATGAATTAAAACAAAATTCAATTCATAAGCTAGTTAGTGACTTATGATTTAAAAACATATGTATTTAGAAGTCAGCTACTAGCTTTTGACTTAATGTAGGTATTTTTAATTTAAAAACCCGCACCACTTAGAAAGTTACCAGCTTCGGTGGTATCCACAAAGGCACTTATTATTATTATTATTACAAAATCTTTATTTGACCAAAACTCCAAATACATTTGAAAAATTATATAAGAACATTAGCATGGCAAAAAATATATTTGCCGTCTGCACTTTCACTTTTATCTAATGGCAGTAGAAGAATTTCAGTACTTTAAGTTTCAGTTACTTAAGTACTTAAGTTTTGTTTTAGCAATTCGACCTGACTCATGACCGATAGAGTGTTCCTGTACCATTTATCACTCTCCAAGTAACAATGCAGCAAAAAAGTTAAATCCAAATTCAAAATTCAACCAAAAGTATAAATTTTGTACAAACTTACGTGTCCAAATTTGTGGTACATCAGGAAGCTTTCTGCAGATTGAGCAACTTCATCATTCCTCCAGGTAATAAACTTTGTAAAATGTAAAGCGAATTTAGGAAAAAAACGCAAATATATTAAACTTATAAAACTCACCTTTGTTTTGAAGGACTGTAAAACTGAAGCAGCACTTCCTGTGCAGTTGATTAAAATTAAGCCCAATAGTCTCGATGGATGTGCTAAACCAAATCGAGCCAAAACATTTGCCCCAGCACCTTCACCCAATCCAATTACATATTTTACATGTAAGAAATCCAATACCGTAACCAAGTCTTCACCCAATGTTTGCAAAGATGGAAACTGAAAACTAAGCACAACCATTAACTCTGTTTACAAAAATGTATTATCTTTTAAGTCGGGATTACACATGTATCTTAGTTTAGCTTACGTTTTTCGATACAAAACTTACATATTTATGTTCAACTTAAACGTTTATGTTCTACTTTTTCTTCAATGTAAACTGCCAAATTAGCTCTTACGCTGAACTTAAATATTTTCAGAAAATGGGCCTTATACATACACATAGTAATTAGTTTTTGAAAAATGTACAAGTTTAAACAGCTCTGTAAGTAATTAAGTTCAAACCGAAATACGTTAAAATGAAAAACGTATGTGCTCGCTTATGAAAAACTTACGACTAACTCAACTAGCGTTGATTTGTTTTATCTTTACGGTAAGCATTAGAGTTTACTTATAGCTCAACTTTAGTGTTATAGTCTATATAATGTGTATGTACTTTTGTAAATCGTAAGTGAAACTTACACGTGTAAACCTTGCTAAGATATATAAGGACAGTTATAACGCTCTACATAACTTACGATTCTGGTAGTGCTTCAGCTCCATCAGCGTGCCCTGGGACATCAATATGAATAAAACATGATCTTTCCTTGATTTCTGTCATACAAGGACTGTTGACAAACTCCTGAAAGGAATTATCTAGAAAAAGAAGCACGGACAAGTGATTAGCAATTATTTTTTGTGACAGCTGACAGATGTAAGAATTCTGTTTTACTTCTATGATGCATCACAAACTTACGGTTACATCCTAGATCATGGACTGTTATAAATACTGCTCTCTTGTCTTGTTGTGTTAAATCACCCTGCAAATATTGTCATGAGCATTGATTCATATTCATGTTATTAATAGAAGAGTCACCTAAGTTTATCCATTTTTATTTGCAATAGAACAAGTATTGGTTTCGTGTAAAAAAAGTTCGAGGTTGTAATCAAGATCGGGTGGCCTGATGTGCATGAAATTTGGTACAGACCATTTCTATTTTTGTTTTAGCTTATCTAGAACGGGTAGCTGCCATACAAAAATTTTGTTTTTTTTTCAAATTTTCTCAAAAACGGCTTTAACGATTTTGATTGAACTTCGTACATAAAATGACCAAAGTAATTTTAATAAAACTGCGGTTCAGGTTTTTGACGAAAAATTCACATAACGGATATAGGCATATTACAGGTTTTCTGAAAGAATGGTCTTATTTTTGGGTTATTCACGTATATCTTTTCCATGGTAAAACCGATTTTGATATAATTTTGCAATCGGGTGGTTCTCAATAGTTCATATAATATTGCATTTAAAAATTTTGAAAACAAATTCTTTTTTGTGTTACTTTTGACTTTTTAACATTATCTCGTTAAAGACAGGTATCATAATATTAGGTGTGTTTTTTGTACTCACTTCTTCGCTTTAAATAAAAGTGCACAAAAACACGCCATGCACATATAAGAGTTATCCTATAATACTTATTATTCTGTTTTTGTATGCTCTTAGTTCATAAGCGGTGAGGTTTATCGCGATTAACTAATCGGAACTGTTGTTGCATTTTACATGGAAATTATTTGTAAGTGGGTATGCATGGACTAAAAACACACCTATTACTGAACTATTAACATTTATCTTCATCTGTGTGTCTGCATTACAGTTGTTAACCACAAGAGCAAGTTCATGCAATCCAGGCGTACATATGTTTTAATTTTATTTTTGGATCAAAGCCTAATAGGCCGAATGGGTAAATAGTTTGATAATTTGAACGTAAATACCGAAAAAAAACTCAAATAAACTTTGCCATTGGCTTTGAATAGGAAATACTGGTACAGAGGTACTGTCTTAGTTATTCAAGCATGTGGGTAATTAAAATACATAAATATATGTAAATATAATCTCTAAACTAATAACTACCTTCGAATCGTTCTGAATTTCACTTGACATCGGCACGAGATATTGCACTGAAGCCGCAACTAAACATTTTAATCGCTTTCATGTGAATTGAATTTCGTTTTGTATTTCGGTTAAAGGAAGAATTGTAATATAGTAAGAAGCTCTCTTAAGCTATTTTCTTGAACCAAAGAAAACTTGGTTTCCAAATTTTCAAAATAGGAAGCCAAATTCATCCATAAAGTACTTAAGTTAAATGAATCATCTAAATCTTTTTTTTGTATTCCTACTTCAACAATGTAAGTTACACTAAAAGTGTGATGCGAAGAAGCAAACGTGAGTAAAACTAGACGAAAAATAAAAAAATACCGCAATTATGGGTGCTTCAGACCACTTAAATGCCCCTGCAACTATAATACGTCATTTATGGAAATTACGGCTTATCTCCACAAAAATTTGTTAATACCTACATTGAAAAAAAAAGTGAATTCTTTAAAACATTTTATACAAAAAAAAAACATTGTACGAGTAAATTTGGTTCGACTAAACTCGGCAAACAGTGAAACCAAGCTGAGACCAAACTACTCAAACTGCGTTATTCTTCGAAAAGTCGTTATAACTTTCAAATTAATCCGTAAATTAACAAACAACTATTTTCTATACAATGTACATCCCGGAATAATTGTGTCATTATTATTTCTTGATTTTGAAATTTTAAATTTAAATTTAAAACTAAAGTGACATGTTCGAATAAACCATTCCGCAGACAGTCGAACTTTGCACGATAGCCAGGTAGTGTTTCTCCGCCCTCAAACATCGATAAATATCGAAACCGTTTTGTTAGTTACAATGCAGCTCATAAACAATGATCAACTTCAATGGAATGGAATTCCTTATAACATGTTTTAAGTTTCAATTTCATGTTGTAAATTAAAAAGATATTCGTATAGCTGAGATCTGAGGATTTAAGTGACTCCACTGTAATATATTAAAGCCATTAGTTTCTTTATGAATAATAACTTACCTGAACTGTTACAATTAACTCCCCACTTTTATCTGTGTTTACCATATATTTCTGTAAAAAGATAATGAAGGAAGGTTAAAGTTATGTTTAAAAATTAAAAACAAAATAAAACCAAATAATTTACTCTGCTTTGGGAATTCAAAAGCATCTAAATAAAACGCAATTAAATGACCAAAGTTAATGTAAGAGGTAGGTTCCCAATACCTTTATGAATTCGGTTACTATGCAGGATTGGGGAAAAAAAACACAATATGATATATACATAAATTTGGCATATGCGTGTTCATGCAATTCTGTATTAACTATAAGCCTCTCTTTGTATAATATTGAACCACAAGAGCGAGATCGTTCGATGCAGTTGTGCATGTTATTAAAATATATTTTACGGTACACTATAGGGCGTATGCGTAATTTTTTTTTAAATTTTTTTTTGAATCTTTTTCTTCAATTTGTATGTACAATTGTACTTTGTACATATGTCATTTACGATTGTTACTTTCAACTGTAATTTTATGATTTATAATGTCCTTAATGGTGGTGCTAAATTTTGTCTGTTACATAAAATGTTTCAAATAAAACTTTTTAGAAAAAAATGCAGGCGGAACATTTTGCTGTGTTTTCAAATATACAAAAATTTGGTGGATATATTTTGAATGTAAATGTTTTTAAATTTAAAAGCATCTGAATGGGCTGGAGACAAAAACCTTCTACCCAAAGCACATAAATGTGTCACAGAGGCAATTGTTTATATTATATTTTTGTTTTCCACAATCGTTCGCATTAAACTTTGATCTTAGAACTGTAACTAAAGGGTCCGCCAAATAACTTTAATGCGAAACATCGAGTGTAGCTGCGGCTGTGTGGCACGTAGCGCCGTCCTGTTGAAACCAAATGTTGCCAATATCCTCCTCTTTAATTTTTGTGAACAAAAATTCGTTCAACATGGCCCGATAACGTTCGCCATTGACTGTAACTGCCACTCCTTGCTCATTTTCGAAAAATGGCAAAATTATGACTCTGGACCAAAATCCGCAACAAACAGTTACTCGTTTTGGGTGTATCGGCTTTTCAATGTATGCGTGCGGGTTTTCTGTGCCTGTGCCCCAAATGCGACAATTTTGCTTGTTTACTACCCGCCAAAATCAAAATGAGCTTTATCTGAAAAGATGATTTTTTTGGCAAAATCGGCATCTTCTCTAAGTCGATCGCAGGCGCACTTAGCGAAGCGTATACACAACCATATTCGTTCAGCGGAATTATCTGTCAAATCTGACATGAGCTAAGTGTTACTATTCACGAAATAAGCACTAGTTGAAAAAAACGATGGCGGACCCTATACATAATTTGTACAAAAAAAAAACCCTGATTAGCGTTTATATCAATAATTATAATGCCTATTAAAGCCATTACATTGATTATTGGATAGGCAACGAGTAACTTAGCCCGGTGACCTAATTATCAATGAAATGCGCAGTATTTATATACATGTCATAATTCATTTGACCTCTCGGTGATGAAATCAAATTCGTTCAAAACTTTTGTGTTCACTAAATAATATGACAAGGTAGAAACTAACTGGCTAAAAGAAGCATTCAATTGATCTGTCATTAATTATTACCGTCTTAATCTAGATATATCAGAACTTCATTAAACTATAAATGAAATACCTAAACGACCCACAATACAAATTTGTAACAAAAGTTATCTAAATATACATATTGTGTGTACCTTTTTTATTTTTATTTAAATTGATACCAATTGATTGTTCATTCAAGTAAACCAGTCAACCAATTGTAAATTTTTACTAATTAACAGCGGAAGTGCGGATACAGACTAACCGTTCTGTAAGTACTGTATAGAATGCATTGAAAAAAATAAAATCAAAAGAATTACCTATTAAACAATTACTTCTATTTTGGGAGTGTTAAAACTTCTTTCTTATGAGGACAATTGCAACTAATTGTAAGTCATGGAAATAATTTATTAAATAATATCCAAGAAATTTCCCTTATATTGTATGTTTTGGGTGAACCACGTTGGGGTTTCAAAGGATTTTAACTTCCTCTTTAGGTTTCAGCCCTGCTCACGCAATCCCGTTATTCTGTTTAGGGCATGTTCAGTCATCAGACAGGCGCCTATGTCAACAATTTTCTTGCCATTTTTCAAATGATTACCAATATTTGTTTATAACATTCATAAGATGGCGTACCTATTTTATTTTATTGAAAATAATAAACCTTTGAGTTGTCTAATATACAACAAATAATTTTCCTAAAAATTCAAATCACGTGAACTACATAATATATGTAAGTGCAAATTCGTGCGACTCCCTCGTGCAGTCTATTTATTTCAATTTATTGAAATTTAGTTCAATTGAACAGATGGGTAAATGTATTAAATTGAAAATTAAAGAACATTCAGCGTCATGAACTTCGGATGCATGCCCTTTTAACTGCGAAAATTAAATGCAATCCAAACTAAAATTGTTCATAGCAATCTTTTTACCTATTTCATCTCCTAAGAAAATCATCTCGTTCAGATTTTTTAGCTGTTTTCGGAGTGAAAGCCAAGAAAAAGGGGACAAATTCATATCAATCTGATTAATGAGAACTTTATTTGTGAGCAACGTTGTCTATAATCTATAGTATCTATAATGACCATGAATAGAAAGCTATTGAGAAAGCCTCTACCTAGTTTTAAATATTGGATGTGTATTCCTCACAATGGGTGCTGACATACAAATATTACTGTCCGCTTGACAAGCCATCAATAGTGCAATAAAATGTCTGTTTTGGTAACTAGAAACGTCTTACGACGGACGTAGCACAACTTGCTGTCAAATCCAATACAACTTTTTGATAAGTAGCCAAAAGTAGCAAGAAGTTGCAAGCCATGAACTTTATTTGGCTATAGAAGTATTTATTTATTTGAACCAATTTCCATTTTGTTTAATCTGATGAAATTCAATCACAATGGGCCATATGAACAATTAAATTATGTTCCCTTGGATTTCTCGCTTCGGATTTAAACGATGACTGAACATACCCAAAGCAGAGCAACGGAGTTGGGTGAGCGGAATTGAAACCCAGAGAGGAAGTTAAAATCCTTTGAACCCGCGAAATGGTTCCTAGATACTGTTGTCCAAGAAGAGAGAGCAAAAAAGTCTTAAAGCAAGAATATCTTACAGCAAAGTATGCTACTTTAAGTATGGGTCTAAACGTCAATTCAGGAAAGCAATAAATTCCATGGATCTTAATGTTTTTTTGTTGTGGGTCTTATTGCCACTTCAAAAGGAAAAAAATACCGGGGGTGATATTTCCTTACTTATTACTTACGGGCTTAACTGTGAAATGATGTTGATTTCTTTGAATTCGAGGCATTATTATATAAACTTTCGAGCCATTTCAGATAATGCTGCTGTTTTTGCACGACTACTTGAATTAGCTGTTCTTGCTTTCATAAGTATACTGCTCATACTTAGTTGGTATTATTTCATTTGTGTGATTCCAAAGAAAAAGTAAAAAAAGCTTCTGGCAAACATTTTTCTAGAAAACTGTAGCTACATAATACATTTACATATATAGATTTTATCAAAACTTCTTACTGAGTAACAGCGTGAACTTAAAAATGCTCGTTTACTTGTCAGCTTTTACCAAAAGATTAAAAAAAAAAACAATACATCTGTCTATTTTTGTTAAGTATTTAGATACAAACACAAAAAAAAATAGTATTTATTCAAATGTTTATACTAAAGAATAGAATGTGAATGGTTGTCAAAAATGTGATATTATAAAACATTATGGGATAGATATACATAAGTTTGATTTTTAATTATTATTTGCTTTATAACTAATTAATAAGGGAAAATTTGTTTGTTTAAATGTTTAGTTTAAGTTCTAAGTCATTTGAACTGCTAAGAAGATATTTTTTTCCAACTGGAAATATTGACTTGTCATCATTTGTACTAGTAAGGTGCAGGTACCTCAAATATCAAAACTATTTTAAAATCTAAAGCTCTTTGAACATATTATAATCACCTTGATTACCTTACGTCGCGTTCTTAAGAATCAGACTCACTTTTGTCCTATTCATGATCACTGAATCTGTTTAGTTTGGTAGATATGCAATAGATGTTAAAATCCGTTATATAAATATCAGTGTAATCAGTTTAATCATTTTGTATAGACCCAACAACTTCTATTTTGGTACATAGGTATACACATACATAATATCAAATATAGCCTTTTCCTTAATTCTGATGATTTGACTTGCATCAGAACTAAAATTTCTATAGGTATCTTAACGGAACCATATCAATTTTCTTTTTTCAAAATTCTTGACTCTCTCCAATTATTCACGTTTCTGGGATCTTAGAATTTTACAAAAGCAACACACGCTACACTGAGATACCAACAATCTCAGTTACATGAACATGATTTATTTCTAAATTTTCAAAATACTAGGGATACAAACACAAATATTGGATTCAAAATGTAGCTATTTATAAGGGCAACGAAGCAATAAATGGATTCCGATTTAAAGAATTCTCTTTGTGTTTAAAGGTTATATTTTTTGGGATGTGCTTTGAGGATCATTTCAGAGAGAAAGGGTGAAATGGGGTGAAAACAAAAAATCGTATTCGATTTTAATAATTTTTTTTTATTAAAAGTTAAAGAATGGACTTCGATCATAGTAAGGGGTACATAACTTTCAAAATTTTGTTTTTATAAAGTAAATTGGGTTGACAACGAAAGAATATTATATTTTTAAATATTTATAGGTAGTTTACACTTAGAGAAAGATTTTAGAACTAAATATTTCTCAAACGTGAGCTTCGCTTCCATAACGGCCATTCATGGTAAAAAAATAACTTTTATCATTTTATGTACCTAATTGTTACAAACTGATGGGTAGGTATGTGCAGTGAAATTAAATTAACAATCTCTATATCTTTTGGTAAAAAATTACATTTGAAGTTTTATGTTTCTAAAAACATATTCTGATACAGAAAATTTTCCCGCTTACAAAGTATGACAAATTTTTGCCATATTCACGAATCCGAGTTCCATTCTTAATTAATCCAAATATTTTGCGTACTTTAGCAAAGCGGAATATCGAAAAAGTACAATTGTATGGACTTTCGGAAGCCTTCTTTCTTGCGAAAGCAATAGTGAACGAAAAGTAACAATCCGTATCAGTGGCGTAACTACGGGGGGAGCAAAGAGGACAATTACCCCCTCCCCCCAGAACGATACACAATATCATTCAATTGTATGATATTAAGCTCATTTTAAGAAATTGCTCGAAATAAACATTTTAAAATAATAGAGCTGCAAATATGACACCACTTTATAATAAACTGTGAAAAAAACTCCTCCATTACGTAATTAATGCTAATAACAAGCCTGTATTCACTAACCGACCTGCTTCCCTTTGCTCCTTCAAAAATGTTTCTTATAGGCAGATATACAGGGTAATTTTCATAAGATGTATCACAAACCCAAGTTGTATGGGCTGGTTCAAAACAAAAAAAAAAGAAATCGTATAGTGGAGGGGGCAATTTTATGAAAAAGAGTCTTAAAGTAAAAAAACAATATATCCTTACTATATTCCGTTATAACTTTTCTTAAAGCTAAAATCCCATTTATCAACGTTTCTTTAGAAATCAACTTTTTTGAGTAAATACTTTTTGTGAAATTAATTTTATTTTGAATCTGATTTTTTTTTTCAAAATTTCACTTGATTAAGTACCTACTACCTCCGTTTTTACTCTTCAATTGTCTGATCGATTCAAAGTGAAACACTGAAAACTTTTTCTTTCTTTTATTTTATTTTTAAATAAAGTTGTTTTAGTGAACAGTTTTTGAAAAATTAATTTTCAAACTCAATATTTTTTATAAAAAAATTCTATCTAAATTTTTTTTAAATTTTACGTATTTAAGTACTATTTTTGTTTTACAATTTCAATACTTTTATAAATTTTTAGTCAAAAACAGAAAACCGAATGCTTAAATGTCTTGTAAAGAGTCCGCCATCTAACGTTTTTTTTTCAACTAGTGCTTATTTCGTAAATGGTAACACTTACATAGCTCATGTCTGATTTGACAGATAATTAGTTTTATCCTTCCGCTGAACGAATATGGTAGTGTATACGCTTCCCTGCGATCGACTTAGAGAAGATGCCGATTTTGCCAAAAAAATCATCTTTTCAGATGAAGCTCATTTTGATCTTGGCGGGTAGTAAACAAGCAAAATTGTCGCATTTGGGGCACAGAAAACCCGCACGCATACATTAAAAAGCCGATACACCCAAAACGAGTCACTGTTTGGTGCGGATTTTGGTCCAGAGGCATAATTGGGCCATTTTTCGAAAATGAGCAAGGAGTGGCCGTTACAGTCAATGGCGATCGTTATCGGGCCATGTTGAACGAATTTTTGTTCACAAAAATTGAAGAGGAGTATATTGGTAACATTTGGGTTCAACAGGACGGCGCTACGTGCACACAGCCGAAGCTACACTCGACGTTTTGCGCCATTTTCAAAAAAAAAAAGAAGTTATTTGGCGGACCCTTATATGTACCTACTTTTTGATAAAATTGAAAACAACTAAATCTACTTTATACCTATGTACGTAGAAATTAATAATAGCATAGAATATTAAAAACAAAACTGTAACTTAAAAACGTAAGATTGAGGACATTTAAAATTTTTTTTCTTCAATATTTTTAGTTTGGAAAATATTTTTTTCAAATCTGTTCACTAAACAATATTATGTATTTAAAACGGAAAATAAAAGAAGAGATTTCTAGCTTTACAAAAAGGTATAGCATTTCATTGTATTACTGTTGTTTTGTAATCATTTTTTTTAATATTTTTGAAAATTGCTTGCTAAAATTTCTTCTACGTATATGTATAAAAATCTAATGCGTTTTTGTTTCTTGAAAATATTCAAGGAAAAATTTAAATAATTATTGTTCGTAATATGTTTTTTTATTCAGTACCTACAAGTTTTCATTCATCAGCTTTAATTTTGTATTGTATGTATGAATGAATGTATTAGTATGATTTTTGATACGACCTACAGTTTTTGAGATTCATATCGTACGTTGAGAATAGAAACGTCACAACCCCAAAAACAAGAAATTTTAAATTTGCCTTATATCGTTTTTTATTTATAGACGTATACGAAATTTTCATCTTGAGTGACACTGTTGATGAGAAATGTTAGGCAAAACAACGTTAGTGTACTTTTAAGTACAGCAATTAGTAGACATTTTCTTCAGTTTTTATGCTTATATGAATAGTGAAAATAGTTTTAATATCTTACTTCATTTTTGGAGTAGTAGCACATTTTCTGAAAATAATACATCATTGTTCTTCCTCATTGCATCAATAATTAACATTGAAATGCGCTTGTGCCAGCATTATGCAATATGTTGTAGGTAAGTTTTAGTTCCATTTTCTTAAAATAGCCTTACATACAAAAGATACCAGTACTGAATGTGAGTCCTGTTATCAATTCTGTTTCTTTGTATTTGTGTGATTCCAATCAACTTTGAATGACAAACCTGTCCCGGAAGCAACGGCTTTGTGGGGTTCAAGATCAAATGTATCACTTGTCTTAAAAGACGGAAGCTTAAATGGTACTATTCTTGAGTATCTATAAATTTGTCTCGTGGATTTGAGTGGATGTATAACCAAAATATGAGTTCCATGATTTATGGGTATAAGCAACACCGACGCTTAAATAATGTTTTTGGGCAAATGCTCATGGTAATATTCACCCGGTATATACCAAAAAGAGTAGATTTATATGTGGTTATTGGCTTAAAATTGTCAGTTGCAACTAGAACTGCAGCCGGAATAGCTTTCAAAATATTGAATAAACATCAATTCAATCCTTGCGTTCAAAAATCTATCCGAGACGGTGTCAACCTTTCCAAAAATGTTCAGATATATTGAGTTGTTTTTGTATCAGCTGTTTTATCACAAGGTATTACAACAACACAAAGTTATCAGATCGCTTACATACATCCCTACATTCATTCATACATACATACATACATACCTATATAATACAGCACTTTTGACGTTTCAAATTGTTAGAAAAAATAAAAATAACAGACCGATTGTTGGTTTGTGTCGCGAAAAAAAATACATCATACAATTTTAAAAAAAATATATCAGAACAATAAAATATGGATAACTAAGCTTGTGCACCATCTTTGATAAAAATTTTGTCTTTAAAATAAACAAAAATTTGTACAGCATCACAGCATTGTGAGCATGTTAAAAAAGGACGTTCGAAACATTTTGCAGGCAGTTCCAGCTTCCAGGTGTAGTATACTCTTGTGTTCAGACAGTAACATGTTATAACATTAGCTGTGTTCCATTGGGCCTTGCAAAGTACTTCCCAGTAGATAGTGAATGAAACGCTATTATTATACCAAACGTAAAATCTAACTTCAATATAAAGGGTGGTTAAATTTTAAGGGCCGATGTTGAATGTGAACCACACCTAAACGTCAAGTTTTTTTCTGCATTTCATTTGACATTTCTCAATTTCAAACTAACTCAATTTGAACCATAGAAAGATACACAATCGAGCAACGCGTTAAAGTTATTCAGGCTTATTATATAAATGGGCGTTCAAATAAAAATGCATATCGTGTACTTCGTGATTTTTTCGGTCAATTTAATCGGCACATTTTCACCTCAGTGGATTCGTCAATAAGAAGAATTGCCGCATTTGGGCGAATGATAATCCAAGAGTGATTGTCGAAAAACCAATGCACCCACAAAGACTGACTGTTTGGTGCTGTTTATGGGCTGGCGGCATCATCGGGCCGTATTTTTTCCAAAATGAGGCCGGTCATAGGTAGATTAGATACTATAGGACAAGTTTAGGATTCGTGAACAAAATCGATCTCGGGATTTTAATCAAACTTGACATTACAATAATAGAGAACATGAACAAAGTCGGTCCGGCAATTCTGTATGCCTATCTGTATAGTGTATATCTCTCTGTACCTCGACCTAAAGCCTAAACCACTGAAGCGATTTTATTGAAATTTGGAACTTACCGGTTTTTAGTGATTCCCTAGAGGAGAAATTTAAATTTTTTGATTTGCTCTGAAAATAACGGTACATAGCATATAACCGTTATCTATAGATATAAATTTTGGTAAACAAATTTACCAACGGTAGATACTTGTCAAGAACAGTTTATTTGATTTTCAACTTTCCCATTAATGGCTTGAACGATTTTGATAAAATTGTTTGTACAGGAAGTCCGTTTAAATTGAAATACTATTACATAGAAAAAATTTCAACAAAAACAGAATTCGATTTTTTTTAAATCAATATTTTGGAAACGGGTTAATGAATTTTTTAAACTTAGGTTTTTAGGTGCCTATATCCTATATTAAATACTTAAAAATGGTATCCCAATACTCAGTCAATGGCTTAATAAAGAAATTTGAATACGCTGTAATTTTGATATGGGAATAAGTTATAAATTTTGTGTGGGGATCTATATTAGTACAATATACTCATTTGTATGAAGCCAAGGTACATTTGTAAATTGTTAAAGTGAATTCAATTATTAAAATAATGACAAAAGTAATACGCATTAACAATGAAGATTTGTTGCGATTTAACCTACTTACTGAAATAACGGATTTTTGGGACTCAAGTCCAGAGTACATTATCTAAATTATGCTCAGTTATATTTTAATTTCTAATAATAACTTACACTGAGTTTGTCATTGGATAAATGCTGGTTAAAATGGTAAGGATATCTATCGACAGACATCATTTTAAACAAGGGTTTAAATAAAATCCTTGACAGCGAAAAACGTAACACAATTGCCAGAAGTTCAAATGAATAAACGAGTTAATTTAATTAAACACAATTATACAATTCAAAGAATTGCTTTCACTGCATAAAGCAACTATTGTACGAACTTGTACCTACTAATGCTCAAAATATCAGACTATACGGAGCGCGGCTAGGTTGTTAACGGTCTTGATAATGCCCTTAAACTATCCGGTACTTTGTAATTAGCTCGCTATGATACCGGTATCACCATTAACTAATATGATACACAAGACGATTCAAAACAATTATAAAACTGAGCTTTTTCGGAGTGTTGCCTTTCGCACCCCATACCTTTAAACTTGTGGTTTATGATTTCTCAACTTTTATATACAAAGTTTGGAGCGTGAAGCTTTGCAAAAAAAAGCTATCAAATGGGGAAGTATCATTATTTTGAAGGGTTTTTGATCCATGAATTGGAAATTCTGATTGTTGGTTTTAAAAATTCCAAAATAATAAATAATACAGACATACATACATTTTTTTGCTTGTGTTGAGTTTTATGAATTTTAATTAATTTTAATTTAGGATCATTTAATGATAAACTATAATTACTATCAAAAGCTTTTATTGTACTCCACGTCTAAGAATTTATCTGTAACTTTAATCTGGTTACATTAAAAAAATTATTTTTTGACACTGACTTAAATATGGGCAAAATACACTTTGTATATTTTTTTTTGGATTTACTGACGAAACACAAACCAAGTGGATATGTTTATCAATATATATTTTACTTACCCTTATTCCCCCCTAAAAATTAAAGCCCCAGTCTAAATTAAAGGTAAGATTTCCATTAAAATCAGCTTTGTCGGAATTTTTTGAAGCTTCGCCTATTTTTGTCTAATTTTCGTATTAGTTAATTTTCACGCTATGTAAAAAATAAATGTTTTGTAAAAGTGTTAGGCTCATTTTAAGAACAAATGAAATAGAACAAGCATATGAAAGAAAATGGTAAGGAAGCATGAAACTCGATAAATTGCTACAATTCCGGTCTGAATTCCCGAAAAAGATATGAGTCTAGGCGAAAACAAATAAAAAAAATTGTTGAGCGGTTTTATTAAAAAAAATTTTTATTTGTTAAATTTTTTAAAGTTAAAAAAAATTGTTTGCTAATTGAAAGTATTTGATAGTACACACCAATAAAACAAATTTCAAAATAATTTTATAAGTTTTAAAAATATTATCGATTTTTCAAAAAATATATTTGACATTATTTGGATTGCAAATTTACTTTTGACATGTAGCAGACAGGCCACGTATAAAACATTAAAATTCCATTTTTTTCAATTTTAACTAATTGTAGATACACTGTTTTTTCTATTTAAATTTGTAAATTAGATCATTTATTTAGTTCAATAAGTAAAAACAAAAAAGTTAAAATTTGTTATAGGAATTGCTTTAAAAGATTTATTCGTGTTATAATATTTGTAGGATCAAAATAACGGTAGTTAAGAAATTTTTTTTTTTTTCAAAATAGCTTCACCGATTTTGTAAAAACAATAATTCAGTTAATTTTTGATGTTCGCTTTTATCAAAAAGGGGTCAACTTATTTCCATTAATTTTTTGAAAAATTATTTAAGTAAATGCATTAGTATTATATACCTACCAAATTTAAAAACAATATATTTTTGGATTTTTAAATAAATTAAATAACTTTTTTTTTTTGAAAACTCAATATTCCGAAAATCTAGCACCAAACGGTTTTTGAAAATTATTCAAGATATTTTTAACAAATGCTAATATTACTATATGATCTACCATTACACAGGAACTAAGTTAAGCACTATTATTAACAATATATACCTCGCATGGGATTTTTTTTTTAATTGTTGAGCTTTAACTGTCGGTATTTTAAAAACTGGTTAATAATTTGTTTGCTTAAATTTTAATACTTAAAATTGTGGTAACAAAAAAATGTTTTTTACTAAAGCCAGTCTAACGATTTTAAAAATTAATTTATCATAAATTGCAATTTTTTAAAGAAATCAGATGGTGTACACAGCGTTAGAACCTTACTCCAATCGGAGTAAATTTACTCCAATTTTGAGAAAGAAAATAAATCTACTCCACCACTTCGTATTTTTTTAGATCTCTTCCTTTTTCTCACAGTAAAAAAATCACAAATTCTTTAGCCAAACTATATGTGTTGTTCAGTTTTCTAACCAACTCTGGGTATGAACGTTTAAATTTAAAATTCTTTTCAGTTCTGAAAGTGAATTTGTGTATGTGATTTATTTTTTTTGTTAAAAATACAATTTTTGAAAGTTTTTTCGTTACTTTTCAAATCTACTCCACTTTTTTTACAAATCTGCTCCGAAATTTTACTACTGAGGTTCTAACCCTGGGTGTACATCTCGTTGTTGTCAAAACAATTTCAGAAGTTCTTTAAACAACTGAAAATTGAATTCTGTATGCATTCAACAGATCACTACCCATTGCACATATAGCTAAAAGTTTTTGGTTTTAAGACTGTTTACTGGGCTTTGCTACTTTTGCTTTTCTAAGACAATCATTCTGTTAGTAAATTTTTAAAATTTTGTCAAATCGCGCGCTTTTTAACTTTTCATTTATTATTTTATATTTTTAAAACAATACTCTCACTTTCAGAGAAGTTGAGTGAGTAGGCATAATTTTGAAAGAATGTAAATAGATGTAATGTAATAAATCTTATAAATTCAATTTTTTGTCAATCCTTTTTTTTTGTTTAGTTAAATTATATTTAATTATAATGGCGCAAATTTGTAAACAGTCCTCGTTTAAGGAATAAAACAGACTCTAGTAAACGCAGTCGTTTAGTTGCGAGCCCTTGTCTAACCTTTTCTTAATTTTAAACAAATCTTCTAACTAATGAAGGTTTTTAGCGCATTTGTAGGGTTTTTAGCGTTTTTAGGTTTTCCTATGATTTGTGGTAAAGCATTCGACTGCATATCGAGAGGTCCCCGGTTCAAATCCGGGTGTCCCCTTTGAAAAATTAAATTTGTTTTTCTTTTTCCAAACTCCCCTATAGCTATTTCACCTTTCCAGCTACGATGACGGGTGATTTTGTGAGCAGAAAATGATTTGCCACAATATGGTAGTCCAACACTATGTACCCTTTTTTTTTTGTTTTTGTTGGGGCGGTCGACCGAATACAAGTTGGTATTGTAAATATATTGTTTGGTGTCGTAGTCTATTGAATGGGGGGGTGGAGATGGTGTTGTTTTGTCGTGGTAATGGTTACTGGGTGCATGCACCACAAATTAAAGCTAAGACAGTTTTCCTGATTGTTGATTTACATGCTTAATATCTTCATCAAACATTTTTCTTTAAATTTTTCTTATAAAATTACAAACGTTGAATGGATAAAGTATACTTTAAAAAAGATAGAGAAGCATTTTTCTGCTTTTTAAGTTAGACGTGTGCTTTAGTGTTAAAGTATAATTTATGTCGTTTAAAATTATCAAAGCGTCGACTCTCATTATAAAACTCGTTTTTAGAGTCGGCGTCGAATTTAAAAATGATTTAGAGTAGGTTTTAAATGTTTAAAATTTTGCGCCAATAATTTTAATGTTCTTTTTTATAAAAAGAGAGTAACTTAAGTAGTTAAACAAAGTCTGAGGTAGTTTTTTTTCAAACTAAAATTAAAGGTACATGATAAAATAATGTATGTTTTTTCTGAGAGAATTTCAGTTTTTTTTTAAATTACATTTAATTAAAAAAAAAATTAAAATATAGATTTATTTAAAAAAAGTTAATTTTTAAATCTATTTCGATTTTTCTCAATTACTTCACTTTTTTCTTCAAATGTACTTCAACTGTTTTTCCGGAAGTGGTAACGCTGGTTCCACCAAAGGCCGTACAGCACCTAATCCATTTATGAAATTTGTTGCTCCAATTGTGACAAACGAGAAGAGCGGCTGAGATTAGATTTAACGAACATCTTCGATCCGTGAAAATGAATGGGGCAGACAAAGCAATAGCAAGCTCACATATATGATACAAATAATGAAAACCCACACACCATTACATCATTTGAAAATAATTGCAGACTACTAATTAAAAGAGTAAACAAACCTCACAAACTGGACGCATATGAATCAATATACATATGTATACATATTCACTTAAACGATAATAATTTAATTAATTTGGAACCTGGACCAATCGACTCACTTCTGTTTAAGAAAGAGAAATATTAGAAACTGTTGTTATCATTCTCTTTATTTTATTTTATTTTGTTTTTTTTTTTTTTTTTAAGAGCTAAACTAACTTTATTCTTATATTATGTACCTAATCTGCTTGTAAATTTGTATTTTTTGTTTAATTGTCGCTCGCTGATGATGATGGTTCCGCAGCCGAGAACCGAAATGTATTAGTGCTTAATATAAATTTAAAATAATATATTTATAATCTAAAAGTTGTTTCGATTTTTGTTGTTTTATTTTTTGTTACAATTGTTGTGGTCAATAAGGTTTTATTGTTATAATTATTTTGTTTTCCAAGTCATTAAATATTGCTTTAAACTTAACAATGTTTTTATTATGTGGCATTAAATATAGGCCTCCTTACTTATTTTCTTCTTTGAAAATCAGATGAATAGCATTATTCTCAGGCTTTTTAATCACAGTTTGATCGTATAAATAAGAGCAAGTACGTGCGACCCAGTTGCGCATCTTATTTTTTTTCTTCTTTTGACTCAAACTTCACGCTCTAGCTTTTCGTATGAGAATCCCCGTGTCGTATTTTCAAAAAAAATGTACGAAAAAGTCTTTTTTTTAATTACATATTTGTATTTTATTCCCATTTTCTCCTTTACATATAAAATTATATCTACATATGTTATGTATTACTATGTACAACTATCTTAATTATATAAATACATACAAATATTATTAAACTTTCATATTTAATAATTTTATGGGCTGGCGTGACTTAGTGGTGCATTTTAATTTGTCTGCTTTGGCTATCTGCGTTGTTTACTTCAAGTTCATAAACAAAAACAAAACTCAAATTTTGAAATTAAAAAAAAAAAAACAAATTAATCATCACAATAACGTACAAAACAAAAACAAACTAATTCAAAAAATTTGTGTTTATTCGAAATAACTAAGACGTATTGTATGTTTGTATGTATGTACCTTTATTTTTTGGTTTATTATTTTTGGCTTTCAAAAGAGACATTTATACACAAATTATAAGTAGTATTCTTGGGGGAGCAAGTGGCAGTCATTTTTAAATAATTTAATCGTATCCGTTATTCGTATGGTGTTAAGAATGCAGAGACAATATAATTGTCATCATAATAGTCTTTTCTACCTCAGAGATAATGTTTTTGAAAATAAGCTTGTTTTATAGAATATGGACCTGAAATAATTACATATTATGTACCCCTAGTAAAATGTAGGTATGTACATACTATGTAACCGGCTTTATAATTTTAAGATACATGCATACATGGAAACATTTGCAATATTTTTTTTTACTGGGTCCTTTACTATCCTGCTTTCTGAAAAGCATTCTTTTGTTGTTGCGAACTCTTGAAGTAGAAAAAATTGTGTGAGTGCCGGGACTCACGGTTAATATGTGTAAACATCAACGTGTGCGGATCCAAAACGGACCTGTTTTTGCTTGAAGGAGATCTTAAGATTTTTTTCACTGAACGCACCCATCCTAGTATGCAGATCGTAACGTTGCACATCGTAACGTTGCACGACGTAACGTTGCACACGAACGTTCACGTTTTTTTTCACTCTACCGCCAGTAAAGATGTTTACACATCAAAAAGTAATAATAATCTGTATATGGCGGCATCCATTCTAGCAGGCCTACAGACGATGACGAACACACAAACCGTTTTGTTTAATACTGTGACATGTTGTTTACACCAAGTAGCACGTATCTATGTACATACTTGGTGTTATAGCGTAAATTTCTTTTAATCTACGAATTTTTAGGATAATTTTATTAACAAACATTAAATAAAAGCACATTTTGGTTGTTGAGTCGTCATGTTAAACGTATGCACATACATATTGTTGTTTTTTTTATTTGAAGACGACTTAGTGCACATTGTATACATAAACACTTGTGCATGGATGTCATCATAATTTCTGTTGCTTCATCCAAGGCTTGCTTAATTTATAAGTCAATTGATTAATAAAATCGAGACCAAGATGGTCAAGTAGTGATGGGCGTAATATGAAGAGCGTATCAATTGGGTATTGTTTTTATCTTAAATACAAATTTTTTTACTGTCATTTTCATAGCAAAAATTTAAACTTTGCTTTCAATTTAGACGTTAGATCAAAAAATTTTGTTTTCTTTTCAACAGTATTGGTTTTAAAATTAACAGCCCTATTAATAAAAAACGCTTATTCCACCTTTATTCCAAGAGAAGACTTCACCGGGGAATAAGAGTTAAGCTACGGGTTAAAATTTTTCATCAATAAAAACAAATTGTTCGTGGAATAGTAAAGTGACGTTTGCGAAAAACCTCTAAAGAAAGTCTACTACAATAAGTAAGATGATGGTAGCTTGAAAATTTTGCAAACTAGTTTTTTTTTTGTATGATGGGCTTTGACACCAAATTGTGATGATGTGTATAGTAAAAAAATAAAGCTCACGTTACCAAACACACCTAACAGTTATTTTGTTAATAAACACTATATATGTATACTATGCTATATTTCTGTCAAAATTATTATCATTTTTCAATTGTTTGTGTTGTGTCCACCTCTTGTTTCCCCATTTAGGTCATCTTCAACAATTGCTACGCGTTTCCCCATATTTTCTTGGAAAAAATAGAAATTTTGTTTTATTAATAACATTTTGCACTTAGTCCACTGAATAAGGCCTAACCCTTCGCTATTCCACATTTATAAATTTGGCTGTAAGAGTTTGTTTTACAATGTCTCAGTAAAGTTCTGATTACTTACTCGACAGTTACATTATCCGCATATTAAATCCTCCCAGAAACAAAGCGGCTACATGAAATTTGGACCCAATGAAAAATGAGCCCAAACAAAAAATCAATCAAAAATGTCTCGAAAACTGTTGAACAGATTATGATCAATTTTTATGAAGAATATTGTGTACCAAAGTTCCAAAGGCGGTCATCATCCGAATAGGGGGAATAACATGTAGCATACGAAAACATGCACGTGCCGTAACTATTCGGACTGGTGGAAGTGTGATCATAGCCTCTTCGCGGCGGCCGCTAGAAACAAGCCTTTAAAAAGGTTTGGCTAATATGATCAGGCTGGTTCCACAGGTTGGCAACAGGTTAATTCCCTGTTCCGTAAAACAAGAAGAATTACGAGACCAGCAACAAGCCTCGGAAACGGACTGATCTCACGACGACAACCCACGCAAAGAAAACGGAATAACGATTTACGAATTTTCTTATGGAACGTACGATCGCTCTATAGAGCTCGAGCTGCTCAGCAGCTAGCCGATGCCCTGTCAAAATATAAAGCTGACATAACAGCACTTCAAGAAATAAGATGGACAGGGAATGGTGTTCTACAGAAGAAAGATTATGACTTATACTACAGCTGTCATACAAAACACCATGTGCTCGGGGTAGGCTTCCTAGTCGGCGAAAAAATGAAGTCTGCCATCATCGGCTTTAACGCTATAAGCGAAAGGCTATGCACCCTTCGCGTGCGAGGCAAATTTAAGAACATCAGCCTCATTAACGTTCACGGACCTACGGAGGAGTCCTCAGACGAAGAAAAAGAGACTTACTACGAACAAGTCGAGAGGGCCCTCAATGCCTGTCCAAGGTATGACGTAAAAATCATCCTTGGGGATTTGAATGCAAAAATAGGTCGGGAGCCGGTATTCAGGCATTACGCAGGCACCCATAGTTTGCATGAGAAC
The DNA here is from genome assembly GCA_932273885.2 of Leucozona laternaria. Taxonomy (NCBI): domain Eukaryota; kingdom Metazoa; phylum Arthropoda; class Insecta; order Diptera; family Syrphidae; genus Leucozona; species Leucozona laternaria. The sequence continues at coordinate 57,988,250 of OW026366.1, forward strand.
ACTAATGACAATGGACTTCGAGTCTTAGAATTGGCAGCATCGAAAAACATGGTCGTTGCGAGTACCAGGTTCCCGCGTAAAGATATCTACAAAGCCACCTGGGTATCACCTGATGGAGTCACTCGTAACCAAATTGACCACGTGTTGATAGACCGTCGCCACTACTCGAACTTGATGACGGTACGAACGTACCGAGGTGCCAATATCGACTCGGATCACTATCTTGTTGGTATGGTTTTCCGAGGGCGGATTGCCTTGCGAAGACGTATTGCATCCGCCGATCAGGTTCGAATCAACACGGCTGCTCTGCGCAATGAAAACACCAGTAACACCTTTGGTAATGCGTTAGGACTCGCCCTAGAACTGGGTAGAGTAAGTCCTGGAGCCAGTTTGCTGGGCGTAGATGAGAAGTGGACACGCCTTAAGAATACTGTCATTAGTACTGCCAACTCCATCTTAGGCAGCAGTCGTAGAAATCGGAACGACTGGTTTGATGATGAATGCAAGCTAGCGACTGAACGTAAGAATGTTGCGTACCGAGCAATGCAACAATCTCATAGAACGCGGGCACGCGAAGACGAATATAAAGAGCTCAGAAGAATTGAAAAACGGCTTCACAGACAGAAAAAATCAGCCTGGGAGAAGAACATAATCTGTGAAATAGAGAAAAGCCGAGAGCGAGGTCCGCACCAGGCGCGGAAGTTCTACCAATCCGTCCGAAACATGACGCAGTACACACCACGCTGCACATACTGCAAGGACGGAGAGGGAAATCTGATCACCGATCCTCAAAGCATACTGGAGCGATGGGAAGTGTACTTCAATGAATTGCTAAATGGTCAGCTCACTGCAGAAGTGGAGGCTCCACTACTTCAAGAAGAGTACCCTATGTTGCCGCCACCAAGCATAGAAGAGGTTGAGAAGGCTATAGGCCGGCTAAAGAAAAACAAAGCCCCGGGAGCCGATGGTATACCAGCCGAACTATTTCAACACGGTGGGCCAGCTTTACGTCAAGCAATTCATGAGATTATAGTGCACGTGTGGGAGCATGAAGAAATTCCAGAAGACTGGCGAAAAGGTATCATTTGCCCCATACATAAGAAGGGAGATGTCACAACGTGCAGCAATTATAGAGGTATCACGTTGTTGAGTACCGCCTATAAGATACTCTCCTCTATCCTACAAGACCGGATAACCCCATACGCTAAAACCATCATCGGACAATATCAGTGCGGTTTCATTCCAGGCAAATCAACAACTGATCAGATCTTTACCCTTAGGCAGGCGATGGAAAAATGTCTAGAATTTAACATCCCAACATACCACCTGTTTATAGACTTTAAGGCCGCCTACGATAGCATAGCCAGGGTAGAACTTTACAAAGCCATGAGAGAATTCGGCATCCCAAATAAATTGACACGACTATGTAGGTTGACCATGACCAACGTAACAAGCCAAGTAAAAATAGCCGGATTGCTATCCAAACCAATCAACATCTTTAATGGACTCCGACAAGGGGATGGTTTGGCCTGCCTCCTCTTCAACCTGGCGTTGGAGAAAGCAATCCGTGACTCTGGCACGGCAACAAGAGGGACCATCGTCAACAGGTCCAGCCAGATACTGGCTTACGCAGACGACATCGACATCATCGGAAGAACTGAGCAAGCTGTACATGATTCCTTCATCCAGATCGAGCAGGCGGCACAAAATCTGGGGCTGCACATTAGTGAAGGTAAAACAAACATGGTGGCGTCGAATGCGAGAGGAACAGTTGGTCAAACAATCAAGGTAGCGGAGCACGAATTTGAAGTGGTGCAATCCTTTAAATACCTTGGGTCAATAGTAGCAGCCGATAACAATATAGAAGAAGAAATACGCGGGCGGCTTCTCAAATCCAACAGAGCCTACTATAGTCTGTCAAAGCTCTTCAAATCCAGAAATCTCACCATAACTTCAAAACTGCTGCTGTACAGGACCATGGTCCTGCCAGTACTCACATATGGATCCGAGACTTGGGTGCTTAGCAAAAGGCACTCCGACCTCTTAGCCGCGTTCGAGAGAAAAGTCTTAAGGAGAATTGTTGGCCCCATATGTGAGGAAGGACGATTCCGGAGACGGTACAATCATGAATTGTACGCAATCTACCTTGAAGCAGATATCGTGACAAAAATTAAGCTCGGTAGACTCCGGTGGGCAGGGCACCTAGCTCGCATGAGCGAAGAGGAACCTGCTCGGAAAGTTCTTTGTGGTACATTCTATGGTAGACGACAGCGTGGTAGACCATGCTTGCGCTGGAGAGATGGCGTAGACCAGGACGCCCGGAGCCTTGGGGTGCGCAACTGGATGGCGGCGGCTCGAGACCGGGATGGGTGGAGAGACTTGTTGAAGGAGGCCAGGACCGGACCCCGGTTGTCGAGCCGACGATGATGATGATGAAAGTTCCAAAGTTTTCAAAAACATATCGTTTCCATCCATATTATCCATTTGGATCCAGCAAAAAATGGTTATTATCGATCGGTAGTGCTATCCGTTGATGCTGATGGCAAAGATTTCGTCGTGTTCGAAGAACTACCGGCTCTCACAGACAGCGACGATGTCTTCGGTTGATCTTGCATTTCACTGACGCAAGGGCGTTGGCTGATTATTCACTGAATCAGTTGACTCAAATTTAGCCACCAAACTTTGGATAATCGACTTGGAAGGACAACCATGTAAACCGTTAAATGAGCGCAACGCACATATCGTTGCCCCAAAAGGTTTTGATATGAAAGTTTTTTTATCATTTGGAGTTCAATCGTGTAACTTGCCATGGTGATTTAGCATCCGTTAGAATTCTACAAAAACCTTTACAAATCTTCTTTAAATTCAAATATTCCTACTCCGTTCGATTTAAATAACACATCGGAGGTTCCTGCGTTTCAAGTTCAATTAGTGGAACAGACAATACGAAATTTAAAAAAACAAAAAAAGTTTCAGAAACGATGCTATTAAAGACGAAATGCTTAAATTATGTTTGCCAATAATATCCGAATCACTGTGCAGCACTTTTGATGGTACTTTAAACTTCGAAGTTCTGCCTTTACAATGGTTCAAAACAGATATATTATATTGCTACACAAAAAAACTGACCACCTCCAAAGCATCAATCAACTCATCGAAAAATGCCAAGAATATCAAATACAAATCTACCTCTGCTTTATAGATTCCACAAAAGCGTTCGATACAATAGAACATCTAAATATATGGGAGGCCTTATTAAATCAAGGTATAAACACCAAATACTTTAGGATTCTTCAAAACCTGTATCAAAACTCAACATCAAGAGTGAGAACTGAAATAACAGGCACGGATTTCAGAATAGAACGCGGAGTACGACAAGGTGACCCTATTTCACCAATGTTATTTGCTGCTGTCTTAGAAGAGGTGTTACGGTCTTTGACGTGGAATAGTTACGGCATTACGATAAATGATGAAAATTTGATTAATTTACGTTTTACAGACGATATTGTACTCATAAGCTTTTAGTCTCAGATCTTCAAAAAATGATAAGCGATCTAAATTAAACATGTACCAAAACTGGGCTCCATATATATTTGGGAAAAATCAAAATGATGTCAAACTCCGAGTAGATACCAATTCAACTGTATGGTCAAAGGATTGATGCAGAAGATTTCACCTACTTGGGACAAATAATTACATTCAACAATAAAGAAAATAAAAATATACAACAAAGAATAACAAATGGCTGGAAACAATTCTGGAATATTACAAATATCCTTGAGGCAGATTCAACTCCAGGAACTATAAAGTACTTAATGGATACTGGAGTTCTCCCAGTACTGACTTATGGATCACAGACATGGAATAATAATAAAAACATTATGAATAAATTGGCAATTTCACAAAGAGCAATGGAAAGGTCTATTCTTAAAGTTAACAGACGGGATCACATTTCAAACGAATCACTTAGACAAAGAACAAATATAGAAGATGTCGTAGTTAAAGCAAGGAAAACAAAATGGGATTGGGCAGGACATATTGCAAGACTAGAAGATAATCGTTGGACAAAACGCCTAACTGATTGGTTACCTGCTGACAAGAAGAGAAAAGATGGAGAGACAACATAGATCAATTTAGAAACCAATGGAGAGAAGAGCTACCAACAGAGACGCCTGGAGAAGTCTGGGGGAGGCTTTTGCCCATTTAACTTATTAAATTCATTTTTTAAATTAAAAAAAAAAAAAAAAAAAAAAATAGGAAATTAAAATATTGTAATAAGGTTTTTTTGAGCTAAATATAATAATAATAGTAAAAATAATAATAGTACGATCTACCATTTAAAATTATTAAATTTTACATTCTACTATTATTAACATTACCTCTCATGTTGAAACATTTTATATGCGTATCTACAACAAATTAATTATTTTTAAAACCACTCCTACGATTTAAAAAAAAAATTTCTCATAAATTAAGATTTATATATATAAGATACCAAATGGTGTTCTTCACGTTGAGTTCAAAACAGTAAAAGTATTTTAATAAATTTATTTCTTATTCAGTTTTTTCCAACTTAAGTACCTGCATATGTAATATAATTTCCATGCATACAATTGTGCAACACGGGGCTATATTTTTAATTTTTTTATACTCACATACTAATACTCCCTGCAACTAAACTCTGTTTTGGCAAATGTATAACATAAAGGCTCCCATAACTAATTTATTTCACACTTTAGACCCCAACAAATTCGCTGTTTTGAATCCCCATCTCTACGAAAAAGGCTGAGAAAGAGTATTCACTATCTTGAAGAATGCATTAACGTATATGTATGTACCTAAAAAAAACTCTCGCATTTATATTTTGCCTATATATGTACATCCATCCTGTTTTCGGTTCTTGGTCTATTTGCATCTTGGCATTAAAAAGACGAGATGAACTTAACAGAACTGAGTTCAAGAATTTAAACAAATAAATTTAGAAGCGGTCGACCAGCGACTCACGCGACGTTTATTCGAAGGTACACCGCATACCATAGTAAAATCTTAAAATACCGAGCAGGCTGTTCTTCTTACTGGCTCACTGAAGTTAAATAATTTCGCCTGCGGTAAAACTGGTGTTCGCAAAACTTTAGCGCACTGAAAAAGCGTAAATTCACATACAAAGATGGTTAAAAAAAATCATAAAATTCATTCTCACTATTAAAATAATGTATATGCTCCGGTGTTAAGCATCATCAAGCGCACCGCTTGGTCCTAATCGCTAATCTCTGAAAGTTCTTAACCGATTGCTTTGAAATTTTGGCACACCATTGCATTTGAATGTTTATATATACTTTTTTTTGAAAAAGAAAACAGCGGGATATACTGGGCATAAAAACAATACCCGCTATTTTTTTGGCGTTTTCCGTTGGTAAAATAAATCAATTTATTTTGACTTTGATCTGTCAAATGCAAATTTTGGCTATTTTTACCTTTCCATATACTAACAAAAACATAATTTACAGCAGTCACATTCCAAAGCGTTATTTGTTTTGGTTAATTTATTTCGGATGTGAAAATTGTGTCCAAAATACCTTTGTGAGAAATAATCGTTCACTATATATTTAGGGAAGCGGTTACAAATATGTAAATCGGTAACTTCATCAATCTCATTTTTCTCTTCTAAAATACATTAAGGGATGAAGATTTTTGAAATACTGACACAGAATCGCATTTCATTCGCCACGCAAAAAAATAAATTTTTAAATTGAAATCTGAATTTACCAATGGAAAACCCCATTACACGACTGCTTTTGTGACCGGTATTTCGTTATTCCCGATGACACATCGAAATGCGGTGGAAAGCAATTTCGTCAACGTCAACTTTTTTTTTGAAAAAGGTTAAGTGTGTATACGTTTCAAAATGAATTTGTATCCGTCAGAATCACAAGTAACACAATTATCTATATGTAGTGTTTTGAATAAGAATTTTTCAGAACCATAGAGTTTTTGTAAAAATAATAATACCTCATGGCATCGTTTTAATAATAAGTTCATCCAATTCAATCTTCATTTTGTTTTGTTGAACATCCAAAAAGCTTACACTGTCTTAAAGTAATGTGGTGACAAAGAAAATGATTTTGACTGCAAAATAACTGGAAATTGTGAAATTAAATGTTTTTATCACTCAAAACTGCCCCGCACTAAAACTCGTGTAGGGAAAAAACTTAAAAAAAATTATCAAAACAATAAAACTAATAAATGTCCAAGCTGTTTTCAAACAAAAGTAAGATCGTCTTATAAAATTGGCTATCCGATACCTCGTATATTGTGTTCAATGTTCTCACCCTTTCCAAAAGGCTTTCTGCTCTTCTTGCAAATGATTTTCTTCGTTCTTGAACAGTCGACATGATTTATATGTCACACAAATGACTTTAACTATTTCAACAATGTTTTCCTCCACCTAAAAATAGAATTTAAGTTTATTATTATTCTTCAATTAAATAATGTATTTAAATGCAAATATTAACGATAGGAAATAATAATGTAATAATACATATATGTGTGTTAAAAGTGTTTGCATTTTATAGTTATATATTTACTTTTTAAAATAATAAATGTGTCAAAAAACAAGTGCTTTGGACAAAATAAAAGTAAGTAAGTACCTACAATTTTTGTTTTAATGCAGCTTTTACAGATTTACGGTATTTTAAACCAGGCGTAGATTCAAAACTTTAGTTTGGGGGCGGGTCAAGTAGCCCGAAGCCAGAAAACCGACAAAATACAAGGTGGGCAAGAGTTAGAGGAGTTTGTTTTCTGCCGGAAGTGGCTGAAGTTCAGTTTATGAAATTATGACATTACTTCTGCCCCACCCTGTATTTTAAAATACATATGAGTACCAACCTAGTATAAATACGCATTACATGAAATCCCTTATGGATTAAGTAGGTAGGTATACTTAAGCCCAAATCGCAACCAACATCCTAACTCAAGCAACCATTTTGGGTTTTGAAGCTTTTTTAAGTGAAACAGTGGAGAAAAAAGAAAACAAACCAATATGAGTGAAACAGTTGTGAAAAAAGAAAATATTTATGTTAACTAGTTTTAAATATTGTTTTTTTTTTTTTTTTGTTTCTTCAGTGTATATTTTTATTTCATGGCGTAAAAGAGTAGATACATTAAAAAAATATTGCACTACAAAATTACAATGTCAAATAGTGGACAACAAAATTAAACAAACGAAGAATTAATATACATTTATACATAATGTATAGCTTTGGATGTCTTGAAAACTATTATCTACATAATTCCGGGGAAGTGAGTTTTAAACTAATCATTTCTAGAGATTATAATGCTTTGAGATCTTTTTGAGTTCACATGCCTTTAATGGATCACATACATACATAATTATGTACTTGGTCTATAGGCCAAGTATTAGTTTCGTGTAAAAAAATAAATTTCGAGGTTGTTATCGAAATTAACACTACGATAATGGGGCTTATAAGCAAATTTTTACATGACTATCTTTCTCATTCTTGCCTATACACAGCATTGATCACTTTGATGGAAAACAACGTTTTTTTTATGAAGATTTTTTTTGTTTTCCATCAAAGTGATTAACCTCCCTTTCTATCGAGATGTCCGAAAAATTGGGTTTCTGTCGGTGTGTCGGTCTATGCGTCTGTGCGTCGCCACCAGCCGTCGGTCCGTCCAGTGTAATTTAGCAAGAGCCTAAACGGGTGATCCGGTTTGCATGAAATTTGGTACAGAACATTTTTATATGATTCCCTAGAGGGTAAACTCGATTTTTTTCAGCTCACCCAGAACGGGCACCTGTCATACAAAAAAACGAATGTAACGATTTTGATTAAAATTCGCACCTGTAATGACCAAAGTAATTATAAGAAATCTGCGATTCATGTTTTTGTCAATTCAATGTTTTGTTTTGAGAAAATGGTCTTATTTTTGGGTATTTGCGTATACCTTTTCCATGGTTAGAGCGATTTTGTTATAATCAAGTTCTCCTCTCAATAATTCAAACAATATTGCATTTAAAAATTTGAAAAAAAAATTAAAAATATGTGTATATTATGTCTAGGTATCATATTAGCAGGTGTGTTTTTTTTGTAAATAAAAGTAGGAACACAAAAACACGCCATGTAGGTATATAACCGTTATTCTGTTGTATATGCTGTTAGTTCATATAAGAGGAGAGGTTTATCGTCATTAACTAAGCGGAATCGTTGTTGTATTTTGCATGGAAATTATTTTTTAAACGGTTATACATATTATATGCATGTTATATGTATTGTATATGTATATGCACTAAAAAAGAACACCTATTACTAAACCATTAACATTCTCCTAAGTTTTTACACTCAAAACAAAACAAATAACCATACACTATACAAATTTGTCTACTTTTACTACAGGCTCTAAAAGCAAAAAAAAATCACCTTAACGAAAATTTTGTTTTGTTTCATAATGTTCCAAACATTTGTTTACCCAGGGAACTTAAGAGTTGTGGGTGCATTATAGACCCACCCAGCGGTTTTGTAAATGATTGGAAAAATGTAGTGGGTGTTCTCTCCTGAATGAAAATATTTTGGAATGACATTATAAACTGAAATTAGTATTTTGAATACGGGTAAATAATAAACTTATTTCAAAAAAGGTTTTAATTGTGAATTATTATAATACACACTTTAAATAAGCATTAAAATTTGTTTACTATAGTAAAAGAAATTTTCAAAATGCTTTATAAAGATATTTGTTATGGTCTTGAAATGATAGATTTTTGTCATTTATCTCGGTTGTATATTTCTGGTAGATATGCACGTTTTGAATATATATTTAAACAAAAATTGTAAACGATTTTATAGAAGAATCTTCAAATTAAGTTTTTGAATATAATAACTAATAATAATAATTGAACTATATTAACATCTCCGTATTCGATGTTAAGTATTAAATTTAGGTATATTTCCCAAACAGCTAAACAAATACTACGTATATTTAAAAAAAATTAAATCTATTTAAAAAAAATATTTACCTACCGAAATCATTTGATATGTATGGCAGAAAACGAAGGAGTCTTTTCAGATCAACATAAGAAGCAATCAAAACTTAAAATAAATGTTATAGTACCTATATCCACAAAAATAGTTCTTCACTCGTAGGTATACATTTAATTTACATCCAACTCATTTAACATTACTCACTTCGTATAACTCCATCGCATTCTTCCACCCAAATCCAATAAAACAAATAAAAATAATGAATCTGAACATACAAAAATGTAGTTATGTTGTATGTACAAGCACATATGTATGTTAATTCTATTTGTTGTTATGTTTTTGTAAACAAATACAAAATAAAGTCAAACCTCCTCATCAATAAGACTGCATATAATTTCTAAGAAACTATAACGTCACAAGTAGTAAACGGCGCGCGGCGCCAGCAGAACCGATTAATTGTTTTAGCAATTTCACTGGCATAAATATTTGTATATAGGAACTAGCAACCCAACTAGCATAGGTTCCATTTTCTTTGAAATACCTACTCAAAGTTCAACAGCATACAAATCACCGTATACATTATTATGTAAGTGCACAAAATATAATTAATATATTTAGTTGCATTTTTTTAACCTTTCATACTACACAAAAAATAACAAAGAAATATGCATATGAACGAATAGTTATCATACATTATTGCATTTAAAAATATGCATTTTTCTTTAATGATTTGATATTTTAGTTATTGAAACTGTCTCATAAATAACACATTTAAATAAAAACAGCAATATATTTAGGATTCTCATTTTATAATATGTTTGTATTTAATATGAATGAACAAATCTGATTGCACTTTGGCTACTATTGGTCACGTACCTTTTGATTTAAATATAAATAAAATGCGATTAAAAATAAATTTTAAATGCGATTCTTTTTGTTTGTTTGCGTAAACAACAACCAAATCGAATATTTCAAAACAAATCTAATATATTTTATCCAACGGATTTCGCTACCAACGATCAAGACAATTCAAAATTCACGACGGTACTGAAACATTTATAAAGCTCAACAGGGCATTCTTGTTTACTCTTTCTCTGTTGTGGCGTTCTGGCGTTCTTTGAATTAAAGTATTTATCGGTTTGCGAGAATTCCTTTATCACTTTCGGTTGCGATATAATGTATAGCTTCTAGCCTCTCGTATAAGGTCAAATTTTGCATTCGTAAAACAAATCGAACTCGAGATTTGAATGAGAATATCCGATTAACATAGTAGAAAAACGAAAGTAGTTGTTCTTTGTATAAAGAAAAAGCTTTTATCTCGAAAAATATCTATGTATGTATATAATCGATATTGATAAGAATTAAATAGGCATAAGTTTAGGTTTTAAGATAATTTTTCATTTTGTTTCTTCTCTACGTGTAACTTTTATCTTTATTTTTTCTTCATTGCAAAATGCTTCTAATATTTATTTTGAAATTACTTTTACTATGTTGAAATTGATCCAATCTATTGTAAAAGATTTACCACACTAAATAGAAATCAAAAATATAAAAATATCATGGTTTAAATTTTGTTAGCTGTTTTACAAATCATCTAATAACTATTTAGTGGGTGCATGTATGCAATTGGTTTTTCTTTAGTTCGCAAGTACCTACAACAAATTACAACTATTTTGATATAATATAATGTGTTTGCATCATCGTACAAGCAGAATAAAATCAAACAGAAAAATAAAGCAAAAAAGAAATATGTGGGAATATGCGATAGTATACTGAGACGGTGGAATGACGATTGGAGTGACGAAAAAAAAATGTATTGATAAAAAAGTTGGTAGTGAAAATAAAAATTCAAACTTGTCGAAAACAGTCGATGGTGCTTGCCGTTGGAAGCCAACAACTCATGTTTTAATAGATGAAGATCCTTAAATGAATGTAGAGGCACGGGATAATCGGTTAGATTTATATTTTGAGTAGTGCACGATGAACCAAAGCAGTAGACTTAAAATTAGCACGGCTAGCAGTTCTGAAAATTATATTCGTATTTAATACGGTATTTGGCAATACAAGATGGGCACATTGCACCATGCAGCTCAACCTTCATTTTTAAGAACATATGTCACACATTATCAATCATAACTAACAATTTTGACTGAAGACTGATAGTCTGCGCGCTTTCAAAATATTAAAAAAAAATGGTGTGATTTTCAAAATCATTAAGCACTATTTAGTTTTATTTGAAATTCTTTGAATTCCAATCCGCTCAGGTTTTCGAAATATTCAAACCCAAAAATTCAAAAATACCGTTTTTTTCAGTATGTTTGAGGTTTATGTTACATAACGATATAATATTTTCCTTTTACGGAATTTGAAAGTACCTGCTAATTTTCCCCTTCAACATTTTTAACTTTTCCAATCCTTTTTTTTTCTCTTCAAGAAAAAGTATCTTCTTCTTCTCTTGAACTTGAGCCTACTTGATAGCTAAAACCACCATGCTTTTGCATTTCTGACGTCGGAGTTGAATTAAGGACATGAAGTATATCGAAAATTATACTCTGATTCCAGGAAAACAAAAAAAAAACATTATGTGAGTGCCGGGACTGGCGGTTAATATGTGTAAACATCAACGTTTGTCCAAGTGCAGTTTTGAGGATCCATATTTGGATCCTTAAGCGAAGTCGTCCATATACGTTGTTGACTGCGTGCACGGATCCAAAACAGACTAGTTTGCTTGAAGGGGATCGTCAGATTTTTGTCAATGAACAATTTTGAAAAATTTTTGTCAATGAATATCCTTCTATCCAGATTTTCGTAACGTAACGTGCTTCATCGTAAAGTGTGTGACATCGTAAAACGTCGCACAGAGGAAAATCCCTGTTTTTACATCACTCTACCACCAGCATAGATGTTTACACATCAAAAAACTATGTTATATAGGTACTTAAATAATAAAAATGACCTACGTGAAAGCATTTCACGCTTGCCTCCGTGGCGCAATTGGCTAGCGCGTTCGGCTGTTAACCGAAAGGTTGGTGGTTCGAGCCCACCCGGGGGCGGCTTTTCTTTTTTCTTAAGATAAATGCATTATTAAGCTTTCCAATAAAGCTATTTCATTTTAAAGTCATCCCCACTGAGCGATAATTTTTCTTTTAAAAGCTCTGTATTTATATGACATACATGACAACAAGTTTAATTAGTGTTAATAAGAAGTGAGTAGTGATTAGTGAAGCAACTTTAATAAACGATTAATTTTCTTTTAGATTAAGCTTTATTTATTATTTGGCATTTTATAAAAGTATTAATTCCTATCTGAAGTGATTCTGCATAATATGGCTTTATCTTGGTGCGGTCGTGACTTTAAACCCCGGGTTTTCAAAAAACACTCACCCATAATATGCTATGAAAAGTCTCCCTATGTGAATGTGTGTACAACTGAATATGATGATAAGCGGCATGCTGCATTGATAGGTGAAAAAATCCAGACGCTTGTGGTTCCAAAGCGATCTGCCCGAACTTGGAACATGCAACCCGGTGACTTGTGCCGCATAACTCTCTCCGAAGGGTCGCAGGTGGGGGACATGAATTTCTGGAACTCAGACAATACAAAAGAGAGATTCTACTCGGGGAAAACTAGACAGCTGCACAGCACCCACTTAAAAGTATACGATCGGTTATGGAGTTGTTTACCCTATTTGCGCCCAATGGCAACGTTTGTGTTCGATTCACTTGCGAAGTATGGCATTGATGAGGATGGTGGTTCGCTTCATGACGTCATTGGAACGAGGTGTGATGATTATACTTATAAGCTGATAACAGGAAAAGATCGATTCGGAAGTTGTCATAGCTATTTGACAGAGGCGGCTAAAGCGAGGGGTTTGAGTGAAGCAGATGTACATGATGTATGGAACATTTTTATGTGTACTGGTTTCACAAAGGTACGTTTTGCCAATAAACAAAATAGAAGACTAGATGAAAACAAACTACGTGCATGTTTTTATAATTTGAATGTTATGGAATATTTCATTAGGAATACAAATAATTAATACAGTATTTGTTATCTATTTCTCTAATTTATTAGCGCAATTTTTTTTTTAGTTGGCGATACTAATAACGTATAGGTATGTAGGGATGTACCACTGAAGAATTTTCACCAGTGAAAAGGAGATTAATTTGACGTTTTCAGTCTGAACTGTCATTCAATTTATTGTCAATTTGGCAAGAGTAAAACAAATTTAATTGAAAAACGTATAGCAAAATGAAAAAACAATTTTTGAGCAGTAAACAGTAAAACTAATTATTTTTTCAATAAACTATTCGGCCCACACTTCAATGAGAAGCTCCTCATCCTCCAGTGCCCAGGTTTTCTGTTGTCTTGTTTTAGTTGTTTCACTATCTGGAATTTGTTGTTTAGTAAATATTATTATAAATATATAAACTATATTTTAAATACTTACATTTTTGTCCCTAGACAGCCAATGCGCGCAGATCAAATGAATAATGTTTACTAGTTTTTTTTTTATTATAAATGGCAAAACTGACGTTTAAATGGGTCGGTTCCACAAAATTGTTTGGATTGTTTGATTTGAAAATCTCCTGCTTGCAAAAAGATTTCAATGAGATTTATCGTTTAGGTTTTTTTTTTTTTTTTTTTGTGACCTTTAGTCCAATTGCGTTTCGCCTAGGTACAGCAGTTAGGCTCATCAGTTTAGATGCTGCTGTACCCTTCTAAAGACGCAAAATTTTGGTCGATGGTTATCGACTCTTAATATAATAAACAGTGCATAAGCACTGTAAATTATATTATTCTAGGGGAACTTGGTTAAGCTCATGCACCCAGAATTAATATGTATGTATAGCTCGTGGTCTAGCTACGAAGAATAAGATGATAAGATGATAATGAGATTTATCTTAAATCTTCATTTGAGGAGATTTAAATTTGTATGGTAAATCTTCGAAATTTGAAGAGGATTTAACACTAAATAATTTTCCTAAGATTAAATTTAGATACTTTTACGTAATTATCAATGTCATTTATTGGAGATTAACGGGAACGCTTAATTTTAAGGGTCATTAAACCTGTTTTTTTAAATCTCAAATTATTTTCTTGAGAGAAAGGAATATTAATCAATATATTTCGTATTAAGTTTAGGTGTACATTTTCAGTGAGCACTTTTCTCTATTTATATTACGGGTCTTCTGTAATTAGGTATATATTTTAGTTTAAGTTGTAACACCTTTACACATGTGAAGTGAAAAATTTGGAATTTTTCAGAAATTTCTCGGAGGGATTTTGAGCATTTTTGCGAATTTGGCTAAAAATTCTAACCATCCTGATGTTAAAAATTTTCTAAATTTGTAGCCTTTTACTCAAATGTTCTTAGTTTGCAACACTTTTCAATAAAATCCAGCTGAACACTGCTTAAACAGTGACTACTAAGCTTGTCTATAAAGGATTTAATGTAAGATATGAAGGTAAACCTGTAAACATAGAAAATCGTAAATCGTAAAAAAATAGACATAGTTTTATCCGAAAGTGTGATTTCTGTGGAACTAAAGGTTTACTGTAAATCGAATTTTCTTATCCGCACGATTTTTATTTAATAGAGAAACTCATTATAATTTGCGGTGTGTTTCAAAGGAATTTTCTAAACTCTTAATAAGTCTTTACCTGAAACTGGGAGAAAAAACAAAGCATTTTACGTATCACAGATTCAATCCTTTTGAGTTTTTAAAATATCCACTTGACGTCGGTCGTTGTCAAAACTAATAAAATAGATATTCCTGCAATGTCGTAAATCCTTCGTAAATTGCGTAAGTTTATGAGTTTATAAATCATGTGTAAAAATTTGTGTGGAAAATAGTTTCAGCAGAGCTGTTTAATTTATAATTTTGCTGCATAAACGATGTACATAATTGGGTAAACTTACACAAATGTCAAAAAACAAATCAAGTTATTGTTTTTTTTTAGATTTGAATTGAGAAAAAAAGGTGGGCTACGGAGTCTAGCATTCAAAATCTCGCAATTACAAATACCACTTTTAATATCCTTACAAAAACTAAATTCCGCTTAATTATTAATCCCGCAAATACAAAAACCCGCAAATTAAAATTTCGCATTTAAAAAATAACAACTATTACCTTTGTCAAGTGAGTTTTTTTTTAACTATATGCCTGTAAGACTTAAGGTCTTTTAAATGCAACCTGAATAGAAGGATAGGAAAGAATTTTTGCTAGCACAGCGGACTGAGAAAAAAGGTATTTATTATCTCATGGAATATCCCACGTGCGGCAGCCAGTTGTATAACTGGGTGAATATAGAAAATAATGCTGCCTAGAGTGGGGCTCGAGCCCACATCTCTAAGTTAGCAGTCAAGCACTACATCCACTGTGCCATTGCCACCCGCAAATATAAGTGATTTCAAAATCAAAAACAAAAATATTTTTTGGGAACTTGTTTTAATAAAGACTGCTTACAACAAACTATCTTATGAAAGGTTATTTTAAATAGGTAGATACATACATGCAATTTTAATTTATGTGATTTGTATTAATTTGTATTTAAATTTCTTCTTCTTAATAGGACACTCAACAGTACTTCTGCAAACCGAGCCCAGCTCAAAAAGGAGATTACATTGAATTTATTGCTGACATGAGTTTATTGGTTGCATTGAGCGCTTGTCCCCAGGGTGATGTATCGATTCCTGTTGGACAAGAAGTTCCAGATGATTTATGTCATCCGCTTACCGTTGAAATCTTTAGAAAGTAGTGATTTCGAAACAAAATTAATTAAACATTTACAACTGGTGAAGGATATAATATAAAAATATAGTTCGTTAACATACAAATTATTATTATGAAGTACCTACATACATAAATATCTACAATAATAGGTACTACATTTTCTTAAAGCAAATGAGGTAATTTCGTTGAAAATTTCCAAATTCGATTACAAATTACCTCATTTCCCATACAAATTCTCATTTTGAAGGTAATTTCAAATTGCACGAAATTTGGTTGTAAATTACGTGCTAATTTTACGAACACATCCAATTAAAATCCGTTTTAAAAAAGAATGCATGAAAAATAGACAACAACAAAAAGATTGTAAGTATTAAATAATCTATTAAAGTTTATAAAAGCTATAAAGTAAAGAGACCTGAAGAAGAACGTAATACAAAAATAATAGTATATAACAAAGAAGACCTAAGCCCAGCGTTGCCAACCACTTTGGGCAAAATAATGCCTCACTTGAGAAAAAAAGATGCTTTTTCCAAAAAAAAAGCCTCGCCTATTTTTTTTTTGTAAATTAAACATACATATGATTTAAATAACAAAATAATCCTATATTGAAAAAAAAACTTAAAGAAATCACAATGACCCCTATCATATGGTATCCGATCGGAACGGAATTTTCTCCGAAAAATGCCTAATAGTTTTTTTATTGGCTAATCTTTTACCTTTGTAGGTAGCCGAGTGCTAGTAAGTTACAAGTAATAATATAGAATTTATTTTTTTTATATATTTTAATTAAAATTCCGTTCCGAACGAATACCATGATAGGGGTGAATAAAAATTAAAAAAAGAACATTAATTAATTCAGTCGTTTAAGTTACAAAGTAATTTTTGGAGTAGGTACAAAATATATGCACATTTTTAATCGAGATCGTCCTCATCCTTAGATTCATACATATTTTTTGAAACAAAGATATGTGGGTTTATGCTTAAATTCAAGATCATAGGAATTTTTATTTTTGAAAACCGTCTTTGCGTGAAGAATACCACTCAAAGTTTCTGTCTTAAGCCTATTCATCAGCTTTGTTTTATTTAAATTAATGCATGAAAAAATCCTTTCAACCGTCGCCAAGTAATGCGGCAAGCATAGAATATGGTTTATTAATTTTTCAGGAAAAAGAAACCTATTGAAATTCCTTTCTCCAAAACTTTGAAATATTTGACAAGTGGGTAGTAAGATTTAAAGTTCTCTAAGATTTGAATTCAATGTCAATATCGTTAAAGTTATTTTCAATAACAAACATGCAGAAAATGCAGCGGAAGTGGTATTATCGACTGATTCTTAACGAGTTCTGAAGGCTCTATATTATGATCGCCATTTCCTAAGTGACTCAAAAGGAAATCGTAATACAATTTGTCTTGCACTTTCGATGAAAAAATTTAGACAGTTTTCGCGAAATAACTTTAAATCGCATGCATTTAATGTTGAAGAGACAACAGCAATGTTTGCACCCACTTTTCCTCCCAAGTATATCTCTTCTAAGGGCAAACAATTTTCCCGCACATACTGAAAATCCATATAGTTTTCCAAAATGTTTTTATAAAAACTGGCCACTTTTTTTTAGATAACATGAATTTTTGTATCCTCACTTTGCATTTCTGTATTTATTGAAATTAATGATGGTAAGATGTACGACAAAAATTCCAAATAAATGAAAAAAAAGCCTTTTTTGGAAAAAAAGCCTCAAAGCCTAAGGCAGTGAAAAAAGACCTTAGAGGTATGAAAAGGCCTCAGTTGGCATCGCTGCTAAGCCCCACTACAAGGAGGAGTTCAAATTTTGAGAAACCTACATTAGCATCGGATTTGTTTGTGAATCATCAAAACCGGATAGGTAACACCAGTTGTCAAAAGTCAGAGCTGCTAACAAAAGGAAAAACAATTGAGTTTTTAATTCGACGATTTAATTCCTATTTTAGCCGCATTTTATTATCGCTGATGGTTCCTTTTATGCCTGTTTGGTAACTAAAACTTTCACCAAGTTTCCAAAAACTGGGTTTTCTTTTCTATGGGTTTTGACAGAAAATAGTGAAAATTTGTGCAAAATTGCAAAAAGTTGTGAAAAATTTCAAGTTACCAAACAGACCTATTATAGATCATCTCATGAAAATAAAACGATACGGATCTTATGGGGTTTTTTCATTGGTAAATTCAGATATCAATTTAAAAATTGATTTTTTTCGTGGTGAATGGAACAAGATTTCAAATTGATTTATTTTTGTTATTGTAAATATTTGTGTCAATATTGCAAAAAAATCTTTATCCAGCAGAAGAGAAAGATGAGCTTGATGAGCCATTATTTTTCACATATTTTGAACATTATTTTTCACATATTTTGAACATAATTTTCACACCTGAAATAAACTTATTATCATATCAAAAAACACCATTCCACACTGACAGTTATAAATTATGTTGGTGTTAGTACAGGGAGGGATAAATCTTCCAAAAAATTTAGATTTGCAAAATTGATTTCAAATAAAAAAAATGTATTTATTTTGCCCAATGAAAAGCAAAAATGGAAATTTTTGATAAAATCGTTCTCACTTTGGTGTGTTGACAGGTTTTAAACCTTTTACTGAAAAAAGATACCAAACAGACCTACTTCATTAATAATTGTGCATTAGATGCTTATAAATATATAATGTATACCTGTATGTATTTTTAATAAACAAATAAAAACAAAAAATTAAAATAAAATAGGATATATAGTATTTGTCTTAGTCAAAATTCTTCTCTTAAAATTTGGTTTCTACAACTTAGCGCAGCTTTGACAAATTTATACATAGCCGTCCAATTTCTTCCATTGAGCATATCAAGAACTTCATCCGTTGTATAAATGGCCTTTCCAAGATATGGTTTTCTCAGCTCTATAAGTATTGGACAGACTCCTGTGAAGTGCATTATATCTTCTCGGGTGTTCATATTACAAACACTGCATTGAATGGGTAGATGTCCTCTTGCTTTAGAAAGTGTTGATATTTGGTCCGGCGCTTACATCAAAATAGCTTATGTTTCTTGAGTCATGTTTCAATTTTGAGTAGTATTCTCTATAAATGGATGACCGCATGACTGTTTATTTGTCATGAGAGATGGATATATTACAATGATCTATATATTTACTATCACCGATGATATAGATCATCTCATGAAAATAAAACAATACGGATCTTAAGGTAGCCCTTAACGACGAACATGCTCTCCGAACTTATTCGTTTGCGTCATCCCCTACACGGCGAACACATTTGGAGAACATTAATTTCGTTCTGATTCTTCAAAGAATGAACATCAGGTCTGTTTGGTATCTTTTTGTCAGCAAATGTGCAAAACCTGTCAAAACACCAAAGTGAGAACGAATTTCTGAAAAATGGAGAAATTTAAAAGAAAGTTAACAAACGCATGGAACCACTTTTGTGTACAAAAACAATGTTATCCAATGGAGGGGAAATTTTTTTCGTTCGTCGGCGTCGTTTAGGGCTTTCTTTAGTGACAACTTTGTTGTATTACTCTTTTCTCCTTACAAAGCTTAGAAGTAGGAGCAAAAACTAATCTTTTGGTTCATGAAACGTGATGCCGATAGAGAGCAAGATCTCGTGTTGTTGTTGTTAAGCACGTATTTTGAACAAAATTAGTTTGAAAAAAAAATTTTCAGTTTTTTTTTCAAAATTTTGAGTTTGAAAATTAGTTTTTCAAACACTATTCTCTTAAACAACTTTATTTAAAAACTGGCTAAAAGAAGAGATTTTTGGCTTTACAAAAAGGTATATCATCGTATTGTAAGTGTAACCGTTGTTTTTTAATAATACTTTTTTTCTGATTTAAGTCATTTTTTAAATAATTGCCCCTCCTGGCTAAACGGAGGGGAATAGACCCCCCTCCTATACGATTTTTTCTTGTCTTAATCCAATCTACACGCTCTAGCTTTTTGTCACACCTTATGCGAATCACCATGTATATCAAAATCAATGTTTGAATACAGTGAAACAATACTACCACGTCAGCTGACAAAAATACTTTTGAGAAAAAAATTGTTCCGGGCAAAAGAATTGAACTATCTTGGATATCGTTTTGGACTGTGTTGGGATAAGAGAAATATATGCATAGATCTATTGCGCCTGTTTAAATTAGGGGTCAACAAGAAAACCTACACATCTAGATAATTTAGAGAACAGAGATACATTAACGACGGTTTCAAACTGAACAATATCACCTGCATTTTTAAGGCAAAATCTGATTTAATCTAGCTTATCGACAATGGATTTGGACAAAAAGAAACATCATAATGCATTTTGTGCAGCTTAAGGGAGGAAGAAAACGTCCAGCAATTCTTAGCCAGATATCCGGGTTTAAGGGAATTTAGGCTCGCTTTCTTTGGGAAAGTTTGGTTAACAGATAAGCCGATAAATCCCATGAGCTCAATGGAAAAAAGAGCACCAGTTTTGATGGACTTGCTATTTACATCACTGTAGCCCTACCATACCAAAAAGAACTAGTGAGAGAATTTAACAAGCAAAAATTTGTCTTGAAATTGTCATAAATCTTTGATTTTAAATTAATTATTACAACCAACTACCCGACAGACGACTTTTGTCATTGTCGTAAGTTTTGCGTTTTTAACTTCAATATAAACTTCTAAATCTTATTTGAAAATGTTAACTTCTTGATATTAAGTTGGAAATAAAAAACATTTTACTACTACTACTTAAGTACTACTACAATTGACAAGATGTTTTTCATAAGATGTGATAAAAGACTAGGGCATATAAGTTGGACGGAGACAAAAAAATCGTTTTCGGAGGGGCGGCTATCTCCTCCTCTTGAGACGGGAGAGGCAATTGTATAAAAAAAATCGACTAGAAATAGAAAAAAATATGTACATAATTTATAAAAAATGGCATCAACACTTACTTACATTGTCATGCTATACCTTCCTTTTTTTAAAACATTGCGCGAGGCTTAAAAAACCGCTATTAAGTTTGAGGAATCAGCTCCGAGGAAATTACGCGGAACCACAACGTTTACAGCAGTAGGTATACACACAACAACAAGATTTGTCCGAGAGAATCTTCGAGGGTTCCTCAAGGTTTTGAACTCACGGCATGACGTGACGACGGGAAATGCTTTATTGTGTATACTTTGCTATACACTCTTACTTGAAATTGGTTTGACAACTATACAACGAATTCTCGCCACGCATTGTAATTCAGGCTTAAGTTATACTACTTGATCAAGTTATTTTTTAAATAAATATAAGTATATAAAATATTTTTTAATATTAAAATTCATTATCTTATTTGTTTTTGAAAAAAAAAATTCTACAGGAAAACTAAAAAAATTCGGGAAAATAATTTTTGAATTTTCAATATTCTCAAAAACTATTTTTTTAATTTACACTTTAACAAACAAAAGCTAAGTTTTTATTTAATGAATTTAGTTATCACTAAGAAACAGCTTGATTTATCATATTTCCCTGATATGATGCTTCCTGGTTCAAAAATAGAATAAGTCGACAATGCAAGAAATTTGGGAGTGATTTTCAACAGAACGCTCACATGGGATAGACACATTAATACGGCTGTCCCATCACTTTACTCCTTTGAAAACGCGTTTATTGCTGACCAAAACGCTCATTGCTCCTAACTTGATTTACGGATGTGAGGTTTTCTGCAAATGTGATTCGTCTAGCAGGAGAAAACTTAACGTCGCGTTTAACAACATTGCACGTTATGTTTTTAACGTAAGACGATTCGACAGAATTTCTCATTTTTCGAAGTTGCTATATAACATGTCATTTTATCATCTCATTCCTTATAGGTCTCTTATCCTGCTTTCAAATGTGATACAAACAAATCAACCTAGTTTTCTTTTCAACAAATTAAATTTTACTAATTCAATTAGATCTCGTCAACTGATTCTCCCTCGCTTCACTTGCCTTACCTGGGGGCCACACGATCCAGTACTGGCAACCAAGTTGCAATACATACACATTTGTTCACTAACACATATAAACCCAAGCAACTTGCTCGTCAACTGGCTTGCCTTTTTCGAAGCCAGTTGAGCAGCCAATAGAGAAGCAAGTAGGGCGTTCATTTTTTTAACTACAGTCAACAATCATCGTTCCTTTTATTAAAATTTCTGAATTAATTAGATTTTGTGCAAAAAATAAGTTAAAATAAATTTAGTTTGGAATTTGATTGCATTTTAAAATTCACTTCCATACGAAACTTGACATTGCTTGACAGAATATTTGACGTTTGCGAATATTTCGTTACAAATCACCAAAAAGCTCTAAAATTGCCCTTTTCAAAAAATAAAATTTCAATTTTTTCGGATTTTTTGAGGTTTCTTAATCCATTGACATCGTATACAACCTTTCAATGGAATTTGAAAGTTTTGTGCTTGACAGACGGATAGCTAACAAAATGTATTTTAACGTCTGTAGTTTTTTTTTTGGTACATGAATTTTAGTTAAAGTATATGTTATTCCCTCTTATGTTTCGTTTGTCCATAATTTCAATTATTTAAGTTTGTTAACCATTTTTGCATTTTCCTTTAATATTCGTTTCAAATGTATTTTGATTTTTTCAATCCATTTTGTTTGAGAGATCAACCAAAGTTGTTTTCTATAGTCACAGCCAGTACACAGATACGAATTTGGCAGGCAATATATGAACCCAACTTGCTTGCCAGTACTGGCTCGTGTGGCTTCAGGGTTACATCGGAACGCCAGTTTTTCGTTAACTCTATCTGTTTGTGGAATTCTTTACCAAAGCATGTTCGAGAGACAGGTGGCACTGGGTGCTTTCGCGGCAAACTGCGATGCTTTTTCACTAATGCTTCTGGCTAGCTATTTTTAATACCTTTACTATTTATGTAAAGACTCATTTCTTTTTATGTTTTACCATGGCGTATGTTTATAGAATATCTTCAAATATTGAATGAATAACTTAATTTTTTTTTTGCTCACTTATCATTGTTAAATATTAACTTTATTACTATATATCTTTTTTTTAAATTTTGTTATCTCAATTTAAACATCCACTAATTATAAGAGTTTTATTTTCTTAATGTGTATGTTAACAAGTAAATAAATAAATAAATAAAATAAATAAATAACTAAAAACAGTCCCTAAACAGAAAAACGGACGAGTATATCAAACTGACACACCGAAAAATTAAGATCATACAGTGAAACACTGATAGTATGCAAAATATTGTGCCTGTTTACTTTGTCCTTCATTTAATGCATTTTTAAAAAAATTGAAACTCTGGCAGTTATTTTTAGAAACCTGTTTCAAAACTGTTACTTTAAAGGAAATATTCATAAAAAAAACAAATCCTTTGTCGACCGTGACAGGACTCGAACCTGCAATCTTCGGATTCGAAGTCCGACGCCTTATCCATTAGGCCACACGGTCGTACGTATATCCTTAATCTTTCCTAAACAATATTAAAACGGCAACATTTTGTGTCCTTTACAGCTATTTCATGGGATCTATGTATCTTCTTTTAGCTTTAATTTGTATTCTTGGCAACATTGAAAGCTAGTTAATATGTATAGCTTTCAGTAATTATAGCAGGGCTTTTCTGAAGGTTAATTATAAAGATGGTTTTTCGTGACTTTTATTGATAGGTTAGTTAAAATGTCATCCTTATACAGGTCATTGGTTAATTTCCATGGAACCACACACTCACTTTAGCTCTTCCAAATAGTAACGAAAATAAATGTACTTTTTTAGCTCTTAGCAGTTATATAGCTCTTAGCAATTATTAACATGTATTTTTTTTAAATCAGACTTTGAATTTATATGAATATCCGCTCGGAGGGCTCGGTCACACTCACACATAATCGAGTCAAGGTTAAACACCGTGTTTTATTATCAACAAATCTGGATCAGGATCATTTTTTAAAGCGCAATACAAGCCCCGATTCAATTACAAGGGGTTATATGGGAGAGCACCCACTGGGCAACTTTTTGGTGCTTATTTAATTGAGTAGGGAGCAACTAAAAGTTGCTGGGGTGAGCAACTAAAAGTTGCCTAATGGGCGGCAGGCCTTAAGTACCACCTTTACCTTATCATATTTCATATTTATTAACATTTTTACTTCCGCCCTACCTGTCATCACCGATGCCGTACCTTAAATTCAACTCTAGCTACGGGCCTGCCTCGCTGCCTCTGTCGGGATCACGTTTCATGAACCAAAAGTTTATTTTTTACTCGTGCTTCTTAGCTTTGCAAATGGTTAGGACTGAAAACTGTAGGGTAAAGAAAAAAGACTACGAATAGGTATATGGAAAATACACAAACGAAAGGAAAAAAGAGATAGGTATACAATACAATTGTCACTAATGGCGAATTTTTTCTAAACCGAATCGATTTTTTTCTTAACCGAATCGATTTTTTCTATCAATTGAAAGGAATTCGTAAAAGAATCGAATTTTAGTTATATTGACTGAAAATATTGTTAAATATTTTGTTTATTTATGTTCCCGAAATTACCCGACTTTCAATTTGATGTATTAGAAATGAGCAATCTTTATAGGGTGTGTGTATGTGCAATTCGGTGTGAAATCTAGCTAAAAATTCAAGATTTATTTATATATTTAATAATATTTAGTGCTATATTACAATATTAAAAGAAATAAATGAGATATAAGGCTAAGAGTAAAGACATCAGCCTTCGTAAATACAGGGTGTTTTTTTTTAGACGTGTGGTGTTCAATCTGGCAATACTTTTTTCGGAGTTGGTCTTTTTGACAGCTGTCACTTGATTTATGCTCAGTTTGGTTTGCAATTTCATAATAAATAGACTTACTCCTGAAATAAGAAGTTGTATTTTAGCGAAAAATCAATTAATGGTTTCGTTTTATCTAGGTATAGCAACATGGATAACGTGGCAATCAGCGTTGAATCCAAGGAAGGCAACTTCATCTTGGCATCAACGTACATGCCGTACTATGAGGAAAACCCACCAGCAAAAACGGTCCGCGACCTTGTGGATTATTCCACAGCACGAGGGACACCTTTGATTTTGGGATGTGACGCCAACGCCCACCACACTCAATGGGGAGGTAAGGATATAAACAAAAGGGGTGAGTCAATTTTTGAATACATTCTCTGTTCCAATCTTATGTTATGTAATAAGGGTGCCCACCCAACATTTCGTAATAAAAGCAGGGAAGAGATTCTAGACCTCACTCTTATGAGTAATAATGAGAATATTTCTGTAGGGAATTGGAGAGTCTCACCTGAGGAATCCTTCTCGGATCACTTTAGGATACTCTTTACTTTAGACAGGAACCCAAAGGATATAAAGCCTTTTAGAAAACCAACCAACAAAGAACACACCCTGGCAGCATTTTTGGACATCGAAGGAGCGTTTAACAACGTAAAAACGGAGTCCATTAAATCATCAGCTCTGGAATAGGTTGGACTTGAATCTGCCATTGTGGACTGGATTTATACCATGCTCAATGGTAGAATCATAAATTTCCAACTCGGAGATACTATTGTCAAGAAAACAGTTTCAAGAGGCACACCACAGGGAGGGGTAATCTCACTTCTCCTCTGGGTCCTCATTGTTAACAATATTCCTACAAGATTTAAGAATCAGGGCATTAAAATGTTGGCCTATGCAGATGACATAGTAATTTTGATATCGGGTAAGTATCTTACCTTCAAAAAGGATGTTATGGAGTCTGCACTTAAAGAACTATCTTCTTGGGCAGCACAAAAAGGTCTCGGGGTCAACCCTGCAAAAACTGAACTAGTTCTGTTTACGAAGAAAAGGAAATTAGAGGACTTTACTCCTCCCAAGCTAAATGAAATTCCTCTGAAACTTTGCAACGAAGCTAAATATCTTGGAGTAATCCTTGATTCCAAGCTAACCTGGAAACGGAACACAAAGGAAAGAATGAAAAGAGCACTTTGTGCCTTCTACACATGCAATTAAACCTTCAGTACACGATGGGGTATGCGACCGCAAGTCATCCAGTGGATGTACACGGCGATTTTTCGACCCATACTTACCTTATGGTTCGATCGTGTGGTGGAAAGCTATAGAAAAAGTTAGCTATCTCAAAAACCTGAACAAGGTACAGAGACTAGCCTGTATGGGAATAACGGGGCACAAAGATCTACGCCACAAGCAGGGCTGGAAACTATTCTGAATCTTCCAGTCCCTGGACGGGTACATAAGATGCACTGCAGCGAAAAGTGCACTTTGACTTAAAGAAATGGGCTCTTGGAAGCGCAGCAGCTATGGTCATGGGTCTATCTTGCAAAGGTATGACACAGCGGCCTGACGACTTGATGTGACGACTGACTACGTACCACCCCTAATGGATTTTAGCAAAACCATCTCTGTTTCAACACCCGAAAGGCATGGATGGGAACCCAACTTACTAATCAGTGAACAGTGTATCCCCTTTTAGACTGATGGGTCAAAAATGGCAGAAGGAACAGGAGCTGGGGTGTTCTGTGAAACTCTTAATATTATAGAATCATACAAACTTCCAGATGAGTGTAGTGTCAAGCTGAGATTTACGCTATTGAAAAGGCGGCTGAAAAAATTCAAACTGAACTCATCGGAGATCACATTTTTCATGGACAGCCAAGCTGCCATCAAAGCATTATCCAGTGAGACTAAGGCAGTAGCAAAATGTCGAGGCATACTGAACAATATTTGCAACATCAACCAAGTCAAACTCTGCTGGGTTCCTGGACATAGCAATACAGAAGGGAATGACATAGCAGATGAACTGGCAAGGATAAGGGGTCAGTGTCAAATAGAGAAATTAGCAGCCAATTAGCCAATTAGATATGGGACCAGACGTTCCAATTGGAGTGATTAAAAAGAAGATAGACATACTTATAAAAGAGCAAATCAATAACTCCTGGATGTCCAGGAACGATTGCGTTATCTCTAGAAGCTTATGGCCTAGAATTAATGAAAAGAAAACTAAGTATATTCTATAACTGAGTAAAAAGAATATTAGAATCTTGATAGGTGTACTAACGGGACACTGTGCCATTGGCACAATGGCCACTAGATTGGGTGTATTAGCACCCGATTTCTGTAGGAGCTGTCAGGATGTCGAAGAAATTGAAACCATTAAACACCTGCTCTGCGATTGTCCAAACCTTCAAACAAATCGCCTCCGATATTTTGGAAATAGATTTGTTGGAGAACTGGACGATTTACGCAGGTCTCAATGGCAAACATGAGAAAGTATATAGAGCATAGGCTGGTTCGTAAATGGACCAGTATATGCAATTCATTAGTTTAAGAGCATCTCTGCTTTTTATATTAAGGGGATCACAATGGACAAGTAGGCCCCCGTGAACGCAACAGCCTTCGGGCTATGCACGCCCCTCCTAACATGACCTAACCTAACCTACTCCTGAACAAAGTGCCCAAATGGGCCCAAAACATCACAAGATTTTCACAAGAAAATTTTGTTCAGCGATGAAGCTCATTTTTGTTGAATGGGTACGTTAATAAGAAAATCTGTCGTATTTGGAGTGATCATAATCCACAAGCCATTGTTGAGACGCCGTTAAATCTTCAAAAAGTCACTGTTTGGTGTGCTCTATGGGCAGAGGGAATCATTGGTCCATATTTATTCAAAAATGAAGCCGGCCATAGTGTTACAGTCAATGAGGGAACGCTATAGAGCCATGATTAATAAATGTTCCCCGTTGGCATATCTTATCTTGAAATGCGGTGTGAAATTGGAAGTTTTCGCGAGGTGTAGGTTGTTGATTTCAGTTACTATTGGAAAATGGTCACTGCTAAAAATGTCTTTACAGATGTACCAGTCACAGAAAGGTGAAAGATGCGGGGTGCATAAGGTTAGGTCGATGTGTGTTAGAGTTTCGTGTGTTGAGATATGGGTTGGTGAACCATCATTTAGGCTGGTATTCACCAAACGCTTTTAAACGGCTCTTAACTTGAAAATTATTTGTGGTGTTCACCAACCACTAATAAGTATTTTTCGAAGTTCGAAAATGAGAGCCGCTCTCTCACAACCGGACATATGCCCAAACTGTGAAATGAAGTTGTTTTT
This sequence comes from Leucozona laternaria, assembly GCA_932273885.2. Classification (NCBI taxonomy): domain Eukaryota; kingdom Metazoa; phylum Arthropoda; class Insecta; order Diptera; family Syrphidae; genus Leucozona; species Leucozona laternaria. The sequence continues at coordinate 58,016,107 of OW026366.1, forward strand.
TGTTGAAAAAATTTAAAATCTTTTCACGAACGGCTAAAATGAATTCACAATCACTTTATTTCATTGCAGTTTTATTAGTTTGCATACATTTTTTCATTTACCCTCTTATTTTCATTTTATTTTTTTCAATGGTGTGTTTTTCCACCGAAATTTGAATCTAAAAACATTGAAATTGCAAAAAAAAACTCAAGCAATGGGAGAGTTGACTTTTTTGATAAGAGCCCTCATAACTTGAGAGTGGTCAGGACCACTCGTAAGTCTAATGAGCGCTCATAAATATTCACTATTATTGCTTGGTGAATAGGTTTATGAGCCTATTAAGTTATGAGCGTTCGGTGAATACCGGCCTTAGAAGGGGAGTGTAAGCCTGTATACACGATCGCTTTTTTCGGTCGTTTTGTATTTCTTTTTTTTGTGAGGGTGGATAATGGGCTTAGGAACGTAGCTTCATTCCCCCAACATTGACATACATCTCAGCTATCACACAATCTTACAAAAACACAAAAGACGAATCGACCGGAAAAAGGAATCGTGTAGGTTATAAATGATTTCCACATAAACTATAGTCACATGTGACTGGCGCAGAGTTTTCCGTCTGCGTAGGATGATTCAACTTGATTGAATTCAATTGAACACTTTCCAGTGACATTATTCGTCAAAAGTAGGTTGCCATAGTAAATCTGCAATTATCTAATGAGTTATCGAAATTGTAGATAGGTATTTACGAAGAAATTCTTATTTTTTTTTTTTCTGAAAAATAGAAAACCCCTTTGTTCACAAAAATTTGCTTATTGGTTTGCTTTATTTATTGAAACTTTTGATTTGTATTTGTTTACCGAGGGAAATTATAATAAGCTACCTATAAACTTTCTAATAAAACCCGCATAAAAAGCAAAATTATTTTAATTAAAGACTGCTTTTTCACGACAGCGATTTTTAATCTTCGTTTCTCTTTTGGTTTCCTTCTAATTTCAAATATCTTTTACACGACAGCTATTTTAAACGAAAAGTAAACTTTGTGCAAGTGAAGAAGTATCATCTCACTTACCTATTTACTCCACTTGATTAAGCAAAGTTATCTGAGTGGACGACGAATGAAAATAAAAAGCACAAAGAAGAATGACCGATAACTCTGCAATTTGTTCGACCTCAGCATTTTCGTCTACCCCACCACATACGATCCTCGCCAACGTGCTTCAAATTCGCAAGAAGAAATTGCAACGTTCAAAAGCAGTCAAACCAATTTTTTTAATTAACCTCACTATCACCCCTGTGCAACCAATTTTTGACAACTCGATGACAGCTCATCTTTTCCCAAAAAATTTGTTCCCTTTTTCAACGACGGCAACGGTGGGTGATTACCGTGGCACCTCCGAATCAAGTTTTTATTTTTCGTTTTTTTTTACATCAAAGTGAGATGTTAATTCGATAGTTTTCATATTTTCAAATTTAATTCAGTAGAAACATTTGTATACAAAATATTACGCTTTCATCAAAATGGCAACTCGTGGCGGACCAATGATCACGGGAACTGATGGCACAGACTTTGAATACCGACAGCGAGTCGCAGCTCCACATCAAATTAGGTGAAAATACAATAAAAAATAAAAATAATTAAAAATTGAATTCATTTCTCCAACCCTAAACACTTATGCCACACTTAATGCTTGCTACATAGAACTAGTCAAAAATCTTTGTGACTAGTATGTTACTTGTGGTTACTTAGCATTTGCCCACTCAAATATCTAGACACAAATTTATTCATAAAATGCTCTGGGACGTACAACTGGCTGTGTGCCAGGTCTTGTTTACATTTTTATGTACACCACATCGAAATACACGGAAACACCTTAATACAATGACATTGGTGTGGATTATTCTTCGTCCTAATGAACTTTCTTTTCTTGCAGCTTGCTCAACAAATCTCGTCTGAAGCACTGCATCTTCTTTCACGCCCTGCTCTTCTTCGTCATGCTGGCTAAGCTCGTTTCGGATATCCTGGACCGATTAGACATATTTGTTTTGGAAATAGAGGAGCTCGAGGTGCCACCTCCGCTGTGGTGGGAATACGTTTGGTGTTTGTCGCTGTTGACGTCGTTCATTGGTCTTTCGGCCGCGCGCAGCAACAAGATTCGAGAAATGCAGAAGTATGTCATGGCTATTGCACTGCTTGGACTACTGCCATTGGTATATTGTTTCCTCTATTACTTTGGCGATGTGTGGGCATACATGACACTTGAAGAAGGAATTGATCCTGAAGAGACTGACATTTTTTTGTGGAGAGTAAGTATTTTTTGTTAAGAATACATTTTTCGACGAATCAACTAATTTCGAGTTATAAATGAATCCATCTCTGAAGGAATTGTGACATGTATTTTGTTTTACATCCGTTGATAAACTTGGCACTATTGTAAAACCATATCAATACCATATGTTTCAGATTTCCGTTCCATGAACTGTTGAAATTTAGTTTGTTGGTGATATTTTCGTTCGTTTTAATTTTCCCATTCAAAATATTCAATATTTTTTGAATTAAAATGTAACTTCTTCGTCACCATTCCTAGTATATCTAAAAGCAATAAGTTTTGAAAACTTGTGTTTTATATGTATTTTGTTGTGATCTTGTGAGAAGAGAACATAATAATTGTTCGTCTTAATAAAACCACCGCATATAGTATACTACCTTTGTAAAATTCGGTGCAATAAAGTTAAATTCAATGCATTAAAGTATAAAACTTTCTTAGCTATTCCTTCTTCATCCAAGATAGGTGAAAAGCCTACCAGTAGTTTCTGTCGAGCTTTATTTTAGGCACTATATCTTCTTCGAATCAAGTTGTAAGTTTAGTCATTATTTTAGAGCTGAGCAAAGCAATGTGCAGAAGCTTCACACAAATAATCATCAATAATATTTGAATTTTCAAAAAAAATGTTGTCGGTTTTGTGGCGGATTACGATTATTACGATTCTAATTTAAAAAATAAATTTATTGATAAAATCAACATTATTGAATTGAATTGATTGAATTTTAACGAATTTATGTATAAATTACAGCCAAATTGTTATAGCGTGATATTGGAAGTGCTGCCGTTGTATTTAATATTAAGTTTTCATTTTAAGTCAAACAAAAATTAACTTATTCAAACATATTAAGGGGATTCATGCAACGTCGTAAAACACTAGATAAGTTTATCTTTTGGTTTATGAACTGTCAAATTTTGTATGGGAAATGGTTAACGCAAATTGGATAAAATTATCTAAGGATTTTGATGCGGAAACTTATACAAATTTATTTGGATAAACTTATACAAACGTCATTGTTAGTGTTAGATCTTCTAAAATTGCATCCTCTTTTTCTTTCTGTTTATCTATTGTTGAGTTAATTAGAAGAATTAGATTAGAAGCAACAGAAAATGCACAAACCAACATTTTTCCGAAAAGTTCTAAAATGAGTAAATCATTAAAGGCAATTTGTTCATATAATTGTACTAATTTCTGTTTTTTGCTTATTTTTGGCATGTTTTATTCAACTTTTTTAAATTTTTTCAGGAAATAATTTTTTTGCACGAATAAATTTTCGACGAACAGCTTATTCAATTACGCAGCATTTATCCAAATGAATAAAAAGGACGTTGACGTAAACTTTTGCGTAAACTTATCTTTTTACACAATTGGTAAACATCGCTCGTTGCATGAATACCCTTATTATATTGTAGACATAAAACTAAATAATGCATATGAATGTCAATAACATTCAGAATTGAATTGTAAAAGCGCTCAAAACTAGTTTTTTTTGCATCTTTAAAAGCCAAAGCAAGAATTTGGAACGAATGAACTTTATCTTTTAAATATTTGTATATATAAAAATTTAACATGAGGTTGTTACTCTTCTTCACTAACAACACTTGGGTGTGCGTAGAAAAAGATTCCACTTTGCCAATTAAGATAAGATAATTGCCTACAATAAAGGTTTATCTTTACATTTTTCGTTTAAAATTAAACTGTATTTAAAATTTGTGGTATTTCTGTTAATTTCAATGATTTTCTTATTTTTAGGGAATGCCATACGGTCTCTTGTGGTATGCTTTCTGTTTCGTTGGTTTCCAAATCCATGGGTTTACGTTATACTTTGCATGGAATCTCATCCAAGCTTGGAGAGCAAGGACTGCAGCCAGAAAATACCAGTAAATAACCACACTAACAAATAAATCCAAACACACGTCACCAATAATCTATCACCACCACCTGATACCTATGTCTACAAACATAATGGCTGTTGGCGCAAGCATGATGAATTCCTATCCCAACCGACACAATAGAAAACGAAACTATACTCTAAAGTAGCAAAAATGTCAATAAGTATATTTTCTATTAAATGTTTTAAATGTTGAGAAAAAAAAACAATGAATTGATCGTTAACTACTATATAAATGTTATTGTAAATAATATTTTTCTGAAAAAATAGCTAAAAAAGAAGGAGTAATAGAACAGAAAACATACAAAAAATAAACAACAGGAGAACTCGCACACAATACACATTTAAAGACATTTTATTATAATTAAATAAATGTGCTAGAAGTTATTAAATTATAAAATTATCTTAATTATTTAAATAAGAAATTTTATGTAGTTTGTTTAGTGGAGCAGAAAAGAAAATTGTTTAAAAAAATAATAATCTCTAGCGTGTTAATGGAATTTTAACGGAAAGATATACAAGCGTTTTCCTTATTTTTCTACTTACTATTATTATTTATAAGTAATATAAATGTGCCTACCAACTATAAATGTTGTATTTGTTAAAAAAAAAAAAAACAAAAAATCCAAAACAAACAAATTGCCTGTTAAATTAATATTTCGTTGTTTGTTTTATCTTTTTTCTTATTTCTGCAATGTTATCAAAAGGATTTTAATAAATAAAATGTGTTCTGAGTGGGTATATTAAGTTTTTTTTCATCAAACAATGGTGTGGGATACCGTTAATAAACATTTTCGTAAAATTTGTTTTTATCGAAATAAAGTAAATATCTTGAAAAATGCAAAACTTTTATCGAAAGATGTTTTCGGGATAACAATTGCGTTCCTTAAATTAACGTTATCAGACGATTTTTGATGTTTACACATAACTGCCAAAGTTCAATCTTCAATTCATTTTATTCACGCACTTCGAAAAAACCCTTAATATCTGCACGTTTTTTTTCGTCTCCGCGATGAGTGTCGGCAACTGCAACTGTATCTGATTTCGTATTTTAACCTTCCAGTACAAAAATATTTAATTTATATTGTTGACAAATATACAGTATAAGTATAAGGATAATTTCGTGCCATCAGCTAAATGCACAACGACCGGTAATAAAATTTGGTTAATAGGGTAAAATTCAATTCCTGGAAATTTTCTTAAATTATAAGCTTTTTGGGTGTCATCATTGATTTTCGTTCAATTCCTCAATAACAACAATTTGTTTACAATTATAATTTCTTGGTAGGCGAAACGAATTAAGTTATATACGGCTGTTCTTATTTCCATTCGAACTCTATATCCTCACGGTTTCGAATTTTCGCTGTTCCGAATTCCGTATTCGAAAACGTTTTGCGGATTCGGCAAAACGAACGGATCTACAATCCGGCAAATTGACGTTTTAAATGAGGTTATCCTTTTGTTGGCGGATTACAATTTCGTTTTTGACAGATTTTGCATACATAACACCTGAGTTCGGAAATGTTTTGTTGATCAAGTTGGTAAAACTAATGTGGTTTTCCAGTCAACCATTTCAGATTTGGGGGTCAGATTCCAGATCAATCGTGGTAACTAGAACGAATCGCGATTGATCCTTTTTTTTGTAAAGGTGTAGGTTATTTGTCTGTGTTTACTGATGTAAGTAGTGATAGTATATGTAGGGAAAAATTCCTACAAGTATTTTTTTCCTAGGGAACAGTTTTTTCTTTAATACAAAAATATTATATATTTGGCTTTATTTTCATGATGAAACTGGTGAAAAAATGCGTAAGAAAAAATTCTTACAAAACGTTTTTTTTTTTTTTCAAATTATAAAAGAACATTTTTGTGTTTAAATTATAATTAATTTCAACTACGCGAATACTTTCACCTGTCTTAATTTATTGAAATGGAGATTAATGAGAGAACCCACACTGACGCTATGCAAATCTTTGAACATTCTTCAGTCGTCGCATATTCGCGCGAAGGTTTAGCGCCGGTTTGGGAGCCTTTATTGATTTGTTTCATAAGAAAAAACTCAAAAGTGGGACTGACTTTTAATCTTGAAATTATTAATATCCTGAGGCCATTTTGAAATTATGACAAAATATAAGAAAGAAAAGATTTACGCATTCTTTTCTTGACTTCATTTAAATGAATGTGATATTGTAAATTATTTTGTTCAATCAAATTAAAATCAAAAAATAGAATACAAATTAGGGAATTTTTTGTTCCCTAGCAGGAATTTTATTTTGTTGGTATACTATCACTGCTTTATAACATGATTTGGCCATCGGTCGGATCCATATATCCACAGGAATCCCGTCCATCCAAATTCCAAATCAAAGGAGAAGCTATTGGTCGATGGTGAGGAAGAAGACAATGAACATGAAACAAGGTCACTACAAAAGGATTACTATGGAATTTTAATAAAAATAATTTTATTTTCACAAAAAACAATGGACTAACCCACATGTTTCCACAATGCCTTTCATTCCATATGAAACATTTATCCAATTTAATCACTAATTGACTCCGAACTCAAGAAGTCAATGGTTAACGGTAATGAGGACAATAAAGACAAAAATTTCACTAATTAAACTTCATTATTTGTATTTATTTTATTAAACAAATTCCTTATCAAAAGTAAACAATGCTAGCGAAAGGCCAAAACGAATTTAAACTGACGAGGAGAGGACGACGTTTAGAAATGTCAATTTGATTTGTGTGCAAGTGTGTGTGAAAGTATGTGTAAATCTGCCAATAAATCGAGATTTGAAAGATCAATCGAGAAAAAAAACAGACCACGAAAAAAATCAATTTTTTTGGTTGTTAGGAACGTAAAATCTGAAAAAGATCAAGTTGACCCCCATAAAAATCAATTTTTTTGGTGGTTTTCCAAACAACCAAAAAAATTGATTTTTATGGGGGTCAACTTGATCTTTTTCAGATTTTACGTTCCTAACAACCAAAAAAATTGATTTTTTTCGTGGTCTGTTTTTTTTTTCGATTGATCTTTCAAATCTCGATTTATTGGCAGATTTACACATACTTTCACACACACTTGCACACAAACCCAATTGACATTTCTAAACGTCGTCCTCTCCTCGTCAGTTTAAATTCGTTTTGGCCTTTCGCTAGCATTGTTTACTTTTGATAAGGCATTTGTTTAATAAAATAAATACAAATAATGAAGTTTAATTAGTGAAATTTTTGTCTTTATTGTCCTCATTACCGTTAACCATTGACTTCTTGAGTTCGGAGTCAATTAGTGATTAAATTGGATAAATGTTTCATATGGAATGAAAGGCATTGTGGAAACATGTGGGTTAGTCCATTGTTTTTTGTGAAAATAAAATTATTTTTATTAAAATTCCATAGTAATCCTTATGTAGTGACCTTGTTTCATGTTCATTGTCTTCTTCCTCACCATCGACCGATAGCTTCTCCTTTGATTTGGATTTTGGATGGACGGGTTTCCTGTGGATATATGGATCCGACCGATGGCCAAATCATGTTATAAAGCAGTGATAGTATACGAACAAAATAAAATTCCTGCTAGGGAACAAAAAATTCCCTAATTTGTATTCATATTTTTGATTTCAATTTGATTGAACAAAATAATGTACAATATCACATTCATTTAAATGAAGTCAAGAAAAGAATGCGTATATCTTTTCTTTCTTATATTTTGTCATAATTTCAAAATGGCCTCAGGATATTAATAATTTCAAGATTAAAAGTCGGTCCCACTTTTGAGTTTTTTCTTATGAAACAAATCAATAAAGGCTCCCAAACCGGCGCTTAACCTTCGCGCGAATATGCGACGACTGAAGAATGTTCAAAGATTTGCATAGCACCAGTGTGGGTTCTCTCATTAATCTCCATTTCAATAAATTAAGACAGGTGAAAGTATTCGCGTAGTTGAAATTAATTATGATTTAAACACAAAAGTGTTCTTTTATAATTAAAAAAAAAAAAAAAAAACGTTTTGTAAGAATTTTTTCTTACGCATTTTTTCACCAGTTTCATCAAGAAAATAAAGCCAAATATATAATATTTTTGTATTAAAGAAAAAACTTTTCCCTAGGAAAAAAATACTTGTAGGAATTTTTCCCTACATATACTATCACTACTTACATCAGTAAACACAGACAAATCACCTACACCTATACAAAAAAAAGGATCAATCGCGATTCGTTCTAGTTACCACGATTGATCTGGAATCTGACCCCCAAATCTGAAATGGTTGACTGGAAAACCACATAAAAAGTAAATCTGACTGGAAATCAGAACAATAGTTTTCAATCCGCACGGATTCAATTTTCGTTTCCAATTTCAAGTGCGACCGAATATCAGAACAGCCGTTATAGTAAAAAATCCCATTCTTAATATTTAAAATAATTGTAACTAATATCACATCAAATTCATACCAGTGTTTTTAAATCGCGAAAAAAGTGTTAAATGATCTATCAAAACACTTTCTTTTGTTTTAAACTATTCCTCATTTTTTTTTTGTTTTATAATGACAATTGGGTTTTAAGGAATTGCTATTATTATAAGTATCACAAGGAAAGGTAAATTCTTATTATTTTAATTATTCATTTTGAAAAGTTTTGATGGCTTGAATTATTTTTGAGTAAAGAAATAGTCTTTCAGATACAACCTAGTTCATAAAATCGCTTTTAGGCGGCGCCAGTTATAGCTTTCATTGAAACTCAACATTAAAAATTTTAAGTTTAGAAGAATGTAGGTACTTAAATTCAAAGTCTGATTATTTGAATGCCAATAAATTTGGTAACTTAATAATTAATTCTTACCAAAAAACAATTTCATTTGGGCCCAACCGTCCACATAAAATTACTTATATAATTTCAATGACTCATTACCTTTTAATGAGCATTGAAATTTTAAAAGTGTGGAAGGTTGGGCTAAAATTAATGGGGCAAAATTTTAGACGATTTAGTATCGTGTTAAAGCATTTTTAGTGTGATACTATGTTAAAAAGATGATTTTCCAAATTTTAACATTTTTAACATTTTTTAAATTGCTATTTTATCTTTTAAGTATCATAATAAGCTTTGTTCGTTCGTTGAACTTTAGCCTGGGTACGTATCGCGTAATGTGGCTTTCGTTTCGACCAATTCAGATTTGGGTGTCAGATCTTAAATTTTACTGGCAAAACGAACACAAAACGTGATTTTATTTTGTTTTATGATTGTATGAGTACCTTTTTTAAAACGACACTGGGTAAAAGTCACTTTTCTTCGATGTGTGTGCAAGTGCGTGTGAAAATCTGTGTAAATCTTGCTAAAAATCGAGATCTGCAAAATCGACTTCAGATCGACAAAAATTCGATTTTTTTGGTCGAAAGGAAAGGAAAAACTTGTCACAAATCAAAAAAATCAAAGAAAAATCGATTTTTTTGGTCGAAACGAAAACCACATAAGACTAATGCGATCGCTTTATTAATGGGGTTTTCCATTGGTAAAATAAACCAATTTATTTTTGATTTCGATCTGTCATAAAGCCGATTTTGACCATTTTTGTGTTCCGTTGGGCAAAATAAATTGATTTATTTTTGATTTTAAATCAATTTTGTATATCTAAATTTTTCGGAGGATTTACCCCTCCCTGTACTTACACCAACATAATTTACAGCTGCCAGTTTGCAAATGTGTTTTTATTTGTTTAATTTATTTCGTGTCTGCAAATTATGTTCAAAATCATCGTTCATAACAAATTTGCAGCAGCTTAAAATTAATTGGTTACTTCATCAAGCTCATCTTTTTCTTCTAAAAGTGCATCAAGGGATGAAATTTTCTTTGAAATATTGACACAGAAACGAGACTACACAAATACAATGACAAAAACAAATCAATTTAAAATCGTGTTCCATTCGCAAAAAAATTAATTTTTAAATTGAAATCTGAATTTACCAATGAAAAACCCCATAAGTGATGGTCGTTTTTACGATTGCTCTCTCTCTATCTTTCCCTATAGATAGGATAGAGACAGCTATCGTCAAAGCGACATTAAAAAAAAATTGATAACCAACTATCACTATATAGCCGATATTCCAACCCTGGGTTTTTCGATTCTCAAAAAAAAAAGAAAGAAAAAAAATTTGTGCTTAGATAATTAAAACTTATAATTTGTTTTAAATTTATGTCTTCAAAATGAGTAAAATCAACTTAAATTAAATTTGTGTAGTCATTCTATTTCTTTTTCAAAAATAAACACAACAAAACAAAGCAAATGCTTCAAAACTCATGACACGTTGGCCGTTTAATTCTTTACCCCAACTGGCCACAGCAAACAACCTAGGTCCCAGATCTAAAAAAACACAATTTTTTCACCAGGACTTCAGGGGCCATACTATGTAACTTTATTCTACTTTCGAAGTATTTTTCAATGCTTAAAATAAGTGGTATTATGTACAAATATAGGATCAAATGTAAGTGCTTCCGACTTTTTGCCACAGAATCTCCAATTAGCGCTGTTCTATTTCAGTTTATAAGCGCTTGCAATAGAAAAAGTGCGTTGAGATTTTGCGAATTCGAACGTTCTTATTGTAGAATCGATTTATATAGTTGGGCCCCAAGTTTTTCAAAAAAAGCGTTGGGGCGGCCCCAGGGTGACTTCAGGGCTCAACGAACAAACCTACTATAAAGATTGCACATTTCTAATACTTCAAATTGAAAGTCGGGTAATTTTGGGAAGGCAAATTGTTTTTTTTTTTTTGTTGTAACGGATTCTACATAAATAAACAAAATATTCAACTATATTTTCAGTCAATATATTTACCTACATAACTACAAAAATAATTTATTACAGCTGTCTAGTAACACACACAATCACATGAAAAAAAAAGATTTGTTTTTGTTTTGTTCTTCTGTGAAATTATGCGTTTTGAGCGACTCTGACAGCTGCAGAATTGACCACTTGAAGAATAGGAGTTTGCTTCAGTTCAATGATTCCTTTAAATAACCTGCAAAGCCAAATTATTTCTTTAGCCGCTTCATTTGCTGCTGCGATTTCGTACTCAGTTGTAGATATTGCTACCATTTCTTGTTTTTGACTCAACCAAGAAATAGCTCCTCCCGCGTGAGTGATAATTTCACCTGAAGTTGATCGCCCAAGTGCATATGCATCCAACGAAGTATGCATCACTAAAGCATTCCATGATACTTTTTTTAATATTTTGCCGATATTTAATTCCCAGTTTTATAGTACCTGCTATTGATATATGTACCACAATACTAGTTGGATTTTCTAATGATATCGACAGGAATCCTATACTGTAAGCTAGGTCTGGTCTTGTTCCTAGTATTAGATACATTTTTGCACCAACCGCCTGTCTATATGGGAAGTTATGACTTCAAATTTCTTCTTTCCCTGTTCTTGTAGGTTCAGGACTTTTCACCATTGGCGTTGAAATTGGCTTGCATTCTGTGAATTAAAATCGTTCAAGGATTTTTCTTGCATGTGTTTCTTGACTGACTTTAATTCTGTCTTATTTTTTTCAATCTCTAATCCCAAAAAGAATGAAAGCTTCCTTTGAAACGATCTTGAATACAGTTTTCTCGCTCTTCGATAAATTTTTTAAATTCGGTTTGATCAGTTGATCCAACTAGCTCATCGCGTCTACGTACAAAACAAGTAGGTACGATTTTCTTCCCATTTCTCTCCCTCATATATAAACAAGGTTCAGCGTCACTAACACTGAATCCGAGTTTGGAAATGATAATCCCAAATCGCTTGATCCAACATCTTGATGACTGTTTGAGTCCATACAAACTTTTCTTGAATTGGAATAGGTACCTTATCTGTTCCATCGTCGTATCCATCAGGCTGCTTATCATATATATATATGGATAACTTCTTCTAAATCTCCGTACAAGAAGGCTGTTGACACACTAAACTGGATCAGTTGCATCTTTTCCATTGCAGCAATACTAATACCTAATCTAATAGTTCCTAACTTTGCCACTGGATGAAATGTTTGGCTATAATCAATACCTTCACGTTAACTAAAGCCTTTGGCCACCAATCTTGCTTTATAAAGGGTGATTTTTAAGCTGGTTTGGTTTTGGCAACACTGGTTTTGACAGCTGACGTGTGTTTAGTACCTTGTGTCACTGTCAAACAGCTTCAGTTTGGTTTGCAATTTAACCATGGATCGTCTTACAAATGAACAACGCTTGCAAATTATTGAATTTTACTATCAAAATTCGTGCTCGGTTCGAAATGTTCATCGCGCGCTGCTTGTGTTCAGCGATGAGGCTCATTTTTGGTTGAATGGGTACGTAAATAAGCAAAATTGCCGCATTTGGAGTGAAAATCAGCCAGAAGCATTGCAACAGCTACCAATGCATCCCGAAAAAGCCACTGTTTGGTGCGGTTTATGGGCCGGCGGCATTATTGGGCCTATTTCTTCAAAGATGATGCGAATCGCAGCGTTACTGTCAATGGTGAACGCTACCGAGCGATGATAACAAACTTTTTTTTGCCCGAAATGGAAGTTCTTGACTTGCATGATATGTGGTTTCAACAAGACGGTGCCACATGCCACACAGCACGCGAAACAATGGCGCAATTGCGAGGCGAGTTTGGTGAACAGTAAATTTCACGTTTCGGGCCGGTCAATTGGCCGCCTAGATCGTGCGATTTGACACCATTAGATTATTTTTTGTGGGGGTATGTCAAGGCTAATGTCTATAGGGACAAGCCCGCTTCGATTGACGCACTGGAAGCCAACATCCATGCATTCATTCGTGAGATACCGGCCGATATGTGTGAAAGAGTATGCCAAAATTGGACTCAGCGGATGGGCTACCTGAGACGCAGCCGCGGTCAACATTTGCATGAAATTATCTTTAAACATTAAATTGCAAGGTTCAAACTATCGATTCAAATAAATATTTCATTCATTTTTTCGAATTTTTTGTGTTTTTTTTTTTAAAAAAAGTTCTAAACCTCTTAAAAAATCACCCGTTACTTGTCGATAATGCCATCTGGACTTTTCTTCAAACAATAAACCCACTTGCTTTTGCTTCTCTTGGTAAAAGCGTCAATTTCCGAGTTTGATTTTCTTTCAATGATGCAATTTCTCTTTCCATGGCTGTTCTCCACTCAGTTTTATCTTTGCTGTTGATTGCTTCTTGAAAGGTTTCTGGATATTTTTTAGAGTTGAGAAAATACTTCGCTGCCATAGCATAATGATTGAGATTCTGGGGTGTTCTTAATGCTGACCTGTTTCGTAGGCGTTAATTTACTTGCTTCTGCAGGATGTCTTGTTCTTCGGTTTCAAAAGTCTGCTACCTATCCCAGTTTTGTACTCATCCGGAAATAGGCTAGTTCCTGCATTTTCTGATTCTTTTAGTTGTTCTTTACTGGTCAATTCAACGTCTCGAAATGGTAGTTTTATTGCTTTTTCACATATTATTGGATTTTCCTGAAACTTTACATCTCATGATAGGATAAATTTGTTCTCCTCCTTGATGTATATTCTACATACCGCTCACCGTCATATCCCATTAGGGATCTTTTAACCGCTTTTCTGTCTATTTTCTTCCTCTTCTAGACTAGATTATGAGTGAAGCAAGTCGATCCAATTATTCTCAAATGCATGATTCTGGGTTTCTTACCAATCTACATCCGTACTGACTTAGACCTACCAACTGAAGACTTTTCTGTACTATTCAGTATGTAAACTGCAGAATTTGCAAGCTCCGCCCAAATTGCTTCCGGATAATTAACTTTGGTGCTTGAGTACTTAAGTTCTTGCCATCTCTACCAAAGTTCGATTTCCACGTTCACTGGCCGCCATTCTGTTCAGGTGTATATGGCGAAGTCAGTCTTTGCGTGATACCATTTGACCGGAGAATCTGTTTGACTTCATTTGTGTTCTATGGCAAACCCGTATCGGAACTTTGAGAAGCTATCCTTAAACACAACCAGATACCTTTTGTTCTTGAAAGAGTTGCTTAAAGGTCCGCATGCGTCCGGTGACATGAGCTCTCCTGGTGTTGTCGCTTTCCTTCTCGTTCCGAACGATAATCTGTGCGCTTTACCATAGATGCACGGTTCACACGTATTTAGGTCTAACTTGACTTTGATGCCCAACTCCTTCTCAAGCATCTGCTTCTCATGTCTCTTATCTTGATGTCCCCATCGTTCATGATAAAGTTGAAGCGTTGTGTCATCTCCAACAGCTACATTGAATTGCATAGCAGTCTTCAGCTTTGAAACGTTTGGTTGGATGTCTGCCTTGTACAACGATCTGTTTACTTGACGACTTGCGCACAGCACTGTTTTGCTTGGAGCTGAGGACTTAAAGATACTATTTTGGTTTCGGTTGTTGATTCATCTTTTATTGTTCCTTTTCCAATAGCGCTGAGAGATTCTTTTCCAGCCGCTTGTATTGTGAAAGAACTTTCAAACACCTCAAAAATAATGAACGAGTCTTGACAGCTGCCATGTTGCTCCGTTATCAATCCACCAATCCATTGAATTTACCTCTGTTGCATATATATGTACTTTATTGCAGACCGATACTAGAGATGCGTTAGTGTCGACTAAGTTACCTTGGTTGCTGCTTGACACGTTGCCTCTTGTTGGTCTTCCTTTAGCGATCCGTTTTCTACAGTCTCGAACCCAGTGTCCTTTCTTTTTACAAAAATTGCAGATATCTTCTTTTTTGTTGCGGCTACTTCTTGACTTTGGTCGAACACCCTGCTTCTTTCTCTCAAATCTTGCAATTAGAGCCAGGTTGTCTTTATTTTCTCTTTTTCTGAAGTTTCTTTCATACATGCAAAGCTGCATCGTCAATTCGTCGAATGTTTTGTCTTCATCTTTTGTTAAAAATATCCAGCTTGATCTGAAAGTCTCAAACGTACTTGGTAAAATATGAAGAACTTTGCATACTAAATTAAGTCTAGTAAAGCATTTTCGTTTTTCCTTTGAGACTATTATTTAATTCGCTCCACAAACTTTACAATTTTGCAATATGTGTCGAAACATATTGGGTGTGTTTCTTTATTTATTCCGAATATTCGGAATATCTGCAACACCGCTTTTGCGTTTCTTTATTCTCTGGAATATTCCGGATATACTTTTTTGTTGTTTCTTTATTGGTTCTAGAATTATTGGAATGCGTTCTTTCTGTTCCTACTCAAGAGCTAGTGTAAATGGAATATTCTCTACTTTGACAGATACTTTTTTTTTTTTTCATTGGTTACAATTAGGTATTGTTATTTTGTCTGCCGTCTGCCTCTGCCATGGATGAAAAGAAATTTAATGAAATGGAAATGGGTGAGCATGTTTTTGTGATAATTATTTTTGTATCTTCAGTATGCTTATGCGTGCGCGTAAAATTAATTTAAAATTTGCAAAAGAAATAATTATTTGTTTCTTCTATCAGAAATAATCGCAAAATGATTTTTTGACATGAAAACAAACAGCTGATAGTTGGATATTCTTTCAATTAAGATCTGTGTCTTTATTTATTCGATTCTGGATATTCTGGGTAGATATTTTGCCTTTTCCGTCTTTTCTATTCTTTATCCGGAAAAAATAAAGAAACACACCCATTGACTTGAATTCCAGGCAAATGCAAAAAGATCAATGCAGATCTTGAAAAGTTGATCCTTTGAAGCAGCTTCAAACTGTTGTCTCAATGTGTTCCATGTATCATGTACAGTCTCTTTATCGATGATTTTCTGATAAACTACGTCCGTTACTGAGCTTGTTATCATCGATTTTGTAAAGCTGTTCGACAACAGTTGCGCTTTTGCTTTTCATTGTGGTGGTTGATTTCTTCTTGCTAAGGAGTGCCTTCTAAGGGCTCTGGCTTCTTCAAAATCCCATCAATCACATCTAGACCTCCTTCATGGTAGTCCAACAAATCTCCAGTCTTCCTTTTCCATATAGGCCAATCTGACTCACCGACCAAAAGCTTGATATGCTTCGCTAAATCCATTCTTGAAAATGTATTTATAATTTCCAAAAAATTTATGGAAATTCGATTTAAATTAAAACAATTTATTAATAGTCGTGACTGGGCCCATAACCTACTGTTTTTAATGGATTGAAATTAATTAAATTGTATTTAATTTTATATGAAAATTCTTTATTTAATGAACTGAACATTTGAAAATAATAGATAAGAATAACTTGATTTGAAAAATAATTTCTGAGCTTTGAACAAAAACAGACTTAGTTTAAATATAAAAAGCTAGTTCTAAAAATACAAAGTATACAAATTAACATAGATATTTACATTTATATATATTATTCAACAGTGTTTAGCTAGAGTTTTTTTAAGAAAAAATGGTACTAGTTATAATTGTTTAAAACCAAGAACATTTTAGTAAAGAGCTTTAAAGTTAACACCTGTTTAAAATTTTGCGCCAATTTATTTTGGCACCTACTTACTTATTACTTCTTACTATCTTACCCCATGATTGGTTCTGCGATGATAAATAAAACACTCATTTTTCGTATGTTTGTATGTATATAAAAGGTTTATTTTAAAAATGTATGATTGCTACCAAATGCATTAAATGAAAAGTTCCTACAATATCTGTATGTATTATATTTTTTTATACTTTGTGCTTAAGATAGACACAACTAAATTTAAGTTTTTAAATATTTTGTTCATAATTATCAGAAATAGAATATATGTAAGTGCTTATATTTTTGAAATCATAACAGAACATGAATAATTAAGAATAATTATAATGGAATGAATGTTTAGTTCTTTGAATAAAAACGCAGTTTATGCTATGCTAAATATTTGGAAGCCAATACATTAACTTTAAATATAATGAAAATGAACAAAAAGTTATAATTAGGTACAATTATTATGATGTTCACTAATTGCGCTTATTTAAAACAATTAATTAATTTCTTTTAAAATATTCCCAATGTTTCGTTGGGTGTTTTAGTTATAAACTGAAGATACGATTTTTGTTTAATAAAATAACGATATATTTAATAAAAATAGCGATATTGCATTTTTATGATACGATTTTTGATAATAAAATAACGATATAGCATTTTTATTAATGATTTTTAAAATTTTGAATGATCTAACATGATCCATACTCCTGCATCCATTTTTCAAATCGGCAAACATCATCAGCAGATACGGACCTTTTAGTACGCATCATGGCATCCTCGAAATCTTGAAGCGTAATGGGAAGGTCGACATCTTCTCTACGGATTTGCTTTATTTCTGAAGGAGATCTGCCAATTATTCGACGTCGCATCGACATCATTGCTGCATCTCGACACACGTTGCTGATGTCAGAACCGGAGTAACCTTCGAGCTGGTCACCAATGTATTTTGTATCAAGTTCTGGATATAAGTTAACATCCTTTAAGCAAAGGTCAAGCAAAGCCGAGCGAGTTTCATCTGTAAATGTAAAGATTTATAAAAAAAAAATATGTAACGAAGTTAAGCAAACTCATTTAAAGATTTTTGATTAATGTGATACGTGATGATACATCATTTCGTAAGACTAACTTTTTCGTTGAACTTTGCCCAGGTTTTCTTCGCAAGCTCTTACAGTTTATTCGTTACCTCAACGCGCAATAGCAAAAACCTATACTAAGGGCAAGTTCAGGTGGATCCAAGGTCGCATTTGCTGATTTGGAATGGAAAATCACGTAAGGTATGTCAATTTTCATGATTCCGGACCCCTTGCTAATTTCTTTCGCAAATCTGTGTGTGACGTAATTTATGGACAGCTCCTAACATCTAAGAACTAAAATTCAGAGGGATTATAAAACAAATGTGGAGATAATAGAGAGACACCTACGGAATTACAAAATATTTGTGTGGGGTAGCAAAAATGCTAGTCAGCTCATTGCGATTCATAAACTATAAAAAATCGTATCAATTTCTTGTGGTAAACATTTTAAACAGTCTTTTCAAAAAAGCACTTGGTAGATTTGCTAGTGTAAAGTTGCGCCAATAGTACTGCTCGAAAGCGTTGGGATACGGAAAGCCTTTGCTTGTGTATACAAATTGTTCACATTTATGCCGAATTCCTTTCAACAAAAGATCCAATTCTGTTCAGATTTTTTTCTAAACAAAATCGATTCTTTTCTATCAAAACAAATCCTGCATTTTTAGCAAGATTTCACAACAATTTTTTTTATTGCAACGAATTCTTGATGATTTTAAAAAAATATTCAACAGTATTTCCAGTCAATATGTTATGTAGGTATAAAAAATATGCACGACTTGCTCTTATGTGCGATCACAATTTCGTTCTTTAGTCTGAAATAAATTAGCTTTGGGAGTCTATATTTTATCCATTTGCCAGCACTTAGTTTAGTTGCAGGTAGTAAATATTATGTGTATATACAAAAATTAATAATATAGCCGAGTGTTACACCTATGCAATATGCATGCAAGGAAATTATATTATTTAAACTGGAAAATTGTTTAAAATCAACAAAATTAGAAATAAATTGTTTAAAATTCTTCTGAAACTGTTTTGAATCGAACGCGATGTACCCCATTTGGTGTCATATATAAACCTTAATTTATGAAAAAAAAAGTTTTTAAATCGTAGGAGCGGTTTAAAAATAATTAATTGTTATACATAAAAGTTCCTTAACATTTTTAGGAAAAAAATTGGTACATCAATTATATGAATTTATTAATGTCTGTAAAAAATCTTCCACCCGTTTTTGGAATTTTGAATTTTCAAAAAATTATTTTGAATTTTTTTTAAATCCGGAAATTACTTTCTTACAAATTATGATATGCAATATTATTTTAACTTATAACAAGCTTCCGTTTAAAAAATATAATTTTAATCGGTAAATCAGATAATGAGATAGTCGAAAATCAAAAAAAAGCGTTCTATGGGAGGTGCTGTTATTAATTGTTCAATATGAAATTTGATAATTTTATATGATAGACCTAACTAATAACGCTACACAAAAAAAATTTATCAAAATCCTAGGAGTCGTTTTTGAAAAAAAAAAGGTTTTTAAACATTTGTATGGGAGGTACCGTTATTTTTTAATTATCTAAAAATAATAAGAATAATTGTTATCTACAATCTTTTAGAAAGTCTTATAAAAATGCTTTTTGCGAAGTTTAATAAGAGTCATTTTTGAAATATCGAGTTTTCAAACTTTTTTTAAAAATTCAAATAATATTTTTTTGAAAATGTCGGAACACAATTTTATTTCAATTTCAAATGTATTAGTTCTTCATAAAAAATTCATCAAACTCAGTTGAACCATTTTCGAGAAAAGCGAAAATCAAAAAAATGGTTCTTTGGGAGGTGCCATTGATAACCATTTTTCGGAACCATTTTTTTATTTAACGGCAACTTGTAACTATTTAAATTTATTGAGTTTAAAAAAAAAATTCTGTGTAGCCGATTTTTGATCAAAATCTAGAGTTCGGTTTTTTGTACGAATTCATAACTTGCCATATAGTACCTATATATCGCATAATCACATAAAAAAATCGATTGTTTTACTAATTCCTTTCTATTGACAGAAACAAATCGATTCGGATTAAAAAAAAAATCGATTCGCTTCAGAAAAAATTCGATTTCTTTGTTGAAAGGCATTCAATATAAGGAGAGCTCCTCTTGCACACTCTGACCACTTTTTCACTTCTTTATTGTGTTTCTAGCACCGATCCCAATATGTTTCAATATGTATTATAGAGATCAGTGGTGCCTACTAGAAGCTTCTATTCTATTAATAAGCCTTTAGCACTTATGTTTAAATATGTTTGCATAAATTTCATAACTCAATTACATTTTTAGTATAAAAAGTTGCCATATCCCTTCTTAAAAATGTTCAAACGCAGTCTGGTGTTAAAGAAGCTATAATTGCATTATATTATAAGTGTTGCCTCCCTCCCAAACCTTTTTTTTTTCTTAGAACATGCCGAAAAATCATTTCCCAAAGTACTGATGTTCATTAATTAGGAATGAATTAGGGTGTATGGTCCTACTTAGTTTAAAGTAATTATTTAAAATAAATTTGAATTACCGTTGGGCAAAGTAATGTAGATCCTCTTTTCGAACCTTCGCCGGAAGGCTTCATCGATATCCCATGGGTGATTTGTTGCTGCTAAAACCATTATAACCTTGTCATCTTGCATTGATGCATTCAAGCCATCCATTTGAATAAGCAGTTCTGCTTTGAATCGTCGACTGGCCTCATGCTCAGTTTCACTTCCACGCGAAGCACACAATGCATCGATTTCGTCAATAAAGATTGTGCTTGGTGCATAAAATCTTGCCATTTCAAACAGTAGTCGTACCAGTTTTTCACTTTCTCCTCTGTATTTTGAAGTTAAGGTCGACGAAGACACGTTAAAGAAAGTAGTTCCACATTCTGTGGCAACAGCCTTAGCCATCATCGTCTTTCCAGTGCCTGGTGGACCGACCATAAGAACACCACGCCAAGGCCGACGAATGCCTTTGAAAAAATCAGGCATTATAATTGGAAGAACAACGGCTTCTTGTAGAATAGCTTTGGCCTCATTTAGACCAGCTACATCAATCCACTTGACGCCTGGATGCCTTTGGAGGATATCTTTTTCTAGAGCATCTACTAAATGAGGCTCAAATCCAATAGGTGAGAAGACTTTTGATTTGGTTTTCGGTGATCCTTTCGGTGTGTTTTGTGATGTTGAGTTCTCGTCCAGTGATGTGGCTTCCTGATCATCGGAATTGGAGTTATCCAAATCTACAGAGTTTTTCTTGACCTTTTCCTTTAATTTAATCTGTGATGTAAGTTTTCTAGCTCGAATTCGTTCTACAGAACGGCTCTTTCTTGAAGTCATTGAAGCTTTATTGCTGCGTGAACGAAGTTTCTCAGCTGTACTTGCAAGGCCAATATTATTGGAACTGCCATGATGGCTGAAGTTAATCGAAGGCAGTGTTGGTTGAAGTTCGGGATCTCTTCGACGGAGTGAAGAAATCCATCGATTATCTGTGGGATTTGGAAGAGAGCTAGCATTTGTGTTACCAAGGTTATTGTTGTTGTTGTTATTGCCAAGTGGTGGGGAGTTATTTATTGTAAAACTTGTAGATCTTGGTTGAGGTGGAACTTCTAGAAGCAATCGTTTGACAGATTAAGAATATGATATTTAAACTCCGCTTAACTGAAATGGCAATTTTCAAATCGGGAAATTTCATTTAAACAAACTTCGGTTTAATACAAAAATATTCACTCAACTGGAGTTCTCTGGTATTTCATTGTACTCGCATATGAGAATTTTTGTAAATACATTCTGCGTCATAAATATTATGTTTCAATTGGCCGATTTGTTCAGTAAAGCGTAGTTTAGATAAGCGGAATTGAGTGTACGAGATTAACACATGTACATACCTTGGGTTGGTAAACGGTTTTTTTGGGAGCTTAGTCGAAGTCCTGGGACTGGACTACTATTAGAAGTTGAAGCCAAACCCCCCATAGTGGTTGTTGTAGCAGTTTTCTTCACGGTTCCAGTTCTTGTTGGTCGATGAGTGGTTGTTATTTTTGTGAACGTAAATGGTGGATACTGGTCAAGTATCAAAGAATCCATCATCCTGGCCATTTGTGAAAGACCAGTGGTTGCAGAGGAAGAGCTGTAAATTTAATTTTTATATAAATTAGAAATTCAATGATTAATTTTAAGTTAATTATCAATAAAATGAATTTTGATGTCTAAAAGCTGAAATTTATGGTTTGTGAAATGTTAAACAAAAATATGACTTATTATAGGTTATAAAGTTTAGTGGGAGCGAGAGGTTGAAAATAACGATTTTCCCATATTTTTGATCAGGGGTATCAACTCATTTCTATTTGCGATATACAGTTAGTTATAGATACATTCGTAAAAAAAAATCAACTCAAAATTTGATCGATGAAAGGGAAGACGAAGAAAAAGGGCCTAACATTTCTTCTGCTTATTCGGGTACACCCCTAACGAAGGATCGATTTTCTAAGACCTTTATAAACATTTTTCTTTTCTCAAAAATTTCTCCACAAGTTTTTATGAAAAAAAACCTTCATTTAATGATTGATTTGAAAATTAGCAGTTTCTTGCAGTATCTTAAATATTTGAAAACAAAATTTTAAAGGAAAATCTTATTTTCATCGATGAATTTTTGTCTGCAGTCTAAAATTAGTAACGTATAAGGTTAAGTAGGAAACAATTTTAAACTAGGCCAATATTATCAGTATCTCCCATAATGTTGACTCTTTCATTATTGGCTTATACGATTTCATATAAGAGAGCTTCTTATGAGAATACATACTATATATATTGAATAGGTATAGAAATTTTCAAAAAATATTTAAATACATATTTATATATAATATAATAATATACATAATATATTATAATATTCAATTCGGTATTTCGAAAATGGATTAATGACTTTTAGAAATTGAATTTTTAACGCCAGTTTTAACAAACATACTTCAAATTGGCTTACCAAAATGTTGTGTTAAGCCTTTTGTACCTATGTATACATTTGTACCTATTTATATACAAAATTAATTTAAAAAAAAAACGCTCTAACGATTTTAAAATTTTTGTTCTCATAAATTTAAATTTGTTAAAGAAATCAGATGCACGACGGGATCGCGTGAATTTGCTGTTTCGAGGAAATTTAAAAACAAAAACAAAATCATTGGATATGGTAGCTATATGGAGGGTATTCCAATAGGGACTTCCGAAATTTGACAGTTGATAGCGGCCATGTTGCTAAAGCCACATCTGTCAATTTGGCTGTCATTTATTCAGTCACCATGGACGGGTATAGCCTTCAACAACACGTGCAAATGATAAAATTGTCTTATCAACATGGGTTTTCTGTTCGGGCAATGTTCCACGCGCTTTGCGGTCATCTTCAGCGATGAGGCCCATTCTGGATGAATGTGTACGTCAACAAACAAAGTTGTCGAATTTGGGACGATACCAATCCACATGGCGTCCAGTACATCCCGAAAAAGTCACTGTTTGGTGAGGATTTTCGGCTGGCGGTGTCATCGGTCCATATTTCTTTGATAACAACGTTGGCCTATAGCGAGTGCTATAGGTCGATGATTACCTATTCTTTTGGCCTGAATTGTGGTTTCAAGTTTCAACAGGATGGCGCTACATGCCACATAGCTCACGGCTCACGCCACATTGGACATTCTGCGCGAGCGATTCGAGAGCATGGTCATTGGTCATCTCAGATGGAGGTGATGTGAACTGACCACTTTTCTTGTGGGGTTGTCTGAAGTCCCAGGTCTATACGAATAAACCACAAACCACAGCGGCCCTCAAAGCCTTATTTATGCGCCAGTGTCATGGATTATTGGACATTTCAGATGCGCGCCACCCAGAGAAGCCGCGGTGGATATTTGAACGGTGTTATATTCCATACATAATGGCATCGATAAGCGTTTCAAACGAATACAAAATTTTGATGATATCTCACACTCACTTTGTTTTATTTAAAATAAATATAGGAAGCGCCTTATGAAACACCCTGCACACTAACAGCCATATTATTGACTTGTTGCAAAACTAGTTCAATAGAAAAACTAGTTTTATACAAGGTTTAAGTGTCAAATTTAGCACGGTTTTATGAATTATGAGTTTTATTAATAGCAAGTTTTAGTATTAGGTGTCAAAATATTTTTGAATAAAACCGATTTGCCCACTTCCAAACATCTTTAAAACTAGTTCTGTCATAAAACTAGTTTTGAAAAAGTCAATAATATGGCTGTAACCGTTCTAGATGAACTAAAACAAAAAATCGAATGTCTTTTTTAGTGAATATCAAAAGCTCTTTATATACCAAAAAATAACCAAAAAGTTACATAACCAAAAGTTACAGTTTAGGTTTTGTCTCGATATACAGTAACAGTGGTCTTCAAGCAGTGTTAGGTATTATTAAAATATAGCCAATTGCATATAACCTTCAGAAAATTGTTCCATATCATTCCCAGATTTAAAATTTTCAAGGTTTGAAATTGTAGCTGCTCCTCAAATCGATTGGCACATATCTCAAGGCTGTTACTAGCAAATATGCATTGGACAGGATGTCTAGTTGAGGAAAATATTAGAACACTAGATACAACTTTGCGGATAAGAATAAAACTTTTTAATGTCCATTATTCTATATACATCATATAAGACAAGTACTATGGTTTTTGGGGGATTGATTTGTACTTAAATCAATAAACTTTAAGTTTATCTATATAACGGCCATTTGAATCGGTTTCTGAATCAATTTTTGTGCTGATAATTGCGGATGTTATTTGATCTTTTTTGAAGTACAAGAAATATTGTCGATCAGTTTCAAAACGTTTGCTTGAGCAGCAGTCTTGCATGAAAACTTCATACCCTTTCCAATTTATGATAAACATTTCATACAAATTATTTTTTTTGGTTTTCTTTGTCACTTTGAGCAATTTTTTTTATCATCATGTCCAATATCGGAAGAGCCTTTTGACAACTTGCAGTGGACGTACAGGCCGAAGCCGGAAAGTATTGCGAAAACTATATACTTTTAAATTTTAAAATTTGTTAGAGGAAGTAAAAAACCAATGCTGTGGTTACCACATTTCACCACTCAGTACCACGTCAACCACAATAATGTGGTCAAGCAATAAAGGGGAAATACGGAATGAAACTATAAATGATATATATGAAAAAGAAAAATAAAAATAAATTTATTTATTAACAACTAATAACACAACTTAAGTTTTTTTTTTTTTATTTTTATTTTTCGACGCGTTTCGGAATCATTGTTCCATCTTAAGGTTGAAAAAGTTTTTGCCTTTAAGAAATGATTGCTCTGCTACTTAATATCTTTTTATTTTTATATTATTTATTATTATATTAAGTAGCAGAGCAATCATTTCTTAAAGGCAAAAACTTTTTCAACCTGAAGCTGGAACAATGATTCCGAATCGCGTCGAAAAATAACAAAAAAAAAAAAACTTAAGTTGTGATATTAGTTGTTAATAAATAAATTTATTTTTCTTTTTCATATATATCAATTAATTATTTTTGGAGACCAAAAATAAACAATGAAACTATAAATATTTCATTTTTCAAAAAATTCTTCATATATTTCAATTACCTGTGTTAAATTTTAGAAAAACAATCTAAAACTAAGTTTTCTCACAGAGATTAGATAAATAGACACAAAAAATAATACCGCATTAAATGGGAAATGGGAGCGGTAACTGTTGCTCAGAAGACAAGATTACGTATACGCCTAAGTGTCCGAAATAATAACAAGTTCTGCTTGTAAGCCGTAATGCATTATATCAGGCTTTATTCTCAGTAGGTATCACTAAATATAATACAGGGTACCTTATACATATAAATGAAGAAAGAGACTAGAGAAATGCCAATTTCTAACAGTTCTTCGACAACAAAAGTAGGTGTACATCATAGGGCTTCGAGCGACTTGAAACAAAACCAGAACTGTTATAAATTAGCATGTCTAGAGTCACTTCTATTAATGAAATACTACATGAGTCGAAAATCATGTAACTGTTTTTATCGTTTTTGTGTATGTATTTTCGGCACTTATGGATTATAATTTTCAATACTTACTTTGAATGAAAAAATAAAATAGGTGTATTCGCGTACTACTCCGAAACTACCCATTTTTACCATTTTTATTCCAATTTAATTTTTTTTATATGGACTTTGACAGAACTTCGGACTGAAACTGGTACAAAATGGTAGGTTTGGAAAGTAAACGAACAGAGGTAATGATTGATTGATGAATAATAACTTGGACAGAACCTTTAAAAAATGGAAAAGAAGATTGTTTTGATCCCATGGTTTGTTGTTTTTAGCCTATTGGTAGTGGCAATAAATTAACAAAAGGAGACGATGGTTTCTTCCTAGAATAATTTTTAAGTTAATTTTTTTTTTTAGACCTTTTTTCAAATTAATTGATAAATGTGACACTTTTCTACATCTTTTTAGGTTTTCCTAGTAGTTGTACGTTACGCAATGAAAATAATCGTGTGAAATTGATTATGAACCGGTTAATATTCCGCTTTCACATTTGGGTACTCACTTCTCGTTGAGAATTTCATCGATATGAAATAAATGGTCAGCTTTATATGGAAATTTTATTGCACTCGAACTGAGTACTAGGCTTTAATCGCAAAAACAGAACTTTTGAATAATTCATTGCAAAAGATATTCAATACATAAAAGTCCCCATGTTGAGCAATTGTGTGTAAAAAAATGCTATAGAACTTTAATCCATATTGGTAATTTGTTGTTGTAATTTTATTTTAAATTCTATGTATGTATGTATGTACAATATACATACATACATATATCTGAAAGCCACTGAAATTACAAAAAATTTGGTATATTAAGCTCATTTTTTGGTTTCTATGACAACTTTAAGTAGGTACTCATAGTCTGCGAAAAAAAAACCTATGCGTTAGTGGATGGCGACATAGACCAATTTTAAAAACTCTATTCCAGTATTTGCACAAAAAAAAACTATTTCAATTATCTTTTAATCACGAAAGAAAATTCATTCGAACAATTATACCTTTTTCAAACATAAGACATGAAATTGTTGTATTTTTTATTAAATTTGACTATGAACTTCATGTTGATCGGTATCTACGTTTAATGCATGTATCAAGTTCAGTAACCTTCCCTTAAAAAGAATTGACTATGCGTCAATTAACTATGGTCACGATATCATTAATTCTTTGATTCGGCACCGCAACAAAAAATAATTAATACTGGGATTTGATGGTTGAAGTTGAACATACTATACCCTAAACTAAACTATGTTTTTTTTTGTAGTTGGTAATATATATAGGCCCCTATTACTAATTTATTTCTTTTAAAATCATATGAATAGCATTATACTCGGGCTCTAAAACCTCCGTTTGTTAGTGTACATAAAAGCAAATACGTGCGACTCTCGTGCACTTTATTTATAATGATGTTATTCTATAAAATGATTGATTCACGAAGAAGTAAAGTAGATACAACATAGTTCATTGAGCTGGATATATAGATTATTTTTGTCGGAGGCATACTGATTTTTTAATGAAACAACAGTACAAGGTAAATTTTTCCCGCTTTATGGTAAAGTCTGATTTAATTAAAATTGCAAATATCAATAAATTACCACTGATGCAAATCCCATAATGAATGATAAGGCGTGTGTCGATAGGATGGCACAATTGGAACAGCCACTTCATACTCCACATGCTCTAACGCCGGATTGGAATTTGAAACACTGCGCTTCCTTAGAAAAGGATTATGAGGTACAGGATTACCGTTTGCAGGTTCAGCTTGGACATTATGAGGGTTAAAGCTTCCACCAATTTCTAACCAATTCTGTGCACTTGTACCAAACATTGCGTTTGTTACACTTTGAGGGTTAGTAATCCTCATTGATTGCTTTATTTTTTTTTTCACAATATTAATTCAATCTTGAATAGAAAACGGACACGTCCACATAACCGCAGGGTTGATTACAAACTGACCAAAGGTGTTATGACCACAAAATAAATTTGTCGAAACGTTTTCTTCAATGAAGGCAATGAAAACGCCACCGATTTCGCTTTAAATGATTGTTAGTATATCAGGAAACAATGCCATTGCTATTGAGAGCAAAAAAATGAGGTTGCCCCCAAAGGAGTTTTTTACAATGGGTGGTAAGGTGGAATTGGATTTTTTTTTTTCAGTTTAGTGGTCAACGCACGCAAGGGAATCGATATTTTGACTGGACGACGGCGACAACCACAACGCCGAGCTATTGTTCGAGAAGGGGTTATTATGGCTAGCTACTCCTGTTGGTGGTGTATTTCTAATAGTCAAAAGCTGTTCTGCAGCATAACTTAGGTTTGACAGCGGAAAAAAGTGTGTTTTGGACTCGCCTATTGATTGTTCAAATTAATTATAAGGAAATCCAAAATGTCGGTCACCCCGGGTTTATACAGGTGAGTTAAACTTATAAAAGATACATATATGTATGTAAGTATATCATAGTGTTAAAACTTGAACTTATAAAAGCGTTGTATCAAGTAGAGCATGTTGTTTAATAAAAAGAATTACAAGATACAGGAAATCCATAAAACAGAATCAAAATAATACAAAAAAAAAACATTAACACACGTTAATTTACTCTACTAGTTTTATTCTGGAGTCAAAAGGCAAATATTGAAGGCACTAGGAATTAGATTAGTATGATAATTTTGTTGTTATTTTATGTCTCAAAAAGGACAGAAAAGTTTTATTTAATCTTATGCCACATACATATTTTATTTGTTATGGACCTAGCTTTTGTAAGAAAACTGAATGTTTGGTTTTTTTATAAATAACCTTAAAAAGTTAGTATTTTTATTTTAAATGCAAACATTGTAGCATATATGGGTAAAAATTTAAAATTGTTAAGAAATGAAAGTCCTTTTTGACAATGCTGATGTCGAGAATTATTTTATTTATCCAATTAAGGTTTGATATTCAATCGTCCTTTGACTATTAAACAGTTCAAAATTCTTTCAGAATATGGCTCTTCACTTGGTTGGCAAAGGAGTAGAAATGACTTATAATATATTGCTAGGTATATGTTCATCTACAAAAGACGATTATAAAAATTGGTAAAAACAGGCAAAAATTGTGATTAAGGGCAAAGTATATATAAATGTACCTCTGAAGCACGGGATACCCACTTGCTCTTACATTATGTTGCGTGGGAATTTTATTCTCCAGATTTATAAAACGTAGCTGAGGAGGTTTTATATAGTTAAATAAATAATTAGTGCAAAGCCTGGCAGAAAGAAAAAGACCAGAGCTGTGAATTGTTTTTTTTACTCTTGAATGAACTTTCAATCATTTGGAACACTCTTGTAGAACACACATACAAACAATTTAAAATGCTTAAGAATGGTAAAGGCGAAGGGTAACTGTTAGAAAATTAGGGAAAGATTGGATTTTTATATGAGCGTTGACATTGTGGTTTTAAAATTATTTTTAAAAGTACACATATACCCAACCATCACTTGAAATTTTGCAATAGAATAAACTGTTCTAGAGGCAGTACTCTGATGTATATCTGATGCCAATTTTAAATCGGGTCTCGCTCCAAATAACCGTTGTTTCAATTTGAGTGCATTTATCTTATAAAGGGTTTTCCAATAAGAGGTGTTATTTTGAATAGCCCGCTATTTCGGTAGCTGTCACTTTTGAAGCTGTCATTTTTTGACATTTGACAAGTAGAAACTACGCCATTAATAAAAATGGAACGATACACGCTTCAACAACGCATTGAAATTATTAAAATTCACTATAAAAATGGTGAAAATTTGGCAGAGACGGTTCGTAAAACTAAAACATTTATGGGTCGTCGTGAAGCACCTTGTCGGACCGCAATACAGAAATTGGTGGACAAATTCGAGCTGTTGGGACAAGTTAGTGATGTGAAGAATAAAACCCTTGCACGTCGCTCAAGAACAACTGAGAATATTGCTGTTGTAGCCCAAAGTGTTGAAGAAAACCCAGGTTTGTCCATTCCTCGTCGTTCTTTGGAATTAGGCATTCCACAAACGTCATTACACCGTATTTTGCATAAAGACTTGGGTCTTAAGGCTTATAAAGTTCAGTTAACACAAGAACTCAAGCCGGCTGATCATCAACAACGTCGTGTCTTTGCTGATTGGGTCCTTGAAATGCATGAAAATGATCCGGAATTTCATCGAAAAATCATTTTGACTGATGAGGCCCATTTCCACCTCGGAGGCTACGTCAACAACCAAAACTGTCGCATCTGGGGCTCGGAAAACCCAAGAGTTATTGTTGAAAAGCCTCTCCATCCTCAACGCGTGACTGTTTGGTGCGGTTTATGGTCCGGCGGGGTCATTGGACCTTACTTTTTCGAAAATGAGGCTGGAGCAACAATTACGGTCAATGGATTGCGCTATCGAGGGATGATTAATGATTTTTTATGGCCGGAATTGGATGGTATTGATCTGGACAACGTTTACTTTCAACAAGACGGCGCTACGTGCCACACAAGCAATGAAACTATCGATCTTTTACGGGAAAAGTTTCCGGACCGTGTTATCTCTCGAAGAGGTGATCACAATTGGCCACCGAGATCTTGTGATTTAACACCTTGCGACTTCTTCCTTTGGGGCCACGTGAAAGATAAGGTCTACGGCAACAACCCAGCGTCGATTCAAGACCTCAAAGACGGAATTCGTGAGGCTATCGAGGACATAGGGCAGCCACTTTGCGATTTGGTTATGGAAAATTTCATGAAAAGGATATGGTCCTGTAAGCGTGGTCGTGGCGGCCATTTGGCTGATGTTGTGTTCCATTATTAACGGCATACCTTCCTCTTTATAATGAAATAAACATCCGATCATTTATCTCAAAAAAGACCATTTTTCTTTGAATATCAAAATAACACCTCTTATTGGAAAACCCTTTATGTAACATGTTTTTATATGATCCAATGAACGAATTTCAAACATGTATTGACCTTTAAATAAATTGAAACAGTTTTGAAGCTTGCCACACTAACTGTAAAATGTGTCTCATTATAAAATATACATACAAATACAAAATATAAATATAAAATCTTAAATTATTGAAGCTGAGTTCTAACGGTAATAATTTGGTAATTTTTCATTTCGGATGGGGGTGGTGTTGCAGAATGACGGCAAAATGTCGTGTTGCGCCCCTCCCAAGTCAACTGGACAATGAACCAGCCCCGTGCCATTTGGTAACTGGATATTTAAGAATTCTTACTAAAGTTTTTTGAGCGATTTCACATTTTTAAATCAGCCAACATTTTGGGCCATGTGACACTTTTAACGTTAAGGCGACATGGTTTTGGGCATTTTGGCACTAGCTAACTATATAACGATTTCTCGAAGAGATATTGGAAAGATTTAAACTAAATTTTGAAGAAGATAAATTCTTTCGGGAATCATGTAACAAAGCCTCGAAAACAGCGAAAATCATTTTGTTTTTCATTTTAAAACAAGAATAGCTGACTTTTGCTTTCGCCAATGATTCGTATAGATCATCACATAATAATAAAACAATACGGGTCCTAGTGAAAATTATCTCTGTTTCCCGTATGTTTTTTTATTTTTCATGTAGTTGTCTTTTTTATATACTAAAGTTTACATTGCCTTATTATTTGCAAAACTGGAAAGCCAGAGTACAATTAAATTTTTGGTTCATGAACCGTGATCCCGATAGAAAGCAGGGTATCGTGTTTTTTTTTTGTTGTAATGCATGTTTTTTTCTGAAAATAAAAACTGCTAATATCTCGAAAAAACTTTACTTGATACAAAAATTCTAAGGTCCGATTCAAATTTAGGGCATCTTTCCATCTTTAGGAAATAGGTACCTATAGGAAAATAATTGTGCCGACCATAGTTATAGTCTAAGAGCTGACAGAAAATTTTGTCTGCGAAGTATAGCCAACATGTGAGTGTTGAAAATAACTTGATTTCCTTTTTTTTTAAATAGGAAATGAGAAAATGAAAATAATATGGTTAACACCGCATGAGTATACTATAAAAATGGATTTTTTATTTGGTTTTTGAAAAAATATGTTTGTATAATTTTGGTGCTTTTATGTGAACAAATTAAAAACATCGGTTGAGTCATTAACGATGACATATTTCATAAGAACCTTCTATTTCCGCTACGTAAATTTTTCGCCAAACTTGTAAAACGCGTGGTTTAATGTGTTCTAATAAAAGTTTAATAAAAATCTTTAAAGTCGTTTGCGCCGAGATGATTTAACACAAAAACTTGAATTTCAAATCTTCGAAACCAATATGTTACTTGCCTTGTGAGGGGTTAAAAGTCTATGCATGCTAGATACAAAATTTTCTGGAAAAGTTAATCCAAATAAATTAAATTCTATATGGTTTAAAGTAAATTCTAATTTTTCATTATTTCATTTTTAAACTTAGAAATTAACTATTCAAAGTGTTTACTATATTTTGTGTGTTAAACCATCGATCATATGCAATATTGTGTTAATATAACCGTGTGTGTCGATCATAGAACTTGATAAAGTCTAAAAAAAAAATGCAAGACTGAGTTAGGCCTTCTTGTTAGCTGAAAGGCCATCAGGTTGATATAAACCTCGGGCAACTAAGTCCACGAAAGAATTCGGAAGTTGAAGGTGATAAACCAATTGTTTATATCTACGAAAGTCACATATGTGATTGTCGCAGAGTTTTTTATCCGCCAAATTCTATGATTTCTATATCTCTTTGGAAACATTTGAAGATTTCACTGCAGTCTTTGAAAAATAATCAATTAAATTCCACTCGATATGTACACCCGACACCTGTATGTTTTAATGAAAACAGCTCATAACTTCAACATTGATTGATACCTACTAATAATTTTGAAAAAGTAAATACATATTAACCAATACATAAGTTCAATAAATTACTTTAATTTGGAGCAATAAGGCAAAATTTAAAACTTTATGTACAGTAAAAAATATGCAGTTAAACTAATCGTCCTCGTAAATGGACATCGTAAAAGGCAGAGTTCATGAGTTCATGAATTGATTCCTCAGAAAATCTATCAGATTTGCTGTTAAAAGACAAAAATAAATATTTAATTTACCTATACTTGAAATATTTGATGGAGCCAATTTTTGAAGGTTTCATAAACTTATAACAATATAATATCAATCCATAACATTTGTTTACATAATTAAAACAAAACCAATACTAAAAAAAAAACACTTCCAAAATCGATTAAGTCATAGTTATTGCGGAATGATGTACCTAATTAAATAATGTTACATTACATTTAAAATTTATTTCATACCCACCCTTCAATAGTTGGTAGAAAAGATGTTGTTGAGTCCAGCGTTCTTATTGTAGTATTCCCTCGAACAACTAATTTTTCCCGAGTTACTCGGCGGTAAGTTTCTTCCCCGCGCATTTCAATTATTTTTCTTTCTTACTTTAAGACAAATTGTTATTTTTTCCATTACAATTTTTGGAAAAGATAATATTATGAAAAATTGCACAAATAGAACAACCGAATGGGGTAAGATAATACTGCATCCTAAATGATGCTGAATTTGAATGTACCAATTGCGCAAGATCTGAATTTAGGCTCATAACACAATGGGTTATTATGAATTTACAAAAAGAATAATTTCCATGTTGGGCTTTTACCGTTGAATTAAAAAAAAAAACCGGCACGATGACGTCAACTTGCAAGCATAAAAATTAGCTATTTCGAGTGCTCACTGCAACTGATTACATGTCACTAGTTCTTGTTCTGGATGTTAGTTTTATGTGGTTTTCCAGTCAACCATTTCAGATTTGGGGGTCAGATTCCAGATCAATCGTGGTAACTAGAACGAATCGCGATTGATCCTTTTTTTTGTAAAGGTGTAGGTGATTTTTCTGTGTTTACTGATGTAAGTAGTGATAGTATATGTAGGAAAAAATTCCTACAATTTTTTTTTTCCTAGGGAACAGTTTTTTTCTTTAATACAAAAATATTATATATTTGGCTTTATTTTCTTGATGAAACTGGTGAAAAAATGCGTAAGAAAAAATTCTTACAAAACGTTTTTTTTTTTCAAATTATAAAAGAACATTTTTGTGTTTAAATTATAATTAATTTCAACTACGCGAATACTTTCACCTGTCTTAATTTATTGAAATGGAGATTAATGAGAGAACCCACACTGGCGCTATGCAAATCCTTGAACATTCTTCGCATATTCGCGCGAAGGTTTAGCACCGGTTTGGGAGCCTTTATTGATTTGTTTCATAAGAAAAAACTCAAAAGTGGGACTGACTTTTAATCTTGAAATTATTAATATCCTGAGGCCATTTTGAAATTATGACAAAATATAACAAAGAAAAGATTTACGCATTCTTTTCTTGACTTCATTTAAATGAATGTGATATTGTACATAATTTTGTTCAATCAAATTGAAATCAAAAAATAGAATACAAATTAGGGAATTTTTTGTTCCCTAGCAGGAATTTTATTTTGTTGGTATACTATCACTGCTTTATAACATGATTTGGCTATCGGTCGGATCCATATATCCACAGGAATCCCGTCCATCCAAAATCCAAATCAAAGGAGAAGCTATCGGTCGATGGTGAGGAAGAAGACAATGAACATGAAACAAGGTCACTACATAAGGATTACTATGGAATTTTAATAAAAATAATTTTATTTTCACAAAAAACAATGGACTAACCCACATGTTTCCACAATGCCTTTCATTCCATATGAAACATTTATCCAATTTAATCACTAATTGACTCCGAACTCAAGAAGTCAATATTTAACGGTAATGAGGACAATAAAGACAAAAATTTCACTAATTAAACTTCATTATTTGTATTTATTTTATTAAACAAATGCCTTATCAAAAGTAAACAATGCTAGCGAAAGGCCAAAACGAATTTAAACTGACGAGGAGAGGACGACGTTTAGAAATGTCAATTTGGTTTGTGTGCAAGTGTGTGTGAAAGTATGTGTAAATCTGCCAATAAATCGAGATTTGAAAGATCAATCGAGAAAAAAAACAGACCACGAAAAAAATCAATTTTTTTGGTTGTTAGGAACGTAAAATCTGAAAAAGATCAAGTTGACCCCTATAAAAATCAATTTTTTTGGTTGTTTGGAAAACCACATTATATACACCTTTTTGGGGTTGGCATAATTGATTGCATTGTAGTGGTTTAATTCAATTTCATATCAAAATAAGCTTGTGTGTGTACTTTACATACGATATTATTCGTAGAACTAGACATCGTCTGTCTACATGCATGCATGTAGGTATGTCAAAAAAAAGATAATGAAGGAGGTTAATAATCTCGAAATGATTTTGTAAATGTACATATGTAGGTAATTACATACATTATGTATGTTGTCAATAGAATTCCTTTTTTTAAAAGACTATCCCTTCAATGTAGAACACACACAAAGTAGTTTATCTGCGTGTGTGAATCAATGGTCAGGGCGGCAGTAGATAGACTTTACGTCAGCTAATCTGACATTCTATGAGCTAAGGTCAAAAAGTAAAAAAGAAGGGCTAGCCAGGTGGTGGAATTAGAGATTGTGGCGGATAAAACCTTTATGGCGCAACTGCCATAATTGGCTACAATAATAGTTAGCTTGGTATCTTAAGATAAACCAGGGGCCCCAACCCTCCATTTTGAATTTCTGAGGGCTGTGCTGTAACCTCTCTGTAAAAAAAAGTTATGTTACCACAGCTGACAGTGCCTGTCCTTGCATCATCGGTTTTAACCAACCATTTTTAGAAGAATAAAATTAAAATTTATTGGTCCATAGGGTCCACTTTTTGTAAGTCCTTTTGAAGATATATGACAGAGTCATGTTATTAGTTATTATTCTTCACATAGAAATACCATGTTGTCAGCAAAAGCGTAATTTATGTACCGAAATAAGAAACAAAACTGATCCCAAAATTCATCCACCAATATTTACTGATGTATAATCACTAAATCCGCCATCAAGATTTACTGTAAAATAAGATGAAAATCCAATTACATGTAGGTATATAAAATTCGCTTTTGAATCCTGCTTTGTTAATTCAAAAGTATGTGGTGACGCGATTGAACATATTGTAACGATTTAATAACTACCCAACTACTTTGAATTTAAAACAAAAGAAAAACTGTTTGCAGCGCCATCTTTCTGAAAGGCTGAACACCAATCCTTCAATTGTTTACAGCGCCATCTTGTTGTTCGGCTGAATATCAATTCTAGTGTCATCATTTCAATTCTAGTTATCTGTCAGTTGAATATCAATTCTAGTGTCATCATTTCAATTTTAGTCATCTGTCAGCGACTAGAATGGACACTTCTAGAAGGAGATGCTCGAATATTCTAGTGGGTACTAGCTGAGACTAGAACCATTTAATTCCCTATAGGTCTGTTTGGTAACGTGAAATTTCTTGCGAATTTGCAGAAATTTTCACAATTTGTCCCAATTCCTGTTTGTTAACTCGAAAAAGTTGCATCGAGAGAGAAAAAAATTTCCCGTCCATTGGATAACTTTCGAATTTGTGCTACATAATTGTCTGTCTTCTGTGTGAAAGAAGAGTAAAAACTGTCAATACACACAGCTGTTAGCATCTTTTGCTTTTAATTTGAAATTGTGGTTTCTTATATGTGAAAATTAACTTTATAAATTATAAATAACTTGGGAAAGGAGTATGCCTAAAAATGTATGGGCGAAAAACCCAAAGCGAATTAAAATAAAAAAATTGTTATAGCCAGCCCCGGGGATAGTTTTTTAAAAAAGTAATTGCATATTTGATATCTACAATGAATGCCCTTTCAATCCGCATATAGATTTTATTTTAATCCGCTCTGGGTTTTTTTCGGGCATTCTCCTTTATAATTTATATAATTTTTTTTTAAATTAAACGCAAATTGTTAACAAAATTAGACTTTTGGCATGTGATTGTTGATGTGAGGAGTGAAGTTTTGACGTTTTGTACACAACAGTCGTTCAATGCGTTTGTTAACTTTCATGAGTTTCTCCATTATTGAGAAATTCGTTCTCACTTTGGTGTTTTGACAGGTTTTACACATTTTGCTGAAAAAGATACCAAACAGACCTTATACAAACGGATGTTTTCGAGCTAGTAGAGGCAGTTTAATTTTGAATGTGATAGCGTAAAGTAAGAAGTAAAAGTGTATCCGGAAGTGAATTTTAAATTGCATACTATTGAGTTTGGAGAATAATAAAAACGATTTCAAGTGAAATAAAGTATGTTTATTTTGTAAAGTAAATAATAGACGTTATTAATTATATAAAGGAAATACGTTTTATTATCGAACCTAGGTAGAACATTACAATATCAAAAGCTTTGGTAGTTCGTATCTATGAATATTAACAGAGTTAAACAATTTGAATAATTGTTGAAACTAGTTACAGAGTTAACTACCAAGCTTTGAGATCGCGTCCTCAGACCCAGTTTTTCAGCGGTGAATTAAACTAAAGTGATAGCTTAATCTATATAGTTAACTCAAAAAGCATTTTTTCTGAGGAAAATGCACGTGGAACGACCCAAAAAACTCTGATGATACAACATCAAAAGAATCTGTTCTGTAAATGCATAAGTTAAATCACCAAATTTTGTGAGTTGACTAACTGGGGTTTAACTTTAATCTCGCACTGAAAAACTGCGACTCACTTCATATGCCTTCACGAAAACCATAAACTGATTATTTTATAAAAGATTTTTTTTTATTCAAAAAACATATTGGGGCATATTCATAGTCCTTTTAAACTCCAGTTTATCTTAGACCTGGGCTTATCCTATCTAAATAACATTGAATAAACCCCAGTCTAAGATAAACTAGAGTTTAAAAGTGACTATGAATATGCCCCATTATGAACATCCTTTTTACTTGCTTGGGATCGTGTAGACAAAAATACTCAATAGACGTTTTTATAATCAGAAATGATCCATATAGATCATTAAAAAACATGCATTATAATATCAGGATCACGTTTCATGAACCAAAAGTTTAGTTTTTGATCTTGGTTCTCAGCTTTGTAAATGGTTAAGATTTGTGAACTGTAGTTGAGATAGGTATACAACACAGTTGCCACTAAGATCCGAATCGTTTTATTTTCATGAGATGATCTATAAGGATCATAAGCGATAATAGCCGTATTTGATCATCGTCGATGATCCATATAGATCATCCCATGAAAATAAAACAAGACGGATCTTAGTGACAACTGTGTTGTATACCTATCCCTTTTTTCCTTACGTTTATTTATTTTTCATTTATTGGTTTTCTTTTTTCTTTACACTATACCATTCACAATTCCTAACCATTTGTAAAGCTGAGAAGCAATAGCAAAAACTAAACTTTTGGTTCATGAAACGTGATCCCGATAGAGAGCAGGATCTAGTGTTGTTGTTGTAATGCATTTTTTTGATGATCTATATGGATCATCTCTGATAATAAAAAACGGCTAATAAAAAGCGGAGAGCAGGATCTCATGTTGTTGTTGTAATGCATGTATTTTGATGATCATCTCTGATAATAAAAAAAACGGCCAATGTTTCGTACGTTTCACCCTCCAAAATCCATTTGTGTAATTACTAATTGAAATGACTGAGGAGGATTCTCATCTTCAGATCTGAGCGCCCATGCGTCCACTGCAATTTGAGTTGGAGTTGGGTGAGCCGATTCGCTTCATATTTGGTACAGAGCATTTTTATGTGATTCCCTAGAGAGGAAAATCGAATTTTTGTTTTAGCTAATCTTGAAGGGGTAACTGCCATATACCAATTTTCGTATTTCTATTTTTTCTCGAAAACAGCTCTAACGATTTTGATTAAACTTCGCACCTATAATTACCAAAATTATTGTAAAAGGGTGACCATTCATATTTTTGGCTTATTCGGCGCGTATAACATTTCAACTGATGTTAGACTAATTTTGTTATAATTTTTCAACCTAGTGCTTCTTAAGAGTTGAAGCGATATTGCATTTAAAACGTTTGAAATTTTACTGAAAATCTATTTTTTTAGAAGGTAGTTTTGATATTTTCAATATTTTATCGTTAATTGTAGGTATACGCGTTGACATGCAACATAATAAAGTTATTAACCACAGAAGGGCAAGTTCGAGCGATCCAGTCTTGCATATTTTGTATTAACTTTTCAAAGACCTTGGAAAATGTCAAAAGTAATCTGTACCTACGATTTGATTTTTTGAACAGCGGAATCACCCCTGCGGTTTTAAAAGATAGCGGTATAATTCCACAGTTATCAGTCACATTAAACAGAGGATCAGTTAACGAAAACAGTTGCTAATTTTATCAGAGGCGCTTGATTCCTTATTAAGGAGGGACAAACTAAACTTAGATTACGGATTTCAAAATTTTCAACTTTTTTTTTTAGAAGGTCATCATTCATCAACAAGGCCCACATCTAAATTACATTCGCAAGCCAGTTTCCGGGAGAGAGTTTTGAATTTGAACCTTTAACTTCAATATTAGATACTATTTTTTTCACTTTCGATTTGTTTGTTGAGAATGCTATCTCCAATCATTCTTTATATTTATTTTATTTATAATTTTGCAATTTATTAGAAACTAGCTGACCCCCCCGGCTTCGCAAGGGTAGAAAAACCTAAGCTTCGCATAAAAATTACAAGAGAAAATATAGATTAATATTTAAGCTACTTTTTGTAGTTGAATATTTCTTACCGCCAATTTCTTCACAGAGTCCTAACGCTAGTGCCAGTACTATTCCTAAAATCAGTACTCAAATCGGTATCAACTCATTTCTTCACACAAGTTCTAGTCCCTAGTCCTTTCAATTTGGTACCGAGTATTAGTTAGGTCTCGGTACTAGCTGACTCCTCAAAATCAGTTAGTACCTGGTTATTATACCAGTCGTTAGTACTCAAATCGGTACCAAATGATTTCTTCACATAAGTACTAAGCCCTAGTTCTGTCAAGTTGGTGCCGAGTACTCCTTAGGACTCGGTATTAGCTGGGACTTTAAAATCGGCAGTCTAGTGGCGATAATACCTGAATCAGAGTAATTTCTTTCATTTTTTCAATGAATTCGTTGCTGATTTTCGATAGTTTTTTGGTTGTAGTTTATTAAATAGGCAATAAATTCGGATTTTATTGGTTTTGTGGATTTTTTATTTTCTTATGGTACCTAGGTACATATATAATGTATGTATTTTGTAATGACCTTATAAGTGTAGGGACTGAATCTAATTTTTGTTGGTCGCAATTTAAAATTTTTGTTTTGCAATCTAACTTCGTACTGACCCCACCTTTACTTTAGTACTTTTAATCCACACCAACTGCAACTTTACGTTCAACTGCACAGTGAAGAATAAGTGAACCGAAAATGAAATGGACACAATAAAGAAGATTACTCCAAGCCTGTCACACACATACGTACACAAAAATTATCAAAAACTCCACGCAAAAACTAACACACAATCTTCTACCTATATCAATCACTCCTGTAAATGTCGGCAGCATTTCATTGCAATTCTGCATCTTCCCACTCTCTATACTACTATAAAATTGACACAATTCATTCGAAAACAATTTAAAATAAAAATCGCTCAGTCAAAATAAACATCAAAATAATATTTGAAATGCCAAATTATTGTCAAAATCAGAATTAGACCAGTTTTAGACGTATTAAGTCCTAGTACCGCTTGGTGAATTTAGATCCGGTACTAGTGATATGAAGAAATGTATAGGTACTAACTTTTCGTTAGGACCGAGTACCAGAGCTAGTACCTGGTCTAGCTGGACTGGGTACTAGGCTGGTTTAGTACTTCTGTGAAGAAATTGGGCGTTACTGAGTTTTGACCCACTTCAGGTTATAAATTACAAAATTCATAAAAATATGATCATCTAAGTCCAACCTTTATTACTTTCCCAACGCAGAAAGGATTTTGCAATCAAAAACCACTTTTTTGTGTTTATATCCCATTTCACTCTATAAATATAAATTTTTAAAAATAACCTTTCTAACTAAAACAGAATTTTTGAAATCGGATACCGGATTTTCATTTTACCTCCTGAGGCAGTGAGCTTTCACTGAAAATAACCTTTCAAACAGAAAAAGAATTTCTCAAATCAGATATTTTTTATTTTTACCCCATTTTTCACACCACAAATAACAAAATTTGAAAAAGAATTTGCCTAAGCCCATTTCCTAAAAAAAAAACTTTGCAAACAAAAGACGAATTTCTTAAATCGGTCAATTTTTTCTAACCCATCAATTTCACCTTACAAATAACAACATTTTGAAAAAGAATACCCTTAAAGAAATTTCTGTGGGAATAGCCTTTCAAACACCAAAAGAATTTTTTAAAATCGGATACCTACATTTTTTTTTCATTTTACCCCATTTCACTAAACAAATTAAAAAATTTCAAAAAGAATATCCCAAAAGCTATTTCCTAAAAAAACCTTTAAAATATAAAGAATTTCTTAAATCGGACAATTTTTTTTATTTTTACCCCATTTCTTCCTACAAATTTCAATTTTCTTAAAAAAATATCCTCGAAGCCATTTCCTTTAAGAATAACCTTTCAAACTCATCAGGTAGAGTTTTTTTTAATCAGATACGTGTTTTTCATTTTACCTCATTTCACCCTACAAAGTGAATTTTGTCTGATATTTTTATAGTTGTTCTGCTTTTCGGGGCAGTTATTCTGACACAGGGTCATTAGCCCGAAGGAGAAAAAGAATGGTACCTAGTTTGACCCACCAAAATAGGTTATTTATCCAAAAAATATTTGTTTTGTATTGTAGACTTGTGACCCTAGCCCAATATTTATGTGTCAAGTAACTAATCAGAACTTTACTCAGACATTAGCCGTGTTATTTTGCAAGCTCGGAGGAGTTTCTATATACAAGCTATCCATAACAAGTAGATATGCAATTCACGCCGGTAACACAGTTTTTCTCCGTGCTTGTTAGGCCCGAGAATTCTCCGTGCTTGGCTTAGCCCGAACGAGATTAGTTGTTGTTGCATTTAACATGTAAATTGCTTAGCCCTGACGTCATTTCTTTCGACAAATTTCCTCAGTGGTTGAAAAACACAAGGCTATTGTAAAACAGGCTCTTATTAAATATTTTCAAAAAGTATTTTAAACTTATGAAGTCGTGTTTTATTGTTTATTGGGCCTTAATTTACCGAATTTTTGGCATACAAAATATTAGTAAAAAGTTTAAGCAAAAACAAAGAGATCAGTCTATTCCCTAATAGATATATGAATGTGTGACAATTGTAGAATACCATTGATTGCTGTTATGAAGTAATATAAAATATTAGAATCGAACATTAAAACTTGTCTACGAAAAAATATAGGGTCAGAAAAGTCGCAATATTTATAAAAAAAGGTCAAAAACCCAGTTTTTAAAAAAGTCATCTCAAGGCCGCATGAGGCAAAAAAGAGTAAGAATGCGACTAAAGTCGCACAACGGCAACAGTGCCTGTAAGTTTTAAGGCTAGTTGTACAAACCTGGTTCATACTCGTATTAAGTTTATTCGGTTTACTGAGAAAAACCACAAATATGTTTCATCCACTTGAAAATATTTTATATTTTTATTATGTGTAAATATAGATAATCGCTCTTTCTATGAAAATCATTTTCCAGGACTACCAGCACCTCCCAAAAATTCTTTATTTCCACCTGATCCAATGATGTATCCATTCAAGCATCCATCATTTCCCAAATTTATACACGGTGATTTTTCTGCTGACATATCATAGTCTTCATCCAAAACATAAACTTAAGAGAAAACATGTATAGAAAATTACATATAAAGGAACTGTGTTTCAGTTTTAACACTCACCGTTTTCGAATTCTTTTTCAAGACTAAGAAGTTTATCAATCATATTCAATCCACGAATTTCATCTTTCAAAACACTTTTTAATTTAGCAGTAAATTTATTTTCGATAGGATGTGTTCCGACACTACCGAGTCGCAAACAAATTAAACCTAATAACACAACTTGCCTTTTCATTTCTTTAGTTTAAGGTCCCTTCAAATAATTTTGGCTTCGTTAGTAGTTACACCGCTGACGGCAACTAACAGTTAAAGTAACTTACTAGCCTTTTATTAATTTCTGTTGCTTGTTGCTGGCTTATCATAACATGCGTTCATCGAGTCATTCATTTAATTGACGCCGAGCTAAAAGGTTATTATTTCTATATGTAAGAACGTCACCCTTATATTTTTTGAAAAAGGATTTATACAACTTTTAGCCATATTTACAAGGATTTAAAGGTGGCAAATGTAAACAAGGTTTATAAACTTTATAGGTAGCTACGCGTATCATAACTTGTCAGATGTTTACAAGAGAGCTTTTTTATTGACTGATGATAAGATAATATGCAAATAAAAGCACATTTACCAAATTGAATTTCACCGGTCTTGTTTATATGTTTACTAGACCACTTAAATTTAATTTTACTATGAAGGTATTTACACTTTCATTC
Organism: Leucozona laternaria; assembly: GCA_932273885.2. Classification (NCBI taxonomy): domain Eukaryota; kingdom Metazoa; phylum Arthropoda; class Insecta; order Diptera; family Syrphidae; genus Leucozona; species Leucozona laternaria. Next base: position 58,059,367 of record OW026366.1, read on the forward strand.
ATTTAATTGGGTGAAAAGTAGGAAAACACTTTTAGTTTTAATCAGGCTTTTCGATAACATCTTGAATTAATCAGTAATTGGTACAACTGGAGTGAAAGTAGTTAAGCTGTTAAAATTTATGAACTTATTATTTATTTGTCCTGAAATTTTATTTTTCAGTATCTTAACCTTACCATTTATTCAATTAGTTGGTTTCTGGCTAAAGACAATTGGAGGCTTATAAACAGTTAAAGTGAGCTTTGGGTCAATAAGAAAATGTTATTTTATTGCAACGTTTCGATCCATGTATAATGTTCTTCATCAGGTCAAATCCAAGAAGACCTTTGCTTAAAAACTTGGTTTAACACAAATAACAGTAAAATCTCTTTTCAAATAGAAATAATGGTTTTAAAGAACACTACAATTTTTAAAATGAAGCACAAAAAAGATAACTTCAAAGAGCTTGTACTCAAAGTTTTGTAGCGAAATACTATTTTGCAAACATTCAGTTCAAGTAATAATATACCTACATACATTCCCACATTTCCCGAACAAAATATTTTTGTTTCTATAGCTACTGGCTTTTGTTGAACCACAAGAGTTTAAGTTCTGAAGGTAATTTTTTGATCTGTGAAACTGTGAGAAGTGATAATAAATGATCATGTGTTTTCACAGTACTTTTAACACTTCACCACCATACCTTATGGGATTTTCGATAAATAAAAAAGGTAATAGGTATACTAAAAAGTACTAATATTAATACATCCTGCCATTCCATTGCTTTGACATTTTTGGGTTTTCCTTTTCAGTGTAATTTAGTAATTGTTTTGAATAAATGTGCTCATTAATTTGGTATTGGATTAATTTTAATAAAAATACTATCTTTTGAATTGATATGGCAAACAACGCAACGGTTGAAAACATGTATTTTGTTTCATCTGATGTTTGGGGTATGTTGGCTCATAAGAATATACTAGCTTCGTTCGTTGAACTTTACACAGGGTTGACCCAGGTTTTCTTGACAACCCCAAGAATTGTCAAAAAAAAACTGGGATTTTTGGTTTTCAAAAAACGCTTAAGGGCTGATGCCATTTAAAGCAAGAAACAAAATTTCTGTGCTTAGATAATTAAAACTTAAAATTTGTTTCAAATATGTCTTAAAAATGAATAAAAACTACTTCAACCTTTTCCATTTTGTATTGCTATTTATTAGCATTAAATTAAATTTGTATATTCTTTCAATTTATTTTCCAAAAATAAACAATAACCTGCAGCACGTGAATCCACAACAAAACATATGCATAACAACTCATGTCACTTTGGCAGTTTTTGCCTTACCTCAACTCGCCACAGCAAAATACCTAGTTCTACTTCAGGGCGAGTTCAGGGCGACCCCAGGTCTCAAAAAACACAGAATTTTTTCACCAGGGTGACTTCAGGTTTTTCAAAAAACGCTTTTGGTCGACCCCAGGGTGACTTCAGGGCTCAACGAACAAACATACTGTTGTTTCACAATTCATGAAACGCTTTCAGTGAATTTTTTATGGCAGACTGACGGATGGAATTTTTTTAAACTCTTTATCATCGTAATGTTATATTTCAACCAATTCAGATTTGGGTGTCAGATCTTAAATCTTACTGGCAAAACGAACACAATAGGGGGGGTTCACATTCAACGACATGTTCATCAACACGTGTCGTTATGTCAGATTTTTGTAATGTGAACACCAGTCGAACGACCGTTGATCGAGTTAGTTTGTAGTTCAATTTTTTTAATAATTTTCTCTGTCGGACGGACGACCGCTGCAGTAAATGTGAACTCCAGTCGAACGACCGATGATTTCAAATTTTCATCTTTTTTCTATTTTTTAAGTAAGATTTGAAAAAAAGTTCGCGTATTTTTTTAATTAGGCACCTGCTTCATAAATAACTCATACTAAATATTTTTTGTTGAAAATTTCAAACTTCATTTTTGAATATTTTTTAAATTGAAGAGAAGAATAAAGCTATAGAGAATCGTTGAAATCCATTTTTTTTAAATGAAATAGGAGATCACTACACTATTGTGGATTTCTTATCATTTAAGCGGGTCATACAACCACCGTCCAGCCAGAAGTCCATAGGAATATCATATGGGCTTTCAGCCTATCAGGTTGGTTTTCACTGCGCTGCGATCAATATTTGTTTTGAGGAATGAATTATTGGACCGCCGTCGAATTTATATTTTAACCAATTGCCAGCTTAATTAGGTGAGATGGGGTCGAAATTACTCTTTACATCTTCGTATGGTTTACTTGTATTCGCTTAGTTTCGTATCACCATTTATGTCTACCTTTAACCTTGATTTATTTGGACATAATTATTATTCTCTCTGCGGTCTGAACTTAAACCACGATTGAAAAATGAAACTAGGCCAAGCAGACTTAATTCATCGGATAAACGCCGTGCAGTCATCCGCGAAAAAGTTCCACGCGGTCTGATTCCATACATCGAAAAACCCTTCGACTATTTGTTTCAGATCTACTTTCAAATGTGAATAAGTCTGTCAATTATGATCAATACGTTAAACTTAATTTTGTTTTAATGATTTTTAATTATGTACACAACTTAGGACACAAAACTTAACTAAAAAAATATATTTTAATGGCTTAGATTTTTTAAGCTTTGAGCTTTTCAACAACATGTTTATATCCATTTTCAACAATTGTGTATTCCTGATGGAGCTGTACAAGTCTCTCTTCCATTGTTGGCAATGTAGCTCGCATCCATTGTGTGTCTATGTTAACCTTTTCCATTTTTTTAATATCGCTCAATTGTTTATGATAGACGGCATTAAGTCGTTTTTTAACATCCAGGCGATATACTTTGTACTCATCAACATCGTACACGTTGGTGTAGTATAAGCGCAAAATTTCATAAACTTTTCGACACTGTTTTGGATTAATCTATTAGAAAAATGTTATATTTGAAATTAATGTATATTTATATATAAGTTGCATTAAATAACCTTAAGTCTGTCTCTTGCTTCCTTTACCATGTCCTTGGAAAATCCTTTTATAACTAGATCCTTTTTAAAGCTGTCCAGTTCCAAACACAACCGTGAGTCTACGAAATTCCTCAATCTTTGAAAGTCCTCCGATGGATCTTCAACAGTAATGTCAACAACACTTTTTTGCCCTTGATAATATTTGTAGATGGTTTCAATGAACTTTGTCCCAATGCGCAGTTTTTGGAACGGAGGAAGAACCAACATTTGACTGATTCTTGGCCGAATGTTTTGAGGATATGCATAATACTCGTAAACAGTAGTGTAGCCCGTTGCAGCATACTGATAAACGTCATCGTGGTTTTTATACTTCTCATAGCTTAAACGTGTAGTCAAGTAATGCTATACAATCGAAATATTTAAAAACTACTTACCATACAAAGTAACTCCACTGAGGATCATCAACATCGATGTAGGAGGCAGCATCTACAAACCATAATACAAACGTTTCCAGCCTTACAAAGAATTTCAAAAAAGTGGGTGTCTTGTAGTCACAATGATAGAACTCGAAGAAGCGTTCATTCCCTTGGCTGTCGACAGACTTATGCTCTGATAGTTTTTCGCCAAAAGGTTGAAATTTGTCTGCTTTATCCAAGGTTTTTAGAAATTCATCCAAATTGACAAAGTAACAGCCTTCGGGCAGCTTTGATGCTATCGTGCCAGCAATATCGTCTGCTTTAATATCGCCATTTGAAATATCCTCAACTTTCTTGTCGTATTTGATACCAATGTATATTTGCAAAGGTCCTGCTGTATACAAAATCTTAACTTTGAGATTCTCGTAGCCAAAGATGCTTTCACTTTCGCCAAAAATTTGATGGGCCATTAGGGGACAAAACTTGAGGGAGTCGTCGTCAACGTCTTCTTTGAAACGAACTAAGAGAAATTGATTTATTTTAAAAATGTAGGCGAATAAGATTTTTTAAATTTGACTACTTAATTTGAATTCGACAACTTCCAAGGCATCGAGTACAAAATTTTGTAAATTCTGAATTTGTGTAGAGTCCAATGCTTTGTTTTGAGCCATTTGGACGCAGGTTTAGTTTATAGCTTATTTTAAAAATGAGTTTAATAAAAAGTTATGTCCAGTTTTAAATGCAAGAAATGGACTTGTAATGATATTAAATTATTAAACTGAAAAAATGCACAAATTGGAAATCCAGTTGAAACTATACAAAGAACAAGATACAAAATTTTTGCCGCAAAAATTGTCCATGAACAAGTAAAATGACAGCTGAGGGAGGCTGACGCTTTTCTTATTTCTTTGGTGTTGCCTTTGTTCTTAGCAAAATGAGCAACTTTAGGTTGGAAGCGCATTCTTAATTATTTGCCTGGCCTATGGTACGTTCTTTTTCTAACTAAGTCCCCTTTCACACGAGGAAACTGAGTTGCCAGCAACAATCAGTTTGTTGGTGAGAAGGGCAAGAAGTAAGAGGGGAAAATGAAATCTCCCCGGTCAACGATTCGAGGAGATTTTTTTGACATTCCTCTTCACACACACAGTAGAGTGTGTTCAACCAAGCTATTTTAAAAGGAAAATACAGAAAGTTTCCACGATTTTGTTTCTTCATGTGAAAGGTACAGGAGATTTTTAAGGAAATTAAAAGAAAACGTCAAACAAATCTCCAGCAACTTGTTTCCTCGTGTGAAAGGGGACTAACAGCCTGATTCTCCCCCTTGTGACGAGTCACAAGTTCTTATGACTATTCCTTGTGAGGATTGTTGTGACTCGATAACATATTTGGAATTCTCCCCCAATCATCACAAGAAAGCTCACAACTAAACTTACCACAGCAAAGGTGAATTTTGTAGTGTCATAATCGCAACAGCTGATTATTAAAAACATAAAAAAAGATTTTAAATTGGGCCTTATAAATTTATTTAAAACATAAAAAACACAAGTTTTCATTCATTTTTTAGAAATAAAGTGAGTAAATAAAAATTGTTTTTATATATGTATGCTAAATGGAAGTGAAAAATCTATTAAAAAATGTTGTTTTGGAGAACGAATGAATCATTTGTTTCCTGCGTAAAAAAAAATCTGCTTGTGTGAAAATTTTGTTTTTTCTCGGATGAAAGTCATTGAATAAGATACGCCGCAATAAAATCCAAAAAAAATCCACTTTTATTTTCTATAAAATATCAATTTTGTTTGAAAAATAAATAAATTATGAAATGAAAATTTTTAAAGCAAGTAATTTGTGAGTTGTGACCTGCTATGAAAGAGATCACAATTTCGATTGTTTTTGTGACTCAGGGGGAGAATTCGAAAAAGTCACAAAATTAATTTCACCTCTTCTTGTGACTTGTGAGGTAGTATCAGTGATGATGGGGAGAATCGGGCTATAAAGTTAATGGCGAATTCCTTTCAAAAAAGAAATCGAATTTATTCTAAACAGAATCGAATTTTTTCCGTCAATTGAAAGGAATTCGTATTTCGTAAAAGAATCGATTTTTTTTGGTGTGATCGTGTTTGTGTTTCTATACGTCAAGAAATTATTCACAAAACTATTAAGGTTGTTTGTTTTTGTTGTGAGAAAAATATTTTACAATAGAATTAAATTAATAAATAAAAGATATAAGCCAGCTTATACGGTGCCAATTTTTTGGCGCATTTTATTTGTTTGAACTTCTATTTGCACATACATTTTTAAAGAAAATTGTTATTGAAAAGTTTTCACTTGCACTGAAAGCTGTTAACACGTCTTTCACTCGCGAAAGCTATTTTTTTTGTCAAATTATAAATAAATTATTTTTATAGCTGTATGGACTGAGTATATTGTTGAATATTTTGTTAAATTATATAGAATTCGTTGCAACCAAAAACTAAACAACTCGCCTTCCAAAAATTACGCAACTTTCAATTTGACGTATTAGAAATCTCAAGTCTTCATAAAGTGTGTGCAAATCAGTGTGAAATCTTGCTAAGAACGCAAGATATGTTTTGACAGAAAAGAATCGATTTTGTTTGGAAAAAATTCGACTCTGTTTAGAAAAAATTCGATTTCTTTGTTGTAAGGAATTCGCCATAACTATGGTTACTAAACTAAACTAACTAAAGTTACTTTGGTTAAATTTTCATTTAGGAACGATAAAAGTTAAAAGTTTAAATAATAATAGAAAACAATTCCCGAAATCGACAAAAAAATTAATACAATTCCAGATCAAAAGGACTGTTAACGCGCTTCGCGCGACTTTGAAAAAAAAAACTCTGTGCCCTTATTATGTATTACGAAACGAACGGCAGAAAAAACGAAGCCCAGGGAAACGAAAGTCAGTGCGTAATGCGATTATGAAAATATTTATTAATTTCTTACATTTTTCCTTAGCTCACTCAAAACAACTCAAAACCAAACCATAATACAATTTTGACAACAAACTCAAAACGAAAGCCAGCCAATACTACAGCTTAAGGCATTCGTTAATAAAATACGAGTATCGTTTTTTTTAAAGATACTCGTTACTCGTAATCGCAATTTAACGAATACGCGGCGTTATAACCGATATTCGTTTTATGTAATAAGCCCCCTCGGTGCCTGAAGTAGACCCACCGGCGCAGGGGCCTGATGGCCCTCTGGGGCCGCAAAAACAGTACTTTTATAAACCAAAACTGTTATAATTGGCATGTCTAGAGTCATTCTCATAAGTATGCCTTGACAGTGACAGCACTTCTTAAGAATTTTCTTTCGGGGAATTAAAATATTTGACCGATTGAATTCTTAGGTTGGGTGGGAGTATAGATCGGAGATAGGACCTATGATACAACTAAACAAGATAACGCTTGGCCCATCTCGACATAGAATGACCTCATCGAAGCACACAAATTATGTTTTCTAAGATTAATTAACTTGTTATATGGATTCTAAACAAATATTTATAATATTAAAAATACCAAAATGTCGGGCAAAATAAAATCAGGAAAGCGCTATTGTTTAGTTGTATTATGGATGGAACGTTTTTTTTCCTTACTCTCATTCTATTCCCCTTTAATCATTTCGCCTACCTTCAGAATTTTCATTTTATAGTTTTCTTTGTCACGTTCCTTTCCTATTCTTGGGATTCTACCTTATATTTCATTCTTCTGAGCCCTATCTCCTGCCAACCGTCCTGTCCGGTCCGGTTCTTACTAATATAATACATTTTGTAGCATTGTAGGACAAGGACGGTCACTATGTTAGAACTGCACAATTAAATTAAACACAATTCCATCTTCTACCAATTTATTTAACCACAACACCTATAATTAACTCGGAACTACATGTACAAATGAGACTGATCTCTTCGTTTTGGAATATAGCTTTTCGGACATTCGATTCCAATTTCTGATAAGAGTTTCAATATTGGAGCAGTAGACAATGTGTCCAATTCTGATTTATCTGTGTAGGCAATGTACGAACTTACGGGCAATTTTTTGATGTCCCTGTATGAACAAACTTTAAACAAATATTAATTGAATATTACCATCAAAATCTAGTTTGTCTTACTTCCAGCTGCAGCACCAACAATAAAATTAGGTGCTTCCAGTTCCTTAACCGTCTTCAATCCAGATTTGACAGCTAGTACAAAAGTTATTTCATCTTTAAATTCAGATATGTTCTCACTTTTGTACTCAACTTTTGGCTGAATAGTTATTGTGATAACATTTTTCGCTAGATTGCAAAAAGGCAGTAACAAATTTGCTACTTCTGCACTGTTTGCATTGTTTTCTTCAAGCAATCCAATGATTTTGCTTTTACCATCGAGCTTATGCAAAGAAATTCCCTTGTCACTTATTCTACATAACTCTTTTGAATCTTTTAAAAAGATTTGTTTTCCAAATTCAGTTATATTAAAGCCTTCTATCAACAACAGAAGATCTACTGCGATTGGTGTAGCCTTATAAAAGGAGTCCCATTCCAATCTGTAAAAATATTTTTGTAGAAAATCGTGTTCAACTTCAATTAAAAATTGTCATTCCCTACTTTGTTCGTATTTCGTCTTCTGCTTCTTCATCGAAATCGCCCCAAAAGGCTCTAGAAGATGGTTCGTTAATTTCTCCAAAATGTGTAAATAAACAGGACATCTTTAAAGTAATTCGGTTTGTTTCAAAATTTCTTTTTAATGACAAAAAATAAAATGTAAAGAATCTCAACCACCACAAAGCTCAAACGAATAAATACGCTTGTTATTAGTGCGGGCGGAGTGCGGCAATTTTTATTTTATATCTATAAATGCATGATTTGTCAAAAAAACAAGAACCACAGACAGGCCATGTTAAGATTGCAATCTTTCGTACGTTTCACCCCTAACAGACCAATTTCGAACATGAACACCGATACCACAAAAGTCACAAGAAGAGGTGAAATTAATATTGGGTGTGTTTCTTTATTTTTTCCGGATAAAGAATAGAAAAGACGGAAAAGGCAAAATATCTACCCAGAATAGAATAAATAAGGAAACAGATCTTAATTGAAAGAATATCCAACTATCAGCTGTTTTTTTCACCTCAAAAAATCATTTTGCGATTATTTCTTTGTTTTGCAAATTGTAAATTATTTTTTTCGCACACGCATAAGCATCATGAAGATACAAAAATAATTATCACAAAAACATGTTCACCCATTTCTATTTCATTAAATTTCTTTTCATCCATGGCAGAGGCAGACGGCAGACAAAATAACAATACCTAATTGTAACCAATGAAAAAATGAAATGTATCTGTCAAAGTAGAGAATATTCCATTTACACTAGCTCTTGACTAGGAACAGAAAGATCGCATTCCAATAATTCTAGAACGAATAAAGAAACAACAAAAAAGTATATCCGGAATATTCCAGAGAATAAAGAAACGCAAAAGCGGTGTTGCAGATATTCCGAATATTCGGAATAAATAAAGAAACACACCCATTATGACTTTTTCAAATTCTCCCCCAGAGTCACAACTTATGAGATTCACAAAAACAATCGAAATTGTAATCTCTTTCATAGCAGGTCACAAGCTCATAACTCACAAATTGCATATGTTTTAAACATTTGATATCATAATCTATTTATTTTTTAAACAACAGACGTGTTTTTTTCCAAGCCCCGTGGAAATCGATCGAAAAAAACAACGCCCTGTCCTGCAATTTACATGTTAAATGCAACAACAACTAATTCCTTCGGGCTTAGCTAAGTGCGGAGAATTCTCGGAGCTTAACTTAAGCCCGAACCACACTACTCTCGTGTGGTGTGTCGCTGTCATTCCAATATATTTCATAGATTTCGACACAACACATCACACGATACAAATATGTCTCTACGCATATGAAATACGGCTAACATTGAATTAGGAAAGAGAAAAATTAAAGTGGATTCTTTATGTTGTTAATAATCAACTGTTGTAATTATGGCACAACAAAATTCACCTTTGCAGTGGTGAGTTTAGTTGTGAGCTTTCGCAATAAAATCCACTTTAAGGCCAGGCGCGTACATGCAACTAAACAGTTTGGTTTCGATTTTGAGCACATGGAACTAAACTAAATTTCGATTGTTTTTGTGACTCTCATAAGTTGTGACTCTGGGGGAGAATTTGAAAAAGTCACAATATTAATTTCACCTCTTCTTGTGACTTGTGAGGTATCAGTGATGATGGGGAGAATTGGGCTATAAATTTGATTATTGGGAAAGCCTAGACACAACCAAATCATAAACGAAAAATTTGGTCCTCCTTTTCGTTTTGCAGTACGCTGTTCGATGGGCGAAATTGATAATTCTAGTAGATTATTTGGAGAGGTCTCCGGTATTTTTTCGCACTCAATTAATTGCCCGGACCATTAATTATGTGCGGAAAAGTGACATTTGAGGTTTTGCTGTGTTTGTATTTGTTGTATCTTCCATTGCAGCATGGCTTTTTTTTTTTCGTGTGTTTTTTTATTTTTGTTATTGGTGTGACGCTTTCAGTTGTCATTTTTTCGTTGTATTGGAGAACACCGACAAAACTCGTTTCGCATCAGCAGCGTACTAGGCTTAAGGCTCAAAATGTTTCTACACAAACATATTTTGGAGGCAGTCGTGTTACACTCCGTTTTGCAAGGAACCAAAAAAGACCGACAAAGTGGGGTAGTGAATTTTCTTGAAATGGTGCTCAGTGCGAAATGGAGGAGCAAAAATCGAACAAACCTATTTTTATTTTCACAATTTGCTGTCAAAATCAAAACTCAGAATAAAAAAATACTAAACATACATAACTAATATCGTTTTCTTTTGTTTTGCATTTTCCATAAATCTACAAAAAAAGCATTTTAGTTTTTTCATAAAAATGGCTGCAGATAATTCAGACAGTGGTAGTAATTAATTCAAAAGACAAAATTCTTTTTAATATAATGTTGTATCACAGGTTCTGATTCAGGTTCAAGTAGCAGAACTCCATCTCCAAGAACAGCTCGCACACCGGGACGAATAGATGATGCTCAAGTGCCAGGGTTAGTACTGAACACGATAAAACAAAAAATCGTTTTAACTACAGTTTTTGTTTGTTCTGATATCTAGATCTCCTGAAAGTCCTAAGTCTGGAAGTGGTAGTGATCGTTCACGTTCTGGTACACCACAAAGCAAGAAATCTCGTACCGGTACACCAAACAGTCGTCGGTCAGGATCTAATGAAAGTCGGCATTCAAACAGCTCGAATGGTTCTGCTTCCCCCCATACACCCCAATCCGATGGCAATCGTAGTCGTCGCTCTCCCAGTCGGCATAGCAGACGTTCTGTGAATCCCAACGTTGATGAAGACAGCCGTTCACAATCGCCAAACTTAGAAATAGATGATAGCCAACGATCAAAATCGCGGTCACGTTCGAGGTCAAGGTCCCCCAGCAGAAGTCAAACGCCTGAAGTAAGGACATCTCGTTCGCGGTCACACTCTGGCTCACCCAAAGCCCGCTCCAGATCTAAAACTCCAGCAACTAAAAAGTCAAAGTCTCGCAGTCGTTCGGTATCGAGATCCCGTTCCAAGTCAGGCACTCCACATTCAAAAAAGAGTCGCAGTGGTTCTGAGTCGGGCAGTGATGTTGGTGACAAAGAATCCGCCAAGAAACGAAAGGTCGTTTCGAGCGATTCGGACGAAAATGATGAAGGGAAAAAAGAAATCTCGACCAAACTTAAGAAAGCTAAAATAATAGACACAGATAGCGAGGATGAGGTAAGACTAACTAAATGAAAAGCTTACATTATGTATATCGTATTCGTTCAATGAAAACTCCAAAACTAAGTACAACCACGAACTCAGGTTTTAGGGAGCTCTTAGGCACACATACTGGACCTGCGAGCAAGGCGGTGATGCGAGATTTGAGCAAAGCCACGAAAACTCATACTAAAGCGTCGCGAAACTATACGCCTCAGTATGAGAGCTCTCATAAGAAAACATTTGTTTGTTTTCGTCGCTCTGCTCAACTCTCGCATCACCGCTCTGCTCTGCTTTGTTGATTAAGTTAATTATTTATTATTTAAATTTCTTCACTTTGTTCTGCACCTTTTATGTTAAGTTTATTGTCTACTAATTTCCAGTACAGTATTTTGTTTCGTAGACACTTAATTAAAAATTCACTGAACATACATATACATACTTTGCCAATTCTGAGTACCTATCTACATTCACAAACATAAAAGAGCACAATTTTGCAGTTAGGAACATAACAATTGAGGGTGAAGTGTTTTTTTTCATAATTTCTTTCTTTAAGCAAAAAAACACTGAAAATTATAAATTTCTCTGATCAGCAATTTATTAGCTCTAGATCCTGAATAAGCGAAGTACAATAGAAGTACAAAATACATAATTTCTACTACAGTCTGCAATATCTACTAAGTAACTCAGGGAACGTACATTTGGTCAGGAATTTTTGGAAACGGTCAGGGAATTTTGTTTCTTACAGTGATTGTGGGAGCGATCTCTTCTGTCCAAAACTATACAATTTGTGAACACTTCTGAAGAATCCTGAAACAAATTAATAATTTGAATAACTTTAAAGTACAGTATTGCAAAATTTAAAGAAAATAAGTAAATTTATGAATAGCATGAATAGCGAATAACTCGAATTTTTTTTTACGAAATCAACAAGTTAAAAGAAAAGACTTCTAAAATTTACCGTCTTCTTTATCATCGTAATGAAAGTTTGGATTGAATTCTCGAGTTTCAGTTTTTATTTTACAAATGTAGAACACGGCTTTTTGTAACTATTAAGAAGTAAATTATTTTCCCTCAAACAAACCAAATTGATTTTTTGTATTACAGCCCCAAATGCAGACTACATCTGGCGATGTAAATGAGCTCTTTGGTGATGCAGATGACATCAGTGTTTCCGATGAAGATGAAAAAAAGTCAGATGTCGAGGGCGAAGAAGGTGAAGCTACAAAAAGACGCTCTAGATCTAAATCTCAAACGAGATCTCGTTCAAGTTCCTTACATTCAGCTGCTAGATCCCGTTCACGTTCAAGATCTAGGTCCCGTGACGCTCGCAGTAAGTCAAAGGAACCAGAAAAGGAAGATGAACCAGAACCAATACCGGAAACTCGAATCGATGTTGAAATTCCTAGAATTGTTACCGACCTTGGCAAAGAAATCCATTTTATTAAATTGCCGAATTTCCTGTCTGTAGACACTCGTCCTTTTGATCCAGAAACATACGAAGACGAAATCGATGAGGAAGAAACAATGGACGAAGAAGGTCGGCAACGAATCAAGTTGAAGGTGAGTAACACTATTCGCTGGCGAGAGTTCATGGACAACCATGGGGATATGAAGAGGGAGTCCAATGCGAGATTTGTTCGTTGGTCAGATGGAAGTATGACGTTGCATCTAGGGAATGAAACTTTTGACGTTTACAAACAACCCTTACACGGGGATCACAATCACATGTTTATTCGACAAGGTACAGGTCTACAAGGTCAAGCTGTTTTCCGTACAAAGCTGACTTTCCGACCGCATTCAACTGAATCTTTTACTCACAAGAAGATGACAATGTCATTGGCAGATCGTTCCACCAAAACTAGTGGTATTAAAATTCTTACACAAGTTGGAAAGGACCCTACTACGGATCGACTGTATTATTTGAAGAAGGAGGAAGAGAAACTGCGTCAAGCAATGCGCAATCAAAACAAGCCGAAGCCCAAGAAAAGTGGACGTGCCGGTGCTAGTGGTCATGAATCCCATGGAGGACCCAATGCCTCGTACCACCAAGACGATGGAAGTGACGATGAAAATGCCATCTCACTTAGTGCGATCAAAAATAAATACAAAAAAGGGTCAACGGCAGCTGCAGCAGCAACAGCAGACACCAATAAGGGCTCAGCCATATACTCGTCAGATGAAGACGAGGGATCTGACTTTGAGGGAAGACGCAATAAGAAAAGTGACAAAAATAAGGTGACGAAGGCTCTGCGAGATTCAGATGATGACTCAGAACATTCTGAGATTGAAGTCAGTAGTAAGAAGAAAGGGAATGATGACGAGGAAGCAGATGAAGGGAGCCACCATAGTGCCACTGGTGCAAGCGAAGTTAGTGATGATGATTAATTTCGGGGGCTTATTTCATTCACGAAACATCAATTTATATATAAATGAAGGAAGTGACTATGCCAATTATATCAGTTTTAGTTTATAAAAGTACAGTGTATGCGGCCCGCAGGGCCAGGGCCCTCCGCCGGTGGGCACACGTCAGGCACCTAGAGGTTTTCACGCGAAGCGCGTTAGCGCACGTCCACTTTTAATTTGAAAAACTGTTATAAATTGGCATGTCTCTAGTCTCGTCCATAAATGAAAATAAAGACCTGCGAATTTATAACAGTTAAAGTTTTTCTCCATTCGAATTCATAAAGCTTTGCGTGGCTTGGTCGCATAAACTGTATCTATATAATCAGTGCCTACGTGTTGTAACTCCCAAATCAATAAAATTATTCAAGAAACGATGGAAATTGGACAAAACAATGAATTTTGTTCCTTTTTTTATCGATGCGAGAGTTAAAGAACCTAGGCACTCAACTGTAATAAATTTGCATGTTTTGAGACACTTCTTTTATTTATACCATGGTTTCGTTTTGTCAACAAAAACTAAATACAAAATTTTGTTATGTGAAATAAAGAAATATCGATATCAAAACTATGTCGTTTCTATTCTAAGGTAAACAAAAATCTGAAGACCGGTATCGACGCAGAACATCACCCTCTCCAACATATTCGAAACCCCGACATCTAATTGGCTCGTTTAGTCGATATCATACTATGTTGCGTTCACAGTAATTCCTCTGTCAGACGCTACACTTATTTGTACATGAAAACTCCACAAGACGAGACCGATACCGAGACGACATTGAAAATTTCAATATCAAAATGTTTGGTCTTGTCTCGTCTCCTATTTTTTGAATTTTAGAACAAAGTTCTATTTTTTTTTGAAAATCAATATCTTGAAAACCAATTATTGAATTTTGTATGTTTTTAGGTGTACATGTACTTATTATTAAATGCTTAAAATTTGCGTGGCAATTTTTTTTTTCCTTAAATTAATAGAAAAATTATTTAAGGTTTCGTCGAGACAATAAAAAAGTGGTATGGACCGAGGGGGTATTTTCCCTATTTTGGCGGGAAGAGCAATTTTCTAAAATATTGATTTGAAATAAAAAAAAAATATTAAAACACAACGTCAACATTTACAGTGTCATATGCTATAGTTGTTTTTAAATCCAAAAATCTGAAGAGCCTGTGTTTGTTCCAACTTCCAACCTATGCCTTGCATTTTATCATCAATTTCGAACATCTAAGCTTTTCATTTCTATTATCTCATTGAATATTCAAACCATTCAATAGCTGTTTTAGTTCCAAACATTGACCTAGAGCTTTGCATTTGCAAATTTACATCTTCGTTCTTCATTCAGTGAACGTTGTTCGTTCTTCCTAAAAACTACGAACAACGAAGAAGCATCTAGATTATTCCGTTTTTATATTTAGTTCGTTCTTTACCAAAGTTACCACTGGGACACTATAGTGTCCACGGGGACTCATTTTTCTTTAGGGGAATCGGGGACACATTTTTTTTTAAAAAGGACACATTTTTTCATCATTTAATCTCAAGAAACTTACAATTCATTTAAAAAAAGAACGAAGATGAAATAATTAAATTGAAATAAGTAATAAATAAGGCTATTTATAAACTTTTTTATGAAATGTAAGATTATCCATTCAGTAATATGCATTAAATGATTTAATTTTATTCTTAATTTTCTGTTAAGTTTTTCTTTTATAAAACAATAAAAAAAACTTTGGATATTACCTACTTCAATTCGTATTTTTTAAAGACTTGAATTTATTTTCAAAAGGACTCATTAATTTTCAAAAGGACACATTTTTTCATTCAGAGGGACACATAAATAATTTCGCCTGCGGTAACACTGTTCTTTACAGCAAAATGGATAGCAAAACATTAGGTCTGCTTCTTTACGTTTTGGGAAAAGTTTGGGAAAAAGTTCGGTAAAAATATTGAGCTCGAGCATTTTGATGTTGTTGTAGTAATTTTTGACCAGAAATAAAAAGTAAGGAAACGCATTTGGGATGTTTCTGATTGTCACTTAGCATTTGGGCTCTTTCAAAAGAATATTTATTGTTATATTTGTTGCCATTGCTTCATTTAATTAATTTATTTTGTTTTGCTTTAATTTATTTAATTTTATTTATGTATACACTACTTAACAAATTACATTTCAAATTTTCCGATCAGCTGATTTCTTGTTTGACAAGCAAGAAAGTGCAGTAGGTAAAATGTTCGGGTAGATTCTTGCCGGAGGGAAAATGAAATAAATAAAAAAAAGTCAAAAGCTCTGACTCTGACTGACGTGCCACAAAAAAGTAAAGAAACACGTTTTGGGTAGATTTGGGATACCACGGGATCCCGTGGGCGAGTAAAGAAACAGACCTATTGTTGGCAGTGGCGGCGCACAGTGGCCCGTATTGACTTTTTTGGTTGCAAAAATCATATCTCTTAAGCCTCGTCCAGATCAATAAAAATTTGCGTTGTGCGCCGTGTTCGTCGCAAATATTTATGTAGACGCAACAAAATACGCCAGTGTGGACATCCGGACGCACACAAATTTGTGTGTCACATTCAACGCACGCTACCCGATTCCGATGGATTTTCGGCGCACACGAAAATATTTGCGGCGCAAAGGTGTTTTGATGTTGACAAATTGATGAATCAAGTTTATTAAAATTATTTTCCGTGCAAATTGAGCACTGACGCGCTGCACTTTAAGCATAAATTGATTCCAAAATGATTTGAAATTCTCGGCGGAAATATTTGCGGCGAATAGAAAATTCAAGGCGCACGGCACACAACGTAAATTTTTATTGATCTGGACGCGGCTTTAAACGAATAAAGATATCGCCAAAATTTTTGTTTGGTTTTGAAGGAAATTTCCAAGGCTATAAAATTTGTGAATTTTAAGAAAAAATATTAACAGGGTGTTTCAGAATCTGCTGCTGAAATAAGAAGTTTATGTTAACGTGGTTAAAATAATTGGTATTTAATTCTAAAAAGGTCGAAAGTCAATTTATGAGGTAATTTGAGAGTAATTTAAGTGAAACAGTGAGGAAAAAAGAAAACAAACCAATTTGAGTGAAACAGTGGGGGAAAAAATCAGTTTTTGTTTTTTTTTTATTAATTGATTTTTCATTTTTTTTTTAATTTTTTTTTATAAGAGAGTAAATTTATAAATTATTTTATAGATAGATTAGAATTCAAAAAGTAGAAAAACAAAATAAAAGGAACAAAAATTTACATACAAACATTAAATTTCTTGGAAACTATCATCTAAGTCCGGGGTAATGCGTACTAAACTTATAATTTCCGGTGAGTATTGTGCTTTCAGATCTTTTTGGTTTCTTACATACCTTAAGGTAGAAGTAAGTGGATCGGAGACTGCTAGCATGTTAAAAGGTCTTCATTCTGCCGAATTCTTGAAACTTTGCACGTATTTTGATATCTGTATTTCTTGTAGACTTTATTATTGGACTCCTGGGCTTCTTCTGACAATTCTCCAAGTGGTAGTGATTGGTATTCGATGATATTTTGACTATGAACCAAAATTTTATGAAGAGTAGGTGTCAGTTGATTTCCAGGGTACTTTTGTTTCAGTAACTTTGCGGTTTTTTTTGGTGTACTCTCCAAATTTAACTGTATTCACTACTTCCCTGCTATTCAAAATATTAAATATTATTTTGATCCTGGTTATAACTTCTTTATTGACTCCAGTTATTCGAGCGGTTGCCTCAGATTGTTCAAAAATCTCCTTGAAGTGTTTCCATCATTGCTATTTAGAAATCCTTGCTTTGGTTTATCCACATCAAGTCCAAGCTCATTTGTCCGGTTTTGATATGGAGAGATGAAAAAAGCCATTCCTCATTTTTGTTTATGAAAAATAATCTCGATCTATGGGCTGCGACCCATTTTTTATCAATGTTGTAATAAAATCTTTTTAATTTTGCTTCATTTTCCGGTAAATTTTCATCGGAACTTATTACGGCAAAAAAGAACTCTTCAAGACTCTCATCTTTGGCAAAAAGTTCAAACAAAATATTGTAAGGTATATCCATTTTAAATAATTTTTCCTTATACAACTGCTCGTTCAAATTTCCAATGATAATTTCATCCCAATTTTTCATCTTTTTATACCATAAAACTAAATACCTGCATTTAAAATATTCAATTTATGACATCCTAATAAGGTAATCTGCTTTACCTATAAGCTTTTTTAAAAAAAATTCTAATCCAGTTAAAAACTCTTATCCATCAAACTACCTGACAGTAATTAATCATACCCGAAATCAATAACATTCATACTTAAAAGTTTTATTTGGGGTCACAAGAAATAAGCTATAAAACCGTTTTAAAAAACTTAGGTAGGTTTTTCCTTCTAAATTACAAAACCATTTTATCTTAAACCAACACTCATACCTGCAAAACAGAGACAAAATATTTCCCATGATTTTTTTTCTGCACCTGACAAAAAAAAACTCAGAAAAAATTACTGACTTCATTAAATCAAATCGCATTAGCTCAGCTCTATGCAACTTTATGCAGCTGAGTTTTTGGTTTTATATGAAGAAATATATTAGGATTTACTATCCGTCAAGCTTAGCTTGATTATGTTTGAATCTTTTTTTTCTTCTCAGTGTAAAGACGAAAAAGCGTTCGAAAATGGGTGTTTAAAAAACATTAAATTTAGCAGTTTAAAAAAGTTTATCATTTTTTTTTTTCATTTCTGATTATAGCAATTAACACATTATATCAAGTAAAAATAACAAAAAAAAGTTTTATTTACACCTTTTTCCTAGTTTTTACACTCAAAATTAAAAAAAAAAATTTAAAAACAATTGTTTTTTTCTAACCATCAAAATTTGTCAACTTAAACTCGCTCTACAAGTCAAACCATTCATACAAATGAAATTATTTTTTCGATTACTAGAGCTCCAAACATTTGTCTATGCAAAAGAAGTAAGAGTTTTGCATTATAAACCCACCCGAAAAATGAATTTCGCAAGCACTTTTGCCTAAACGGGCCACTGTGCGGCGCTTTTAACAGTGAACAAAAAAGGAAAGATTATGCTGGACGAAGAGTTGGCTACTTAAATGTGCACTAGAATTAATCTTTCGTAACTTAGCTACGGAGAGTAATATTTCTTTAATTGTTTCACAATTTTCTATCTGTAAAATTATAAAGTAATAATAAGAAAAACGTGGAGAGTGTCCCAATTCATTGCACGGCACTGAAAAAGAATGTTCGATTTAATAATTTTCGCTTTTACACTCACGTTGATCGGGTAACATCGAACACCGAAAATTCGAAGCCACTTTGAAATAATTTTTTCTTCATTCGGTGTCATTCGTTGTTCGGTGTTATCATTTAGACCTTCGTTGTTCCGCGTACGACCAACAACGTATACGGACGATAGTTCCGAAGGTCTAAATCTAGCTTAAGGCAGCGGATTTATAAAAATTACTAAATGTAACTTCAAAGATGAAACGAGCTTCTACATGATGAAAAAAAAAATTGTGAGTGCCGGGACTCACGGTTAATATGTGTAAACATCAACGTGCGCGGATCCAAAACGGACTTGTTTTTGCCTGAAGGGGATCTTGAGATTTTTTTTCACTGAACGCACCCATCCTAGTATGCAGATCGTAACGTGGCACACCGTAACTTTGCACGACGTAACGTTGCACACGAACGTTCACTTTTTTTTTTCACTCTACCGCCAGCATAGATGTTTACACATCAATAACAACTGAAAACCCGATTTACAAAGCTG
Source organism: Leucozona laternaria (assembly GCA_932273885.2). Classification (NCBI taxonomy): domain Eukaryota; kingdom Metazoa; phylum Arthropoda; class Insecta; order Diptera; family Syrphidae; genus Leucozona; species Leucozona laternaria. The sequence goes on from OW026366.1 coordinate 58,078,701, forward strand.
GTGAACCAGTACCATGACCTTCTCATAACGATTTCAGCCCCTCCCCACACTTATTTTCTCAATCCGCACAAATCACCACAAAGTACACCTAAGGCGTTTCTTAAAAAAAATCCCACTGAGAATGTCAACTCGACGGAGGTGGAATCCTTTCATGGATAAGATTCTCCACTCAATTGTAAATAGCATATTTTGCTTTTAAATTGAAATTGTATTGTCTGATATGTAAAAAAATTAACTATCTAAATAGTAGATAACTTGGGAAGTGTATAATTTAAGAAGTTATTTTTTAATTAAACGAAAATTGTTAACAAAATCAGACTTTTGGCATGTGATTGTGGATGTGAGGAGTGAGATTTTGACCTTTTGTACACAAAAGAGTTTCAATGCGCTTGTGAACTTTCTTGCAAGTTTTTCCATTTTTGAGAAATTCTTTCTCACTTTGTTTTTTTGACAAGTTTTACACATTTTCCTGACAAAAATGTACCAAACAGACCTAATATCACACGTGGAAACAACGTCAACTTTGCTTAAATTATTAAATTGTTGAATCATGAAACTTATTGAAGTGAAGTAAGTGAAAAATAATAGCAAGTTCAATTTATTTAAGTTTTTATCAACATTTTTATTTTGTAGATATATATTTACAGCTTTTGTATTTCCACATCACTGACAATTTAGTTTGGGAGAAAAAATCAATAAACTTTTTTTCTCAAAAACCTCCGAAAAAATTTCAGTGTTCCCACTTGAAAAATCATTTAGAGCTCAGATGTTTTTTATCATTAGCCGGGTTTTGTTGAGGCAGCCAAACCCATCCAGTTAAAATTTAACACAAAGTGTTGCATTATGCAACAACAATAAATGGCTGCCAATTACTTAACGATTTTTCTCCAGTCAATTGTGACTTTCGATGAATACTTTGGAACAATTTGAAACTATGGAATTTACATACAGAAAGAGCAATTTGTTCCCCATCGTTTTGTTGTAAGTTCTCAAGAAAACGCGGCTATTATTGTTTAAAGAAACACCAGTGAATACCTAGTTTTAATTCTTGCTCAGTTTGTTGATACTTATACCACCTCAAATATAACTTGCAATATAGAAAGGATGCGACTAGAGACATGCCAATTTATAACAGTTATAAGAGTTTTTCGCCCACCGGCGGAGAGCCCTGTCCCTGTGGGGCCGCAAAAACAGTACTTTTATAAACTAAAACTGTTATAATTTTCACACCAAATGTAACTAAGCTGTTCTAAAATGCTTTCTAAACGAAAACTTTGAATTGAACTTTGACTAAAGATATCGTGACGTCCACGGTTAACCTACATATGTCGCGGATGCTTATCAATCCACCGTTTGTAGATCACACTATAGATCTTGACTCTTGTAGTGAAACTCAAACGTTCTATTGCTCGATAATCAGGATCGATAAAATAGGTTAGAACTACAAATTAATCCCTTAAAACATCATTCCACCTCCAGAATATGTGGCATAGAGGCAAACTCTGACCTGGGCCTTATTGCACCAACAAATCACTAATTATTTAGCCAATTATTTGAGGTTTGAAAAGGAATAAATATTCACCTTATCAGATTAGTGTTGCAGCAAAGAAGAATTGAGTGAGTGTAAATTATCGACTGGAAAAATGATTAAATTATTGAACTAGACCTAAATCATCAATTTCTGTTGCACCAATATTTTTTCCTTGAACGATGAAAATAATGATTAGTTAAGAAGAAATTCGCTAAGAAAAAATTTGCATATCGATCTATCATAATTGTTTTTGTTGCGAATTCTTTCTCAAGAATGCATTTATAACTATTTAACAATGGATGAAACTAACGTCCTAAAGCATTTAATATGTGTATAACTGTGTATGTAGACATGTATTTATAGTTTAAATCATTCAGTTCGTATACAAAAGCCCAACTTTAATGATATTTTGTATTATGTACAGGGTTAGAAATTTAAGGGTATTTTGTAATACAGCAGTATTCAATGAAATAATGAAGATGAAAATTATTTTCGTTACGATTTCAATTAATGTAAAAATTATTTAAATCAAAAAAGGGGTTATAGTTTTTTATGATATGAAAGCTCCATTGTTTACATGAAATATTATAATTTTAGGTTTACTGATCTGATTGGCAAGGTAAAGATCTTAAAATGCAGGAAATAAAACAAGCGACATTCTAGTACCACTTTATTTAAGCTATGGAAAGGAGGGGGATTATGGGGCACACTACTGTGGACTGCAAGCGAAATTAAAAAAATATTCAAGTTCATTTAAAATACTATATAGCCCCAAACAGTAAGAAAGCTAAAAAAAAATAATCAATTACTGCCAGGTTTGCAATTATGTACAAAGTGTACCGTTAAATTAAAAATGGATTAGAATAAAATGTTTTAGTTCGTTAAATTATATTTACGCGAATAATTCCGAACGACAACGAAACTTTTGTCTGTCTCAATTTATTTTTATTAATCAACATGTATTAATGAGAGTTTGGGAGAGCCTTAACGCTTATTTTGATTAGGTATAGATAAGTTTACAACTCAAAGGGATAAAGTATCTACATTTTTGTTTTTTTTCTTTTGTTAAAGATTTTTATTAAATCCTTTGCAAATAAGTATGTTGACACAAATTTTGTTTGCATGTGTTCTTTTGATGTTCCAAATGGAAATCAAGTGCATATTAAAAACTGCACATTTTTGGTTTGCTATTGTTTTTTTTTTAGCAATAATTTTGCCAGAAATTTGAAAAGCTGAAAATTCGGCCTGTGAGTTCAATAGAATATTGTGGGGCTTTTCAAATTTGTTAAGATAAGTAGCTTTTTTAAGTAAGCTTCAAAACCGATTGGATTCAGATATTTGTATTCAATTAATGTAATTTTGTAAAGTAAATATATCGTTGGCCGAGAATAACTAGGTAGTATGTCGAAAATGATGCGTAGCTTTTAATTAAGACATAGAGATATCGTGCATGCAGTTCTTGAATGTGTCTCGAATGTTTCGCTGCATGAGTAAAGCTGCACATCTATTTTAATGTTCTGTTTTTCAAATCGTGTCGGCCTGAACGGCTTAATTTATCGGGTTAATTTATCACAATAATACATTAATATAATAAGATGAAACAAAATTAAATCGAAAAATGAAGATAAAGCTTATGTGTTCGACGATAAAGGTACATATTTTTCTTGAGTAAAGACTTAGGTACAATAGAACCCACAAAGTTCAGCTTGATAAAGGCAAAAAATTGAATATATTTTAAGCTATTCAACTTGCCTTTATCTGCAATTTGCATATTTTTGTGTTATTCTAACAGGCTGAACTTTGGCGTTTTATTGTTCCTTAAAGTCTTTACTCTAGAGTATACATTGTACAACCAAATTTGCCTTATTCTCTCTCCCAGCGCTTGCTCTCCCATTTTCCCAGTTAATTGCTTCAATCGATTTATGTATCTTATTTTCTATTTGTCGGGGCTCAGAATTTTAATGAATTTGTATTGTACAAAAAAACGTTTTCGATATAACGAATGTACTGTAGACAATATATCATTGGTTACACTAGACCACCACTGTATTTGAAAAAGTATAATTTGACGGCCTCTTTCATCTTAAATAGTTCTATTTAAACTTTCTTAACGCAAGTTTTTGAAAATAATATTCTTCATAAACTTAAAAATATTAGTAAACACTTTACTAACTTTAAAACTCTTTACTAAAATGTTGTTAGTTTTAAACACTTTTTAACTAGTATCATACTAAACCCATTTTCTTACGAAACTCAAGCTGACATTTCGTGCAAAAAAAGAAGCAAACATACCTTTTTTAAAAATTTTCTATGTCAAAGTGACATATGGATTTAGTAATATGATAAAAATATAAAACAGCAATTTGGCGATTTTAACTTTAGTAAAATGTTAAGAGGTAGCATCATGTTAAACTCGTTTAAAATTAGCAAAATCCTCTTTTCAAGCTAGTATCATACTAAAAATAATTTAACACTTTACTAAATCGTCTAAAATTTTGCTTAACTTAACTACCTTGCTCACAAAAAACATCTTTCTCAAAAATCAAAATGTACAAAAAACTACATAAAATTGAACCGTCACTTGACAAAAATAATTAAGATCAACAAATAATTAAGTCCCTTACTAGTCAACGTAATACAACGTATGAAGTTTTCAATCAAACTTTTCTCCAATACATAGGGGCATATTCATAGTCACTTTTAAACTCCAGTTTATCTTAGACCTGGGTTTATCCTATCTAAATAACATGGAAAAAAACCCAGTCTAACATAAACTGGAGTTTAAAAGTGGCTATAAATATGCCTCATAGTTTTTTTTTCTATTTTTCAAAATGAAAAGCAAATCTTCACCTTAGCTTGAAATCTTCGTGTAGACAAAAATTTAAAAACAACCTATTGACACCTGGTAAGTTGCTTTCCACACCACCTGGCAGGCAGTGCGTGTACTGACAAATGGATATAGATTTTTTTTCTGATTTGACGTTCAATGTATTTCCCATAAGGAAAACTCAAAAAAGGGTTCGAAGAATATTAATTTTACTAATTCATTTTATATGAAAGGGTATACATATTATGGTTCTAAAATAATAATGACATGTGTTAATTTCTAAATCAGATGGAAAATATATCAAAATCATAATTAATCCTGTGTAATTTGTCCTCAAAAAGTGTGAACAAATCGCAATTTTGGCAAGAAAGCAACAACAAATACTTAAAAAAAATATAGAAACTAGTTTGGTGTGATTGAACTGTCAAATTTGTTTACTGATTCTGTTGGTGGTAATCCAAAAGATAAATAATCAGTGTCGTGGAAAATAAACAATATACATAGATAAATAAAAGAATAAATAGGTACGAAAAATCAATGGCACAGAAAAATATGTAAGTTATTTGTGATCAAAAGTGAAGTTACTGCTCCTGTTATTTTGTGTAAAGACACACCGTTGCTTCTTCTTTGGGAGCACTGAGGTACTCCACACATGTGTGTATCAATTTTTGTATTTTGCACTTCACTTGACCTTAAAATGGATACACAGGAATTATTTTCTTTGGCACAACAATAACAAAATTTCTTACATTTTTCTGCTTTTTAATTTGTTTATTTTTTGTTCAATTACTTTTAAAGAACTACACAAAACAAAAACACGAAAAAGCTAACGATACACTTCGACTTTCGACACCCGACAGAATTATATAGAAAAATTAATTTATTCTTGAAACCTTGACCGAATACAACAACAATTCTGCTTGTAAAAGAAAAAAAAATGGTTTCATCTGTCATTCACATACGATTTGCTTACGTTTTTGGAAGACATATTCCAAAGGATTAATTAAATTTTTTGATATATTTTCCACTTGATTTAGAAATAAACACATATAATAATTCTCTTACAATCATAATATGGGTATCCTTTCATATAAATTTTAATAGTAAAATTAATGTTTTTCGAACCCTTTTTTGGTTTTTTCTTATGGGAAATACATTGAACGTCAAATAGAAAAAAAATCTATATCCATTTGAAGGTTCACGCGCTGACTGCCAGGTGCCGTGACTCCATTCGCCAATACCGATAAAGAAATAATACACAGACACATTTTCTTTCCGCGGGATTGAAAATTGAAGCATCGTCGTCGTGGATACCAACTTTGTATATAAAGACTATCATGGAGGGGGGCGACAATAGCGACATCTGCAATACTAACGCAAGACTTCGGTTTTGCAGAATAGGTATATAGCAATAGATATAGTCAGGGATACTTCAAAATGAAATGAAGTTAAGGGATAATAATGAAGAAGCGAAACAATTTTGTTAATGGCCGAGTTCAACGCACATCTGAATATTCAGAATCCTGAATTTTTGAAGCTCTTGATTGGCCAGCTGTCAGAAGTCATCTGAATTTTCAGAACTTTTTCTGACAGCTGGCCAATCAAGAGCTTCAAAAATACAGAATTCTGAATATTCAGATGTGCGTTGAACTCGGCCAATATTTTTGTCATTCTGTCATGGTTAGGGAAAAAAAGTGTATTTTTTTTTGTCGCGAATTTGATGTTCTTTATAAAAAGGCATTGTGAGAAGGACTATCGCACAGGTATATGTAGTTAGGTATATGTGTACTTATTGTTATATTTTTGTAGGTATTTTTGCTTTTCAGATCGTTACCTCTTCTTTGGATGTTGATGTTGTATGTTGGTTGGATTTGGTGTATAGTTATAGGTATTTTTTTTGTTTTAATTTTTTGGTCTTTACGACTTTCAACGAAAATTTTCGTTGTAGGTATATTTGTGTTCGCTGACCTACATATATTAGGTTTTATGTCACGTCTTACGTTATTACCTATAGGTATCTGTTATTTTATTTAGCAAAAATAAAGCTGATGGCTTAATTATTATTTTATTGAAAAAATATTCCTTTCGATAAAACATACAACCTACTTTGAGCTACCTAGTATATCATAATTGAAAATTAAGTAATTTTTTACGCGTATGTACATACATACATTTTGTGGAAGTTTTTGGCTGGAATGCATTTTTTTCAAAAAAATAATAATTCAAGTCATCAGCTTTATTTTGGATGCAAAATAAGAAACGTTTTTAATTTCAATGAAAGATTTAACCGGCGCGGCGCCTAAAAATGGTTGTCGTAACCACAGTAAATTGCATTTTTTCAGCAGGTTTTACTTGAGATATAGGTACATTATGTACCTTCCTACCTATCTCCTCAAGTAAGTTTTGGATTCGTACAAAAACTCAAACATTACATTGCGATGATATAGGGAAGACCAAAAAAGTGGGTCTCGTAAAAACTTCCGTCTGCTTTGATCGGCTAGCTACAGCCTAAACGAAAGGTTCGATACGCTTTTTTTAAAGGACTAGGTATAAAATACAACATTTTTGGGCCAAAAAGAAAAATCTTAATTTTCTCAAAATTATCGAAAACAGTTCAAACAGTTTTGATCAATTTTTTTATGAAGAATAATTTATATTTCTTCAATAATACCTACTGTGTTCGAAATTTTGTAGAAAATATTTTTTGTTTTTTTGAAAATTGGATGTTTCTAAAACGACTGCGTAGATTTGTATTAAACTTTTTTAAAAGCGCTTTTTTAACATAATCTAACAGATTTCAGGCAAAACTAGTTGTTATAGGGTTCATTTTTGACTTTTTGCACTTTGTGCAACTTGTTTTCACCAAAATTTCCAATTTTCAGAAATAAAACAAGTCGAAATTTCTATTTTAAAAAATTGTCTATTTAATGATCTTTCTAAACAACACATGCTTGTATTCTTAATAATAACCAACAAAACTAGCTTTTAACCTACTTAATGAAAATTAAGTTACAATGAAAAGTCAATTATATACAAAGATTTGATAAATGAATGTATAAAGTTTGAAATAAATGCATTTTATTACATTTTTAAATGCATTTTATTACAAATTATAAAATTCTTGATCTCAATTTAAAAGTTTTGATTGGTAAAGTGAAGCACTTTCCTTTTCTGTACTTTTTTCATTGAGCCCCGACTTTCTGAGCTATTTCGATTTCACACGGCTCTGGAGTTGTATATCTCTAAAAAACTCTAATGGTAACGAATTTAATGAAAGGGTTCGAAAAACAACTTTGTAATACACCGTTTTTCAAAATTTTCAACATTTACATAGGATTTCCTTTTAAAGACATGTACATATTGTACATACATATAAATGAGTCAATCACTTGTTCTTACAGCCACAATACAGACCAGTCGGCAGAAGCAAAAAGATTTTTCATAACGCTTAAGTATATGATCAAATTTTTTGATTGATGAAAAAAACGCGTTGCAACCAATATCTCAAAAACGGCTCATAGTACATTGAATTAGTAAATTTATTTTTATAGACAATTTAATTATCTCTATTTCTTTGATTGAAAATTTTTGTAAAGCTTTTATAATTCCAGAGTTAAGGCGCCTAAAAGTATGCTATTTTTAGTATTTCCCTTATTTCTCAGTAACGATTTCTATTATGAAAACAAAATTTGATACAAAGTTGTAGAGCATAAAATTGTCTAGAAGAAGTCATATAAGTTTTTTTCTACGACTTATGGTTTGCAAATTATATTTATATAAACACGGAATTTTCACCAACAGAATCTACTCATTTCCCCACCACCGAAGAGGTAGAGTCAATTGCGCGTTTTTTGTATGTGGTGTCTCCTGTAGGCCTAAATTACCAATTTTTTTTTTTTAAACTACACAAACCTTCGCCTTTTTGATGGTCCTGGCTCAAAGAGTTCTTAATTTGTTTCAGTCTCAGTTAACTCGTCGTCTTGATATATTTGGCCTGAAAAATCTTGATTGACAATAGGATCAAAGTCTGCTATACGAACTACTTACATTTTCGCAGGATTCTAAACTACAATCAGAACAAATAATAGAACACTTACAGCCATATTATTCACTCAATTAATTCGGTTTTAAATTAATACCTTGTTTCTAGGAGAGTTAAGTCTCAAAAGTTCAACCCAAGCGCATAATATTCACTCGATAAACCCGTTAAAAAAACCTTATTAATTAAACTCTGTCGCGTTTAATCCAATTCAATTTTAACTGCCCCTCAGGGAGCTGTTAAAGTAGTTCAACCCAGTTGTAAACAAAATTTTCAGTACATTCACTCATTTTAGCCAAGCAAAGTGACATTTGAAGTTTTTACGCACGTGAACATACATACACAGTTTTGCTTTCAATTACATAAACAAACAAAAATAATTGTGTTAAACGGAAAAAATGCTGGAAAATGTCAAATTATTGACATTCCGTATGTTTATAGTCAAGTTTAAACAATTTTACATGGGGTTGTTATGTATTTTTAAACCCTCGTGTTTAATGCGAGTTTTGAGTGAATATTATCCACAAAAGTTAAATTTGAAAAGTTTAAAATATGCGGATTAATAGGACAGGTTCAAAATTCCCTTAAACCTTATTTACACCTGCAGTGAATAATATGGCTGTTAAGGTCGCCACTGAGAAACGATCAAAGTCAACAAACAAGCAGGTTAAAAATACTTATCAATGGTCAGCTTAGCCGTAGCAATTTTGAAAATTGAGCCTTTTTGTTAGAGAAACGCTTATCATTATCACGAAGCAGATATATGATTAATTGGTATATTACTGAGTGAAGTGAAAAATGCATCCGTTTAACGCTTATCACTTATTGTCAGAATTTGTTGAAATTGATTAGTTTAGAAGTGATTAGTTGTTGGTCCAATAGGGCCCTGGTACAACTTATGGCTGAATCAGCTTACGGGAGTCGTTAATAGCTTAATTGTAGATATCATTATTTATTGTACTATTCATACTAGAATGTCAGTTTATTAGACTTGACCATTCTTTATTCCGTCAATTTCATTGAATTTTTGAAAAACAACAACAACTTAAAGGTGTTGTTTACGAATTAATTTATAATTCGTTTATTTTGGCTAGAGATACAGCTGTTTCAAGGGGTGCCAAGCCGCCTATCATCAGTCTCCTACTTGTAGTGTATACGGCTTCTAAGACTGAGCAAATCTGATATCGTGGGTTCGATCCCTATGGCAGGCATAAAGAAAGTTTTTCATAATAAAATTGGATGAAAGCTCAGCACCACTAATAAAGAGGAGACTGATGATAGGCGGCTTGGCACCCCTTGAAACAGCTGATCTCTAGCCAAAATAAACGAAATATAAATTAATTCGTAAACAATTGGTGGTAGCACCTTTAAGTTGGTGTTGTTGTTCAAAAATTCGTAGATAATATAATTCTCTACAAGTTAGTTTAGCCACTTATTTTGTTTCAAATATTTGGTGTCCCTATATTCCCGAAAGCTCGCACTGTGTTTAATTATTTTAAGGCTAGTCAAATTCCCTTAAGTTTGCGTTTACTATACAAAAAAACACAAGTTATTATAAAGAAAGACAAAACTGCCCTCTTTTTCAAGATGGTGAATTTGTCCCAGACCCTACCCCCGTAAGAACCATAACCATAAAACAAATACTGTCCCTCGATTAATCCTATTTCATTTACTAATTTGATAGTATCTACCTATAATTTGCTTTTTTATAGAAATTTAATTACACACATATACATAAACACATAAGTTTCGAAAGCGAGTTTAAAAATAACTTTATTTTATTCTTCAATATCGTTGTTTCATTCTATTATGTAATATATAAATAATAACTTAACATACTCTGTCAGTCTTTCAATTACAGGGCTATCATGCCTTTTAAGCAGCAACGTCTAAAAGGTCTGCTCTTATAAAATGTCTATATTGTTTGGTGAAGGAAATTAACCACAAAATGGGTCAAAATCAACACACCCTTACCTTAACGATTCTGACAGATAATTTTAAACATAAACTGATTTGACCGTTCATTTATCCAAACACTTAGCAAATAGTGAATCCAAGTAGTATTTTTATTTATATTCCCGCCTTTAATCGTCAAAAACACCCACTGTTTGATGTGCAGTCTTACTAACCGTTAGCTATTCAATAGTTGACAATCAACGTGGTCGACAATCAAAGCGACACCACCCATGTGCTTGGCACCTCCAAACCCATATTGATGTGGTGGTTGTAGAAATCATAACGAAATATAATGAACTGTTTAACCACGTCCATAACCTTTGTAGAAGGACCTTAAGCGCTCAGGTATTCATTTTTTTTTGTATAGAAGTCGATTGAGTGGTATGTATAAGACAACAATAGAGAACGCTGTAGAGTGCCACTTGGAATCAAACTTAACGTCAATTTATTTATTCAAACGGTACATTGTGTTCTTTGATTGACAGTTGTTGTTGTTGAATGTCCCGTGTCTTTTCAGTTGCAGGATTTTATGCATCATATAAATAGGTGTAGCATATAAAAGGACACACTTGTTTGTTGTGACCAGAGATAAAGGTTGTCTTTATAGAATGGCCGTAGTTCTCGGAACCACAAATGGTCAAGACTATTTGGTTCAGCCGTGTCAGGTATGTGGCGATCATAGTTCTGGAAAGCATTATGGTGTTACCTGCTGTGATGGATGTTCCTGCTTCTTTAAGAGAAGTGTTCGCAAAGGCTCATTGTACACATGTATCGCTGGAAAAGGTAACTGCATTGTTGATCGAGCTCGAAGAAACTGGTGTCCCTTTTGCCGACTTCAACGATGCTTATTCGTAGGAATGAATGTTAGTGCTGTCCAAGAGGAAAGGGGACCCCGAAATGGAGCAAAGTTGGACATAGGATTTCGGAGAAACAAGGTTAAAACCCGGTCGTGCAATGCTGTCATTTGTGAGAGTCCTGTGCTTTCCAGCAATACGATTCCACACCAAATTTTGGCTCAGATTTTAGTAACATGTGTCAAACAAGCGAGGAACAATGAACACTTCCGGATGCTTGAAGTAAGACAACAGGACATAATTCTAGCAAATGTATGGAGTGAATGCTTTGTATTAAGTGGATCCCATTGGCCATTAGACATAAGTGGATTAATTGAGTCGTGTGCCGATGCAAATTTGAAGCAAGTTTTAAATGATGCACGAGATTTGCGAGCAGATATGATGGAGCTAAGCTTTCTTCAGACTTTAATTCTTTGCAGAAAAGGTATGAATATCCTATATACATAATTTCTTTTCAGTTTTGATATAGAGTATTTTTTTATGTTCTTAGAACTTGCATCAAACGGTAAGAACGCCATTCTTCTGGAGTCTTATGCCAATGCTGCGTTAGTGTCACTTGCCCGCTACTGCACACATCAGTCAAATTGGTTTCGATTTGGATCTTTGTTGCTCGGATTGAGAAACCTTTCGCTAAGAAAATACGAGAGCTTTCTCTCTGGAATGTTTAAAACTGTTGTTAGGGATATTTTAAAAAATTTGTGAAGAGAATCTAATTAAAAAAAAAAATAACTCATACTGATTAATGTAACAAATAGGTATGTACATATGTATACCTATGGATTATAGGTAGACGATTAGGAAATGTTGCTATGTAAACTATAAGGCTTTCCAAAATCTCAAACAGATTTATAAATCAAGTCTAAAATATCGAATATTATTTATAAACTCAAATAAGTATCCGTCATACGTGGAGTTTATGCAGAACATTATAACCCTTGAGTAAAATTTTATGAACTTGATTTGTGACTTTTTTGACTTTTTGTGGTCAGATGGAAAAGCTTAGAAACAAAATTATTTTGTCATATTTTATAAATCTAGAAATAAATAAAGTTTATCCCTTATAAATTCTAATATTTACTTAATAGAGAACAACTTTATGACTTCCCCGGAGTAAAATGTTACTGATTACAAAAAATTTATAAACAGCATATTTACTAATGCAAACAAAGCGCATCGTCTTAGAGGCGTTAAAGATTCTTTATGCATCGACGATTTCTCTACCCCTAGATTTCTGCATATAAAGCGTCTTTTGAAAGATGAAGCACTGAAATTTTTCAATCAAATTCACACAAAAGCGGATAACCTTATCGCATTTTTTACGAGATTTCATGTATAACAAAAACTCAACAAAAAAAAGTCTCAAAAAATACGATAAGGTTCGCTTGAAATCTTACATTTTGAGTTCTATTAATTGGATGGGCTAAGAAAAAATCACAGAGCACATTTCTTACTTTTTTAAATTGAATTTAATTGATATCGCGTTCTTAAAAAAAAAATTGAAAAAAAGATTTTTTCAACCCCTATTACCGACACCAAAAAAATCTGCCAGACTTCTGTTGTCGATATCACGACGCATGCACCTATAAGCCCTTGTACTCATATTTTGGTCATACTTCCACATCCATAATTTGTTGTCAGCTCTTAGACTATAACATTCCTTACAAAATCCCTACTTTATTCTTTCAGCATGTTTGTCATTTATGTACGATAAGCTATCAGGGAAAAAATCAAAATTAGGATCAAATAAAATGCACAACTGATGTTCAATTTCGAAAACAAATCATCAACGCGTTTTGAAATATCTAAAAATAAATCTTAAACATTTATTTTGAATGTATAAATACATACAAATGTAAAGTGTTATTCATTTTTCGGTTTCGAAAGTAAAGCTAAATAAAACACACACAGCGATACATTTTTGATGAACATTTTATTTTATTATAAAGTTTGAACTTTGCCATTAAGTGTGAAAAACAAGATTATTTAAATGGCCGCCTTGGGAAGATTCGCAGCATGCGACTCTATTGAGGTAATTTTTAGCCATTTTTTCGCAAATTTCGGGCGGTATCTCGGCCATAAATTGAGTAATGTGGGTTTTTAATGCGTCTAGAGTACGGGGATTATTCGCGTAAACACGGTCTTTTGCGTAGCCCCACAGAAAACGGTGTTAAATCGCATGATCTTGGTGGCCAATTGACGTCGCCAAAACGTAAATTTACGCGACCAGGAAACTTCTCACGCAATAAGGCCATGATTGGTCGTATTGTGTGGCTTGTTGGCCCGTCATGATCTTCAATCGCCAGCCAAACAAAAGGTGTACGACACGTTCAGTTGCTGCGAACACCGGGAAATCGATAAATTCGGATAATAAGCAACACTTGCACTTGCCGCAGCAATATTTTCGACCGAGCGTGCATTACGATGATGCACAGGTCTTACGACATCAGTAACGCTTCCGCACTCTCTTCATATTTCTTCACAATTTTACCGATTGCTTGCGAAGTCGGTCGATTATAACGACCATAATCATCCGGTAGTGTGCGAAAAGTGGCTACGTTTGAATCACCAGTTTTGTTAAGTTAAGTTAAGCGCCACCAACTTAAAACAACGAAATGAATGATCCTGTAATATTAAATTGTATATGCTGGTATGTAATTTACGAAATATACCGAAAAAAACTAGGAAAACATAACATTTTCATAATACAATTTCTTGTAATAAAGGATAACAAATATGAAAAATTTCATATACAAATATTAATATTTTTTAATATCAAAAACCAAAGTTAAACAAAAATCATCAAATCTTTTAAAAGTGATCTTTTTAAGGAAAAATAAAAACATTTTATTGAAAATGCAATAATACTATAAGTTTATTAAAGAAGTTTCATGTAGAAATATTCATTAAAATCGGTAAAGCCGCTACTGAAAAAGTCAGAAATAAAAAAAATAACATATCGTTATTTTTTGTCCAAACACAAATGTTTTCAAAATCCCAGATATAAGGTTTTATGAAAACCAGCAGTTTAGTCTTAAGGTGTGGATACATAGAAAATCTTTTCTTTTCTTTCGTTGTTAGGTATATCATACTAGATCAAAATCTCGACTTCAAATTATTTTGAGAGTAGAAAACTTGCCAATAGAACCAATGCATTGCAAGTAAAAGTAGGGTTCTAACAAAAAGTGCAAAATGGGTTATGGTTTATAATAATTAATATATTTCTACCAATTTTTATCAAAAAACTATTTTTTATCCTTTAACAGCTTTAGCCTCTATTTTTTCATTTTAAAATGTCTTACTCCTACTTTTGCTCAAAAAATGTTATGAGAAATAGGTATAGTAAACAAACTTTATCTTACTTTTCTTTTTTTTTTAATTAAGGAATATTGATCCACTTTACTGTGGACTTTTGACCATCAGGGTTAGTTATAAATCCACAGTTTATTTGGGGACTTTTAACCCACCAAGTGGTTCTTGATTTAAAAACGAAATAAAAGAATAGAATGACTTAAGAAAAAAGCTGTCGCGTATCATTGCAAGTTTTGGTGTTGTTTTGTAATAGACTTGTTTACACTTTATGTAATTTGTTTTAGTAAATTTCCCTTTTGCACTTAACGGGTGAAAATAGAAGTTGCCTCCTTTCCTTTACAATTTCGTTCGGGTCTAGCTCTTACCTACACCCCTTAGCTTTTCTTCTTTTTTTGCATTATAACAGGTGATTCATTTAGACTTGTTTTTCGATATGTTATTTGACAGATCGTGTTATTCTTATTCAGTATTGTTTGGCAAATCATCATAGAAAGGCTCACATACTAAGATTTCAGTCAATAGGCTCTGCAATAGTTCAATGAAAATCCGCGGATTTCGCATCGAATTTTGTTTAGTGATGAGGCCCATTTCTGGCCCAACGGTTATGTAAATAAATAAAATTGCCGCAATTGGGCAGAAGAGCAACCTGGAAAGTATGTCGAACTACCACTACATCCACAAAAATTTGGTCTCAATGAATCAACCTTTACAAGAATTATTTTATTTTACAATGAAAAATTAGCGTGTTAAATGAAAATCAGAAAAATAAAAAGAATACTTTTTTCATTATTTGGAGCTTATTTATGCCCATCCAAAAAGGTGAACTTTTTTTAAGGTCATAACTTTTGTAAATTTGTATTTGTAGCTTTTTTCCATAAAGACTTCTTATTCTTCCATAGTATATTTCTTACTCAGACGATATAATACAAATTATGTGTTTACCCTTATTTTTTTTTCCTAAGTCAATATATTATGGTCTAAAACTAAATAGTTAAGTTGTTTTGGAATATATCGATCAATGTTAAAGTGCAATTCTAATTTTCCTGTGCTACCTATAAGAAATTGAATATTTTAAAAGTAGAATAGTTTGTAGTTATCATTATATTAATACGTTAACAATTTTTTTGTACTCCCTTTTTAATATACTTAAACCGAACGCCCGACAATAAAAAATATCCCATTTGAAAGCTATTATTAATTAGAAGTGCCATCAGAAGAGATTATGTGAATCCGTCGATTACTTACATGTACAAATTTTAAATAATGGTTTCCCATACAAAGTCTAAAAAAAAAAAACAAATTCACGATACACACGGCTGTTTGTCAACACCCGAGCGTAGTATACCAAATATTCACTTCCAACGTAGCTTAGACGCAATATTTGTTGTTTCGTTCCGAATAATGTACTCTACATCTACTTACAATGAGGGTTAGAACCTCAGTAGTAAAATTTCGGAGCAGATTTGTAAAAAAAGTGGAGTAAATAGGAAATTTCTGGAGTAGATTTGAAAACGAAAGAAAATACCTTCAAAAATTGTATTTTTAACAAAAACAAAATAAATCACAGATTGTCGAATTTTGACCACAGGCGATACTATTTAGTTAAAATAAATTTTCAGTGTTCCAATGTAAATTTTTCAAATCAGACAAGTAGCACATATTTATTTAATATACTTACATGTTCATACCATAGTCCACGTAAAATGTGTAACTTCCCCTCAATGTATAATTAAAAAAATTATTTTAGTAAATACACCTTTCTTTTATTTTGTATTGATATACAATAAAAAACAATATTAAAATAACTAATTACATATAATAATATAGGTATACAGTTCACGGTTTAGTTAAATATAAATACAAATATATGTACTTATTTTATTTGCTCAACAGTGCATTTAAAATGCATTAAGAAATAACATAAATTCATTAAAAATCTATTAACTATATTTTATAACATTTACTTACACACATATGTATTTTTTTGTTGTATTAAGTATGTTTTTGTTTTTTTTTATAAAATCGGAGAAAAAGTGTATAACAACATTAACTATAACTCTAAATACAAATATGTATATACATAGTCTAACAATTATTGCCTAGAACTAACAAGTATTATATTGAACAAAGTTTTTGTTCTTATTTAAAATGTTTCAAATAGTATCTTATCTCACACAAATTAAAGATGTATACTTTAATATAATTGTTAGTAAAAATCAAATAAGACATTATTATAAATAAGATTTTTTATAAGATAATTATTTTCTATTTAACTAATAAGTACCTTGCTAATTTAAATACAAATCAAAACAAAATAAATAATATAAAATTTTCTAGATAAGTTTGAAATAAATTGTACCTACTAATCAACTTATCTTTTTCAAGTTTAATTTTTTATCAACGATTGTCATTTTTAAAAAAAATATTGGTACATAAAATTAATAGTGGTTTAATTGTTAGTCACCTGTACATATTTATTTCCATTAATTCATAGACCTTATTATTTCCAATAAGAAGTAAGTACCTACTTACTAAAGTTTTTAATTAAATCTGTTCACAGTTTTATTTTAGTACTAAGCTTAGCTTGAGGAACATTAAAGAAGAATAGTAAATTGATTGTTCTGCAACAAAATACAAATTGAATTGAATAATCTAATCTTAGTAAATTATAATATTTAAAAGATTTGTCGCCACTAAAAACACAAGTTCTGGCATCAATTTAACATTTTAATCACAATCAGGTACAATTATATTATTTAAGGACTAGATTAGAGAAATGCCAATTTATAACTATTATAACACTTATAACAGTTTATTGATCTAAAAAAAAAAAATAACTATGGGTGGCTGAAGTATACCTACTAATGGAGGGCTCTGGGCTCCTGTATAAACAGTACTTCTATAATCAAAACTGTTATTTCTTTAGACACTTCCATTTTTAAACTGCCTTAGCCCTTTACCGCATGAATTATTGTTTAAAGAGGAAAAAAATAAAAAACGCTTAAAATGACTTCTTTGGGTTGTTTTAAGACGTATTTCATTATAAAAAAAAATAAAAAATTTCTTTAAATAAAAATTTTTACTAAATTTGTAAATTTTTAGGTGGAATTGTTCAGGACAAATGACGATTTTTAGCTTATTTGCATCCTTTTTGTAGCTACATATTCAATGTATTATAGAATTTCATGTTTGTTGAGCGGAATTATCGGCCGGATGGGAAACAGGTTGGTGAAGTGCTCAAAACTAGCTTGCTAGAAAGACCCTTTCTTGCTATATGAGTAAAATTTCGTGGAACTCTTAGTGAATAGTAATATGAATGGCGCTTCGATCAAATTATTATATTATTTCAAAAACAAACAATAAATCCGATTTTGCGTTACGCTTTATAGCTGTAATTATACAGCGCTTTTATTTATTTATTTATTTCTTTATGAAAGTTTTCGTATAAGAGCTATTTTTATTTAAGTTTTATGATTTCACATAAATAGTGATTCTAAAGCTTGGTGACCGTGTTTACTTTAACCTTTTCCATAGCACTTGATAATTTGCCGCCTTAGTTCTGTTTTTTTTTTTGTGGAGGCAGCATTTTAAATCATGCGAGGCGTCTTACAGATTGCATAATTGAACCACTTCGCATAAAACTCAGGGCGTCTCAACGGCATTTTCTTTACAAAAAAAATAAGGTGTTGCAAAAGTAATGTCATAATAGTGTGTGCAGTTGCTCTGTCTTAAATACGTGTTCACAAGTAGTTTTGCGATCCCACAAGAGAGGTGCAAATTTTTTCAATTAAATGACGCCTATTTTGAGCGTGAATAGAAAGTGAACATGGAAAATTATTCTCTCTCGCGGAATCGGGCCCCTGCTGGTACAATCAATACGCGAGATATAATTCAGCAACTTGCGAAAAAAACACTGGTTTGCAAAAATTATGCCAAATGCATATTATTACATTTCTTTTACCCAACCTTGTATTGTTTCCGCTTATTGAAGCGAAACGAAACAGGCAAACTAGTTTTTTTTTCAAAACCGCTGCCAATCAATATTTTGCTATCTGGTTTATTTTAGAAGACAGAGAACGATAAATACATAATTATGGATGTATGTACATACATAAAAATTTTTCAGATGAGAAGTTCGATTTCAGTAAACCTTTACATATGGATATTGAGAATAATTGTTAAATGAATACTTTGGCATATCGTGTTTTGCCATAGTAGCTACCCCAAATATTTATTAATCTTAAATATTTTAACAACAATTTTTAATAGTAAAATTAAATTAAAAAGTCAAACCTATCTTCATCAGGGGAAATCAAATAAAATGTTTTGAAACGAATGTGAAACATGTTTATTATGATGCATGGCGTGTTTGATTGGTAATCCGGAAGGTATTTCCGATTGCGGATGCGAGCCGTCATAACTTGATTGATTCTAAACAAACATACCTACATGCATATCATGTATTAATGTATTTGATATTAATATATAAATGCAATCTTATCACAGCTGCTAAGATGGATTAAGAAGCACTCGCTTTCTTTTCAGTAAACCTTTTCTTCGCATTTTTAATTATCAATAACTCCATTGTTTTTTATCTTATATTTCAGGAAAGACATTTCTATTTACTGAATCTAATAAAATAAGAAATATTTTTTGGCTATCTATTTACCAACTCTTAACGCAAAATGTTGAACTAAAATATTTATTCTTTTCTTTGCTATAGGCAGAATTTCATATATGAAGTGGGAACCAATTATTGACTCTATATAGCTGCTCTAAAAAAAAAAATCTTGAAGAAAGGTTTAACATATCGTTCATTAAAAAGAATACCGTCATAACTTAAAATATGACGGTTTCGAGTTTTTTATATGTCATATGTAGATACTGATAAGGCTAGCAAGGGTGATATCGAAATTGCCTATAGGTCATCGCCAGTTATATATATATGTATCCTTTTGCCTCGAGAGGCAAAAAAAGTTAGTTCATTTGGGATTCGATCCCGAAACCTTGCCAGTCCTATACGTTTAAGACATAATTACAATTTTCGAAATGAATATAAGTTTATATCTTAATTTTCCACACTATTGTGTGGTTGCTATAAGGATTTTGGTAACGGGGTATTTTTTTAAGAGATAGCAAAACATGTCCAATAAGTTTTTATTAGAAAAGTCCTCACGAGTATTCGACATGTTTTCCTCGTCTAATCAAAACATTTCAGGGCCTTGACTAAACTTGCCATTTTTCCAGGTTGTTTTATTTTTATATTGCTTAATCGTCAAATAAAAATAATTTGCTTGCACACAAAAAGTGAAGTGTAAAACAATAGTGTATCTAATCCTAGATTACTAATCACAATTTTCTTTAAATTTTTGTTTATTTAATTACAAATATTATGTTAATATGAAAACGGCATTATTTTTCTTATATACTCAACCAATTTTTTAATTCAGCCTATAACGTGGTTGATTTTTGTTATCTGTTGTCTGTCTGATGATTAGTAATAAAAGTTCCATAGGTATCTACATGTACTGTAATAAATATACCGATTTGATTTTATTACCATTTACCACTAAAAAGTAACAACATTTTAAGGCATATTTTCATTCATTTCATAGCTTATTCTATTTTACAAGAAGAAAGAAAAACTATTTTATCTACATATAGTTTTTGAAATAATAAAACGATAAAATTAACTATAGTTGGCTAATTGAAAGTGTTCCTTTACTTAAACTTATGTCCTTCCAAAACTTAATTCTCATCAGAAGCTTACAATCCTAGTCACATTTCAAAAATTTGTACCTTACTCTGTGCGTTAGTAATTTATCAATTTCAATTATTTGACCACATTCCACCGCTATCTTCAGAAAACTATTCTAGTGAGGTTTATTGTATTATTGTTATTTATTGTTTATTGTTATTATTCGATAGGATTTTCTGTATTTTAAGATAATTTTCACAAGAAACCTCACAAAAAACTCAAATTGTTCAAACATTTCTAACCTTTTCGAGCTTCTTATTGGCCAGGTTGTACAAAAACTTAGATGTTTTGTTTTTTTTTTTTTTTAATTTTATTTTTTACAAAACTAAAGAATTCGTGATATTGTATTTTTTTTCAGCCACATATTATTATCTTAGAAGACAACTATCGGGAATATTAACAAAAAATTAAAAATTAATTTTTTCTCAACTCGTAAGGTACATGTGAGATAGCAGTGAGGTTTTCTACAATATAGGGGTGTTAACTTGCTGAACACAATGGAACGAAGCTGTAGCTGAAAAAATCACTGTAATCGAAGCCCTCATGTAAATTCGCTCACTAATGTAGCGAAGGGGGTTTACAAAAGAGTAGCGTAGCAAGTGATTTATTGTATTGTTTTATTACCTTTTATAACTTTGAGAGTGATCCCTACTGCAGCTACAGCTAAACCATTCTATATTCAAGTAGTACGTCAAAATGAAATAGAAAAAGAGTTATTTAAATTGTTTCCTATCTAGTGATCAAGGTTTCCACTGTAAGCGTTACTTCTTGTTGTTTCCGGACATTATTTTCAACAAGATTCGGTGTCCTTGGCATTCTACTTTCTTCAAAAAGTGGGGGACTTCGATTCATATTGCTATCTAAACTACTATGATGCTGCGACGATGCTGGAGACAATGGGATCTCCTCTATTTTTTCCAGATCCTGTGCTATTGATGTGGAACTTAGCTTGTGTATCCGTGGGAGGGTGCACTTAGGACTACAACGATTTTCTTGCAATGTTGGTATTTCCAGCATAGCTGCCTGTTTTACAGCCGTCGTCGTCACCGTTGATATTGGCAATGACACAGCAGTCTGAGTACCATCATCGCGATCCAAGCTGAATTGACGCCGCAGCAGCCGACTTGATCCTGGCTTGCTATCAAATTTTGTACAGCTATACATATATTTACCATCGTAGTATTGTGTCAAATTACTTTCGCTGGGACTTAAACACTTGTAATGGTTGTAAGGTGAACTCAAATCTATCATTTCCTCTATCTTTTTGTATAAACGCGACGAAGATCCTCCCGTAGAACCTGGCAATCTGTTGAAATTCTGTGGATTTAGTAATTGTTCAGGTTGTA
The DNA here is from genome assembly GCA_932273885.2 of Leucozona laternaria. NCBI lineage: Eukaryota > Metazoa > Arthropoda > Insecta > Diptera > Syrphidae > Leucozona > Leucozona laternaria. Next base: position 58,100,321 of record OW026366.1, read on the forward strand.
TGTCATTGATCTTTCGAGAGGTGGGACTTGCACTGGGAGTTTTCGTAGGAAACTCGGGCATAAGAGACATATTTGGACCAATCGTATTTGTTGAATTTGAATCAAGCGAATAAGAATTCACCATATACGCACTGGAGTCTACATTTGAGGGTGGGGTTATTTCGACTTTAACTTCAACAGCTTCGCCAGCCAACAAAGAGGATTGACTTGAGGAGGGATTTGTACTATTACGTGATTTGGTAGCCAGACCTTTAAACGTTATTGAATTGCGAATAAAGAACTCGTCAAGGCTGAAAGAGAAATTGTATTGTTTACTAATAAAGTGGAAACGAGTTACATTAAAAAAATGTCATCATACCCATGTGACTCCCTGTTAGGCATTTAGTTTAAAAAAAAGCAATATTTATACAAAATATAGTTTAAAGTCTTAAAGTATGAAACAATGTTATATTTACCCAATAGGAGGAGGAACAGGCAGTGTTTTATCGAATCCTTTTTTCCCCAAAAGCCAAAATGTGTTCATCAGGCCTTTGCCTTTGATTTCTATTAAGCCTCTTGGTTCTATTTGGTAGTTATTAGTAGTTTCAAGACGATCTCTGGTCTCTTGAGACATATGTATTCTCCAGGATGAGCCTTTAAGAAAATTAAGTTAGGTTTACCCAATATTATTTGTTGTTTTGTTTTTATTGTAAGAACCTAACCTGTTGATTCCATTCGCGACGCGGTATTCACGGTATCTCCAAAAAGGCAATACCTAGGCATAGTAAGGCCTACGACCCCTGCACAACACGGACCTGTATGAAGGCCAATCCGTAATTGTAGTGGAACTCCCGGTAAATGCTTAACACTGAACCTTCCACTTTGATGCAATAAGTCCAAAGCCATAGTAGCAATTTGTTCTGCATGATCCGGAATTCGAACTGGAAGTCCACTTACTACCATATATGCATCGCCTATTGTTTCCACCTTAAATAAAAGAATGTAAGGAATTTTCTCTAAAGTTTTTTTTTTATTAATTTTGAATCTAACCTTATAGACATTATAGGCATTTATTGTTGCATCAAATATTGTATACAGGTCATTTAGTAGGTCCACAACTTGTACAGGACTGCAATGGGCCGCAATTGTTGTAAAACCAACAATGTCACTAAAATATATCGTGACATCAGAAAATTCTTCAGGATCCACCCCGAGACCCATTTTTAGCTTCTCAGCGACGGAACTATGAAATAATTTAAATTTATATAAAAATTAATAGAGGATACGATTTATGGTGATCAGTTCAGTTGAAATTTGCAAATGTTTACTACTCTCTCGAGTACCTACTAGGGTTGTTGCAAAAACGTATAACGGTACGAGTGCTCTTCGTGAAGCATTCGGAGCCCGGAAAAAAGATAATGGGTCTGTCCCTGCACTCACGAAAGGAGCGAAACGTAACCTTTGGTAGTACACGGTTTCCACACCCAAAAATTCTTAAAACGACATGGCGATGGCGGTCTCCTGATCAAAATATCGTCAACCAAGTAGATTACGTTGCAATCTACGCAATACACACTATTTAGTATTATGAATTTCCGAACATTCCTCATGTCCAATATTGACTCGGATCATTTCAAACGCCCCAACAACGAAGGATTGTTGTGAAGAAATATCATGTTGAAAAGCTACATTCCCAACTGACCACCACAACCTTTGTTGGTCGCGTGTCCAGTTATCTCTCGAGAATTGATTCTCCGCTGGCAGAAAGTACCGAACAGCAGTCCAGGACATACTAGTCTCGGCGTTCAATTAAAACTAACTCCTGTAACATCTCCTAAACTAAAAAAAACTGGGCCTTCAAAACTTGATTGAAACTCGTATCATACTTAACTTATTTACTTCATAAACTCTAGCTGAACACGCCTAAAACAGTAATTATTCAAGCAAAAAAGTAAGAAGCAAACATACCTTAATTATATTTGCAATTGTCAAAGTGACATATGGAGTTGATATGATACTAAAAATGAAAAATAGGCATTTGGTAATTTTAACGATGGTAACTAGTTTACAATTTAGAAATTCCTCTAGCATCATACTTTAAATTCTTTAATACCGTACTAAATAAAGCACAATTATTTTTATTATTATATTTCCCATACGTCATCGAGAGTAATAAGAAAAAGAATCACCTTTTCTCGTTTTGAATCTATGCCTCGGTGATACTAAATATTATAAGCTACAATATTCTAAGTAACCAACACTTCAATGGGGAACAGAATTCTCGTTTGTTGCTTATTATGTCACAAGTTACATATACCGCAAATCTAATGAGAGCTATTCCACTGTTAAATAGTTTTATAATTAAAATATTTAAAATTAAGTGTGTAAAAACCACTTTGTTTTGATTACTGCCCATGCCCATATGCAACATGCCACATCCAACATTTTAAATACAATTTCCATCCCATAAACCTCGTTTTCCATTTTTAAGCAATTTGTGTCTGTCCCCGAACTCGCTTCGTTTTTGAAACAAGCACAATAAATTAAAAATAATTTTAATTACTTGCTCATCCTTTACTTAAATGACTGCAATCAACCCATCTACCGCAAAGGATTTACAAATTCAAGATTCCATCTCACACAAAATTAACATTCCTATCATTTCTCACCTGGGAAGCATACGATTTAGGAGCTGTTCAGTCTTTTTCCTTTCAATATCCAACTGTTCTGTGCGTTCTCTAATTAATTCCTCCAGATTGTTTGAATATTTTTCGAGCATTTGAAACATTGTGTCTACAAAGTTCACCTTCCTGCCATTGTTAAGCATCTTGAAGCGCTCGTACACCCTAAAAAGGGAAATAACAAGAAAGAAAAAAATGAAGTCTAGTTGAACATTTCTATTGTGAGTCGTTTAAAGCGGATTAAGGACACTGAATTATTCATTTACGAGTTAAAATCCGGTCTCATATCAGGAGTTTCCGCCCAGCATTGACGCATGATGTTAATCGCTTCTGGTGGTGCAGCACCCTTTGAAACGGATGGTCGTATCAGTGGGGGTGGTTTTTTAATTTTTGCAATGATTTCCTCCGGCGACAGTGACAGCATGCAATAGGGCTCGCCTCGAACCACAACTTCCTGCATTATAATTCCAAAAGAGTATACATCACCCATTTGCGTGCCACCACGGTTATGTCCTTTCAAATTTCGCAAAAGCTCCGGAGCTGTCCATAATAGTTCTTTGGGGCTTTTATTAAGGGGTGTTATTCCTTGAGCATCGTAGAACGAAGAGATTCCATAATCGGTTATTTTTAGCACCCAACGTGCATCCACCACACAGTTGCGAGATGTCAGATTACCATGGATTCGTAGTGGGGTAGAATGGAGGTATCGCATGCCACGTACTAAATCGGTCAGAAGGCTGAGGCGAAAGGACCAATCGAGTTTTATTTCATCCATTATTAGAACATCCTGCAAACTGCCTCTGGAACAGTAGTCAAAAACCATGGCATTGCGATTCGGGTCGCTTAACCAACCTAAAAAAAAAATACATTTTCTAGATACATAGTTGTTTATGAAAATGCCGTTAAGATATATGTAACTTTTTAAATAAAGTTATTTTAGAGAATATTTTTTGAAAAATTAATTTTCAAACTCAAAATTTCGAAAAAAAAAAATTGAAAAAATTTCGTTCAGAATTTTACGTTGTTAAGTAGCATTAAGCAGGGACGAGATATTTGGGGGGATTCATGTAGAGCTTAAAGGTTGAGGAATCGTATGGGTATTGAAACAGCTGGTATATATTCCTTACATTCAGGATGTCAGAATTTAACACCAACAGAAGAAATGCTAAAAACTTTCACAAGTGAGAAGATATATCAAACCGACGCGACAGCCAAAATGAAGATGACGATAAGAATTAGAACTTTTTTTTAAAGAAGTAAAAACTTTTTATTCCTGTATATTTATACTCTAATTTTCCATGTTTATTTATTTTTCGTGAGTTAAACCAGAATTAGCTAAATCTAAAAGTAAATTAACCCACAGAGAACTGAGGAAGCAGTTTTTCTGTGGAGAATGAATGCAGAATGACTAAACAAGCTCGTTGCATAAAACATCTGTTCAGTTAATCCTCAGTTAACCCACCAAATTTTATGATTTAACTCGGTTTAACTTTAATCGCGCACTGAATAACTGGACCTAAGAGTTTGCTTCACAATGTCTGATTAAAGTTCTAAATAAGCATCTAAGAACTTATTAGTCCATTATCAACCTCCCTTATGTTTCACAATATCTGGTAGAATAAGTTATAATTAAAGTTCAAAGTATTTTAATGGCTGGCCCGATGACGTGTCGATTAGCAAATTTACTTAGCAATTTAAATATTATGAACTCCTTTTTTCAATTTTTTATCAGTCAAAACTATTTCTTCTGGAGAACTTTTTTTTTACTGGAGGAGAATTTAATTTGCGGATAATTTAAATATCGAATAAATAATAATCAGAATCTTAGTACCTTTTTTACAATTTTTTTTTTTATTGTAGCTTCTCAACTTTATTGTGAATTAATTGAATTTAAAATTAATAAAATTTAGTGGTTTTTGTTGATAAAATGTTGTAATCTGGGGGGGTTTCTAATTTTTTCTGGGTGAAGATTTTTTTTTCATATGGCAACACTGGTTACAAAAGTATAGAAATAAATTATTTTTGAAAACTGAGCACCTACTACCTACAGATTAAAAAAATGCTATGCTATTGGGAGGATTCCGGGATATTTTGCTACTGAAAACCAATATTAACTACCTACAGATCTATGTACTAAAACCTACACCTACATATTAGGTATTTGCTATATATAGAGGATTTTGTAAATAATTCATAAGATTTAATTTTTTTCAATTTATACGTAATAGTGTAATTTTTAAAATCTTAATGTAATTCATACCTATCAATGGATTCACGTTTTCATGTCTCAGTCCATGCTCCATTACCATCAAATCCATTGCTTTTGATTTTAACTCAGCTGAGCCATTCATAGTTATTTCTTTTAGTTGTACAAGGTCTCCATTATATCTGGCTCTCATATCCATTAGACCAGTATTGTGTCTCGCCAAACTACCAGACCCAGATGTGTTTTTTGCTCCACCACCCACTGATGTACTATTTGCGGCTCCACCACCTCCACCAAGACTACCACCACCACCACCGCCTGCCCCACTAGCTCCAGCCAATGCAAGACCAAAGTTTTTCAAAGATCCAATTGATCCTTTGAGTAAATCTGGTTTATCGACTTCAGGTCCACCGAACTCTTGAAGTTGTTGCAACCAACAACATAACATTGCTTCAATACCCTCGTCCACCTGAAACAAAAGAAACAAATGAAATTTAAACAATCGTTTCGTATGCATTAGAGTGACGTCAACAAACGATATACTATATACTGCGATTGGACTTAAGACTTACTCTTCTAGAATCGACCGGAAATACAAAATCACTTGCCGACAGGACAATTTTATTTGGCCCTTTAGAAAGTCGCTTCCGGAGAAAGTAATTTCTGCAAATAGAAACGGAAAAGAATATGAAAACAAAATAAGGTCATTCAACAGATTAACTGAACGAGCTTCTATTTAGTTTATGGTTACATAATCATTGTGACTCAAAGTATGGATAAGGGAAGATTATCTATTTCTGTATCAAATTGTTAAATATAAGTTCTGCTTCAATATTTCTAAGTACATTTATTTTTAACTCAGAAATAGAGACTCGAAAAAAGAGTTTTTTTAAACAACAACAAGAAAAAAGATTTAAGTTATAATAAACAACTTTAATTATAAATATTGAAAATCTATTTAAAAGACAAACCGGATGCACAAAAGCTTAAATGTCTTGTTAAACAAAGTTGTAACAACACATTATTATTATTTACTATTATTTATTTTAAGAACTCAAATTTGCCTCTGGCTATGCACCTATTTTGGTTAACAACAAAATGTTGTTCTTTGCATTATATAATTATTTGTTTGTATGAAAGCTTAAATTCAAAATCGCCTTTGACTATATGTACTTTTGTAAATAAAAATTACATCTTCTTTGCATTATAATATTATTTTAATTCCTAAAATATTTTTCTAAATTTTTTAAAGCCTACCAATTTTTTTAAAAAGGAGCTCATTTTCTCACTATCAAAGGAGAACCAAATTTAGAATTAAATCACTTTCGACTTGACCAGAAAAAAGGGTAAATAATAATTTAGAGGTATCACATACGACATACCGCTTTTTATAGCTGATCTGCTTTTCTGCATTTTTAATTGTTGTGCTCTTCTCTCTTCAGCAATTACAGCAGACCCCACGTTGGGCGCCAATGTAGCGTGTTGGTAGGTCGGTAGAGCAAAAGTTTTAGGGATCTTCCAAATAAAACTCTTAACACCGTGAATGTTTTCAAACAAATATTCTATTTAACGAAATTCTTAAAATAGATACATAACCAAAGTTTATACTTCTATAGGGTGTTTTTAATTGTTGTGCTCTTCTCTCTTGAGCAATTACATCAGACTTCTGTCCGCATAATAGCAAAGAGAAAAGACAAAGTAAAAATACCCTATGGAAGTATCAATTTTGTTTATGTACCTATTTTTAATAATTTTGTTGAATAAAATATTCACGGTGTTTAGAGTTTTATTTGGAAGATCCCTAAAACTTTTGCACTACCGAGCTACCATCACGCTACAAAGTGACTTTTTCATCACAATTATTTTTAATGTTTGTTTGAATCAAAATCTTAAATTTATTTACTAAAGGAACGAGATTTTTTATTTTTTGTGTATTTTAAATGATTTTGACTCATGGCACTTTGTTTTTCAAGCGTTGACATATTAACCAAAGTCAATGCAAATGTCTGAGATTTTGACAAATAACAAAATACATTAAAATACTTTTATACTTAAAAATAAATTGTTAAATAAATAAATTTGGTGGCGCAACAGCTCGTGTGGAACAAGAGCCTGCTCACTGACTGACAACTCTTAACCATTTCCGTGTGCGTATTATTGGCAGGAATATGGAGGAGGCCTACTATTGGCCGTTTTCGAAAACGTCAAATCAAAGTCAATTTGACCGGTAATTGATCGTCATTTATGACGCAAAAGTTGCAATCGTCAATTATGCAATCGTCTTTTGATGAACGTCAAATGATTTTTATGCAAGCGCAGTTGACGTTTTCGAACAGAAGCCGGCCGTTTTCGAAAGCGTCAAATCAAAGTCAATTTGACCGGAAATTGATCGTCATTTTTGACGCAAAAGTTGCAATGGTCAAATATGCAATCGTCCTGCTTGCACACATGTATTTTGATGAACGTCAAATGATTTTTTCGCAAGCGCATTTGAAGTTTTCGAACAGAAGCCAGTTTCATCAGAATTTTCAGATTCACTTTCGGTCGTCATTTTCAGCCGCTTCGTGTTTATCGTTTTATTGACTCCCTGACTGGCATCTAAAAATGTTAAAAAGCTAACAATATCTCGAACCACCATGGTTGTCTCTTTCGTCACCTCCATTTTTTTACTGCACAGTTGGAACGCAGATGATGTTTTCGAACACGCGACTTTAGCAAACTGCATTATCGAACACAATGCTAATGCAGTAGAATTTGTATTTGCGTTTTCGAACAGAAGACTTTTGCAGTTTGCGCTTATGAACATTCTACAAAAGCATTTTTAACGCAGATGACGTTTTCGAAAACGGCCTGCTGGATCCGAACGTCTAAGGTGAGAGCCACTTATTTATGGCATAAGATACTTTTGGATGATTTTTCACTTCCTCGCAAGAGGTGGAAGCCGTGAAAATAATTGATGCTTTCAAAAATAATCGTCAAAAATTTTCAGATCTACTTTTAATGCTATTCTTTTTAATATACAGTCGATGCGAGCATACTCAACGTGACCGACGCCACTGCGATCAATCAAATCTGGTTGCAATAGCTGGCGGGGAGTTGATTTGTCCGACTTACAAGCAAATAGATTCATAACAAAATCAAATGCACGACGACGGGGCCGCACGTATGTTTGTACATATTTGCTCTCTGATTCATTGGGTTTTAAATTTGGTTAATCAAAAATTGAATAAGACTTGGAAAAAGTTATTCGATTTAATGATTCATCTCACGCAGAATATAAAAATATTAAATAAATATGCACGACTGGATCGCACGTACTTGCTCTTGTGGCTCAAGTGGCTTGGAAACAAAGATATTATATTATAAATGTATACTTATGTAAATGTAATTAATATTAATTATTATTATAATTTTATTCATGTAAGAATATAGAAATGAATAATAAAACTCGTTCATTAAACACCTAGCTAAAAGAAACTAATACATAATATTGAAACAAAATTAATTTACAGAAAAAAATTTTCAAAACTCGTTGTATTGGTTTTCTTAAAAAGAAAATGGCAACATTTGAAAAACAAAAGAACCCATCTACCGTCAGACGTAAAACTAATTTTGTATCTTTGAAATAAACCCAGAAAGAAAGTGTTAAGACCGACACCAAGACGATGCAACCACGCTAAAATCATAACGATACGACTAACCTACAAAACTTTATATTTACAGTACAGTAAATGTGTATTATAAGTACACTAATATAAATAAAAGTCTTTAGTCAACGAAGTTATTTAACAAATTACTTTATCGACATGTGAACAAGCAGAAGCTCCTTTATTTACATATAATTATGGATTTCACGGTAAGATTAAAAAAATTATTTCAAAATTGTTTGCTTAAATATTTTTTAAAGTAACATTAATCACAGCTACTTATATGCCACAAATTTCTCAGCTAATGAGTTCACGTTTCCTTTCCATTTAATTAAACATAAAAGAAAAATGGGGAGGCAAATACAATTAATTCATTTTCATAACAGTGAACATCACAGAATTTCTCGTTTTTTTTTGCGTTGGATCTTAATGAATGCGGTCGTACGTTTAACGTACATATCTGATAATTCTGTCGTTAGAATGTTAATGGCAATTTACTTGGCAGATGTTATGATATATGAAGGTTGTGCATATTTGATACGAACCTCATCGTCACGTTTTTTTTTTTTTTTATTTATTTAGATGTTAGAGTATGCACAACTCCCAAGACACATTTAAATCAACCTCTCGCGTTATTTTTGACGTACACCATCTCTACATTAGTCTTTTGTCATTTGCCTTTCAATACATCAACGGCTATATGTGCTATATCTATTTAGTATGAATTTCCAAAAAGGTACAAAGAAAAAACATTTTAAAAACACTGAAAATGTTAAGGGTTTAAAAATGGAGATTTAAATGACATCAACCAAACACAAACATTGATCTTATTTTAAAGTAATTATATACCAAACACCACTTTACCGTTTTAAATAATAATTTGTATTTATTACTTTATTACACTTTTTATGAAGAGCTTATCGCTTGAGAATACACTGGATTACATTAGAAATAAATAAAGTGTATGATTGGGTCGTATGTTCTTGCTTACGTGTTGATGTTTTTTTTTTTAAATTAAGTTTTAACGTGTTAATTACTAAATTCCTAAAATGTCTGTATCCCCCATAATTCTTTTAAACAAATTTAAAAACATTGTACAAATCAAAATCGAATTCATTTGCTATTATATTTAATATTTTGCATGGGCGTTGTTCTTTTTAATTTTCTGTAATGAAATTAATGTTTTAATTTTTGTCAAAAATTATGATTCGAAATAGACTTTTAGACTCATCAGTTTACTTGTGAGGGACGTTGTCACTACCCAATTCTCAGTTTAAATTTGATTTTAATTAATGCATATATTTTTTTTATTGTATATAGGTTTGGCCAAATAAGACCTTTCTATATGTAAATGTTAACATCTCTGAAGTATTCTAAACGTTATTCTGGATCACCGAGATTGAGCTTTTGGACCAACTGGAACTTTGGTAGGGTACAGATGCAGATTTTTCTTGAAAATCGTGTCACGCCGTATAACCAACTATGTTGAACGTCGTCGAATCGATGCTTTACGACAAGCTGCAAAACTTTCACGAACGACATTGAAGCTTTCAGCCGATCGTCTATAACGAGATCTGCCCGTACTTCCCACATCTCTAACGTTTCCATATCACTCAAATTTTATCACCATAGGACGAATTGTCGCAGCTGTTGGAACATTTGAACAACATAAAATGTGTAAATTTGTTTAAATTATAGGCCGGTCATTTTCCAAAAATAATTGCACAGTTTTTGTTCGCTGTGCGATCGTGATCCATTTTTGAATCTCCCAATCCTTATGTCTAAAACATAATAAAAAATAATTCAAAAATATCTATAAATGAAAAAGTTACTATTTGTTTGCATAGAATAGGAACTTTTGGCCACCCTGTAGTTAAAGGACGAAAAAAGAACGAACAATTAATAATTGTAGTTATACAACACTAAGTGCTAAAGCTAAACGAGTAGACGGCATACACAACCATATTCGTTCAGCGGAAGGATAAAACTAATTATCTGTCAAATCAGACATGAGCTAAGTGTTATTATTCACGAAATAAGCACTGGTTGACAAAAAAAAACGTTAGATGGCGGACCCTTAATATAAAAATGAGTTTCACTTTTGTGTGTGACCTTATATTTAGAATCCAGCTGGATGGGTTTTAATATATTTTTTTTTTAAATGAAAGGGGACCATTTGTAGATGTTTTATAAACTAAAATTTTTAAAATCTGACCAGTCGAAGTTTTTGTAGCCTATTTTTTTAGAGCTACATTGCAAAAGTATCCGATATCAAAAATTTCTTTAGTTTATTTTTAGTGGATGGCTTTAGGGATATTTTTTTTTAAATTTTGTATTCATAGGGTGAAATGGGGTAAACAAGAAAAGTAGTAGGTATCTGATTTTAAAAATTTTCTTTGTGTTTAAAAGTTAATTTTGAAAAAAATTGCTGTTAATATAGTGAAATGGGATGAAAACAAAAAAGTGGGTTTCGATTACAAAAATTCTTTCTGTGTTCGGAAGGTAATAAAAGTTGTTCTTAGAGGATCATATTTTTGCAAATTTAGCCGTTCATTACGAGAAGTAAGTTTAAACCCAGAAAGTAGTATTCGATTACAAAAAGTAGCCTAAATATTTATTTATATTTTCTTTTGTTATTCGTATGCGAAGCTTAGGAATGTTTTCCCGTGCGAAGCCGGGGTGGGCCAGAACAAATATTAAAAGATTCAAAAGCACTAAGAAATTGATTTTTTGTTTGATTTTTTTTTATAAAAAAATGTTTGAATGCATTATTGTTTAAACTATTGAAAATCATCAGATTGCAATCGGTATAACCATGGCAAAGATATATACGAATAACCAAAATCTATTCTATTTTTATTTGTTAAAGACGTTTAGAAGGTATTTGTTTGAATTAAAGATATAAAGTGAAATCGGTTCATTAGTTTTTAAGTCTATATAGTCATTCTAAGAGAAACATTAATGTATTTATGTACAGTACATATACTGTGAAAACGCATATTGCGAACAACTCTGCTATCACACTGTGGTTCTAAAGTCTTAAATACTTTAGCTATGTGATCCTATATTTTATCCATTTGCCAAAACTTAGTTAAGTTGCAGGTAGTATTACGTGAGTATACAAAAATTAATTAACTATCGTAGGAGCGGTTTTACAAATACACAATTAATTTTTATATATAACATTATATTAACATTTTTAAGTTATTTATTAATATGGAATTAAAGATTAAAAATGTTCCACCCGTTTTCGAAATTTGAATTTTCAAAAATAATTTTGCAATATTTTTTAAATATACAAAAATATTTGTTTTGAAAGTTTTGATCGGTAAGTCACATAATGAGAAAGTTGAAAATCAAAAAACCGTTCTATGATATGTAGGTAATGTTAATTATAGATCAATTGAAAATTTAATAATTTTAAATGCTTAACATTACTAATTTCGCCACACACAAAAAATTTAATCAAAATCGTAGGAGTCGTTTTTGAGAAAAAAAAGATTTTCCTGAATGGTTTTAAATATTTGTATGGGAGGTACCGTTAGTTTTGGTTAAAGGAATAAGTTTTTTTCTAAAATCTTCTAGATAATGTTAAAAACTGATTTTTTCCAAGCTTAATAAAAATCGACAGAGTCGTTTTTGAGTTTTAAAAAAAAAATCACAAACTTTTCTTAAAAACTCAAAAATATGTTTTTGAAAAGTTTAGTACACAAAATTGTTAAGAATGTGTCAATCATTCTTTATTAAAATATTGATCCGAATCAGTAGAACCGTTTTCGAGAAAAGCGAAAATCAAAAATATGATTCTTTGGAAGGTGTCATTAATAACCACTTTTCGGAACCATTTTTTTACTAAACGGCAGTATATAACTATTTAAATTTATTGAAGTTTTTTTTAAAAAAAGACCTGTGGAGCCGATTTTGAGAAAAATAAGATTTTCCTATTTGGCCAAAAAAAAATGTGTGATGGCTACCGTTGTTTTTGGTGATAAAAAAAAAAAAAATTGTGGGAGAAATGTCCACAAAACGCTAAGTACCAAGTTTGCGAGACCCACGAAAGTTACAAATCCCTGGTCATGAATAAGTGCCTCTCACCACCTTAAACATTTAGATTCGGGTAAGTTCAGTCAAGACAACAAGCTTTCTATATCTTATCAATTTCTTGTTCTGTTGAAAAATATAGGTATAATACAAAAAAATTACCTTAAGGTGATTCCAGCGGCGACACTCGCCAAAACAATGCACAAAAGAAATGCGAAGCATACAGCCACTACAGTCCAGCACATCGTGCCGCAATGCCAAAACTGTGACGTGCTTTGTGACAACCAATCATTGTAGCCCGGTAATATCGAATGTGTTATAAACGTCAGATTAATTTCGTGCTGTTCCAAAATTAATAGTGGTCTCCATTTGAATTCATACGGACGGGTGATGGTCTTATTCACTGCACTTCGCACAATATCTAACACTAGAAAGTCATATTTAGGTAGGTGCATGCTGCCCGCAGTTGAACCGCGTGCTGCATTAGCAATTATGAAATCGTAAAAATGAAAAAAATCTATAAAATTCCTTAGAATTGATATCCTTGCCGCAGTCCGGGGAAGCTGAACATTGCTGGAATTGCATAATTCTTTTATTTGTATTCTGGGTTGAGTTTGATTTGCAATGCCACACTGTTGCACGAACGATTCGATATCGTAGCAGATTTGCGTGATCTTTTGCAATGTGACGGTTGAGTTTTTGCACTGGAATGGCAAGTCAAGTTGCTCTAGCTGAATGGAACGGTCCAAACGCATTGGCCAGTCCACATTCTCTGGCAGAATACTTAAATCAGTTCTGATGTGCTGCATTTGTTGTTGCCAGCGACGCATTTGATGGAAATTTTGAACTTCTCCGATACGATTGTCATTAAATGCTACATTCAGAAAATGACGGTACTTATCACTCAGTACGGTGAGTAGTAGTAAATTAGACATCAGCTTTGAGGTGGATTTCATCAGTGACAGGTTTTTATAGAATTTGTTTTCTGCATTAAAGGAGGTTGCAATAATGTCAATTAAAAGCACCTTCGTGTGGGTAAGTAATTCAAAGCGCGAGAGTATTCGAAGGGTGGAAGCATCATTCATATCGGCTGTTATGATAATAACTGTTGAAGAAAATCTAAGGTAGAAATTGAAATTTAACTGCAAAATAATGGTTACCTTTTCCAGCTATATCATTGACTGTTAAGTCATGGCCATCACTTTCGCCTATTTTAATTCTGTAAGGTATGTGAAGATTAGCAGCTATAGTAAGTGGAAGTCCCCAGTTCCTATCTGAAAGAGAAAATGTTAATCATTAAAAATGTAGCTCAGCTAGCACGATGATAAAGAATAAAGTTCCCAAATGTAACTTCCTTTCCTCCAAATGATTCCCATAGAATTATGAATAGATTTTCTAAAACTATACGTAACAGTGGGTATGAATCTCGAAAGCATACAGCTGTGGGATACAAGTGAAACTTTTGTGGAGGCAGATAAAAAGTAAAAACAGTAAAATTCATTCAAAAGTCTTGCTTTATATGAATTATTAGCACACATTTCTTGCCTGGAGCATCTATGTCAAACAATGACATTTCTATTTGCCAGATATGTCACAATGCAGGTAAAGTTTCATTCAACAAAAATATGCAGTATCTTTGGATGGTAGACGTATTATAACAGTGAAATTTAGTTTTGCAGCAGTTTATTTTTTGTATGTAAGAATATAGAAAGTCTGGGAAAATGGGATGGGATGATTCGCATCATATGTGATAAAAAAAAAAGTGTAGGTTGGGTCGAGACAAGAAAAATAATAATATGGAGGTCTCCGTTTAGAAGAGAGGTGCAATTTTCTATAATATTGACTTAAAATTAAAAAAAAACTAAATTTGAAAACAACGACACCATTTACAATTTACATTTTTAAGGCCAAAAATAGGTTTTGAGAAATTAATTTTAAAACTCAAAATTTCAAGTGTTTCTATTTTAATTTGTTTTTGATTTTAAGTCAATATTTAAGAAAATGGCTCTTCTCGACTAATAATGTAGACCTCTTGCCCCTTACTATTTTTTTCTTGTCTCAACCTAACCTTAAACACAGAAAATGAAAATAAATTTTGTATTAAATTTCTAGTAATAGTGTGGAAAACTGTGAAAACAGTTTCGAAATCTTCAAAATTTGACAGTTTGGTCGTGTATGGTGCACAAAATAAGGACATAATATGTTCATTAATCAATTATTTCAGTTTTCATCATCCGATCTTTTGGCCAGCGCGTCTAGATCTATGATTGTTGCCGGGTGAGTCCAATTGAAAATATTTTCTAGTTGGAAATTGTTACTTTTAGTGGCTCCATAATATGTATATCTAAGTTTGAATATGCCCTATAGTTTACGAAAAATTATTCTTATTATTTAAAGCGCGTTGTATCTTAAATCAAAAAGAAATCAAAGAATGCATATACGGGAATAACCCAAAAATAGGAGAATTTCCCCAAAATCGTCATTATACTGTTTCAAGTTTCATAAAATTCACAAAACCTTCCCATAGCAGCTTCTAGTTCTACGCTAAAACAAAAAATCAATTTTTTTCTCTAGGGAATCACATCATACATACAAATAATGTATCTACCATATTTCAAGCCAATTGGTCCACTCGCTTTCAAGTTCTATCTTGAATTACCAAGATGAAGAACAGACAGTGTTTCGATTGTTGAATTTTGGCACGAACTTGCTTTTGTGGTTAGTACTGTGATTAAATCTTTAACAAAAAAAAGTTACATAAGTCAAAATTAATACAAACATTGATTTTGTTTACTATTTATGAGTTCGATACTGCTAACTTAAAACAAGATCGTTCCAATAATTAAAATGATATCCCTGAGCGAAAAATCATTAAATGGGATCATTTTCTCAGAAAACGGAAATGGCTATTTCCACTATGCTAATATTTTTTGCAAAAACCGGAAACTCAGTTTTCTTACAACTACTTTCGTCATTACCAGTACGTAGTTTTATCAAAATTGTAAGAGACTTTTTCGAGAAAATTCAAAAGAAAATGGAAATATTTGCATGTCAGCTACCCGTTTTAAATGAGCTAAAACAAAAAATCAAATTCGTTCTCTAAGGAATCACATAGAAATGCTCTGCACCAAATTTGAACTAAATTGATTCATCCGTTAAGGCTCTAGCTTAAATTACAGTTTCGATTAAAACCTCGATTTGTTTTTTACATGAAACCAATACTCGCCTTATAGAACAATTAAAAAGACAGTACCACTGAATCCAGCGGAAACTTAAAGTAGTCTTCATTTCTGCACCGCGATTTGTTTTTAACCTACGACATGGTATGATCACGTATCAGGTTATGCTAGCCGTATACTTAGATCCATACTCTCAAATATTTTTAAAATTTCGAACGCTTACACTTCTCGTCCAACTTATCTTAAATAACAATCCGGAGTACTTAAAAGAAATGTATCCTCCTCGCGATCAACACGTTACTTAGAAATAATTGTACCATTGACTTTTCCCAAACAGTTTTTCATTCAAAATTCTACATCCCTGTGGAATAATATTCTAATTCCTATGTTTATTATGCGAAATTTTCTCTTAGTATGCCGTTTGCTGATACGAATCCTAAATGTTCATGTTCAACTCAAACGTTTACGTTCTACTTCTTCAGCGTAAACTGCCATTTAAGCTCTTATGTTGAACTTACGTATGTACATATTTAAGTTTCATTTCGGCAAATAGACATGAAAGTTATTTAGTTTCTAAATTACTCCTTTGTAATTTATTAAAAACTTTATTTTAAATAATCCATCAAAAACCTGTACTAAAACTTAAGAGTAACCTTCCATGCACAGTTGATAAACGAATTTGAGATAATGTTCATAATAAGTATGTTTTCAGATAAAACGAAAAGTCTAAGAATTAAAATCCATAGAATACTAAAGTGTTATTTAATAGTATATATTACTAAAGTGCCTTCCAGGAGTAATTTTTATATCTCACACTTTGTTGCTTCCTATGAAATATTGCTCTTGGAGGCACAATATGTGACAAAAGCTATCGTATAACTACATTACCAATGTAGAAGGTGTCATTTTAAATGAATATTTATTACGCTATCATGCAAAATTATCCTGATTTGGTTGCAATAATTATTCTAATAAAACCATAAACGATGACATTAACGGACAAATAATGTATTCCCGTACATTAACTAAACCTACGTAACGGTGGAAAATTAATTTCAGCACTTCATTAATTTTATAAAGTTCTTCCTTTATCCTTTGCATTATAGTTTGCAAAACATGATTTGCATAGTATCTACATTCTATATACTTTCCAATAACACTAAACACAAACTCTTACTCAAAATGCAACCCTTTTACGCCTACCGCCTCACCAGCCGTGCTACTATACTAAGGGTGCAGCAAAATTAAATCCTCTGACAGCCACTGAAACACTAACTATGCAAAGCTCTCTTGTTTATCAGTCTCTTCTCTCACGTCTCACCCCCTCCTCACCCAATTTATCCATAATTAATTGGTATACACAAATCTATATTCTACCCACAGGAATGTTGGGTTTCTCTTGGCCGAACTTTAAGCTAACTATAGCACAAGAACAATGTTATGGTGAAATAAACTAAAACAAATGAAACTAAATTCACATCTGTGTCGCAAGTACTTGTTCTTATAGTTCAAGCGGCTTGCATTTTTAAAGATTTAAATTAAAAATGTCCAAAGACAATTCGTTGTTGAAATTGCTAAAAAAAAAATCCGTTTCGTACGCAGAAAAAAAAAATGTCCCCTAATTTCTTGAATAAATGTATACAAACAAAGTTTAAAAAATTTGGTTTACCTATATCATTTTTTTAAAATTTAGTTATACACACAAATCCTATTTTCGGAAAAAATTCATCAACCGGTTTTCAAAATATTGAAATATTCAAAATTTTGAAATGCAATATTATTTAAGTTTGAAACCTTAAGTCTAAAATAAAATTAGGGAACAATAGAGTTTCTTGTGAACTATAGTTTTATCTTTTCTTAACGGTTGAATGACAGGTGCCGTTGTAGAGGAGATAAATTGATAAAAATAGATATCGGATAAATGGATAAAAAAAATCACACTGATGCTGTACATGGCAAAAATAAAATGCTATGCGAAAATTCTCGCATGCCATAATTTTTGTAGTGAATATACAAATGCATATATTTGTTTTCCATGGTTCGTTAAGAGTTGGCAAACAATAAATTATTTCTATTAATTCATCGACATTCGACCGCAATCAAGCAACATTCGGGGAACAGTACGATAACTCAGGCGCCGCAAAATAATAACGGTTTTTTGTAGAACGGTAAAATACGGGGGTTGCAATGGCAGCATGCCCCCCCATACATACCTTTCTATTTATACGCCGTTATGCTGAGTGTTAGCACTGTATTTATGTAAGAGAGCTTAAATAAATACCAACAAAATCAAAATTAAATAAAAAAGTAGTTTTGGTAATTCTCAATTTTCTCATAAACTAGAAGACATAAAACCATCTAGTTTTCAGTGTTTGATTAAGAATTTATAGGGACATCAAATAATTAAAGCCAATTCAGTACTTCACTTCACAATAAAAAATAACTGAATAAAAAAAACTGTAAACATTTTTTTTTACGTTTTTTTTAAATAAATTTTGAGTTTGAAAGCGTTTTTTTTTCAAAAACTATTAACACAAATAACTAGGTTGAAACAAATAATAGAAGAATAAGTTTCTGGCTTTCAGAAAACATATAATTTTGCATTATAAGTGTTGCCGTTGTTTTTAAATCTTTTTTTTTTTAACCTTAAGTCTTTTAGAAAATTGCCCCTCCCGCCTAAACGAAGATAGATAGACCCCCCTCCTATAGTAAAAAATGCTTCTATTTTACCGTTCTACAAAAAACCGTTACTATTTTGCTGCGCCTGAGTTATCGTACTCGTGGCAACATTCGCAAGTGCTTGCACCAATATTCTCGAAATGTGTCTAGATTTGAATTTGTTTGTATTGTATAAGTTTAAAATTTTTGGTTTCACCACACTATTTCTTCACATGCAAGACAATTGCCGGTCGTTAGCAAACAAAACAAACAACGGACTTCAAAACAACTACTGTAAACAAGCTCTAGCATATCACGTGATATTTTTCCAGAACTTCACTCACTTCAGAACGTTTTGTCTCAGAGGAATTTCATACAGCATCTAAGATCTTTAATTTTAAGATTAAAAATGGCAACGCATTTTATTGGCAGGCACCATTCTAGTCTCTCATTGTAACTGTAAAACAAGACGCAAGCCATGGCGCGAGTCCTTAATTGTCAAAGTTAAAACACACAAACTCTCGTAAAAGTGAATACAATGGAGCTGCAGCCGCGAACACCACCCTGGGAGTTAAAAAAGTTTTAATAACCACGTGCGTAGGAACATACGTCTATTGTGTTCAATAATCAATATTAAAGGTATTTCGCATTAAAATCCTTATATTATTTTTTTGTTTGTTTGTTTCAAAAATTTTAAATTAAACTATAATTTCGCGTTTTTCTTTTTTGGCTCTGAGCAGAGGCTAAGCGATTCAGCGATCAGAGCAGAACTCTGAGCAGATTATGATCAGAGTTCTCAGATATAATTATGAAACACACTTGAGCACTGAACTGTCATTTCATAGGGAATCCATTTTTTAATTTTTAGTTATGTGTGAAGTTGGGGATCGTTAAGAAATCCCGCAGCATGTTGGTGATTTCGAATATAATATTTTTCTGGATCTGGACAAAGGTGGTTGTGGACCTGGAAAGAGATGGAAATTTTTTTTTTGGAAAAAATATTTTTAAAAAAAATTAACTTTTCTTTTAGAAAAATTGTTTTGTTTCCAAAAAAAAAAATTTTCCTTTGTCCAAGTTCCAGACCTACCTCCAGAACTTTTGTACTGGTTCCAGATCCACCTCCAGAACCTTGTTTCAAAAAAAAAATTTGTCCTTTGTCCAAGTTCCAGACTGGATTTCATGATACGGGATTTTGTGATGCGGGATTTCGTACCCACCGGGATTTCGTACCGCTTATCTCAGCGTTTCGCTCGATTTGCTCGGTCATTTTATTCTGAGCTAATTGAACAAACTCTGAGCTAACTCCGATGGAAAAAAGAAACACACTTTTTATGATCTGATATGTCTGAGCTAAAAAAAGCATAGATTTTTTTATTGACAGTTCCATGATCTGCTCTGAGTTAAAAAAGAAAAACGCCAATTTACAAGTAAGTTATAGAAAATATCTCAATACTTGTTTTCATCCGAGGGATTATTTACAAGATTTTGCTGAATAAAAAATTGTCCTATTTTGGAAATAAATATATGGGTTTTAGCCGAGGAGATATGTCTGACATGTCTGTCTAATGCGAAAAAAAAATCCTAATTTATATAAATCTTTATTTGGAATGCAAAATTCTGGCGATAATGTCTATTTCTTGCCTACAAAGTTATGCAGTGTTCCATGTACATGGACTACATGGAGTATTTTTTGGTAGTGTTAACCGTTAAAAGTTAATTTGCGAGAGGAACGTCTCAAAGGAATATTGTTTGCAGATAACATGATATTTTTGGCTTTATCTTGATAATAAATTATGTACATATGTAGATGGATACTGAAAGTAAATGTCCAAACATCAAAAGTCTCAATTTTTAAGAACGCTTCAGGCTAGCAAGCCTGTTCGTAGTGAACAATGGAACCTTCCACTTGAAATAGTAAAAGAGTAGAGAAAAATGCTGGCAAAGACTAAAGCCGATCTATGGATGCTGAAATTCATACCTAAAATTCATAGAACCAGCTAAAGAATCCATGCCAAAAATTCTGTTCGGTAGCCTTAACCACAATCTTAACCGTAACAACAACCATAATACATAATATTTATTTTTATATTTTAAAATCAAAATCACAACAAAATAAAATTTGTATTCTTATATTTGAAAATCAAAATAAAATAAAATATGTACATATCTATTTTTTTAACTTAAAATACAAAAAAAATCAATCATTGTGAAATATTTATTTCATTCATATTTGCATTTCATTAAAGTAATAACTTCCTTAAATTTGTAGAAAAAATTACTTAAATTTAAATATAAAAACTTTTTTTTCAAAAATGTAAAATGAATAAAAGATATTGACTTTAGTTTTACAAAATTCAAAAATAAGCTAGAATGTAAATTTTAAATTTACGAACAGAGGCGGGTGATGTTTCATCTCTACATGAAAAATTGTTTCATGTGTAGGGAAGACAAAAAAATGGGTCTCACAAACACGTCCGTCTATCTGTCGGTCTCTCTGTTCGGCTACAGCTTAACGAATTGGTCGATTTTCTTAAAACTTGGTTCCTACCGTTTTTTTGATATTCCCCGACACATTTCATTTTTTAAACCAAAAATAACCTTACCTGTCATACAAAATTTTTCTCAAAATCGGCTCCATAGAGTTAAAAAAAAATCAGTAAAATTAAAACCTTTAAGTAAAAAAATGGTTTCGAAAAATGTTTATTTTTTTTTCGCTTCTGTCGAAAACAGTTCAACTGATTTTGATCAATTTTTTTATAAAGAACCAAAATTTAAAAGAAGCTTTTTTTTTGATTTTTAAAAAAGTTTGAATTTTTTTTTTGAAAACTCAATATTTCAAAAACGACTCTGTCAATTTTTAGTAAACTTGGTATAAAGTAATTGTCTGACATTGTCTAGAAGATTTTAAACAAAAATTATTCTGATAACTAAAAAAAAACGGTACCTCACATACAAATGTTGAAAAACCGTTGTTGATCTACCGTTTAACAATACAAAATTTTTCTTTGTATCTTTATTAACAGTACCTTTCATAGAACGTTTTTTAATTTTTATTTTCGACTATCTCATATTTTATACAGAAGCTTATAATAAGTTTAAATAATCATGATGTTCGAGCTTAATCGGAGGAAGTCATTATTATACTTCATCGTATCAGTGTGGGTATTCCCATTTATCGCTATATCAATTAATTTTGACAGACATAAGATTCGTTGTCATTCTGAATAATTCAGCTAGGTTCGGGAGAAACTTTTAGCAAATTTTAGCTTTATTTCAAAGCTGTTTATCTAAAGTTATTAGTATTTTATTATTTTCCAGTTTCATAGAAACGTAATTTAATTTTTCGATGCAGAATTGTATAAACTGAAAAACTTGAACTTCAATCTTATACGAATAGAAAGATAAACTGCATGAACATATTTTATGTATAATGTCTAATGCCCCCGTCCCACATTCCATAAGACTGGTAATAACAGTGAACACATAGTATCTATGTACATGTACATTGTTCATATGTACGAAGATGTTCTTCACATTTTCCAACCAAATTTCTTTTCATTGCCCTCAGGCTCATCACTGTGGTCCAAAATTACTTTTTTCGTTGCAAAAATCATAAAAAATCTTAAAGGTAATTTACAAGGCAATCAAATTTTTTCAAAATATTGCTTCACAGGGTGTTTCTAAATCATAGGCTGAAGTAAGATTTTCTTAGAAAAAGGAATTAAAAGAAAACTTTAAAAACAGTTAAGATTATACGAATTTAGTAAAAAAAGGCTGCGGCTATTTAATTGTTCACAGGGTGCTCCAAAATAAAATTGTTCACAACAGTGAATGCATAAAGTTAACGAACCAATTTTTTGACAAATATTAAAACATTATTTTTTTCATTTTGTGGCTCATCGCCATATCTTATAAACAAACGGCTTAAGTGGCCAATTTTATGTGAAACAGTGTAGGAAAAAAGTAAACGGACCAAACATTTTAAGTAATTTTTCAAATATTTTATAAAATAAAAAAGAATATACATATATGTGATACGTCTTTATTTAAATCTGGACTGGCATACGTGTTTTTTTCCATAAATGTGAAAAATGTACTATTTGCTGTAGAATGCAAGTAAAACAAATACCGTTCCCAAAATATCAGTCTTCCTTTGGTGTCCGTCTGAGAGAAAATATATTATTATTTATATGCGTAATTGCTGTCCGTGTCCGTTCAAGGAAATGTCTGCCCAAGGGAAATTGTAAACTATGTAACTTATATGGAGCAATTTCCATTCAAAAAAATAAACTCAGAAAAAACTATGTTTTTGTTTTGTTTATTAAAAATATTATTTTTTTTTAAATTTAATATGTTAGTTTGCTTACAAATAAAACAACCACGTAACAATTAAAATTTTTGATGGAATGTGCCATATTTGCAAAAAAGAAAACAAATAAATTAGTTTTTTGTTATTTTTCTTTCTCTAGAACAAAATTGTCGAACTGTGAAAAGCTGTATAAACCGAACTATTACCCAAAAAATTAATTTTCTTCCTGTTTCTGAAGCTCTGTTTTTATTTCTATTGAAAATGGACGAGACTGGAGACATGCCAATTTACAACAGTTATGACAGTTTTTCGCCATTAAAAGTAGGCGTGTGTTAACGCACTTCGTGTGACTTGAAAAAAAAAACTTTGGGTGCCTGAAGTATCCCCATCGGCGGAGGGCCCTGGCCCTGCGGGGCCCCATAAAAAATACCTGTATAAACAAAAAGTTAATAATTGGCATGTCTAGTCACTTCCATTGAAAATAAAAAAACAAAAAAAAAAAACAAAAAGTTGAGTGAGTGAGTGCCGGGACTCACGGTTAATATGTGTAAACATCAACGTGAGCGGATCCAAAACGGACGTGTTTTTGCTTGAAGGGGATCTTAAGATTTTTTTCACTGAACGTACCCATCCTAGTATGCAGATCGTAACGTTGCACACCCTAACGTTGCACGACGTAACGTTGCACACGAACGTTCACGTTTACACATAAAAAACATCGGTTTTGTATTTTTGCCACGACTTTCAGCTCTTGGACCACAGTGTGTCGCGCTAATCTTCTATACCTACATAAAGAATATTGCTGAGCAAGAGAAAAAAGTCAATTTTAACAACATAAAATTGAAATTGATTTTAAAATTTCTCACATCTTTGAAATTAAATGTTTGTTTATTGAAAAGCAATAAAACTCAGAAAATCAAACTTGGTCTTGGCATATATACCTTCTTAAATATTTATGTACATACATCCAAAATGTATGAGTTCAATTTATCTCAAATCCAATTTTTTTTCATTTTAATTTAAATATTAATGTATTGAAGACGTTTATATTCTTGGTTTCGTCATAAATGTATATTTTCTACGGTTAGAAGTCATTTATTAATACAATTTCAAGACTCTTTCGTTTATTTAAGACGATTTAATATGTAATGTAATATAAAATTTATTCGTTATGACAGTAAGGAGCAATACAGTTGACGTAAAATTTCATTTATTATTTTGTCAGAAAGGATTTGGCTGCCGAATATGTATTTATAAAGATAATAATGATAGTAAGCAGTTTTGGTATTTTTTGGTAAATGACAGATGTTAGCAGAATTTATATGCATACATATTTCGAATGGAGCTTTGGAAAAGATTGACAAAAAAAAAATATAAGTACTACATATAAGCGAAAAACAGTCAGTTTATGTATGTATATCTGCTATGTCTAAAAAAAAATTGTGTGAGTGCCGGGACTCACGGTTAATATGTGTAAACATCAACGTGCGCGGATCCAAAACGGACCTGTTTTTGCTTGAAGGGGGTCTTAAGATTTTGTTCACTGAACGCACCCATCCTAGAATGCAGATCGTAACGTTGCACACCGTAACGTTGCACGACGTAACGTTGCACACGAACGTTCACGTTTTTTTTTTCACTCTACCGCCAGCATAGATGTTTACACATCAAAAAACCTGGAGTCAATTTGGGTTGGTAATACAAACCCATTTATTGACTGGACTAATGATGGTAATAAAAAGTAATATATAAGTTTGTTCATGTAAGGTCATAATAGGGTGTCCATAACTTGGTATCTCCAAGAGCAATATTTTATAGAATACCATGTTATGCAAAGTACTCGTAGCTCGTAAAGGCTACTAATAGTATTCTTAAAAAAAAACTGCATACTACATATTTCTCGGCCCATACCAATATATGGATAGTTAACTATTATAATAAATTATACGTATATTATGCTATTAAGAAGCGATTTTTCGATTTCACAAAAGATAAACTTCAGTAAAATCGTTTGTTTTACGTGTTTTGTTTGGAGTTCACCCAGTCCTTCTTATCGTTCCAGCTTTCTTCTGACTTATTTTTTGAACAAAGGAATTTTGAATGTAAGCTATGAAAATACTATTGATCTGTTTTTCTGTGAAAAGTGATAGATTGTAAATAAAATTGCTAGGCGACACGATGGCATGTGAAGGAAAAAAGGAAACATTTTACAAAACTCAGAAACTCATAGATATATTAGTCTATGTTTCATGTGTTTGCACTTTAAAGTCTTTTGTATTATATTATGTCATTTAAATCATTAACTTTTTAGAAGTTGTATAATAAACTATCAAAACTTATTTGACAGTTCCTTCGATGTTGCTATTTAAAATAGTCGAGTACGGAGAAAAAAGAAATAAACCGATTGTACAACAGCCAACTTGTGTTTAGCCAATAAAAATACTATTTGATTCAAATGCAATTGGTAAACAATAAAACCTACATTGGGAAGGACCTGACGACGTGACTTCGTTAGCGCAATGCGTAGTGTAGTGCCTATAGCTCTGGAGAGGCGGGGTCTATCTTCGGTACAGGGACATAGCAACTCAGGACATACGTCCATAATGTACTTACATATATTCCACTTCGGTGAGAAATAAGTCCACAATTCAATTGTGGCTCATAAATGCATAATTTATTTTTAAAAAGATGGCAAATATGTAAGTCCATTGCTATCATTAGTTTTTGAACATTTATACAAAGTAATTTTTAAAAATTCACCAGACTCGTTTTTTTGGTGGCCCGCTCCCTCTCCCTCCCTCTTTGGGTGCTCATCTCACTCACGAAACTCCGTTGCTCTGCTAGGCAGCCGCCTATGTGAACAGTTGTATTAATAAACAGTTTCTTGGGTGGCTCTTATTTCTCAGTTCAAAGTACCAAAAAAAAATTCTTTCCTTTCCTTCTACTCTTTCCCCCTAGAGCCTTGAAATTCAGGTCAGATTAAAAACACCTTATGTGTTACAGCAATAATACAGGGTGACTCAAAAGAAACCTAAAGGTTTGCATAGCCTAAAAATTCTTAAATTAGTTTTGTTTTTTTTTTTTTTCAGATTTTTGATTTGATACCCATGGACAGAAACCACCTCCTAACAACGATTATTTGTGTGATTAACTACTTAATCATACTGTATCTACGAATCAAAAGTAAAAATCCTTTCGGAATCAGAAAGTACTTATCTTCCCTTTCAAAATAAATGTTTCTTTATTCTTTTCTCTTCGAGAAATTTTAAATTAGTTGTATAAAAAGCCTCATTAAACCAGAAATACCACATTTTTTGCAAACAAAAGTCATATATTTCAACTCATATGATTTATCCGAAACTATAGAAATATAAAAAAAAAATGCTCTTTCACACGATGAACCAAACATTTGTAAACTAGTTTTATCAAAATCTTAATATTTATATAAAACAAAGTCGTTTTAGTTACAACATTCATAACTCAAGAACCGCTGGACCGATTTTAATTATCTTTACTTTGTTGGATTCGTCTCCGTCCCGAATAGCAGCATAACTATAAAAATATATAAAAAAATCACTTTGTAGGGTGAAATAGGGTCAAATGAAAAATACGCATCCGATTAAAAAAACTCAACTTGCGTTTGAAAGGTTGTTCTTAGGAAATGGCTTTAAGGGTATTTTTTTTTTTAATTCTCAATTTGTAGGGTGAAATGTGATTAAAATAAAAAAATAGTCGCATTCAAAAAATTCTTCTTTTTATTGAAAAGTTTTTTTTTAGGAAATGGATTTGGAGAATTTTTTTATTTACAGGTTAAAATGGGGGTAAAAATAAAAGTGGTTTTTGATTATAAAAAATCTCTCTACGTTAAAAAAGTTGTAAAGGTTGGACTCAGATGATCATATTTAGACGAATTTCGCAATTCTTAACGTGAAGTGGTTCAAAACTCAGTATGTAGTATTCGATTACAAAAAGGAGCTTAAATATTTATCGATATTTTCATTTGTAATTTGTCTAGCCGTGCGAAGTCGAGTGGGTCAGCTAGTATTCAATAAAACACTCGTAACAAAAAATGTTTTTGATGCTATTTTATTCGTGTTAATAGAATATGAACGTTTAAATTATATAGCTTGCACATAATGAATAAATGACTCGTGTATGCTATAATTAGTTTTTAAAAAAGAACACATTTTTTTCGCAAATTTACGAACATTGTTATTATAATATTTTGTTCGACGGCACAGCCACAGTGGAGTGTACCGTGTGTGTTGTGTGTGCAGCACACTCTCTACGTCTGTATTATTACACCAAATATCATTGATTACACTTAGATAAACACCTATCATTTACCAGGGCATGCATCGTTAAAGCCCTGGATTAAAAATAGATACTTCGGATTTTTACCATTATTGCTTGCAAAAAACCAATGTTTTATTGGTGAACCTTATATTTTAGATCGATTTGGACGTTTTCAGTAACATAATATATACATATATATTACATATGTATGTATATACTTAATATGTACATATACTAAAAGTTCATATTCATTATTCGATAGACCTACCTCCGACAAAGATATCCACTTGAGTCCAATTAAGTTTGGCAGCCACACTTTTTATGGCAAAGGATATTGCTTCAAATGATGGTAGGAAGCTACTCGACTCCTGTGAAAAAAAAAGAAATATAAGGTTTTCATTATTAAATACGTAGTTTGTTTTTGAGTTTGGTTTTTCTTTTAATTGGATTTATGGTCAATGATATTAGTTTTCAAATTCGAAGAAAACTGGAAGAGATGCTGTATTTAAATAATTAACACAAATGCGAATCTGCTTTAAAAAAAAATGGGAACGTCAATTGCACTGAATATGCCCAATATTTCTTTTATTCCACTCTTCACATATGGAATAAAAAGAATGCATTCAAAATAATCTAAATAAGTGTATTAATAAAAAACAACAGAATGGTTTAACCGGAATATTCTTGTTAATAAAGAAACACCGAAACTTTTAACTTATTTTGGAATTTATTTTTTCTTAGAGTGCTGCGAGTTGTCACGCCGCAAATATTTTCGTGTGCCCCGAAAATCCATCGGAATCGGTTAGCGTGCGTTGAATTTGAATATGACTATGACACACAAATTTGTGTGCGCCCGGACCTCCGCACTGACGTTTATTTTTGCGTCTACACAAATAATTGCGTCAAATACGGCGAACAACGCAACGCTTTAGACACTAAAACTTGGAAATTTCGCTGAGGATCGCGTTTATATTTGTGAGATTAAAACAAACCGCCTTTTATTTTCGCATTACAATTTTGCATCTGTCAAGTGCCACAAATTGATTGCTGTGATTTTTGACGTTGACAAATACAAATTTCCCTATATAGACCACTCGGACTAAATTCATCAGTAGATGAGAATTTAAAGAATTTAAAAAATTAGACCGCTCGTTCTTATTTCATTTTACTATGCCGCACACATATGTATCATTAATTAAGAACGCCGCGCTGCCGGCCAGCCGTACACAATCATTTGCGACTTAATTTATAATTTTCATCCATGAAATATAACAAATACATCGCGAAACTAATAAATAACTAAATAATAAAAAAGCTAATTGGCAAATTTACACCGCAAGTCAAAAAAATTAAGTCCGAAGATGGATGAACAAAAATTCGAAACGCGTTGCTAATACATACATAGGTAGTAAAATTATATATTGTGATATTATTAAATACCGAAATAAATTTGATTTTAAAAATTCGTATTAATTTTTAGTATAATTTCATAATTTAATCAAACGATTTCACACAACATGGAGACAACACCACAAAGAAATTAAACTGTTATTTGAAAACATCTTTCAAAGTGGTTGGATAGAGCAAAAACTGTTTCCTTTCGCATGAATTAAAAAAAAATAATTTCTAAATATTTTTCCGAATTTGGAAACCCCCCTTAAGTCTATATTATATTATAAAAAAATCAAGTTCCCTTTTTACTTTTTGGTCAATTTATTAAACCTCAGTATCAGGATATCAAAACACTCCCCCTATTTAACTTTTTGATGGATCTTACCTATGTATACATATAGTTAGTTTTTTGCATACATTGTTTTTATCAATCGGTCATCAAACATAATGTGAGAGTTGTGGTCTGATAAGATAAATCAGCCATTAATCACTGTCATAATCAGAAACAATACGCCTCGCAATCAATCATTATTATGATTGCATTTAGTTATCAGATAGTTGAAAATCCAGCTTTCTGGTCACTATCTCATTTATCTCTTTTGTTTGGTGAACGTTGACAGAACTATAGTGTTTTGGATGATTTCAATATTATGTAGCAATAATTTATTCTAAAATATACGTTTTGATATGAATAGTTTTGGTTCATTGTTACTTACAAGCATGATGTTGACAGAAATAATAATATCTATGAGATAATAATTCATAAAATTATTAGATTCAAATGTAAGCCAACACCAATAATGATGGTTTAGAATTAAACGACATTATATGAAATTAAACGAGTGTTGTATGGGAACTTGCCAAACAAAACTCAATCTAGAAAAGCTATGTAGACATTTATGTAGGTACGTAAATGATATTCAAAGCAGTGCTGGATTTAGGCTTAGGCCCGTGAGGCCCGGGCCTAGGGCGGCAAAATCTTGTGGGTGCTAGTGGGCCACAGGGGGCGGCAACAGACCTGAGAATTTTTGTGTTGAAAAAGTAGCTTAGGAGGACTATGGATAATTAGTTGAGAAAGTTAAATTTTATTGAAAAAATGGCAAAATAATATTTTATCTCTTTCTTTGGGGGCGCTGAAAAATAATTGATTCTCAAAGTGGGCAACAAA
Source organism: Leucozona laternaria (assembly GCA_932273885.2). Lineage (NCBI taxonomy): Eukaryota > Metazoa > Arthropoda > Insecta > Diptera > Syrphidae > Leucozona > Leucozona laternaria. The sequence continues at coordinate 58,129,877 of OW026366.1, forward strand.
TGAATTAAGTTAGAACTTTCAAAAAAAAAATATTTGCACATTAAAAATTGCAATTTAATGTACATGTGAAATTATTTAAATTATTTTTTTGAGCGTTTTTATATTAGACTCAATAATAAAACCATAATGAATATATGCAAAGGTTTTCCTATTCAAATTTAAGAAAAAAAGGTCTGTTTTACGTTTTTTTAACAAAAATCTCAATAGGTCTTGTACTTTTACATATTATATTTTTTTTTTCTTTTGCAACGTCCATCTCTAAGCAATTTGAACATGTAAGAAAAAACCTATCGCATGTAAGAATATTTTTACTTGTGATATATTACGGCATTATGGCAAGTTATGGATTCGTAAAAAAAAACGAACTCGAGATTTTGATCAAACTTGACATAACGATTATAGCAAAGTCAAAAAAATGGGTGTAGCAATTCTGTCCGCCTGTCTGCCCTTTATATTGCAGACTAAATGAGTAGATCGATTTTCTTTAAACGTTTTGCGTTTTTTCGAGTATTGCCCCACACGTTTTTTTCATTTTTTGTTAACCTAACATAACGGTATCTGCCGTAAATTTTTTTTTAGCAAATAATAAAAATCTCATTTTTTTTGAAAAACATGCCCATCACAACTAAAAAAAAATTCAGTGATTTTTTACCATTTTATAAAAAAAAAATATACGAAAAATGCAATAGTTACCTCCCATAGATTAGTTTTTTTTTTATTTCCGATTTTCTCAAAAACATAGGTATCAACTGATTTTGATCATTTTTTATGGAGAATGTTACAAAAAGTTGTAAATGAATTGTATACCGAAATTTTAACTTTTTTTTTAATTAAAATTAAAATTTTTTTTTTGTGGAGAATCAATTAAACTTATTAAACTTGACAACCAGAGTTTTTTTAAGATTATTTAGCAGATTTGAAAATTTAGATTTTTAAAAAAATTCAAGATCACGCAGATCACAGAAAAAAAGCTCTGCAAGAACGATTAAGAATAAAGGCAATTAAAAGAATTTAGCTAAAAAAAAAATAAGGGGGGGCGGGGTACTCAACCGGGCCTAAGGTGGCAGAAAACCTAAATCCGCCACTGATTCAAAGTGATTAATATAATGTGTGAGAAATAGCAAGAAGTTAAGGTCCTCACGAAAGTTTATATAATCGTCTATTTAGCTGGGTGCAAGATAACAATCTCTTTAGTGAAAATCAAGCAGGTTTCCGAAAATATTATTCAACGGTGGATTAAATATATACACTTACCAATATCGTTGAGTTTTATAGAGATACAAAACGAAAACTATACGCTTTGTTACAGATTTTAGAGCAGCCTTTGATACTGTAGACAGAAGAGCTCTAATGCTCAAGTTATATTTATAACAAAGAAATGTGTATGAAGTTTGGCAAAATAATCGAAAGTTTGTATGCGTACACAACCTCAGCTTTTTTCAACGGTTGTGAATTATCCACATATTTCGAAGTAGGAAATGGCCTAAGGCAAGATTGTTACCTCAGCCCTTTACTGTTTTCCATTTAAATATAAGACATCGAGGAAATATTCTATACTGGTGGAGTAAACGTTTTCGATACGGTGAGAGTAAGTCATCATATGTATGCTGATGATATCGTCGCACTTGCAGAAACGCCACATGAACTACAACGGATACAAAACTAGCTGGCTGACTATTGTGAAAGATGGAGGCTGCAGATTAACCTAACGAAATCGAAAGTTATGATCTTTCGACAGGCAGGTGGCAGAAATTTCCAAAACGAAAAGTGGCAGCTTTTAAATCAGGACATTGAGGTTCTCAATGAATACAATTATTTAGGTATGGTTATAACCAGAAATCTAATAATGAGAATGCATTTAGCGGTAAAAAGCTCGCTAAATCGAAAAATGCACTAGGCGCAACCTGGAGAAGTGTTATGGCACATAAAGTTGTAGACACTGCTTGGAAATATAGAGTTTTCCAAGCTACCTCGCAAGCAATTATGTTTTATTCGACGCAAGTTTGGTTCTGTGAAGAGTCTGATGAAGTGGAACAATGCTTGCGATACTTTTTGAAGAGAAGATTTAAGTTACCTAGCACGACACCAAATCACGTACTCTTATCAGGAACTGGACTTTCTCCTCTGTTCATCTCGACCTTAAAAATGCAAGTGGACTATGTTCTCAAAACGCTTTGACTCGATGACCGAAGATTACCCAAGAAAATCAGTTTAATTGTAATAAGAAAGCAAAATTCATGGATGCCAGAGTGGAAACGTTTGGCGGATTACTGCAACTTTTCACTTGACCGTCAAAACAATAATTGGGATGCTTGGAAAAGCCAATTATATGACCTCATAAAGGCGGTCGATACAAAAACAAGAGTTGATTTTGAAATAAAATCGAGGAACTCTAGGCAGATAGTAATTTTTTCAAAGCTTAACCACAACTTGTGCAAAAAATAGTCATTTAAGTCAAACTTATCAAACAGCTTTGATTACACTTATCTTCAAAGCCAGATCAGAGATACTAACTCTCAATTTCATCCCAAACAGGAGCGATCTTCCAGTAATGTGTGGACTACGTAACCTGAGAGAAAAAGATAATGTGCTTCACTTCCTAGGTAGGTGCCCTGTGTTGATGGAAATTAGAAGGAATAGCTACGGAAAAAATCATCGTACAAACAACGAAATGTATAATATATTAAATGGCAAAAATTGGGTGAACCTTGAAACCTGGGCTTTGCGATATATAAAATGCATTGTTGATGAAATGTTCTAGATAAAATACATATACCGTAAAGATATTTATTTGTCTTTGAACTAGATATATAATTTTAAATTTTGTTTTAACAAAAAGTTGTCACTCTGGCAGACGACGTAAGCCATGCTATAAAAGGAATTATGGTACAAACTTTTATGAAGAAACACAAAATTGAATAAAAGTCATTTATAATTAAATTAAAGAAGAGATTTCTTGCTTTGCATGGCAACGTTAGTGCAACCGTTGTTTTTAATATTTTTGTTTATGTTTTAAGTCGTTTTTTTTAGAAAATTGCTCCTCCTTGGTAAATGGGGAGGAGGGGGGATATAGCCCCCTCCCATACATGTTTTTGTCTCTTTCACGCTCCAGCTTATGAGAATCACCGTGTATAATAAGCTAAGCCAAGCCGCACACATCGTTATAACGGGTGATTTTTTAGCTGGTTTGGTTTTGGCAACACTGGTTTTGACAGCTGACGTGTGTTTAGTACCTTGTGTCACTGTCAAACAGCTTCAGTTTGGTTTGCAATTTAACCATGGATCGTCTTACGAATGAACAACGCTTGCAAATTATTGAATTTTACTATCAAAATTCGTGCTCGGTTCGAAATGTTCATCGCGCGCTGCTTGTGTTCAGCGATGAGGCTCATTTTTGGTTGAATGGGTACGTAAATAAGCCAAATTGCCGCATTTGGAGTGAAGATCAGCCAGAAGCATTGCAACAGCTACCAATGCATCCCGAAAAAGCCACTGTTTGGTGCGGTTTATGGGCCGGCGGCATTATTGGGCCTATTTCTTCAAAGATGATGCGAATCGCAGCGTTACTGTCAATGGTGAACGCTACCGAGCGATGATAACAAACTTTTTTTTGCCCGAAATGGAAGTTCTTGACTTGCATGATATGTGGTTTCAACAAGACGGTGCCACATGCCACACAGCACGCGAAACAATGGCGCAATTGCGAGGCGAGTTTGGTGAACAGTTAATTTCACGTTTCGGGCCGGTCAATTGGCCGCCTAGATCGTGCGATTTGACACCATTAGATTATTTTTTGTGGGGGTATGTCAAGGCTAATGTCTATAGGGACAAGCCCGCTTCGATTGACGCACTGGAAGCCAACATCCATGCATTCATTCGTGAGATACCGGCCGATATGTGTGAAAGAGTATGCCAAAATTGGACTCAGCGGATGGGCTACCTGAGACGCAGCCGCGGTCAACATTTGCATGAAATTATCTTTAAACATTAAATTGCAATATTTCATTCATTTTTTCGAATTTTTTGTATTTTTGTATTAAAAAAAGTTCTAAACCTCTTAAAAAATCACCCATTACTTGCTCTAGATAATTTTCTCTTTTGTTATTTCCAACTGTGCTTGATTATTTTGCAAAATCGCAAACGGTTACGGGACTCATCATCTTCTGATGAGAAAATCCCAACTTAATTTATCATTTTTTAATTACTTTAGTGATGTTTCAGATATTTCTGATAATGAATTAACAATGACAGAAGCTGTACTGAGAGTACACACAAAAACAGAATTACCTCCTGTTCATTTGATAGGAAAAAATAGTGTTTTTGTGGCTCAATGCATGAAAGATAACGGCATAGCCAAATTTTATTGCAAAAATACCTCAATTGGATGTCGTTTTAATCTCTTCACTGAAACTAAATTAAATACAATTAAATCTGTTCTACGCGAAAAAGAACTCCAATTTTTCACGCATAACGTTAAAAGCCAGAAGCCATTTAAATTAGTGTTGTATGGCTTACATAAAATTAATACTGATGACCTTAAAACTGAATTATGTACAAATCTAAAGCTTGCAGTTCTTTAAATTTCTATAATGAACATTAAAAATCCTAAATACAAAGAACAGTGCAATTACTTAGTTTACCTTAAACATTTAAAGTATCAAAATGAATGAACTAAGAAAACAAGCAAGGTTTGTGAACCACATTTCGGTATTATACCATCAATGCCATCAATTTTTAATGTTTGGACATGGCTCTTCTTTTTGCAATGTCAAAAAAGCATGCTCTCACTGCTCCGAAACTCACAATTCACACGACAACATTCGTCTCATGTCTGCACCAAGAAATCTTCCAGCACCATCCACCAGTGGCAGTTTACAGACGAGAACCGATCCACGACCGCCAAATCAAAACAACACTTTATTTAGTTTCGATGAACTTATTTCTCATAAAAATTAAATGTTAAGTAAATTATCTCTATTTAAAAGTTGACAAGATCAATTTAACTTCATAGCTGATCTAAGCATTAAATATCTTCATACCAACAATGGCCAATAAATTAAAAATGAGTGTGTGAAATTAACCCCCTTTTTTGAATTTGTTATTTTTGAAGGTTTTACAGGTTGTTCCCGATTTGTTCCGCATTTTTTTTTTTGAAAATGTTCAAAAATGGGGGTTTTAGACCCAAAAAACGATATTTGACCTAGCCCCCCTTTTTTTCGAAAATCGAATGTTTGAAAATTGTTCTAAAGGGTCCGCCAAATAACTTTTTTTTTTTTGGCTCTGTGGCACGTAGCGCCGTCCTGTTGAAACCAAATGTTGCCAATATCCTCCTCTTCAATTTTTGTGAACAAAAATTCGTTCAACATGGCCCGATAACGATCGCCATTGACTGTAACGGTAACTCCTTGCTCATTTTCGAAAAATGACCCAATTATGCCTCTGGACCAAAATCCGCACCAAACAGTGACTCGTTTTGGGTGTATCGGCTTTTCAATGTATGCGTGCGGGTTTTCTGTGCCCCAAATGCAACAATTTTGCTTGTTTACTACCCGCCAAGATCAAAATGAGCTTCATCTGAAAAGATGATTTTTTTGGCAAAATCGGCATCTTCTCTAAGTCGATCGCAGGCCCACTTAGCGAAGCGTATACACAACCATATTCGTTCAGCGGAAGGATAAAACTAATTATCTGTCAAATCAGACATGAGCTAAGTGTTCCCATTCACGAAATAAGCACTAGTTGAAAAAAAACGTTAGATGGCGGACCCTTTAGATTGTTCTGAACATTGTTCCAAGTCTTTTGACCTCTATTTTAAAAATTTCAAAAGTTATGGCCCGAATTCAAAAATATTCTAGCCCGCCTTTTTTCAAAAATCGCACTGTTGAATTTTTTATTTTAGGTTTCAAAAAGTGTTCTGAACATTGTTCCAATAAATTAAAACTGTCAAATACCTATTTTTAAAGATAAGGCCTTCAAAATCTTTCTTTGAAAAACGCGAAAATAGGTTCTCTAAAATTAAAAAAAAAAAAAAAACCTTTGATACATATTTTTTGATCATAAATACATGTGTTATGAAATGTCCCTTAATTTATAATAAATTTATAATTAAAAAAAAAACAAAGACAACTCCCTTAGCCCCCTTTTTCAAAAATCAAAAATCCAAAAGTTATTCCAAGTTCAAAATCGCTCAAACCCAATTGATCCAAAGATTCATCCAAATATATTGAAAATTGAAGATTTTAAGCAGAAAAAATACTGTGAATGAAAATATCCTATTATCCTCGCTCTGGCCCCTCTTTTCAGAAATAAAAAATTCAAAAAATTGTTCCAGGTTGTTCTAGGGCTCTTGTAAATTGATCCAGAATTTCGTTTCTTAATATGGTCATATGGCTTGGTTGCCCTGGTGCCTTCTAAATAAATAAAATTTCTGAGTTTTCTCAACCCTTTACCTTTATGTTAGAAGAAGTTGATGATAAAGTTAACACATTTTTAAAATGTGAGCGAAATTAGTTTAGTAATTTTCGACTCTATAGGCCTCATACAGACCAAAATTAATTTGTATATTATACATATGTAGATTGAAAAATTAAATTAATTTTTAACAAAACTGTTTTTTTTTTTCTAATCCAGCTATCTATACCTTAATAAAATACAGTACACTTACTTACTCAACATTGCTTGTTCTTGCTTCTGAATTATCATTCTAAAAATAAACAAAAATAATTATAAAAACAGAGGGGAGTACGATAGAAATCAATCATTCCTTCCATTTTTATTAAAATTAAAAGTTAATCAAATTTGCGATGTTTCGGGCAAGTAGGTGATAGGTCAGTTCTTTATGTAGGTAGTCTATGAACGAAATCATTGAGTTGTTGAAATAAGATATGAAAGAGGATGTGAGGATGCAACAAAGTCGTATTTTGAAAGGTATCAATTTATTTGGACGAACTTTTCAATTTATTTCCACCCGCAATGGCATTTTATTTTCTTCAAATTTCGCCAAGAGGACATCGGGGGCCACGTAAAATGGGCTCCACAGACTATACAGATGTCATGGGTGATCATCGAATTAACTGTTATTGCAAACTAAGCTCTGACTTGGTGCTTCTATTCAACTCACGGAAAAATCAAAACCACAGTCTGCTTGTTATTTTTTCCTCCCAATAGAAAAAAGGGTTTGCATCAAGATAAATTGCTTTCCTACTGCCTGCCGGTGCCAGTGGTAATGTAAAGATGTTATTTGTCAAGAACAAAGTGCTATTGACAAATTGTCGCAACGATAATAGAAGATTCACCTTATTGGCCGTTCTTCCATGAGAGTAGATAGCGTTTAGACACTACTTTTAACAAATTAATATCTGTTTGTGTATTGCAGTCTTTTTCTTGACTGCTGTGATTTGTGCCTTCTTTTGTTCTATACATAGACATTTGAAGACACACTTGCATTTAAATTGATTTTTTTCTTAAAAATAATAGCAAACAATGAATGCAGGAAATGTATTATATCACTATATAAATAGTGTTCAAAGGAATGTATACAATTTTTAAACTATACATGATAATATAATTTTTTTCTGAAGGTTTTTGATGTATAGAACTGGATTCCTGTCTCAAAATCGCTCAATTTTGGTAAGGTTTTGGAGATACTCTAATCTTAAAGTCGAAAAAATAGTTGCTTAGTTAGATTCCAGTTAATGTTACATCACGAGTCACGGCATCGAAAAGCAATAATCTTCTCCTTTAAAATTATATTTTAGTTTTTCTAAAAATCAACAACACAACATCCTACATTTAATTAAGCTTAATTTTATTAAATTGGCCATTAAGATTCGGCAAGTTTTGGAAAAGCATCCAACAATACTAGCTGAATCCGTGTTCGTGAGAGAGAGTGTACCTCCATTAGACAAACTAAATTCATTCGTTTTTTGAAAATTCAATATCTCGAAAACGGGTTGATGAGTCATTAGGAAATTATTTTCTTTTCGTTCTTTGAACACTAGACTTTTTAACCCTTCCTACAGACAGGTAATGTAGTGATAATTATTCAATATGGCCATTGTTCTTTTGAACGAAAAATGTGGTTAGTCACAATAGAATACAGATTTTCCAGTAATACCCGTGTTTTTTTGACAACTTTTGCATGGTGCAACATTTAAGAACGTTTTATTCATTGCAATGTAAAGTGAAATCTTGCTAAACAAGCGAATTCTGTATGTTTTAATTTTTGACGCAAATTTCAATGTGCTATTATTGAAAATAAAATACGAAAAAATTGCCTCCCGCCAGTTAAAATATTGTTAGTAAATGATTTTCTATTAATTTGCATCAATTATTTCAAATTTTCATGATTAATTTTGCAAAAGTCGCTGTTCTGCACAATTTCCGAAATGAAATGCAAATGATTAAAAAAGCTGAAAAAGAACACCATTTTTTATTGAAAACAATAGCAATGAACTCTTATTGTGAATTGAGTATTTCTAATAAAATCTACACTATACTCTGTTCAATTTGAATGTGCAGTACAGGGAAGATAGGATATTTGCCTTTCACCCCTACTATTATGGATTTCAATAAGCTATCTCCATTTTAAAGCTCTCACATGGTTGCCGTAGTGAGCATTTCAAATTACCGCGAATCTCACAAAAAAATTGCTATCAATAGAAAAAACCAAAGAAAATGCCATATGAATTTCCATCAACTAGGCAATGTTAACTCTGATTCAAGACAATGTCGATAAAGGTTGGTTGCAAATTAGCGATCAGTCTCCTTTCACCCGGGGAGCAGATAGGTCATTGTGGGATGTACGTGAGCTCAAAGAAGATTACACAAACAATTTAAATGTAAGTCAGTGATTTTGTTTCTTGTTTCAGTGGCAATTTCTTAAGTTAAGGTGCTGTGCAAGCAGCAGCAGGCACCAGTGTGTTTGAAAAAAGCTCTCCCACAAGGCTTGTACTGCACATTCAAATTGAACAGAGTATAAGTACTTTCCCAACACGAAAAGTTAATATTGAGACACGAAAAATCTGACACCTTAATGGGTGGCACTCAAATATTGAGAACTAAATGGCAGCACTTAAAGACCAAACACTCAATCGGCGGTGGTGAAATGTCCGTCTATAAATTTTTGGTGGCAAATGGTACCGTACCGCAAAAACTGGTCCAAGTCTTAGTTACTTCAAACTAAATGAGCGAGTTCTCTAAGCAGAACTGTAATAGCTTTTAATTCTAATTTCTTGTGATCTAGGATTTTCTATTCTAAGTGTGTGCAATGCTTTATCTATACATGAATACAGTTAGTGGCGTAACTTGGGGGGACCATATAAAATATGTACCTATTAAAATGTTTAATACAGAGCTCATTTTTGTAAACTGTTCCAAAAAAAATTTAAAAGAATAGAGCTGCATACCACTTTATCATAAACTGTACTCTCGGTACTCTCTCCAAATACTTATTTTATTTCCTTTCCTTCTTATTTTCCACGTGAACACTAAGCATACATAATCCTGTAAATGTATGCATTCAATCACTTTCATATCTTCCACCAATGGTTTTAAAGTTATTCAATTACCATTTAAACGATTTTCAATTATGGTTACACGAGGCCAAGTTTTGACTCCTCTTAAGGCACTAAAGGTCCTTCAATTCAGCTTATCTAATAAAACTTTTTAGATCTTACAACTTGCAAACAGTTTTTGAATTTTTTTTTTCGTTTATGTTTATTTTCAACATATTCGCTGGATGCAAAAGAAAAAGAGAATATGTTGAATATCTGGGAATCCACGTTCAAGCGCTACAATCAAGGAATCTAAATAAGAAGAGCGATCTCTTCCAATATTCAACTGCAGTTAATGACGGGTGATTTGATCTTTTTTTTTTTTGACGGTTCATCTACTTGGCCTTTAAAGTTCTACATCAATTTTTTCGGCAATCAATTTCGAATTATCCATAAGTTCATCAGCACCTGAGCCCATATTCGAGATTTATGATTTTGGGAATATATTGCTATTAATATTGTTCTATTAATAAAAGGCATGTAATGAATATAGTTTGTGTAATAGCACAATGCAACTAAAAAGCTGTTGTTTTTGTTAAAGAGTTTCCTTCAATAGAAAGCTCTTTTATTCCATTGACGATCCTGCCAAAATGCTCTTTGAATATTGTGATGCTTTTGTATTTTTCAGTCCATAGAGTTGCGCAAAATGCGAATATAGAGGGACGGTAATGGCTCATCCTGCCTCCACCTTTTTACGCCCTTGTCCGCCATTATACCTAATAGTTAGCCTGTATCCACTAATCGTCCTGCTTCTCTTTGCTTCTTCAAGAATTGTTTTTGTAGGCACATGAGTATACAGGGTGATTTGCAAATCTATTTTTAAAAAGTTAATTGGAAACATTTTTTTACTGAACCGCATGACAACTTTAGCCATGATCAGTGTGAGTGACAATCGCTTAATAAACTTCAATCGGATCATCGATACGTTTGCTAAGAAAATCAATCTGAGATCTTATGTTTATGCTACGAATTCTTACCATATTAATAAACACAATACGAAGATATTGATAATAATAAAAGCACTAAGAGAACAGTAATATACAGGCTGATTCGCAAAAGGTGTGACAAAAAGCTAGAGCGTGTATTCAAACTAATTTCTTTCACAATTTTACGTAATTAAGTAAAATTTTATTTTCAAAATTCAATGCTATTATAAGGTGCAAGCCGAATGCTTAAATGTCTTGCTTTTTGAGAAAATTAAATTAAAAATAAATAAATCTATTTTACTACCTACGATATATGATAATAGGATCTTTTTTAGAGCAACTTAAGCAACGGATTGGAGTCAAATCAAGAATATTTTATTGCTGTTATTTTCATTTTTCTACAGATCCAGAAGAAATTTCAGCACCAGTTTTTAGTTTTTGACTAACAAGAACAATAAAACATTGAATATTAAAAACAAAAATACTAACGTAAAATTTTGAACAAAATATTTTTAACTTTTATTTTTCGAAATATCGCTTATAGGGCCCTACCCACCATCCATGTTACTTGTCAGGTAGCATTGACGTTTTTTTTTTTTGTCAGGTAAGATTGATGAAAATAAGCCTCCACACGTAAATTAGCTTAAATTCTGTTTACTTGTTTCATAAACTTCAAAGACGATGGATACTAAAGTCTGTGTGAGGTTACGGATTTTAATGATAAAAATGCCGCAACAATTACGATTCTCCAATTCTTTACGTTTTTACTAGCGATGAAACGTTACGACTGCGGAAAGACATGATAAAACCATTCGCAAGGCAAAATTTGAATCCACTTCTTGGAGTTTCCTGGTCTTTTAAAAATAGAAATTCATTAAAATACCATAATGGTGACTGAAAAATTTCTTCTTCTCCTGCTAAAAAAAACTCATTTTCTCTATAAATTAATGTTTATAAATTCACTTAAAAATTCCGACTGCATTGTTGTAAATCACACATCTTGCTGCAATATATACCGTTTCACTATGCCATCCCGTCAGGTAAAATTGATAAACACTACACACCGTCAATATGTTATCAGTGAACATTGAAGAAAATCAAAATAATTTTGAGTTTCGTCAATATGTCAATATTAAGTGATTACTAACGACCAATCTTACCTGAATCGAGACTCGTTCAAGTAATATTGTCAAGCAACATTGACGGTCTGTAGGGCCCTTTAGAAAATTAGTTTTTTCGATAGCTTCAAAATAACTTTCTTTAAAAGGAAGAATAAAAGAAGAGATTTTTGGCTCTGCAAAAAGGTATACCATAGCATTGTAGGCGTTACCGTTGGTTTTTAATAAATTTTGTTATGTTTTAACTTTTAAGTCAAGCTAAAAGAGGGGTGGATAGACCCTCTTCTTCCCATACGATTTTTTCTCAAAACCTATACGCTCTAGCTTTTTGTCACACCTTATGCGAATCACCCTGTATAATGGTTTGTTTTATAATTGTTTGCCCCCCCCCCCCCCCAACAAAATCCAAGTTACGCCACTGAATACAGTAGATATAATAATACATAATTTTTGCTCTAATAGTCGATATAATCAAGTTAATATCATACATTTTTGCATAAACTAAAATACAAACAAATTCACATGCTCATAACTAATTTTTTTACAGCTATATCATTAATTTACCATAATCGTCGTCAACAATAATGGTAATTTATTGATATAAATTCACATACTCGCTGGATTCTATCTCAAATTAATTGCTTTGTTAACAAAATAACATCTGTTTTTGACATCCATAGTAATTTCTCATAATAAAGGATAAACTGTTTATTATTCATAATTCATATTAATTATCCATAATGATCTAGACTACATACCTTTACCAAAACCAAAATGAATTGTCTAATAGTGGTCAAGCTTACGGACAAACATGTTATCCCTTAAAGCTGTCAACTCAATGTTATAGAATATTAAATTTGTATTCAATAATAATACAAATAAATGATTTCCAAGAGTTTAACTACTTCTGTGAACTATGATGGCTTCTTACTTCAGCAACAAACATTTAAATTGATTTTACTTAACCGCTAAGTGTAAATCATTTGTCCTGTTCACGTTGTAACAATATATGTATAACTGAAAAGGGATTTTCATTTACCAACCCTATACAATTTTTCATAAACTAAAGTTTTACTTCTCTTTCGAAACGAAACTTGCCCAAAATTATAGCTCCCCAGGTGATTGGACAGAGAGAAAAAGTAAAATCATTAATATGAATAGCTTTGGGAGTTACTTGCCAAAAAGTTTTTGAATTCACTTACCCCAGTGTTAAAAACACTGACAGCCATTTAGTTTGCAGTATAAGAAATCGTTATGAATTTATTATGCTCATTAAACAGACGTTTGGGAACCTTCCGCAACATTTTGGACTTGCTTCCTTTAATTTGGAGCAAATTTGCCTTGGAATTACTTTTATATGAAAGTAAGATATGAAGGATATTAATGTCGACTCAAGTAGTGCAAGCGACGTGCGAAGGTCAATTCCAACACCCAACCTCCAAACAATTGTTTACAGGCATTTCCCTTTTTGTGTTGTCTTGCTGGTTAAAAAGTCAAACAAAAATAACACAGCCATGTTAAAATATAAAATACATACCTACATACATTATAACAGTGAATTTGACATTAACATGGTGTCATGCATACATATATTGGCTACCAATATCTGAGAACAAGTACAGTTTACAAAAAAACATTTTTATTTAACATTTTGAACAATAAAGCAGAAATACACTATACAAATGTTGTACCAACACTTTGACAAAAACAAACCTATTAATAGTTTATATGTGTCAATTTATTTTACTCATGATTGTCTTTTATGTGAAATAAATAAGTTTGATTATATATTTTTCTAAATTAAATCCCTTTTACTCCAATTACTCCCAACTTAAAAAGCTACCCCTTTCTGGTTGTGCAGCAGACGATGCAATCAAAAATTAATTGTACTCACTTTTATCCTTGGACACGGCCACATAAGCACTGTCTTATTAAAGTTCTCCGACAGACCTTCCATCAAATGGCAATAACCGATAGCATTTCTAAATCCTTGTTTCTTATCACCAACACCTTCATTGCTTGGACTTTTTTGCTCCTCCGTATCGACATTTTCGCCATATTCCTCGTTAATTACATAACTATTAAGGGTTTTAACTAAAGTTGTATAATTTTTACTCTCTAGAAGCTTAATGAATCCACTTAATCCTGAAAAATAAAAGAAAATATTATTATTAAGAGTGCAAAACTCAATGGAACGAAGAGGTAAACAAAGCAAATAATGAGTGGCTGAGCACAATTTTTACTTGCTCTTTAGGATAAATATTTTTTTGTGTATATAGACTAAGGTTTCGAGGATTTAATCAATCTTAACACCATAGAGTACCTATATTACCTATGCTTAACACTATGATGATGGTGCACCCCAAAAAAGTTGTTTCCCTCGGTCTGCCCATCAAGGGGTAAGAGTATTGTGCAAGAGACAAATTTTATAAGATAACAAAGGTTTGTGTGTCACAAAAATACAATTAAACTTGGAACTTAACAATTGTACAAACAAATTTTAACAATTAGAGATAGGCCAATTTCCATATGTCCTGTACCACAAAGCTACAAGAGTAAATTAAATGTAACAAGTCATCGTTAAATAGTTACAAAAACATAGCTTGCGAATTAAAAATTTTAAGTGGTTATAAATGTTATAAATGCTTTATACGCATAAATCTAAATTTTTGTCTAACATCAAGACAGTACGTATGTATTTTAAGAAAATGCACAGCAAAAAATTTAAAAATAAAATTGTATTTAGTATTTTCTTAACTACTTAATAAGTTAGTGTTTGAATTTTTAAATATTAGTTTTAGAATAATTAAGTTGAACAAAAATATTAAATAAAATTTTGGTTTTAGTTAGTGGTTAAGCATTTTTTAGAACTGTATGTAGACTTTCGTGACTGACTGTAGGAATCTACTACAGTCATTTTGTTATTCCTTGCCAAAAAAACGCTTTGTATATAGGTCCGTGTGTGTCGCATAATTATTAAAACAGAAAACTACATAGATGAAAATAGTGAAGATGATGAACGCGTATTTAAAGAATACAAACCTTGTTTGAAGTTGACGTTCATTGAAAAATTTCGTGTTTCAAACAGTGTAGTGCATTGCCTTTCGCATTGTCTTTGTCCAGCGGTACAACTGAATAGTACATAAAAGGGAAATTAACCATTGTAGCGGTTTTCTTTTGTGATTCGTTAATATCTAATAGGTACTTGTTAATTCTACAAAGTTGACAATTGCTTCTACACTAGTTAAATTTTAATTTGGTATAGACCCCTGCCCGTCTGTGAGTCTGTACACCCTCTATACATCGACCTAGAGCTTAGACGGTTAAACCGATTCAGCAGATCATTTTAATGTGATTTCCTAGAACATCTTTATAAAACTCTTGGGTTGGGACCCCCTAAATAGCAAACACCAATTTAAGCAATACTTTGCTACCTCCTCACTATAAAAAGATGAAATTGACTCAAATGCTTGCCAATTGTCGAACAGGTAGGTATGCTATTTTGCAAAACAATTCCTTGTCATTCGACTGGCGCACAACTTTTTAAAGTTTTTAGTCCAGCTTGGTAAACATGTAAAAATTTAAATGATCTAAGGATCAAAACCAAGACTATTTCACGTAAAAATAAAAAAAAAAACTTTCAGGAGTACCTTCATGCCTCTTGCGAGGAAGTGACAAATCCTCCAAGAAATTTGCTTTCATAAGAATGTGCTTATCATCTTAGCCGTTCAGATTCAGCAAAATATTGTAGGTTCTCTACATTTCTACCAGTTCCTATTATTATTTTACCATGCGGTATATCTATACTGTATTGCAAGAATACATAATTCGTAAAAATCGAACAAACATGAAATTATGTTGATAGGGTAATTATGTCTGTGTGACTGTGCGCCTGGACTATTTTTTTTAAATTTAATTTAGAAAGGTTGTCCCAAAGTTTACGTAAGATTCGAATTTCGTGACAATAGTGCTGTTTTTTATGTATCATCGAAGGAGAAGTGAAACTCACGAGCTGTTGCTAAAGACTAACTTTTTTTATCCATATACTTAAAATTACTTACAGTTAAACTTAATAACTAAGGAATAAGAGAGAGAGAGAGTAATTAGGGAACATAACATACTTTTGTATATTATTAAACAGTGTGATGCAATAACATTCGAACTGATTGATAAAACATATCACGGTTAAGTGTTGATAGTGAAAAAAAGGCAGAATGGCAGTTGAAGGTTTAAAAAAAAAATAGAGCACTACACGAGAGAATACTGTTCTTTCATTGTTAAGAATGTTTCTAAAAATTGAGAAAGCTTTGATTTTTCAAACCGTCATTTCCAAAAAAAACTTTCGCATTTGGGATTCAGAAAATTCACGAGTGATTATTGAGAAACAAATTGCATATTCACAACGTGTCACTGTTTAATGCGGATTTTGGACTGTAGGCATCATCGGACCATTATCTTCCTCGAAAATGTGGCTGGTCAAGCAACAACAGTTGATGGTGCTCACTATCGCGACATGATTAACCACGTGAGAGGACTTATTATATTTTTTGCATAACCTTTATACTCAAACTTTATAAATCGATAAAAAAATATTTTTTTTTGTAGGTAATTAAAAAATCATGTCTTAGATCGTAATTACCTCTAATCGGTAGCCAATAAAGGCGATTTTACTTCTCTTAAAAACAGTTCAACAGATTTTTATAAAAAATTCAGTTAACTATAATTTGTAACTTTATTTGTACAATTTCTGAAAATGGTATATTATTTTTATTTTCGAATATCTAGAAAACGGTTCAACTCAATTTGATAATTTTTTTATGCAGAAGCTTATAGAAAGTACAAATAATATTGTGTACTAAAATTTGTTACAATTGTGTCTTTGAGACGACATGCAAAGAAACAGAGTGCTCTGACGTCAAAATGCCGTAAGTGGAACCCAATTATGTGGTTTTTACACATACTCTAATCTAATTTTTCGTACCTAATTTTTTTTAACACTTTCTCTTTACTATCATAATAAACATCATAAAATTACCATTACAATGATACATCTTCAATGTTTAAGCAAGTTCGTGCTTTAAAATCGTGCATTTTATTTCATTGAGAATGCTACACACCATGAATTTTAAACATAGATACAAATGTAACTCTAAAAGCATTCAGAAATGTGTTAAGTTTTCATATCAGTATCCACTGCAAAGTGATTTGTTAAACTACATTTCTTCCTCCTAAAAATAAATATCTTGCGTGTCCCCAAAGAAGTGAGACAGACTGTTTATTTCATGACTGCATTACATTGAGCCCCTTGTGGAAGTATGTTAATGCAATTTCACAGGGGAAATTGAATTTTATCGAAAATTTGAATACTCAATTTGAATTCGGTATCTTTTTACATACATATGTGATGTATGTATATTTGGAGGACAGAAGTTTAAAGTGAGAGCCTTTATTAAATTATCGTTCGTTGTCTGCAATTCTATTTGACTTTTTGCTATTGAATTATTTTTATAACACCGTTCTTCTTTGCATTTAAGCAGACACAGCATCTATTTTTTTATGGACGAGACTAAAGAAATGCCAATTTATAATAGTTATTATATACTTTATCGTCATTAAGAGTTGGCGTGTGTTAAAGCGCTTTACGTGACTTGCAGTTTTTTTAATATAACCATTCAAACACAAAAAGTATTTTTGACATCGGATACCATGTACGGCAGCGCATAAGTTACGAATAAACAATTATTAATTTTTGTATATTAGATTTTACTAACAGAATGTTGAAGTTTGCTCAACTTCGTGCTACGATACATACATATTTCTTGCTATATTCACAGCTTCAAATAGCAGCGCTGTATACTAATTTTATACCTTTCAATCTTGACATTGACAGTGTGTATGAGCTACAGCTAAAGTCACAACATATCCATAAATATCGGTCCTTGCACTTTCGTCCCGAATGTTTCGTGCTGGTTTGGGACAGCTGATGGGTACTTAATTTTTTAAAAGAGTTGAAGGATATATTCGACAGATTGAGTAAAGTAAACGTTTTAGTTGAATAGCATATATAAATGTATGTGTATGTATGTACAAGTTCCTACATAAATTCGGCTTCTTGTGAAATTCCTTTTATTTAGCTATATGACACATAACTAGAGTTTTTCTTTACAGGTAGTTGAATTTGAAAGTGCAGTAAACATAATTATGTGAATTAAAAAATAAATAACTAAATTATGTGAGCTATTAAATTACATTATTTACGAAAACATTTGAAAAAAGTATATAAGCAAACTTGTTGGTTTAAGTCTGCAATACTATTTGTACAGATATAACTCAAAAAACTTCAAAACCCTACTTTCTTATGTAAATTTGTCATCAAAAACATGAACTAAATCTGTCAATTAGTTCCGGCTTTAGCTCAATATATACTTGCACTCACATCACGACTCGATGGACAGTAAGCAGAAAACATTTTGTTTGGGAGAAGTAATATTAGAGTTGATTAAGGGTGTGCGTTTTATGTTGTAGCTTCGATAAACGATTCTAGCATCGATTCGAGTACCAGGCAACAACGATCAACATAAATTTTCTATAATCGATACTAGAATCATTTATCAAAGCTCCAAAATAAAAACACCTGTAGCATGTATTACAAATTAAGTTATCCGGCTCTTGCAACGGATGCATCAATAGGTTTGGGTCGCTCATGAGTACACTCAAAAAGTATGAGACAGCTGTGTTCACTTTATTTTAAATATATGTGCATAAATATATGTATATATCCAAGAAAGAATTTTAACGTACACTCGGGCGTATGCGTACTTTTTGTGTATTTCATTTAATTCTGAAATTTTTTCTTCAAAGCTTTAATTATGAACTCTATATTCAAAACCGGCCTAGTAACATAACTTTCCGTAGTAAATGGTTTACAATGCCATTCCTATGATGAAAGCCGATCTAGATTTTCAAACAAAATATGTAATTCCTAAGCCTAACCCTCGCGAAGCTTCAATCCGCTTTGACAGAAATAACCTTAGGAAAAGGTAGTTTGGTCCTTTAAATCCTGCGGGCAATAACGGCTGAAATCAATCGATAATGATATCTCAAGTAGACTTATTGTTAAAAAGGGAATTCAACGATGCTCAGTTGAAAGGACGCATCAGCGGAGAAAAAGCCTATAGCAGTCTGAAACAAATATCAGAGGACGAACTTTGAACTAAAATTAAAAAGAGTGTGGAGTTTCATCTCACCGAGAAGACTCAAAATGTTGATTCAAATTTTGCCTAGAAGAAACAGATAACAAGGTTTTGGCATCATAACTTCCTTTTCTGGAATGTGTGACATTCAGGCTGTAAAAGGGTCATAGCGGTGGATGAGTGGCTTATTCAAGAGCCTTGGTTCTATAGTTTTGTTTCCTTTTATAGATCAGTCTCCATCATGCGTTGAAACAGTGAGGAGTATGCATTTGCCGTCGAGGCCTATTTTCGAAGGGATATTTTATGATCAAAACCCAGCGCTTTTTCCGTAATCACTTCAACGTAGCGTTGGGCCCTTTCCCGAACCGGAAATCAATTGTAACATTGGTCACTACGTTCAGACAGACTGCGAAAGTGGCAAGACGAAGAACTTGGAGTCCTTCAGCTCATCAGGTAACCTGAGAACATTGAAGTAGTGAGAGCTTCAATCTTGCAAATCCCATGGTGTTCTACGCGCAACTATGTTTCTGCTTTAGACTTTCCCATGTTTTTATTCCATTATTTGATAATTTGGAAATATGCAAGACTAAGTCGCATATTAACACTTACTAAGAGAAAAACTTCAAAAGGCATGATAATAACATTATATGTAGATTTAAGCGACATGTTTAAATTGTTGTATTTATTTACGTAATTTTTTGTTGTAGATATTCCTCTCCCATATTTTTTTTCCTGTCTCAACTTCACTTGCACGCTTTAACCTTTTTGTCGCATATTATTCAAATCACCTCGTGTATCGCAAATTCACAGTTTCAGAATTAAAGGATTAATTTAAAATGGAAACATAAAACAAAGTTGCTTCTGCAAAGTAAATAAATATTCAAGCCCCTTCCTCGCTTACCCTTCAAGTTCTTGTTTCAAAGTGAAAATCCCACAATCCTAAGTATAACTTTTATAAGTATGTACATATACCTAATGTACATAAACAAAACCTTCCTACTCACCATCATCCTTTATGAACTCCACAGTGGCATTACCAAGATTTACTTTGAAAAATTCCACAAAGTTCTCAAAGCCTTGTTGCATTTTCATTGTGTTGAGAACCCTCGACGACATCAGTATACCCACACGATTCGGCAACAACGTCCGGATATTTTGCTGCTCCTTCTGTTCGTTTTGTCTGATATCCTGTGCAGTGACAGTGTCCAATTGCAGTGACTTGTTTTCAATGGTTGATAGTACCAGGGATGACACCGATGATGACAACAAAAATGAAGCCAAAGACGGTGAAATATCCTGCACAGAATGTATCGTAGTCAGGTCAGCTTTAAGGGAGTCAAGGAAGGAAAAAGCTGTCAACAGCAGAAATAATTTAGAATATTGACAGATTGGTAACTTCATTTAGAAAGGCGCTGGTGGCGTCTATGTAGGATGATAACACTTTGTTGCTAAATTGGTTGCTGCTAAAGGTCAACTTTTCCTCCGCTATATTAATAGCCTCACTGCAAACTGCTGATACAGCACTGGAAATTTCTACGAAGAAGTGAAGTGTTTTCTTTTTGCTTGTCGAATTGATAATTAAATTGCGCCCTCTAGTCGACACTGATGGTATTTTCATTGTAAGCCTCAAGTCTGGCTGCAACTCGAGGTTGATTTTCAGATTGCGAATTCAATTTCGGCTCGACATGCAGTGCTGTCCAAGACTGTAAGGCTGTCATCCTGCAGCAATAATTGCTTTCTGAAATAAGAAAAAAAAAAGTATAATTAGGTATAGGTAGATAGAAATAAATAATAAAGGCGTTTTTGTTACCAAATGAAAACTTAATTTAGTTTAAATTACTTTTTCAATCATAAAAGCAAATACATATTACATACTATCAATTTATTAGCAAAATTGATATTTATCCATAAATAGCCTCAATGAATTCTTGCGCATATGTTTACCCTAACGTATTTTTTTTTCTCTGTCGAATATTTTAAGAATGAAATTCAATTTTATTCGAATGAGTGCACAAAAAGGTCAAATGTGCTACGGTATACGTGCTAGAAGATACAATACAATGTTCAGATACATATACTTACATACATATGTGGTATGATGAATTAAAAAATGTGACAATCAATAGGAGGATATTTGAATTTTTTTGTTCCTTTCTTTTGTGAGGCAGAGAAGAACTTTTTTTAACTTAGGAAATTAAGGAAAGGCAGAATAAGTCACACCCAAAAAGCGGTCATTTTCATTTGGGTTTGTCTAATGGAAATTGAAAATAAACTTAAACCCGATATTATTCATTTTTATTTTGGTGCTTAATTAAATTGTAAAAAAATTTACAAAAATGTTAAATATATATTATAAGGTACATTCATTATTCAAGCATGACATAGTAGAGCTTGGGTACGGGTAGTTCCCCTTTCCCTCGGATTGAAATTTTTGCACTACTATAGGGATAGTGTTCTAGTATATATACCAAACTTTCTATAGAAAGGACATTTATAATAATGTAACTATTCAATTATTACTTAACTACTTTTGAAACATAAGGAAATTCTAAATGTATGCTTACTAATCAACGAGTATTGTGGCGACTCCTAAAAGTAGATCTTCCAAGTGTCTTGAGTGTAGACTTTTTACAGCGCTATCTTTTTTGTGATAGAGCTGAACACCAAATCCAGTCTACCTAGTGATGTGTCAACTCGGTTTATTAAACCGAGTTAAGCATACACCAAGTTGAGTCGGTTCGAATTATTTTCAAACCGAGTTAGAGCTTACCTACACCGAAAGACAATTCGGTTCGGCTTGTGCTAGATTAAAGCAAGAAAATTGCCAACCTCTAAAAATTCATAAATTTCAGTTGTTTTTTACTATTCCGGAAAATGCGATTTAAGGGCTACTGCGTGATGTTAAGAACGAAATACACTATTTTTCCTACAATATAGTTTGTCCGCCATCTGTTAAGCTATAAACTGTCAAAATCCATTGAAGGATGTCCACGATGTCGATGGATTAAAAAACCTCTAAAAAATCTGAATTTTTTAGTTTTTTTACTGCTCCGGAAAATGGTGATTTAAGAGCAACTGATTAATGGTATTTGGAACGAAATACACTGTATTTGATAGCCCAGTTTAACCGACCAATTCCAAGCAAACCGAACCAAATTATTTAAAAACAACGCATGACAAGTATTTACCAATTTTGCTTCAGTTATAGAGTTGACCGACTCGGTTTGCTTAATTTTTAACTTGGCTTGAAAATTGTTAGGTTTTATACATCACTAGTCCACCATTTATCAACAACTGGAATATGGAAGGATCTAGAGAGAGATAACAGAATATATTGAAATATAGAACCATTCAGCTCGCTATAAAAGGGGACGTTTTCGAGCAAATGCATACAGTACACAGGAACGACATCCCGAGTCGAGATACCTCAGTGTGATGGAAACTCCGGACGGTCAATGAGAAAGCAGCAGTTTTTCTTCTACGCTAACACACGGTCAGCCTACCGTTATAATATAGTAATATATATTTATATTTTTTCTAAACTTAAGTCAGTGTATAAGGTTTTAAACCCCTTATCCCTTATATGCCAACAAATCTATATATTTCATTGTATCTTATTTTTTTAAACGTGTGGTTTTCAATCTGACAATACTTTTTTTGGAGTTAGTCTTTTTGACAGCTGTCACTTGATTTATGGTCAGTTTGGTTTGCCATTCCATAATTCCTAGACTTACTCCTGAAGAACGTTTGCAAATCGTGCAAATTTACTACCAAAATATTGGTTTGGTTCGCGCATCCTCAGAGACGCCGTTCAGTGCGCACCGAAGACGCTATTGCTGCTGTGGAGCAGAGTATCGAAGAAGACCCGAATGAGTCCATCCGCCATCGCGCGCAACAATTGGAGCTGTCGAAAATTGGGCCTCTCGGCTGGAATTTATTCGAGCCAGCCGCGGTGGCCACTTGTCCGAAATTATTTTTAAAACATAATTGCAAACCCTTATCTTTATAATAAAGCTAAATTCTTGGCCATAACATAAAATTATATTTGTTTTTTTTTCTTCTTGAAAACCCCACCTCAAAAAAAAAAAACATTTATAAGGTTCAATAAGAAAATCGTTAAAACCAATGAATACACTTTAAATTTGAAAGTGACAACATAAAATTCGATGTAAAAAGGTATGCATATCCATACTATTGATATGCATACTATTGATATTACTGAATAATAAAAACTATTTTAAGAGTTATAAAATGTGTTAATATTATACAGTAAATAAGTGGAAGATATTAATTAAAAGGAAATAAGTTTTACTAACGAACCTTGGTACACATTACAATAATTTTAAAATTAATATAAAACTTCCGTGGGAACAAAACAACGTTAAATCAAAGACAACCAATTTGATTCAAACATTTTGTGCAACGATTTGGTGGCATGCCACTGATAAAAAGTGTTTTCTCACTTTAAAATGAATTTGATCTACTGAGTTTGTCTCTTGATTTGAAGTGTAATCGTAATCAAATTCATCAATCTCTAAAACAATTTTTCAATTATAAGCATCGTAGATTGACATCGCATATATCTCTAAAATACTTTTCAGCTTCAATTTACCTTCCCTGATTTACTGATTCAAAATGGCTAGACAGCATGTTGTTTGTTTATTTTGTGTGATAAAAAAATGACGCTTGAATATGTACGTACATACTTATACCTATGCATATAATCATGCTCTAAGAAGTTCATATGTATGGTGGTTTATTCATTTATAAAGTGAAACATTTAAACAAATAATTAAATAGGAAAATTAATTATTATTATATTTGACAAAATATATAACTGAGTATATCTTCTACCTCAAAAGAAGAAATTATGACCATTTTTCCGTTCCAGATATATTTTTTTTTTCACCCCAGAAAACGATAATTTGCGATTGGTTTTCGTACGACCTACATAAATGGCTTCGACAGATTTGAAGGCGCGTTTCTGTGCGAGTAACACTAAGTGTTTTATTTTTTGAATTTACATTCTTATTTACTGATGAAACATTCTCCTCCCGTTAAAGACTTTCTACTATCGATTTTCAAAACTGATGGTAAAAAACATTAGGAACTATGGATGGACAAAAAAAACAAAGCGATTAGCTAGCGCAGTTGAACATAACTTTAACAATTGTGAGTGAAACTTTTCGAACAGCCTATACAAAATTCGGATAATTTTGTCAAATAATGTGATCAAATCAACATATCAAAATAACTGCATTTTTCATGTAAGTTTTCGCTCTCAAACTTAGTGTTAACAATACAGGTCTTGATATATTTACTAAACAAAATTGAGTAATTGCAATAAATATTACCTAAATATTAAGAGAGAGAGCCTATTCAAATGGCCTGTATGTAACTCAATGTTATGAATCAGGAGCAACTAAAATAGTGGGACAGTAGGATCATATAATACTGATACTGTTACTATTTTCTTTTATTTTAAAATTCCCCTGGCCTCCTACTAAAAAATCGATAAGTACATTTATTAAGTAACGTTAAATTATTTAAGTGAAATCAAATTCAAGTAACGTTAAATTAATTTAATTGATATGGGATTTCATCATCATCATCAAGTCCTCTATACCCGTTTGGGGCATAGGGCGACAAGAAATCGATTTCATCGTTCACGATCTGCAGCTAGATGCTTCAACTTTGGCCACGTCTTCCTCTGAGAGTCCGCTTCAGCTTAAACAGTTTATCTCCTCGTTGTTATTTGTTATAATTGCAACTTTTACGCCAAAAAATTATTTTGCGAAGCTTGAAGTAAGCACCACCAATTTTGATTTTCAAAAAAATTGCGCTCAGCTTGTTCTGCTTTGTGTCGTAAATATTTTAAAAAAAATCGCAAATTTACAAATTTTATCGATGATTTTTTTTTCAAAATTACGTTTTTCTAAAATATTAAAATTGTGTTATTTTGTGCTGTCACGCACAGAAAGGAATTAAAATCACATATTTGCAACTTTTACGGCAAAAAATAAATTTTGCATTTTTGCAAATTTAACTTATGATTTTCTTGACAATTAAACTCGTGGAGTTTTGTTATCAGTTTGTGCTGCCATGCACCAAAAAGATAAAAAAATCGCATAACGAGACAGGTCTTTGAGGGTTTTAAACGAAATAATATTTTGAAATATCTTATGAGTAAGAATTTTTGAATTGGATTAAAATTTACGCATCAGTACAGTATACATTTTCTTTGGGCTAATTTACTGTTAACTTACAATTTGAAAAAATAAAAAAGATACGATTGTATGAGGAATCACTTGAAATAACTTTTCGCAAACACAATTTTCCTTGGGGCAAATATTTTTTCTTAAACCAGCATTTATTAATTTCCCTGGTGAAAATTCGTTTTCCGTAGAGAAAAAAAAGCAAATATGCAATTTTTTGATCTTTCGGTGCATGGCAGCATATAATTTTTTTACGAAAATCGAAAATGGCGGTGCAAACTTCACGCACATAAAGAAATCATAATAATTTGTGAAACAAAAAGTAGCTTATATAACTATATAAATAGTCTCCATCTGTCTGTTATGTCCTATCAAAATATGTAGTTTTGAAGATTATCCTGGCCAAACAGATGGACAGTCAAACAAACACTAATTGATGGATTTGGTTTTCTTAGATTTCTAATTACAAAAGGCACATGATTGGCTTTATAAATCGGTGCACAACAGAACGATGGAAATTCGTTTTCCATATAGAAAAAAGTTGCAAATATGTTTACGACTTGTTTGTTTATCTTTTCGGTGCATGGCAGCACAAAGAGAACACACAACAGAATAATTTACTTTTTCAGTAAAATTTGCGATTCTTAAAAAAATATTGTCTGCCAAGTTAAGCACATTACAGCACAACTTGGTTATGTTTTGAAATCAAAAATGGCGGTGCTAACTTCACTCTAAAAAAGTGGGTAGCTACTAAAAACCATATCCTTAGTACGATTTGTTTTCAATACGGCACATGGTAGCACAACATTTTTTTTTACAAAAATCAAAAATGGCAGTCCTCAATAGTTTATTTGCTTTTTTGAGCTGTTTGAAATGATTTTAAACAAGTGAAATCGTCAATTTGAATTGTGTCACAAAATTAAGTTGAAATAAGTTTGAAAAATGAGTTCAAATAAGTCTTAAAAGTGCTACCACCAAGTTTATAGCCTAAAGTTATAGTTATTTCACGGTTGCCAAGCCTATCACCCGTCACCAGAGACCAAGCGTTTGCAGAACCCTTTCACTACCGAAGCTCCGTGATGAACCACATCCCAATGTAGGTTTAATAATTTTTTGTCAATTGCATTCAACTGACTATCATTTTTACTTGCCCTCGTTCAAATCCAATCAAGGATGCAAAAAGTTTTTCAATTAAAATTAACATACCAGACTGAGTGCCACTAAAAAAGTCTGATGATTGGGATTGCCCCCTTGAAATAGCTATAACTCCATAACCCCTATAAACCTTATTGTAGCACATTCAAGTTGTTGTTTGGTATGTTCATGATTTCAATTTACTTTATTGTCGTGGGTTTTTGATATTATTTCAACCTTAAAAATAATTACCACTACTCGTTATATCAGCAACAGAATATACATTACCGCTAAATATGACAGTGAAATTAAATTGTCATGGCTTTAATAAATATGTATGTACATAGTATATATATATATACATACATTGTCTTTTTGTGTAAAACCTTTTCTTTTCCTTTTCTCCTGTTTATTTTTAAATTTATAGTAAAAGGCAGAAAATCAATTGAGAAAAAAAAATATAATTTTCTGTTATTTTCTGAAACAGGACATGCTAATTGTACCTAACTATACGTATTGAAGGAAAAAGGATAGCATTCGAATGCAGTTTTGTTGATACGTATTATTTGCTACTTCAGTGTTGTTGTTGTTTTTGTGCTTGTTGCTGTATCTGCTTCTGGCAGATAGATGATGATGATAATGATGGTGCTGGTTGATGACGATGATGATGACGTAGGTGATGGCTATGTAGAGATGCTCGGTTCGTATTCTGTGTGTATTGTGTATGCGAACCACGCTTCTCAGAATATTTTATTTTACTCTGTAGCCATGGTAATGATATTTTCTCCTTAGGCTGGTTTAAATGAAATAAAAATACATTTCACAAAATGTACCTTATACCTTACATATAAACATATACATTATACTTTATAATAATATACACTGTCATTTTTTATAGATAGAAGTCTCTTTGAGTGTATGCATGACGTACGAGAGTTGCCGGAGGAAAATCTATATAGTAGATACCTGCCATCGAACTTCGAAGGCAGTATTCCAAAGTATATATGTACCTATCTTGTGATGGGTGTGGGTGGCTAATCTGATTATTTTTAAAATGGTCGCATATCGCCTGCTTTTCAATGTTTGCAATGTCAATTTTATATTAAATTTGTATTTATATTTCATTATAATATGGTGCTCTCAGAAATAATTCCGAGACTCATTTTGCCTTCGGTATTCGAAAGCGTATCAGCCATCTTGTTTTTACCGGTTATTTTGATTTTCGCATGAAACATGTGTATTTTTGATTCTAGAAAAAAAGTTGTGCTACAAACTTGTAGCAAATTTAATTTTCTACAAAATATTGTAAGTAACTTTTTCACTCACATTAAAAAGTTACAGTGTATTTTGTTGAAAAAAGTAGGCCATACATTTTATACTTACCATATCTTATTTTGTAACACAAAAAAATGTGGTGAAAGTTTTATATCCTTTAATTATCTATATTTTTTTGTTTTAACAGATTTTTTATATGGTTCTCGCTCTGCAGCGCATATAAATTGGAAAAATCCTTATTCTAATCAAATAACACGAAGACGAATTTTTGCTTCGTATTTCGCAATATCGAAATGGTATCACCACACGAGCTGAGTAACTAATTTTACAAAGTTCTTCAATTTAGTTAAAACCCATAATTTTGTTTTCAAGGTTTTTTTTTTTAGTATTTTGCACTCAAGTAGGTGTTTTATATTTGATACAACAAAACTCATGTTACAGATTTGTCGCGAATTTGATTCCCTGTCGCGATTGTTTAATAAAATGTTCTAACAATAATGGATGTGTTTTGTTCTAAACATAGTGTTTTTCAACGTTACTTGACAAAAAAAACGCACAACTTTTTATTTGATAATACATACACTAACCCGTTTTTTTGATAATATATACACTAACCCGTTTTAGAAAAAAAATTTTTTTTTAAATGCTAAAATTATGTTTTTGGAGATTTGTGTGTGTGATATTATTTTAATTTTAAAGGACTTCCTCGGTAAATATTCTCATCGAAACCGGTTAGGCCGTTAACGAGAAAGCTGAAAATCAAAATCACGGGTCTACCACAGGTACCGCTTAAAATGCATACCATATTTACAATGGTGCACACAAAATTTTTCATCAAAATCGTTACAGAGCCGTTTTTGAGATAAATTATTTATGGCGCTGGTACCATTGTTTTTAGTGAAAAAATAAAAGAAAACGAAAAAACCTTAAGTTAAAAATTTCAAGTCTTTAGGCGGTAAGTCGAGGTACAGACAGACATACAGAAAGGCGGAATTTCCAGACCCACTTTTTTCATGTTCTCTATCATCGCAATGCCAGGTTTGATTAATATCCCGAACGGGTGATTGCCGTGACTCACGGTTAAGATGTGTAAACATCAGCTTTCAATTGACCTGTAAACATCAATATCGTTCATCCGAGTGTCGGGTTTTTGTTATTGAATGCAACCTATCGTAATGTGAAAGTGTGATACGGAACGTATTACAGAAAGGCCCACGTTTTTATTTTCTTATTTGAGGTAATATTACATTAGTAAGTAATTTTGTAACACAAAAATCGTTTCGAAATCTGAAAGATCTACTTTTTTTTAATTTTCAAAATATTTCTTCTTCTATCCGGGAAATCCTTAGTACCACAATAGTGGTACATTCAAAAATTATGTATAGTAAATAGAAGACTAACAACTTATTAATAATAATTACTCGAAGTGAAAAGAAAGGATGACTAAGGTTCAAAATTAATTCTTTAGGATAAGATTAGTACTTTCAGAAATTAAAACAAAAATTATTGAAAAGTTTTCAGTGATGAGTACCACAAACACATCCGAGCTCTGAAGCATGAATCTTGTAAAATGCCGATTTTTATTTTTAGCAAATGCACATTGCACAAATAAATTAATTGTCAACTAAACAAAAATGTTGATATTTGAGAGGTTTAAAATTTGAAATTTTCTAGAATATTCAATAAAAGTTCATACGCTAAATTTTTTATGTATTGACAATGATATCATATGTATCGAGAATCAGTGCAGAGCCTCTATATACTTCGTCAGAAGAAATAAAAATATTTCTAACCATTCACAATTATCACAAAAATCCCGATCAAACATTTTGTCTTTAAAGTTTTATTATGTCGCTACAAAATACAAAACTTGTTAAAACTCCTAAACAGGCCCAACACTCCTCGGTATTTCACCTGTTGTCCAATGTGTTCAAAAGGTTAAATGCAGTAATAATTTTCAGGCTATTCTTTATCTAGGGTGCGGACTTTGAAACAATTCCGATTAAAACCTCAAACTTTAAATTATTTACTCAAATTTGGTTTTCATCACTTCTCTTCAATTTGAAAATAATAACACACAATTGTGATTCGTGCCTTCTCCAATTTCAAAAAAAAAGTACAATATAAGGAATATGGCACAGAAACGCAACATGAAAAAAGCAGCACTGTGTAAAGAAAAATGGACAAAATGCTTCTTCAATTTCATTTTCCTCCACATCGGATATAAAAGCAAACAAATGAAAGAGAATTTATGAACCCAAAGCTTCCTATGTCGTATCCAGTAGCGTACCTAGGGGGCAATGTGCCTCGTCGCCTCCAGGTCAGTAATTTGTAGGTGGCAAACCCAACCTTGATGTTAATTGAGCTCTAGAAATAACACTCAACGCTTTCTGAAAACGATAATAATTTCAAAACTATCCCCAGTCTCTCATAGACTTCTAATCCCATTTAAGGCTTCAAAATTCCCAAACAAGTCATTTGAATTAAGCTAGTTTTAGATATCTTCTTAATATACAACAAACTCGTTTTAGTTACAACACTTATAACTCAAGAACGGCTGCACCGATTTTAATAATCTTTGATTTGTTGGATTCGTCTCCGCCCCGAATAGCAGAATAACTTTAAAAATATTGAAATCACTTTTTAGGATGAAAAATGAATGAAAAAGACGTATCCGATTAAAAAAACTCAACTTGTGTTTGAAAGGTTATTCTTAGGAAATGGCTTCAAGGGTATTATTCCTTTAAATTTTCAAATTGTAGGGTGAAATGGGGTAAGAATAAAAAAAAATATCCGATTTAAGAAATTCTCTTTTTATTTGAAAGGTTTTGTTTAAGAAATGGCTTTAGGGATATTCTTTTTCAAATTTTGTATTTGTGGGTTAAAATGGGGTACAAATAAAAAAAAATGTCCGATTAAAGAAAGTCTTTTTGTGTTTGCAAGGTTATTTTGAGTGGATGTCCTCAGGAATATTTTTTTCCAAAATTTGGTATTTATAGGGTAAAAGGGGTAAAACGAAAAGTGTTATCCGATATCAAAAATTCTTTTTGTGTTGAAGATGTTATTTTTAAAATAATTATATTTATAGAGTGAAATGGGATAAAAACAAAAAAGGGGATTTTGATTACAAAAATTCTTTCTGTGTTGGGAAAGTAATAAAGGTTGGACTCAGAGATGATCATATTTTTGGGAATTTCGCCATTCATATCGTGAAGTGGGTCAAAACTCAGTATGTAGTATTCAATTAGAAAAAGTAGTTTAAATATGTGTCTATATTTTCATTTGAAATTTGTATGCGAAGCTTAGGTTTGTTTACCCGTGCAAAGCTGGGTGGGTCAGCTAGTGTAAAATAAGAGAAATAAAATATTCTTAAAAAATTTTATTTAAAAAAAATAATTTTAATTTATTTGATAATTTAAATTACTTCACAACAAACATTTTTAAAACTTATAAACAAGCGACGCTTTCGGCTATTATAAAACCATCTTCAGGCTTCAATTTGTTGACTTTCGGTGTTGTTTTGCCAAAAATTCACCTTCTTATGGTGTCTTAGATAATAATGATTAATTTCCACAAGCTTATCTTTGTATGAGTTTTGTTGCAAAAGTTTTAGAATCTTATCAATTTCAGACCAAAACATACAAAGAACATTGACAAAATAAAAGGTTTCTATTGCATTGATGAAAGAATACAAAAATAAATAATTTACTTTGAGTTTTAATTTAATAGTGTGGAATAGATGCGAGCTACAAAATCAGCTAGAATACGTTGAAAATTAATGAATCAAATGAGAATAAAAGACTCGGCATTGAGTGTAACAATTTATTATTGTTTTCTTTAAGAGTGTTAAAGCCAGCTTAGCTGCATTTTGCACACAAACAATATCTAACAAAAAAAGGACAACATTTATAAATCTTTTCGCGCATGATACTTTTTTCGCTTGATGTATTTCTCCATGATACTTTTCTCTCGTGGTATAATTCTATCATGAGACTTTTCTCGCATGATATATTTCACGCATAATACTTTTCTCGCATGATATATATTACGCATCATACTTTTCTCGCATGATACCTTCCTCGAATGATACATTTCTCGCATAATACTTTTCTCGCATGATAATTTTTAGGCATGATATACATACTTCTTTCATAATACTTTTCTCGCATGATACTTTTCGTGCATGGTACATATTTCTCGCATGATATATTTCTCGCATTATACTTTTCTTGCATGATATATTTCTCGCACTCTCGGTCACTCTAATAAGAAAATGTCCATAAGCCAACGAAAAGTAGTTTTCTGAATTGGCAAAATTGTAGTCATAACAATTTTAACGCACCAGGCTACAGAACCTTCAGAACTTTGTGTAGAATAGGGTGTAAAAAGTGTACTGAAGATTTTTCACCAAACCACGAAAAATAAATTTTTTTATTAAATTAGTTCCTGAAAATATTACTTGCTTCTTCATTATCTTCGGTCAAAAAATAAGCATCAATTTTATATGTAGTACAGATTTTAAGTTTAAGTTTTATGATTTTTATTTTTAAAGTATAATTTAAAGGAGTTAAGCAAGAGTGCACTCAGGTGGAATCCGTTTCGGACATAAGCAAGTGTGTGCTAAAAACTTTTTCATCAAAATATTTTTATATAAATAAATTGAATGCCTCGAAAAAATATAAATGACTATTATGAGCGCCTCTATTCATGCGCATGTCGAGTCTATATAAACATTCAGTAGGTACGTTTCCATTTCCGAAAATAAATAGAAAGCTACTTAATAAAAATCCCAAGGACACAAATCCAGTAAAAGTGTTTGCCAAAGTTTCAATTTTTGGTCGAATCAAAGTCCATATTATGTAAATCTCCCACATTAAAGTCCATTTCAGTCGAATACTGACTCATACCAAATTAATTTACTGTGTGACAGAGCAATATAAAGAGGAGAACTTTAAACAGTTAATTTGTCGTTTAGCTTGGATTCCGGAGATGGAAACATTAAGAGTAGAAAAGATAATGAGTGCGCATTGCTTTTATTTTACAATGTCTTCGTTTGGTTATTTATTTTATTTTATTTTCACCACAGCAAGAGACTATGAATATGGTAGTTGTGTACCTATTAAATGGGTATGATGATTATATTTCTAGTAGCTTCTATTGACTAAACATCCTGACTTAGATCTTTTTATTTTCCTGAATGGATAAGGATTCTTTATGGGCAAATATTTAAAGAGAAAATGGGAAATTTTTTGATCAATATAATAAGTTTTCAATTATTTTGTAGTCACTTATTTTGTTTCATTGGAAAAAATTAAAATTGTGGAAAAAAAGCACATCGATTGGTTTGCGAGAAAAATATGTTTTGACCAAGGCTAATAAACTATTTAGCTTAAATTATAATCCGAACTTTTCCCCTGACATGTTTTATTCCTCTTGCAAGTTAGTGACAAATCCTTCAATATTATCTCTTAGTCATCATAAGGTACCTATGAGCTAAGGCTTTTGGATTTGGCCAAAAATTGAATATCCTCTCCACTCCCGCCGACAGAAAACACGATCACGATAATTATTAATTAGGTAAGCCACGAAGTCTCGGTTCTCTACGAGCTTTCACGGTGATTTTTTAAATGTATGTATTTGGTTTTCTTCTCCATATTTTAATCTCAGTACAGACTCCTCAAGTTGAGTCTAAATACAAAAAAAAACAAACAAAGAATCAGCTTAAATTAAATAAATTGTGTGGAAACTCACAGTTGCGCTTTTTTCGGGGAAAGAACGATAACGGCCGCTAAAAATTAAAATAGAATTTTGTAAAACAGTAAGATAGACAGGAGTCCCGTTTAGGCGGGAGGGCAACTTTCTAAAAAATGTGCTTAAATTAGAACAAATATGTTTAAAAATAACGGAAACATTTACAATAAAGTGTTATTCTTATTTTAAATGCCAAAAGTCTGTTTAATCATTTATTTCCACCTCTTTAGTGTTTGTACTCGTTATTTTTCCCGAGAAATTAATGAAAAGTCGCTCCACAAAAAAGATTACTTACAATGAATACATACCTACCTCCCTAAAAAAACATATGTGTGTACTGACGTACGCGCTAGAAGTAAAACTTCTTTTCTCTCAAACAAAGCCTCTGTCATTTTCTAACTTTTTAACGTACCAACATTTTGTATAACCCAATATAACAACTAATTGTTGATTAAAATTGTAAGGAATAATTTACAAATTGGTTCGATATGTTCGATGGTTCACGTGAAGCTTGTGTGAACACCGTTTATTTTGTCGTTTTACTGAACTCGTGACTCGCGACGATGAAGAAAAATCCTTTCATTTCTAAATCCGAAAACATTAAATGAAAACTGACGCATCGATGGAATTTGGGTGGAATCTATACCCTTTTCTTTTTTACTTTTGGTTCATGAAACGGGATCCCGAGCAGGATCTCGTGCTGTTGTTGTATTGCATGTCTTTTGATGATCTTTATGGATCATCCCTGAAAATAAAAACGGCTTTTAATCCCGAGTTAACTCAAAAGTAGTTTTTTAGTGGATAATCAAATTTAACTCCTAGTTGTCAAAAAAATCTATCGAAATTGAAGTGCGACAGTATAGAAACCAATGTTTCGCTATCGAATTCGAGATGACGCCACTATGAAAATCACCCTTTTCATAGTGCCGTAACTCGGTTTGGACAGATTCTTGACACGCATCTTCCAGAAATACCTATTTAGCTAATCCTGAGTTAACTCAACAAATTTTTTTGAGTTATCTCGGGATCTTAATTGAATGAAAACAAGGGCCTTAGTCTATTTATTTACCGCCATATTATTCACTAGATACATCCAGATTAAAACTTAAATCCAGATGTATTTACATTGAATTTGTATGCTTTAGATCTGGATTTGAATTTTTAATCTGGATGAATCGACTGAATAATATGGCCGTTTATGTAACGTGACGAGGTGAAATACTTTATTTAATTTTGTGTATCCTCTTTGAAACTATTTTAACAAGAACGACGAGATCTCGTTACACTCACGTCTCCTTTTCTTATCGCTTCCATTGTGTTCGTGTATTTAAGAATTCTTCCAAATGCATGGCAATGCTGTTTTAGATTTGTCAGTGATCTCAGGGTTCCTAGCATATGGCAATGCTGGTTTACCTTTGTCAACAAGATAGATTTGTTTATTTTGTGTTTTTTTTTTATTTTAGATAAACTTATTTGTTTATTTAAAGAAGTAAGTTTATAAGTAAAGTTTAAAAAAAGTGATTTGTGTTATTAAGAATTAAGTATTTAATAATTTAAATAAAAAAAATGGTCCAAAAATATGTTTGTGTTTTTTTTTTTTAATAATGAATATGGTTTTAAGTTCGGGTGGTTGTTCTTTGTTGCTTTTAATTAAAAAAAAAATATTTTCATGTGATTTTTTATTGAAATTATGTGTTTAAAAAATAGTTTTGAAACCATCATAAGCTTAGTTTCATTTTAAGATGGACGTACAGGACACAGGTGCATAAACCGAAGGACGTTATGGCGAAAACCACACTTTTGGTCTTCCACATCATCATAAAGTAAAATTTTTAATAATAAAACAAAGTAATAATTTTTTGTTCATGAAACTAATTGCATGAAAAAACTTCCACTGTCTCGAATGCGTTTGAATTCAACAACCATTGAATCTGTTCCTCTGAGAAAATCTGTTAAGACGAGGAAATTATGACGGACATTTTTGTTTGAAATGAAAGGAAGGCAACAACAAAAACAGACCATATTGGTTTTCCTGTTAGACTGTTGTCTACTATCCCAGACAAGGTCAAAGCACGTTCGGCAGGCGAAATGTATTTGTAAGGGCTTTTTTTGTTCATTCTGAAAATTATGTTGCTGCTTAAATGCAATTGAAATGATGAGTCATGATTATAGTTCAAATTTATTGCGTTTTTTTTTTTCAATTTAATAGTAAGGACATTTTTTTTATTTCTAGCCTCATTTAGATATCCTATCTTTTGTAAAAATTTTGTTAATCTTGAGATTTTTTAATAGTTATTTCATATGCGATTTTTTAGATCGTCATTTCGTCCGTGCGTCTGTGCGCCCACTGCAATTTAAGACAGAGCCTAAACGGGTGAACCGATTTGCTTTAAATTTGGTACAGAGCATTTGTATGTGTTTCTTTAGGGATGAAATTTAAAATTTTCTCGAAATCGGCTCTATAACGATTTTGATTATACTTGGTACCTGTAATGAACAAAGTAAATATGTAAAAAACTCAGGATTTTTGCACAAACTTGCATAAGAGAAAAGCGTACCATGTTTTTTGACAAAATTTTCTTGTTTTTGAGTTACTGGCACATAGCTTTTTGATGCTGGATAGACAAAAACAAGTTCGTGCGATCCAGTCGTGCATATCTTTCATCAGTCGATAAGAGCCTATTTAAAAAGTTTAAACCAAACTTTAATTGTATAGCCCTCTTAATTCTCTTTAATTAAAAATAATCTGTAAATGCTCCAGCTTTTTGCCAACAAAATGCACCAACCCACAAAGTAATTATAGCAGATTTTAAAATTATTTTTGTGTTTGATGGGATACATATTAAGACGATAGGTTTATAGCTAATTTTTTTTTAATTAACTTAATTGTAGTAATTTAATAGCCCAACTTTTGTATTGATAGTTGTGGTTGGAAAAATAAAAAACGTATTCAGACAACAACTATTTATATTAAATCGGTACCTGCAGCATTCGCTGGGCATGGCTAATATAAAATAAAATTAAAAATGTTGCATATCAAGCTTATCAAAGCAAAATGAAAATTGTGTTTTTTGAAATTGGATTTTTGACTACACATTAATACCAAATACATTCGTAAAAATATTTTAAAGTTTTATAGATACATACATATGTAGGTATGTATCTACATACCTACAAATTTTAACAAATTAATTTTTTCGTGTTTTGAATTGTTTTTAATCGGAGAGAAACTGTAGGTGAAAAAATATCTTCAACTGCATTACATGAACTTACTCCTCTGGTTAACAAGTGTAATGCAGACACACCGTGAAGATAAATGTTAATGGTTCAATAATAGGTGTTTTTTTAGTCCTTAAAAAATAATTTCCTTGTAAAATACAGTAAAAATGTATTTACCTAATAATTTAAGCAAACAATTTCAAATTCAATAGGAATAAAATAAACAAAGTAAAAATAAGTAACAAGAATCCACTTTAAGGCTAGATTGCTTAACAAAAATACAAACAAATATTGGAGAAATTTAAAATGTATTTGATAATGAGTTTCGGTAAATAAAAAATGTTGTTGCAACATAACCTTGAATGCCCTATATAGGTTTAAAAAGGTAAGATAGTTGAGATAGTTAATTGGATTCGAGTTCAGAATCATTTAAAACCATCGTTGGGAAAATGCAAATAATCAGATTTAAGTAAAATATAAACGGATGCAAACAAATTTCAAAAATCTCCAAAAGCCCTATACCTATACTTACCTATTTCTATTTGCATTTAAAATTTAAATGACTAAAATGGCTGATACCTGTCTAGGTGCATCTATTTTATAATAAAACGTTTTCACTTCCAATCTATCATTCAAAATTACTTTTAATATTTCAATGATATTTGATATTTTATCTGATCAGTTGGACCAAAACGATTTTATTTTTACTAAAACATCAATCCAAGTCAGAAGCTTTATTTTTGCATGAAAATAATCTTTTCAAAATACGAATTTTATGTTGGCTATGACTGGTCCGTTAATACAAAAACAAAAGTAAAATAAACTTTAAAAATGCAATTCTCTCACCAAAAAATCAAAATTTCATTAAATCACTTCAAATAATATATTCTACCTAAGGAAGTATTCTATTCAAATTATATTGAAAATAGTTAATTAAAAATCTTGTACATACCAAACTCTTAAGAAACCATGTAGATTAAAGAAAAGTTAAAAAAGTAAAATAATTGAGGTTTAGATTTTCAAATCTAATAAGTAAAAAAAGTAAAAAAGGGAAATATCTTTCAAAAAACATAGGTAGGTTGGTACTTATTCTTATTAACTTTTCAAGTTTATGATTCCTTACATTGAAAAAAAAAATACAAAACAAAATTGAACAGTGATATTCACCTTCCAATCGAGAAACCACAAAAATACAAAAACCAACCATAATGAACATATGTACTTATGTACATACCATGAATGAAAGAATGCAAGATTACGCCACTGCTATTTTTTCACTTTGTTGTTGTAATTTTGACTACGCGTTGTGACGCAATTCGAGACAAGAAAGAATCACTTTTCTTTTAATTTGTATGAGATATATATAAGAGCGAAAGCTATAAGCTATTTTAATTTGTTTTTAAAGTGCATTGTTTTCTATAATATATTTTAAATATTGTGCTATGTTATTCCAATAGTAACAATAATAAAAATGCTAAAACATGAAATAAATGTGACTGATATTTTCATTTTTCTACACCACTCTATTTTTTACTTGCTCTGTAAAGTGGGTTGCGTCATGCCGTCCGTCGGTCTGTGCGGCGGTGTCGGTACGTCTGTGCGCCTGTGCGCCCACTGTAATTTGAGCTAGAGCCCAAACGGGTGAACCGATTTGCTTTAAATTTGGTACAGAGCATTTTTATGTGATTCCCTGGAGGATAAATTCGAATGTTTGTTTTAGCTCATCTAGAACCGGTAGCTGCAATACAAATATTTAGCTTTTTTTTTAATTTCCTCAAAAAACGGCTCTAATGATTTTGATTATAAAGGGTCCGCCATATCTAACGTTTTTTTTTTTCAACTAGTGCTTATTTCGTGAATGGTAACTTAGCTCATGTCTGATTTGACAGATAATTATTTTATCCTTCCGCTGAACGAATATGGTTGTGTATACGCTTTTCGCTAAGTGGGCCTGCGATCGACTCAGAGAAGATGCCGATTTTGCCAAAAAAATCATCTTTTCAGATGAAGCTCATTTTGATCTTGGCGGGTAGAAAACAAGCAAAATTGTCGCATATGGGGCACAGAAAACCCGCACGCATACATTGAAAAGTCGATACACCCAAAACGAGTCACTGTTTGGTGCGGATTTTGGTTCAGAGGCATAATTGGAACATTTTTCGAAAATGAGCAAGGAGTGGCCGTTACAGTCAATGGCGATCGTTGTCGGGCCATGTTGAACTAATTTTTGTTCACAAAAATTGAAGAGGAGGATATTGGCAACATTTGGTTTCAACAGGACGGCGCTACGTGCCACACAGCCGAAGCTACACTCGAAGTTTTGCGCCATTTTCAAAAAAAAAGAAGTCATTTGGCGGACCCTTTATTAATACGTTCACAATTTTTTGTACTCCCTTTTTAATATACTTAAATCGAACGCCCGACAATAAAAAATATACTATTTGAAAGCTATTATTAATTAGAAGTGCCATCAGAAGAGATTATGTGAATCCGTCGATTACTTACATATACAAATGTTAAATAATGGTTTCCCATACTAAGTCTAAAAAAAAACAAATTCACGATACACACGGCTGTTTGTCAACACCCGAGCGTAGTGTACCATACCGAAAGTTCACTTCCAACGTGTTTCATGTAGCTTAGACTCAATATTTGTTGTTTCGTTCCGAATAATGTACTCTACATCTACTTACAATTAGTAGTGGTGAAATTTCGTATACAGGTTTACAGTACAAAAAAAGTGGACTAAATAGGAAATATCTGGAGTAGATTTGAAAAAAAGAAAAAACCTTCAAAAATTGTATTTTTAACAAAAACAAAATAAATCACATACAC
Organism: Leucozona laternaria; assembly: GCA_932273885.2. Classification (NCBI taxonomy): domain Eukaryota; kingdom Metazoa; phylum Arthropoda; class Insecta; order Diptera; family Syrphidae; genus Leucozona; species Leucozona laternaria. The sequence goes on from OW026366.1 coordinate 58,169,097, forward strand.
GAATTCACTTTCAGAACTGAATAGAATTTTAAAATTAAACGTTCAGAGCCAGAGTTGGTTAGAAAACTGAGCAACACAGCCTTTCATATAGTTTGGCTAAAAAAAATTTTGATATTTTTAGTGTGGGCAAAATGGAGTAGATCTAAAAAAAAACGAAGTGGTGGAGTAGATTTATTTTCTCAAAATTGGAGTAAATTTACTCCGATTGGAGTAAGGTTCTTACGCTGATAGGGATACTCTACGCACACATGCAACACCAAAAGCTGGAAAAAAATATAATATAATATATTAATATATAAATACAGATGGTCGAATTTCGACCACAGGCGATACTAGTTCATAATAATTGCGCTGAGTATTTGTATGAATATCTTAGTTTCTCTCATCACCTAAAGGCCTTAAGCTTATACTGCCACAATTTAAAAATATTGTAGGAGAGCGATTTTGTTAATGCAATTTGGTTGCGGAGTAATCTTCCACACCAATTGCAAAGAACTATCTCGTCGCGGGAATTTCGAAGGGGGCTATTCAAACATATGTCGGAATAAATGAATTAATTTAATTAGAGATACACAATTTTTTCTAATATTATTTTACATCATTTATTCTTATTTATATACACCTACATCATTTATTTGTGCACATACATACATAATCTTATTTAAATTTTGATACTATTTATGAGATTTATCTCAAAGTACAATGCAATATTGATAGTTTTATATGAAATAAGTGAAATGAAAATGATTTCAAGTCAAGTAAATAGATGGAGTATGAAGATGTCGATGATGTAGTGGTGGGTGGGGAGCTATTCTTAACTTATCACATCAAATCCTATTGGAAATAGCTCTATTATTCAGTTTGAGCAAGAAATTAATAAAAGAACAAAATTAGGTTGAGATAATTTTCTAGAATTGTTTGTATTTACATATTTGCATACGTTATGTCTCAGCTGCTTAGTGACTCAGCGGCTCTGCTCTGTGACTTAGGGGCTCAGCGGCTCAGTGACTAAGCGGCTGCATTACTACTTACTCAAAACATTTTTCTTTTTATTGAAAAGATTATTCTTAAAATTGTCTCAAACTAATTTTGTTATCCAATGGAGGGGAAATTATGTGCTCTCTAATTGTTCCATGATGGAGTTTTCAACCAACCTCCCCTGGCGAGCAATAAAGGCTTAAATATTTTCATGGTGTTCGGGGAAAATTAGTCGTTTAAAACAGAAAAAAAATTATTAAAAACAACAGTTACACTTACAATGCCATGATATAAATTTTTGTAAAGCTAGAAATCTCTTCTTTTACTGTTATTTTTTTTAAATTGTTTCAGAGAATAGTTTTTGAAAAATTAATTTTAAAACTCTAAATGTTGACGAAAAAATATTTTAAACTAATTTTTCTCAAAATTTTACGTAATTAAGTACTATTTTTATTTTTAAATTCAATGCTCTTATTAGTTATTTTGTCAATTACATAAAACCGGATGATTAAATGTCTTTTACTTTTTGAGAACAAAAATCCCTACTGCTAGATAGAGTACAATTTTAAACAAATTTTTTTTTCAATTTTTTTTCAAAATTTTGAGTTTGAAAATTAATTTTTTAAAAACTATTCTCTAAAACAACTTTATTTGAAAACACAATAAAAAAAAGAGATTTCTTGCTTAACAAAAAGGTATATCATGGCATTTTAAGTGTAACCGTTGTTTTTTAATAATTTATTTTCTGTTTTAGGTATTTTTTTTAGAAAATTGAATCTCCTGGCTAAACGGGTGGGAATAGACCCCCGCTCCAGTACGATATTTTTTTCTTGTTTAGATCTAACCTACACACTCTATCTTTTTTTCACACCTGTATATTTATTTTTAGTACATATTTAGTAATCTAGAAAAGCCCAGTTTCACAATTAATACAAACTTACCTCCCATTTGGGCAGTACCGCTTACCACTTAAACAGACTATGAACTAGGCCGAAGTGCAAAAACTAAATTATCTTAATTATAATTTTAAAACAAATTTGTTAATCTATCTATGACAGCAAATTCCTTATTTCGAAATAAAAAATTCCTGGCATTTACTTCTGAAATTAAACCTTAAACATTCAAAAGATTCTCTTTAAATTTTGCTTAATAAGCATTGATTTGTAACTTCTTTAATCTTTCTGCCTGCGGTTGCTTTACCCATTACACATTCAAATGAAACGTCTCCATTATCATGTCATTATACCATGATGCTTCTATTTATTTCTGTAAATTAGTGAAGTAGAGAAAAAGACTATTTTAGGGTTTTTAGTCGAAAAATTAGATTAGTTCTGCCATTTAAAGCTAAAAAAAGATGGAGATATATTTATTTACATATTTATTAATTAAATGCTTCTCAGCTTCTATACCTCACCTTGACGTATAGAAATAAAACCATAAGCGAGAGCTGTTAAAAGTGTGTTATTGAAACATATTCTTATGTATTAATAAACATTAGCTGGCCTTTTAACTATTCGTTCAGTAAAGAAATAAAAATTAATTTTGTAGCCCGACAGCTCGAAGAGGACCAAGGCCAAGTAACTTACAACTTTCAATCATTCATATGTGCGTGTTATCGACAAAAAGAAGGGAAGGAGCCTTTATTAGTCTGGAACCCGTTAAGTAAAGTAAGCAAAAATGTTATTAAAATGTGCAAGTAATTAAGTTTAAAAATAAATCTATGTTATAAAAAGTATGTATGGTATGCGTACGTAAATTCATAAAAAGTTTCATTAATTGCAAAAAAACAAGATTTAATTGGGAAATCAGTTGATATGAGTTTGTTTACCTTCTTATAGCTTATTTGTAGTGCCTAAATCAATTTTTTAGCTTTTATATATCATTTTTAATCTGAACATCAAATTTTCAAAATGCTTTTTTCCGTTTAAATATTTGCAGGTTTTTAAATTTTAAATATTCATGCTTCCGCAAGGTTATAGGAATAACTAAGAATAACTTTTGTTAAACAATCTTAGAAAATGTAAAAAACCGCTTGGTGCTGAATTTAATAAAAATCGACCAAGTGGTTTTCGAAATATTGAGTTTTCAAAAAAAAATTTAAACTTTTTGTAAAAATTTTAAACTATAGTTACTGTCAAAACATTTAAAAAAATCTCCATAAAGAAATTGATCAAATTAACAAATAAAGGATCATCTCAAACAAAATTTAGAAAAACGAAACTGCGCACGACTATACTTCTGAGTAAAAAATAGTTAACGACCACCACACCTCGCTACACAACTATAATATAATGACGAATGATGTAATGTTAACATAAATATAAATTTCGAATTTCTGCATTTGAGTTTTCTGATTTAAGCCTAGTCAGTTCGAGAGAAAATGAAATTTCCTTACTAATTAAACTGATGGTTAGTTCACTTCGACGGAATATGTGTTTTAAAAATTGTGTCATTTGTCAGTCTCCTTTTGTGTCTTAATTGCTACAACAGGCCCAAAATATCAAACTATGGCCATGGGATCAAAAGAATCTTTGTTAATATTTTTTCAAGATTCTGATGATTATTCATATATTAATCATTTTTTTTTTTCATTCAAAGTGACTATTCAAAATTACAAACTGAATATCTAAAAAAACACGTAGAGAAATATGAACAGCTTCTTATTCAATTTCAAGCAACAATAATCATTTTCCTTTTCCCAACGTAAGATCACTAGGAAAAAATCTAATGTTCTGTGAAAAAGGGTGAAATTTGTCTATTTTGGCATATTTATTCATATCAATAAAGAAAAAACAACAAAACATACATAACTTTTTCAAGATTCTTATGACTGTGAACCAAATTAATATATTTTTTTTCATTGAAGGTGACTTTTATTTATTCCAAACTTTCATTGCCTATAATTTTGCACGTGTATTTTGAAACGTTTTTTATTTTTCATTGCATAGGACGCTAGTACTAGGCTTTAACAGACACAAAATATTTGTACTAAAAAATTATAGGTACCAAGTTTAAAGAAGACACAAAATATTTGTACTAAAAAATTATAGGTACCAAGTTTAAAGAAGATCGACACATCAGTTTAGTTAGGCTGTACTGTAGCAGAAGCCGAACAGATAGACAGAATTGCGTGACCCACTTTTTTTGTCTTCCATATCATCGTTATATGAAGTTTGATTAAAATTGTCTTGCAACAAAATATTGCAGAAAATTTATACAGATTCTCCGTACAGCAACACCCTGGTAACTCAACCGCTCCACTATTTCAAACACCTTTTACTCTCATTCAGTAGGCTATGAGTTTAATTTTTTTGAGACAATAGGCGTGTTTTTTTGCAGGTCCATATGGATTTGTCGAAAAAAACGACATCGGGACTTAGGAACATCTTACTTACAGTACTTAAGTCCCGATAATTATCTGGACTTAGCTAAGTCCATATGGATTTAAGTTGTTGCTGTATTAACGTGTAAAATTATTAGTTCCGATGTTGTTTTTTTTCGACAAATCCATATGGACTTGCAACAAAAACACGCCTAATGACATTTAAAGTTTGCGTGAAATTATCTTTATCATTTTTGTGTCAACTGGCTTTGTGAATGGTTTGTTATTTTAATAAATAAGGTACGTTTTAAGTTAATTTGAAAGCATTTTTTACAAAAAACATGAACCGTCCTCAAAAGCACCACAAGTTTTTGACTCTTAAGCAGAAATGATTTTCATTCAAAATATTGGCTTGCGAGAAAAGTCTCCAATAATTCGAAAATCTCCGTGGCTCGAATTAGGGTAGACCTCTAAAAGTTCGTATCACCTAGTCCCTACACTGTATGAAAATAAAAAGGTGCAGGGCTCAACATTACAAACAAAGCTACCAAATAGTTTGTGAAATTATTAGACAGCTATGCGTTAATTTTATTTAAAATACATGCAAGATAACTCTGGTGTATGCGCACTTTTTTATTTCATTGAATTGTGACCTTTTTCTTCAATGTTTGTTTAATAGAATATAGGTAGATATAGAAACATATTAATAAAATGCACGACTTGGTCAAACGTATTTGGCCTTATGTACCATCACACTGTGGTTTTAAAGTCCGAACCTCAATGCTTTAGTTATGGGAGAGCCTACATATATTTTATGTCACCTGCCAGACACACACGAAAAATATGGCATATATATTTACATATGTACATGCAAGCAATTTTTTTAAATAAAGTTTGACAAGTAATATTATTTAAAGCTGTTGTATAAAAAATTTAATTTAAATCCGTCTAGCGGATAATGAGAGGTTCTGTTAATAATGGCTTTCCGAGTAATCGACTTTGTAGAAGATCGTAACATGGTCATGAGTAGCACAAGAGGACCACAGCAACCTAGCGCTCTTCAGATGGTCGAGTTACAAGATCAACCATGTGCTTATCCACTCACAGTACTTATGCAAGACAAGCTTGACTACGATTCCGTAATTCGATTATCGCCACACGATATCGTTTTGACGACAGCCTTGCATCACGTTAAAGCAATAATCACTATCGACTAAATGATATAGTCTTGACGATCGAAAATTTGCTCTCCGTAACTCAAAAATCGTCAAAACGTGATCGTTATAAGGTATGTTCCTTTGGGCTCCAGTATCTACTGCCAAGTACTTCTGGCTGCAGTCAACTACTTCTACTCTGTGGTCGAAGTTGTTCAAAGTAGTTCATTAATCTAGTTACAGAATGTTTCCAAACAAGAAAAAGACATCACCAATCAAAAGAAATTACGTAGTAGATTGTTGCTGTTGACATTTTTCTAGGTAAAAGTAAAATACAAAAACAAACAACCGAAATTAAATTGATATTGAGGTAAGATTTTACTTTTGGCAAAATGAAAGCATTCCATTCATCATCTACTGGGAAGTACTAAAAAGTACTTTGGAAGGCCCAATGGAACACGGCTATAGTAAAGTTTTATCATTTCGACGTGTTGTTCAATCGTTTAACTTGCCATGGTGATTTGGCATCAGTATCTGAATAATGAACAACAAATTTGATAGATATCACCGTCAAAACCTGCCCGCTGCTAAGGATAGATGGATAACCGATTTGGTTAGGTTACATCAAGTTTTGGCTGCACTTTTTCTTCACTTGTTCTTAATAAAAATTGACATTTTTTGGGCGTAACTGGCCTATAGGTAAAACAAATGTTTAATGCTTTTTTTAATATTTCACAAATAAAAATAAGATAAATACATAACTTACATTTTTTTTTTTTCATTGCCACCAAACATAAAAAAAACGCACAAATAAATTACAGAATTGTCATTTATGACAATGGTTAAAAAGTCAATCCTTCTCAAACTCTGATTTATAATAAACGATTGAAGCCTGATTCACAATCTGGCCAGGAAACGAGACGTGAGCGTGACGAGAACACGTTGTAGTTGTCAAACCAATTTCAAACAATGAAAGTATACCTGAGCCTACGTGTTGTAACTCTCGCATCGATAAAATCAGTCGAGAAACGATGAAAATTGAAACAAATCGTATGCGTTTTGTTCCATTTTCCATCGTTTCTCGACAAATTTTAACCATGCGAGAGTTACAGAACTTAGGCACTGGATATACACAATGCGGCGTTTCTCGTCGTCACGTCACGCCAAGAATTCGAAAAATTGAAAAAAAGACGCGACGTGACGACGATTTTCCTTGTTCCTATTTAATTTACAGATTTTTCACAAAAGATGTTATCAAATTGTGTCTAACAAATAAAGTTATTGATAAATCTATTGTCTTGTTTATATTTTATTGATTTTTTTTTACAAAAATAGATTTTTGTCGTAAAAACGCTCGCTGCATTGTGAATTGGGAGACGATTTTGTAACTAGAAAAAAATGACAGCGGTTCTCGTCACGCTCACGTCCCGTTTCCTCGTCGCATTGTGAATCGGGCATGACGTGAAGCAAATTGATGATGATAACGTGCACGATTATCGTTTTAAAAATTACAGAATGACCCCCCTGGTCTTTTCACTGAAGAAATTTACCAGACTGATTTAACCGATATTTTATTTTTCATCCAAATTCAACTGTTTTATTTTTCAATGACGATTTTCATTGCTGGCTATATAAGAGGCCTTAAAAAATTTTTTTAAATAATTTCTCAATTCCTAAAAATCTCTTACGTAAACAAATACATTATGTATATGCTGCTAGCTGATTGATATTCCTTTAAAAATTAGGTCTAACTTATACCTAGGTACATAATCTCCTTTAATTACTTAGTTACATGACTGATATTATTCAATTCACAATCAACTTAGTAAACAACTTCTACAATGGTAGAATAACAACATAGCACTATTAAAACTGAAGTGAAGACGAAGAGTGCTAATGTTCTCCATTATATTCATCCACACAGCAAATAAACACACTACGTCATACCATATAAATTCTGATTCATAAATTGCCGTATCGGAACCTACCTCGAACTTTGGAGATATTCTTCTATTAATTCCGCTGTGCTTTCCTCCCAGGCGACATTGTATCCTTGTTATTTTTATTTTGAGTCTTCCTCCAGTATTTATTTGGTCGTGCGGATGTATGTGATATTTATTGTAGTATTTTTATTTTTGTAATTTCTATGCTAAAACAGCTACGGTGTAATCCAAATATATGAAAACGATTGCTGTGATTATAACCCATGTATGTAAGTAGTTATCTCAACTTTTGTTTGCTTTGTCCATTTAAGGGGATATTTTTAAACTTTGCGAAAACACGTTACAGCATTTTGTATGTACATATGTATATAGGGGGGTATCCTTTTTCAGGGAAAAAACTTTGTTTACAGCGGAAAAATTTATTCCACGGGGCAGAGAGAAAAAAGAGAGGGTAGGAAATTCCTTCGTTAATTAATTAAAGGTACCAAGCTCTAGGGCCTCTCGTATAAAACTGCTAAAATGCAATAACATTTTCCAGGAGAACTTCAATTGTTACATGAAGATATATGACAACAAAAAACAAGAAACGGTTGATTTATAGGGGTAGAACATTCGTCCCAACATAATTACACTTTAAAATATAAACTTTTATCATCTCAGAATGAGAAATTCTTCTTTAAATTCTTATAAACTTTATATTATTTATAATATGACACTTTGATGTACACACAATAATTAATTTTTGCACTTGTATTTTCCAGAAAAGGACAATATTTTTACGCTCGTAGGATATTGTCCGAACGTTATGAAAATCTCTCGCAGACTGGATGGTGCGGAAACTTAACTTACTCTTGGTTTGTGCTTTTCCTTGCTTTTGATTTGGATGCTTGTTATGAATAGAGAGTGGATCCTCTGTGGAACTTATTCTTCTGAACATTCAACGTATTGTATAATCACCCACAGTGTGATTACATATACGAATAAACACATATACACTAAAACCCCGATTCCGGGGTACGTGCTCATTATTTTAAAGATATGGTAAGAATGCTCCACTCCAATAACAACATAAATCCTTCTAGCTTCTGTTTTGAACCCTTACGACCGCGTGTTTTCCAGAGAAGAGCTTTTGGTATCTTTATATCATATAACGTTTTAAAGCTTTTTCTTGCCTTTACCAAATGCCAGTGACTTTTGTTTGTTAGCAGTTGGTTCCACCCGCGAATACTTTATCAGCCAAAAATTTAATGAATACAAGTCTCTGAAGGAAGACTCACTTTGTCCTCTTAGCTCTATTTTCAATTCGTCCTTTTGCATAATTGTAATTGGAAGCAGCATTACCGTTGTGCACAGAATTTTCAAATACCACCGTGAGTTACGTTAGGGAGCTTAATAGAAAATTCCGAAGAGAGTACCTACGATAACTTTGGCGCCCAAAATTGATAACGGTTTTTTTGTAGAGGGGTCAAAAACAAGCATTTTTTACTATGACAGGGGGGGGGGCTATCTCGCCCCGTTTATGAAGTAGAGACAATTTTATAAAAAAATAAAAAAAAAATTATTAAAAACCAACGGCAACACAAGTCCCCAAAAAAATCCGGTTAGGTTCACCCAATTTCTTCACAGAAGTACTAAGCCAGCCTAGTACCCAGTCCAGCTAGACCAGGTACTAGCTCTGGTACTCGGTCCTAACGAAAAGTTAGTACCTATACATTTCTTCACATCACTAGTACCGGATCTAAATTCACCAAGCGGTACTAGGACTTAATACGTCTAAAACTGGTCTAATTCTGATTTTGACAATAATTTGGCATTTCAAATATTATTTTGATGTTTATTTTGAATGAGCGATTTTTTTTCGAATGAATTGTGTCAATTTTATAGTAGTATAGAGAGTGGGAAGATGCAAAATTGCAATGAAATCCTGCCGACATTTACAGGAGTGATCAGTGGTGAATCAGCTTCCAGATGAAGCACTTGATATCGGTAGAAGATTGTGTGTTAGTTTTTGCGTGGAGTTTTTGATAACTTTCTGTTTACGTATGTGTGTGATAGGCTTGGAGTAATGTCCTTTATTGTGTCCATTTCATGTTCGGTTCATGCAATGCATTGGTCGTGTTCGGGGAAATATCCAGAGCTATCAGGATAAGTTTTGTGTTTGTCTTTTTGATAGCTTGTCGAAACTGTCTTCAACACTATTAATCGTCTTAGATATGACGTTGTTTCTCGATATAATGTCTATAAACCGTGGCAATATGTACTTTTACGACTGCATTAACGTCCACGCAGTACAATACATATATTTGTTCTCATTATGTCATCCCACGTATATATGTAAATGGACCACTTATTCTTCACTGTGCAGTTGAACGTAAAGTTGCAGTTGGTGTGGATTAAAAGTACTAAAGTAAAGGTGGGGTCAGTACGAAGTTAGCTTGCAAAACAAACATTTTAAATTGCGGACAACAAAAATTAGATTCAGTCCCTACACTTATAAGGTCATTACAAAATACATACATTATATATGTACCTAGGTACCATAAGAAAATGAAAAATCCACAAAACCAATAAAATCCGAATTTATTGCCTATTTAATAAACTACAACCAAAAAACTATCGAAAATCAGCAACGAATTCATTGAAAAAATGAAAGAAATTACTCTGATTCAGGTATTAGCGCCACTAGACTGCCGATTTTAAAGTCCCAGCTAATACCGAGTCCTAAGGAGTGCTCGGTACCAACTTGACAGAACTAGGGCTTAGTACTTATGTGAAGAAATCATTTGGTACCGATTTGAGTACTAACGACTGGTATAATAACCAGGTACTATCTGATTTTGAGGAGTCAGCTAGTACCGAGACCTAACTAATACTCGGTACCAAATTGAAAGGACTAGGGACTAGAACTTGTGTGAAGAAATGAGTTGATACCGATTTGAGTACTAATTTTAGGACTAGTACTGGTACTAGCGTTAGGACTCTGTGAAGAAATTGGCCGACAATTAGGTTTTATGTTTTCTAGTTTTTAAGAAAATTGAAAATTTCTATAACTACTTTTTTATGATATTTTTGTTTTTTTTTTGGTATTTACGGTGATGGCACCAGTACGATAACTAGGGTGCCCCAAATTGGTTTAATTCGATACTTTTTATTCGAACACAGAACAAAACGGTTGTCTTATTTCAGATATAAAATTGGCGACTAGGGCAAACAAAATAAAGCAAATAAATAATATTATATTCTGGTTCCTTTTTCATTTCATAATAATGGACCACAACTTTGGTATGTATTCAATTAATATAACTTTCAAATAAATATAAATATAAATTGGATGAAAATTCTGCACAACAAATATCATTGATTGCGTTAGAAATGAATTCGGAGCGCAGATCATTTACATTTGTCAGACTATAAAAAAAATGTTAGGAGCGTAGATAAATATGTATCTATAGAAGAAGCGTTAGAATGAATTCGAAGCGCAGATAATAATATAAAAAAAAGCGTTAGAAATTAATTCGGAGCGCAATTAGAAGAAAATGGTGTAGGCATGAGCATAGAAATTTTCATTAAATTGTTGTTTTATTTCAGGACCAACAGCACAATTTGGATTAGGTCCACCATCATTTGAGGACAAATTTGTCATTCTTGCTGCGGAAAAGATCATTTCTCCAATCGGTGCCGCTCCCAAAAGCGGAAATCAGAACAAAACTACTCGTACCCGAAGAAAAACAAATTCAAACGAGAAGGTGAAGGTGAAGGTGAAGGTGAACAAGTGAATTTGGTTAAAAGTTTCCAGGAGTATGATGACATTTTCTGCGATATCAACGAATCATCCAGCAGCAATAAATTATGGTGCAAAATTGGTGGCATCGAAAAGGAAATCATTGTCGACTCTGGTAATCGGCATTATATTGTCGATAGAGAAACTTGGCTGGAATTTAAAGCGAACAACGTTTGTACCATATTTAGAAAAAAGGAAGTTGACGTTAATCTAATGTCGTTTTCGATTGGATTTTCGGTAAATTGTACTCCTTTTCAATTCCAATCGAATATGAAAACACTGACTTTCCTAAATTTACACACACACTACCAAAGCTGCCATTTAACAAAATGGCTTCTTCAAGTAGTTATCACTTTTGACAAGTAATCCAACGAAAAACTTTATATGTATGTGTGTGTTCCTCATCTACTCCAAAATGAAATTGGGGACAGAAGAACACTCCGAAAACATTACTCGGAACAGCCAATCGAAGGCTTTTGGAGTAGTAGGAGTGAAAAAGGAGTGTAAAAGGAGTACTCCGTACATCCAAACGAAAACGACATAACAGCATACGGTGGCTATCACTCAAATTTCTTAGGAATGTTTTGTGCTATCATAGAGGTTGGTCAAAATAAAACTGAAATTCATTTTTATGTTGCCAACTAGTATGAACGAGTATAAAATTACTTATTGGTTATCAAACTGCATTTGCACTCGGAATTCTCAAGATTGGTTACGAAATCAATCAAATCGAGCATGGAGAACTTAGCAAAATCAAAGATATTCAGGTAGAAATACCAATAAAACTTGACGCTAAACCTGTTTAACAACCATATCGTAGAGTATTTAAAAATTATTATCGATTCAAAGATCGATGAGTTATTACAAAAAGGAATAATCGAGAGACCTAAAACGTCAAGATGGATTTCACCCTTAGTAATAGTTCCAAAAGGAGACGATGTTCAAGCTAGTGTTGATATGCGTAGAGCAAATGAAGCTGTCGAACGTGAAAATCGTCCATTGCCCACTATGGAAGATTTTTACCAGAATTAAGAATGTCCAAGTAAATTTTCGAAGCTTGATGTAAACAAGATTTCCATCAAATTGAAATTGCTCCTGGTTCCCGGGAGATAACCACCTTCATAACAAAAAAAGGTTTATTTCGTTATGAACGTTTGATGTTCGGAATAACTTGTGCACCGGAAATTTTTCAGAAAATAATGGAAACGATTCTGAAAGGATGTGACGGCTGTTTGAATTTCATGGACGATATAATTGTCTTTGCCCAAACCAAAGAACTACATGATGCCCGTATACAAAAAGTATTAAAACGTCTTCGAGATTATGATGTCACTTTAAACAATGATAAGTGTGTATTTGGAGTGAATGAAATTCAATTTTTGGGTCATTGCTTATCGAATAACGGTATTAAACCTTCTGAAGATTAATAATTAGCTATCAAGGAATTTCATGAGCCAAGATCGGTTGAAGAGATTAGAAGTTTTTTAGATTCGGTGAATTTCTTGGGAAAATACCGTAACAGAACTACTTCGAAAACTGACAAAAAGATACTCTGTATTTGAATGGAGCGCAGAGCAAAAAAGTGCATTTGAAACCTTAAAACTAAAAATATCATCAGATACAACACTTGGTTACTATGACGTAAACGAAAACAATAGAACACAAGTTATTGCTGATGCCAGTCCGGTCGGCCTAGGGGCAATTTTGATCCAATTTAGTGACAACATACCACGAGTTATTTCATATGCAAATCGTAGTTTAACTGATGTTGAAAAAAGGTATGCTCAAACTGAAAAAGAAGCGTTCGCATTAGTTTGGGCTGTTGAAAGATTTCATTTTTATCTTTTTGGAAGAGAATTTGAATTAGTTACGGACCTTAAACCTTTAGAAGTAATATTTGGAGCAAAATCTAAGCCATGTGCACGTATAGAGAGATGGGTTCTACGCCTACAGTCCTAAAAAATTTAAGGTAAATTACAAACCTGGTAAAACCAATATCGCCATATCCCATTGTCAAGATTAATTCAGGAGAAATTACCGCAATTATTTTCAAAATCCAAATCCGACGAATATGTTGCGTGGATTCTATCATACGCTGAGCCAAAAGCGATCAAACTAGACGAAATCAGTTCCAAATCTTCAAAGGATGCTAACATTAATGCTGTCAAAAGTGCTATCTTTGACAATATTTGGAATGAGCTTTCAAAACCATATAAACTTTTAGAAAACAAGCTCTGCTTTGAAAGTGGAATATTGCTACTTGGAGTTCGCATCGTCTTACCAGCGATATTGATACTGTGGCAAAGAGCCTTAGAACTAGCTCATGAAGGTCATCCGGGAATGTCAGTCGTGAAAAGACGTTTGCGCGAGTTAAAAAAAAACAAAATTGTTTTTCTTAGATGCAGCTAGTGCTGCGTGTATTTACAAACTCAAACTCATTTCATCCAAGTACAAATTTTTATGTTACAATTTTGATTACTAAGCAAAATAATGTGGGAAATTGAAATTGAAATTAAATTGAAGACAAAGCATATTTTAAATATGGTGTTGAAGTTAACGATATGAAATATGATTATTAAAAGAGAATATATAATTGGAATTGAAATCTGCTTATTAGAAAAAATATAAATATTAAAAGAATGCAATGACTGCGATAGTTGTCGATAGGGTTGATGATCGTTGTTCTGACATGTGCTGGGTGGGGTATGTAACTCCTCCCCCCTAAGAATGGAGCGATGGCCAGAGAAAATGCATTCCTGTTGTTTCGGTGCCAGGAGCGATGATTTTTATAGGTACGGATAGGGATTCTGTAGGCTGATGAATGGTTGGAATAGTGAATGATGTTTTTGGTGTTTGATGCTGTTTAATTATGCAGATTAGTATGATGAGAATAATGAGACTGAATATTATAATTGTGTTGATCATCAGAATGTTGGTTTGTGAGGTTCTTGTGTGTAGAGTTAGGATTAATTCTGTATTTTTAAACTGGTAACTTTGAAGTTTTTGTAGATTCGGTATTTGTATAATTGATGATGAATTTATTTGATTTACTTGTGATGGAAAAATGTGAATATCTTCCCAAAATATTTGTTCGTTATAGGGCCCATACACCACACATGCCTGCATGCGCAATAGAGTGATTGCGCATGCAAACTGCGAGTGTATGGTGTTGAATGTGTGGTTGTGCATGCGGCATGAGTGATTTCAAAAAATTTTGATATTTTCTTGTTTGTGCATGCAAGCATGTGTGGTGTGTGTGCTACATTTGCTCAGTCAAGCTTGAAATATTAAGAAGTTGTCAACTCAGCGATGAACACACGACTAAATATTGTACAGTTTGCATGAGTAGTGTATGTTGAAGCGTGATTGTGCATTCTTTTATTTGGCCATGCAGGTATGTGTGGTGTATGGGCCCTATTACTTTCGTAGAAAATTTGATTAAACTCGATCTCGCAGTTTTCAAAGTGAATTAGTTGAGTTTTTGAAGATGTGGTTCACCGGTGGTCTTGATGTATGTTTCGGGGATGTTGGTCACTAATAAGTAGTTATGTTCTGGTTGCATAATTTCGACTTTTTCATGTTTTTCTTCAAGATCACAATTAGCAGGAAGATTTTTGAGGAGGTTGGTGATGCAGCTATTGTTGAGTTTTTGTTGATGTTTGTCTGCTTCTTTGCAATAGTAAGTTCCCTCGATTTGTTGGCATTTTTTGTCAAAGTAAAATATTTTATTAGGATTGGACATGATATAAGGTTTGGTGATGATAAATTAAGTGTTATTAAGAGGAAGGGGAATAATGTGAAAAAAGGAGAAAGTTTCTGTGGAAATTGGTGGGATTCTTATATTGAATATTATATTAGTATCATTGTATAGCTTGTAGACCAAGGAGCTCATAAATTTGTTCATCGTGTAATCGAGTTCATCAGAATTTAGTATCTGTTTATAGCTTCTGCTATATTAGAAAGATGACCATTTAACAAATCAATGTTATAATTTATTTGATTCAGGTATTGGGAGTACCTCTGATTGCGGTTTTATCTGATTTGATTTGATTTTGGGAATACCTTAAATAACCTTAGTTTCTTGTTGTTTGCTTATGTGGTCAGTAATGTTTGTAAATCTCTGTGTCATTTGATTGTTTAATTGAGTGATCCTGTTAATTTTGTCCTTTACTAGCAGTTGGTATTGTGTCAGTTGGTCTATTTGGTTATTTAGATGCATGGCATCATCTGCGTCCATGTTTCCTGTTATGCTTTTAAGTACGGAACCAAGTCCATTTATAAGTCCTCTTTTGTGTCTGAACTTTGGCATCAATGTTTCTAATTTTGCTCTTAGTTCGTCAAATTTGACGTTTATAATGGTCAACGAGTCTTATTTTGTACTTATTTTGTCTATATTTTGTTTGTATGAGTCGAACTTGATAACGTGTACTAGGTTATCGTAGTTGTTTATGATTCTGCTTGTTCCTAATTTCATAGGAAGAATTCCCATGTTTCCACTCAGTTCATGCAGTTCCATCTTATGTCCTTTGGCTATTGTTATTAGTGTTGCCGTTGTCATGAGTCTGAAATTTTCGTTTGAGTTTTATGTTTGATTTATGGAGTTTCTTGTGGTCATTAGTAATAACTGTAACTTTATTATTTGTTTTAATTCTATGTTTACTAAATCTAGGTGTTAATTTATTTCGTCTAAATTCTTTTCTATATACGATTGAATTTTCCTTAAGATCTACGGCATTTTTTCGATTTTTATTAATTTTTTCAATGTTCTTAAATACTACTTTCTCTAATCTTTCTTTTATAATTTTTCTTGAAATTCATTCAGTTTTTGAAGATACTCATGTTCATTTTTTACTTCTTTATTAAACTTATAAGTCCTACCGTAAAATAATTCATACTTGGTATAATTTGTAGATGTGTGAATGGAATTGTTATAATTAATTATAGTTTCGCTTAAAATAGAGCTATGGTGTCTTTCTTTCTTCTTATTGTAAATTATTCATTAAATTTCAGTGAGTGTTGAGTGTAATCGCTCTACGGGGCTATTGCTGCTAGACTGTTGAAAAGATGTTATATGCAAGTTATTACAGTTATTACAGAAATCTTTAAAAATTATGGCTGTGAATTCTGATCCTTGATCGGATACTAAATGATTGGGTATGCCGTGAAGGCTAGTAAAATGTTTAATAGATTTTATTATATTTAGGCTATTCTGCACTGTGAGTGGGTATGCGGCTGCAAATTTTGAGAATTTGTCAATTATTGTTAGGATTTTTCTATTATTTATACTATAGCCATCTATGTGGATTATATTAAGTGGTTTCTTTGGAGTTGGCGGGATTTCGTGTTTTATTTTTGGAGGGTTTCGGTCATACTTCATAAGTTGACAGGTTTTGCAATTATTTATTATTGTTGTAATTTTTTCTTCATATACGGAAAAAAGTATTGTGGAATATTCATAGACATTGTTTAAGACGTTGCTATGAAAAACCTTGGTTTATCATATCTAAATAACACTGAATAAACCACAGTCTAAGATAAACTGGGGTTTAAAAGTGACTATGAATATGCCCCATTGTCTTTTTAAATGTAGTAGTGATTCATTGATCCCTCTATGGTTATTATTATCATTGTTTGTTATATCTGTTAAAATGTGGGTGCAACGGATAAGTCTTGCTGTTAGAGAAGTATTTTGAATACACTTCTTGTACAAATCTGAATGTTTCGTTATCTGTGTATATTGCACAGCATTTGTTTGGGGGTAAATGCAGTTTAAAAATGTCTGTAATGTTAGTTTCAGCAAAGTCTTGTTTGTATATAGTTCTTCTTTGTTTGTTTTTGAACAGCATTTCGAGTTTTGGTGGTTTGTCCACGTCGTTTTTCTTTAAGATAAGCTGTATATTGAATTCGTCTAGAGGTCGTTCCGGAATGAATATATTGTCGTCTAAATTTTCAGCTGCAGAATGAATGGTAGCAGCAGTTGTTTCGTTACTATTTAATTCTGTGCTATTATTTAAAGGTTGTGTTCGAATACGACTTAAGGCGTCTGCATTGGAATTTAGTTTTCCTTTTTTATAGATTATTTCATAATCAAATTCTTCTAGTTTTAAACGCCATCTGATTAATTTGGAATTCAGGTCTTTAAGACTCATAAGCCATTGCAAGGGCTTGTGATCGGTTATATTTTTGAATTTTTGACGGAATAAATATGGGCGGAAATATTTGGTTGCCCAAACAATTGCCAATAATTCTTTTTCGATCGTGGAATAATTAGTCTCTGAATCTGTTAAAGTTCGACTGGCGTAACAGATAGGTTTATCGAAACCTGTGGTGCCTTGGGATAAAATTGCACCTAGAGCAAAATTTCTGGCATCAGTAGTCAGGAGGAATGGTTTAGGGCCAGTTTCACAGTCGACACTTACCGGAATAAGTGGCACTTAAAATTCCCATATGCGGAATTTAAGCTAAATTTCATAGCCAGCGTAAGTGGAACTTAAGTCACCAACATCGGAGACTTAATAAGTGCCACTTATTCAGGTAACAGAGCGCTGTGATATTTTGAATTAATCTTTCACATTCCGCACTTAAGTGTCACTTTTCTGACTGTGAAACTGGCCCTTAGTAAAGTCAGGATACTGTTATATCGGATGGTTAATTAGTAGTTCTTTGCTCATTTCAAATGCTTTAACATATTTTTCATTTAAGTCGATAGTCCTACCTTTCTTTAGGCACTCTGTAAGTGGTTTTGTTAGTTTAGCAAAATCTTTGATAAACTTACGGTTATAGCCTAGGAGACCTAAAAAAGATTTAATTTCTTTTTGGGTTCTAGGTATTGGTAATTTTTTAATTGCCGAAATTTTGTCAGGGTTCGGTTTGACACCTTCGCTTGTGACTATATGACCTAAGAAAGCTACTTCTTTACGAAGGAATTCGGATTTGTCTATCTGAATTTTGAAATTTGCCTCACGTAACCTATTGAAGACTTTTTTTTATATTCTCGGTGTGTTCTTGGAGTGACGTAGAAAAGATGATAATATCATCTTAATATACAAGGCAGAAATTTCCTTGAAGGTCCCTAAGAAGATTGTCCATTAACCTTTGAAAGGTTGATGGAGCGTTCTTTAGCCCAAAGGGCATTCTTAAATACTCGTAGTGTCCACTTTCTACAGTGAACGCTGTTTTTTCTATATCCTTCTGTTTCATCTCGATCTGGTGAAACCCGCTGGCAAGATCTAATGTTGTGAAGTATATACTTCTGCCTAGCTTATCTAACACATCGTTGATGTTTGTAAAGGGTATTTGTCACTAACTGTTTTTTCGTTCAATTTTCGGTAGTCAATGACGTGCCGCCATTTGACTTTCCCACTGGCATCCTTTTTCTTTGGGACTATCCAAATTGGGGAACTCCAGGGTGAATAGCTGGGTCCAATAGCACCCATTTCCAGCATTTGTTGTATTTGTGACTGTACTTCCTCTTTATGGATATCGACACATCTATAAGATTTTGAGTAAATGGGGATATCGTCTTTGGTATTTATACTATGTTTTATTTTGTTAGTGAAAGTTAATTTCTGTCCTTCTTTGAGGAAAAGTCTTTATATGAACGGCATAGTTTATGAATAACTTTCCTTTCTTCGATATTGAGATGGTTGGTTCGGATAAGGTTTGTTATATCATCAGATGTTATAGGTTCTGATTCGGGGCTTTGGCTATTAATCGCAAAATTATTCAATTCACAAAATTCTTGTTTGTTGAATTTCGTAACTTTGAGGGGTTGTTCTAGGAATAGAGTTTTTTCTGAATTGGAGGTATTAATGACTAAGAGATTTGTGTACCATTTGACTGTGTGATATATGCCTTCTGGAATGTGCAGATGAGGTGTAATATAAATGTTTTGAATAAGGATGTCTGTTTCTTCTACGTCTACCGGTAATTTAACTATTGTTTTTGAGTTTGCCGAAAGTATATATTTTTGAGATATGAAATGGGGATATCGTCTTTGGTATTTATACTATGTTTTATTTTGTTAGTGAAAGTTAATTTCTGTCCTTCTTTGAGGAAAAGTCTTTATATGAACGGCATAGTTTATGAATAACTATCCTTTCTTCGATATTGAGATGGTTGGTTCGGATAAGGTTTGTTATATCATTAGATGTTATAGGTTCTGATTCGGGGCTTTGGCTATTAATCGCAAAATTATTCAATTCACAAAATTCTTGTTTGTTGAATTTCGTAACTTTGAGGGGTTGTTCTAGGAATAGAGTTTTTTCTGAATTGGAGGTATTAATGACTAAGAGATTTGTGTACCATTTGAATGTGTGATATATGCCTTCTGGAATGTGCAGATGAGGTGTAATATAAATGTTTTGAATAAGGATGTCTGTTTCTTCTACGTCTACCGGTAATTTAACTATTGTTTTTGAGTTTGCCGAAAGTATATATTTTTGAGATATGAAATTAGGTTTTAGTTCTGGTGGTAATTTAGAATTTCGGGTGATAATAAGTTTGTTGGCTAAATCAATCTTTGCTCCTTACGCAGTAAGAGCGTCAAGTCCTAGTAGACCATCAAAGTATCCGTGGAAACGGAAAACTAAGAATCTGGTTTCTCCAGGCTGATGGAATTCTACAAAATTGGGAAAATGAACTTCTTTATTTATTTTATGTGTGTTTAGAATTGTTTTAATAGGTGTTGGTTCTATTCAAACTAAATAATTGGGGTGTACATATTCGGGACTAATAAATGAAGTACTGGCTCCTGTATCTATTAGAAATTTTAATGGACGACCAGATATTAATGCAGGTAAGAACTGTACGGTGTTTGTTAATGTCTACGTATCCAATTGGTTGGTCGGGGCATGTATGAAAAAATGTTCGTCATCTAATTCATGCATAACATCTAACAATTCAAGATCTTGTTGATCAGGGTAATTATTATAGTCGTAGTAGGAATCTAAATGTTGGTAAGTATTAATTGTATCAGTAGAGGATTCTTTGTCATTTGAGATATTATCTGCTTCTTGTGGGACAATTACATTATGCAATTCTTGTTTCCTGAAATTTTGATGTTCATTTTTAGTGACATTGGATGGAGATGGTTGTGTCAAACGAGTAACTCTAGTGGAACCGAGTTCCATTGGTTGAAATTTCCTTTGTTGGTTCTGCGAAAACTATGGTTGATAATTTTTTTGTGGTTTTTGAGATTGTGGTTGAAAATTCATATGTTGTTGTGGGGACCATTGTTGAAAGTATTGCTGGGGTTGTGGTCTTGGTGGATTGAATGGAGATGTATTATATGGGGAATTGAAATGTTGGGATTGTGGTCTTTGTTGGTTGAATGAAAAAGTATTATATGGGGGATTGAAATGTTGGGGCTGTGGTCTTTGTTGGTTAAATGAAAATGTATAAACGGGGAGTTAGAATTTTGGGGTTGTCTTTTTTGTATTTCAGATGTTTTCTTGTACATCCTATTGTCGAATAACATATTTTTTTTCGAGTAAAATATGTTCTGTTCTTGGATGCAGAATGCAAATGCTTGTGGCAATGAGTTGGGTTTCATTGCACGAATGGTTGAACCAAGGGGTCCTCTTAAACCAACTAAAAATGTGTTGAGGCACATTTCCTCATAAAGGTCGTTTTTGGCTTTGATTACGTTTAAATTCGTATCATGAACCTTAATGTGGTTCCTAATAGTAGCAAATATTTCGATAACTTTACTGTAAAACTGTTCGACAGTGTCTTGGTATTGCTTAAGGTTGTGTAGATCTCGGATGGAGAAGTTTCGTTTCTTTTATCACTGTAATGCAAAACTAAATTGCCTCTAATGGCTGTCCAAGAGAGTGGAGTGCCATACATGTTAAGGATCTCATTGGCAGGGCCAATAATTTTGTTGCGAATGGCTCGCAAGAGTATTTTTCCTTGAACTGTTCCATCTACTTCCGGAATGAGAGATAAAATTTCTTCTACATTTTGAATAAATTCAAAAAGGAGTCTCGGATTGCCATCAAATTTAGGCAAGTCCTTTATAGCATCAAGAACTCTGAGTGCTTTGAAAACGTCAGTAGTTTCGTTTGTTCGATTGTCATCACTATTTGCCATTTCTAATTTATTTTCTTGTTTTATTGTTTCACTTAAAAAAATATTGTCAGAGTCAGTTAACGTAAGATTATTTAAGAGACTATTAAGGTTGCTTAATGTATTATTTCCTTGTTTCAAACTTGCTTGTTAATATTTTTCTTGTTCTAATTAATTTAATCGTTCTATTGAAATATCACCTAATTTTATGCTTTCATCAACGTCACTAACCGATTCTTCTTCTGAACTTTCGCTTATATTTTCTAAATTAACTCGTAAATATGGAGATTCCCTTGATCTACTTTTTTTTATTAGACATGGATTGGATAAAGGATTAAGAATAATTAAGGATAAATATTTTTCCTTTTGACTTACATGCGAATATATCTTAGGATAGTTTTCATTGCTTTGTTTTCTTTTTATCAGCTACCAGGAATCATCAAGTACTTCCGATAATGTCAATTAGCCTTTATTATTTGTTTTAAACGATGACCCGTCGTTTTGTTGGAATTTGTATACAGATTTTATTTTCACTGCCACTACACCTCTTGATAGGTTCTCGGTGATGAGGATTAGAATACTATTTAATTTTGAGTCAATATTATCTATGTTCTCTCGATATTGATCAATTTTGCCCGATCACAACTACCAAAAAAAAAATGTCTTCACTGGACTACACGACTGCGCCAGTTAAGGTTGGTTTCGCGGCAGGAATACAAAAAAAGAAAATAGTTTTTCTTAGGTGCAGCTAAGTGCTGCGTGTATTTACAAACTCAAACTCATTTCATCCAAGTACAAATTTTTATGTTACAATTTTGATTACTAAGCAAAATAATGTGGGAAATTGAAATTGAAATTAAATTGAAGACAAAGCATATTTTAAATATGGTGTTGAAGTTAACGATAT
The DNA here is from genome assembly GCA_932273885.2 of Leucozona laternaria. Taxonomy (NCBI): domain Eukaryota; kingdom Metazoa; phylum Arthropoda; class Insecta; order Diptera; family Syrphidae; genus Leucozona; species Leucozona laternaria. The sequence continues at coordinate 58,191,250 of OW026366.1, forward strand.
GAAATATGATTATTAAAAGAGAATATATAATTGGAATTGAAATCTGATTATTGGAAAAAATATAAATATTAAAAGAATGCAATGACTGCGATAGTTGTCGATGGGGTTGATGATCGTTGTTCTGACATGTGCTGGGTGGGGTATGTAACTCGCGCCAAAGTGCGGTGGCCAAAATTAGATGAACAAGTTGAAAACTTTGTAAAAAAAAGTGCAAGGGATGCACTTTAGTCAGTGCACCGTCAGTTCCAGAACCAATAAAGCTAACAATTTCGCCATCTCAGCCATGGCAGCATCTTGCAATTGACTTCTGTGGGCCATTGCAATCAGGTCATTATATTTTTGTTGTTGTCGACTACTATAGTCGTTTTGTTGAAGTTGTGCCCATGAAGAAAATAGACACAGCTGAAACGATCAAAGTGCTCAAGACTATATTTGCGCGGTTTGTCATTCCACTTTCAGTTACAGCTGATAATGGCCCACAATTTAAAAGGCATTTCAAAAATTTTGTGAATCAAACAATAGGTCTGTTTCTTTAGTTTTGGGAAAAGTTTGGGAAAAAGTTCGGGAAAAAGTTTGGGCTCGAGCTTTTTGATGTTGTTGTTGTAATTTTTGACCAGAAATAAAAAGTAAGGAAACGCATTTGGGATGTTTCTGGGTAAACGTCACATTATTTGACAACAGAAATTATTAGTATCAAAAGAAAACAATTTTTTTGAAAATGACCCATTCAGACGTGAATGCGAAAATCAGGGGATTAATAGTTCTACTAAATGAAGAGGAAGATAGCAGTGATGACGAAAAACATGAGGACGAGGACGACAATGTTATTAAGCAGCTGCAACTACAATTAAATGAATAAAAACTTCTCTCGACATTGTTGCAGCCCCTCCGAAACCAAAGAAACTCGGTGAAGAACTATGCGGAAGAAGTTGTTGCAAAATACAGTGAAGAGGAATTCCGAACTCATTTCAGATTGAACACAAGCATCTTCAAAGTTCTAGTACAGCGTTTTGAGGCATCTAAATCTTTTGAGGATCTTCGCTTCGACAAACGGGTATCTGCTTCGAAACATATGCTCATATTTCCTTGGTTTGCTGGACATGAAGCCAGCTGCTTTAGAGACATTGGTGATCGCTTCAATATTTGCATTGCAACTGTGAGCCGCGTAGTTTCAAGAGTAACTTATTTTTTAAGTAATTTGGCTTAAGAAGTTATAGTTTGGCCTGATCAAAAACGAATGGAGGACACCAGTAACTTTTTCCTGGCAAAAAATGGGTTTCCGAAAGTTATTGGATATATTTGTTGGTTATCCTGGATCCACGCATGACAGTAGAGTTTTCCGAAATTCGTTCATTTATCCCAAATTTGAAGCATTGTGTAAAGGTAAGTACATTACAAAAAACTTAAAAACTTTAATTTAAATCATCAATTTCCAGATAACTTTGTATTAGGAGATTCTGCTTATCCGCTATCAACAAATCTCTTAACACCGTATAAAGACAACGGGCATCTATCTGCTGCACAAAATCATTTCAACATACAACTAAGCTCATGTAGAGTATTCATTGAGCACAGTTTTGGAATCCTCAAACAACGTTTCCGTCAACTTTACTACTGTAAGCTAAGAGGAATGCCAAAACTGTGCCACTTCATACGAGCTTGCTGTGTTTTGCATAATCTTGCTGGCGAAAATGATTTAGATTTTGACCTAACCACGGAAAAAGACACATCTAATTCAGAAGCTACAGACCAAAGTAGAAATACAAACCTTGCCAAAACTATCCGAGACTCTATTTGCTCAAATTTATGGAGAATTAAAACTAATCCTCAATAAAATTATAGAAATCAGTTTAGTTTTTATTTTATTACTATAGTCGTTCCATTAAATCTTTTAAAATACCATTTCGCTCCTTCATTATTGCGTTGCGCTCAGAGCTTAGTTCAATAATCGTGTTGCGTTCATCGGAACTTTTTTTTAAGCATTCAACGATTTCACAGTGCTGCTTTTGTCGTTCTTCGCGTAGTAACCGAAGTTCATTTGCAATGTTATTGTTTTGAGAATTCCTTGCCGAAGGAGGGCCAGATGGACTGGGGATTAAAGTTTGGCTTTCTGAAAACAGAATGCATTTACACAAAAAATAATAAAAAAATATTTTTGTCCTTACGCGTGATCGAAGTATTCGGTTCCATATCTTTGTCTGTAAGTTCTTGGAGATCTTCTCTACAAAGGACATCGGTCTGACCTGTGCCAAGGATGGTGTCTGGATATACCGACGCCCTATTGTTCAGAATTTCACCAAGTTCCCTGAAAAAAAAGCCATTAAAAATAGTTTTATTGCAATAAAATTGCATTACTTACTTTTCATATGCACAACATTCTCTACCGCGGCCACTTTTGTTGCTGTGCGATTTTACCTTCTTATAATTCCTCTCCAACCCTCTGTATTTGTTCTCGATTTGAGTGCACGTAAAGTTGTAATTAAGTGCCCTGAGTTGCAGCTCTATCGACTTCCACATCTTTGCTTTCGTTTTTAAGGCGAATGACTTCCCAACCTTTGGTCTCAATTCCAAAACTAATGCCAGCATCAACTTTACGGCTGCATCAACCCACACATCAGAATCTTCTGTGCCTTCGTTTCCAATTGGGACAAAATCTGATTCAGAGCAGTCATCATTTGTCTCAGCATGTCTGAAAATTTCTTCACGAAATTCAGGATCTGTAACTAAGTTGTTGTAAGAGAAAATGATGCAATTTCATTAAAATACACTTACCATTTTGGGCTCTTTGAAAGGAGCCAGGCGAAATATTTATTGTAATATTTGTTGCCATTTAATTAATTTATTTGTTTTTGTTTTAATTTATTTAATTTCATATAATACACTTTCAAATTTCATATTTTCCAATCAGCTGATTTCTTGTTTGACAAGCAAGAAAGTGCAGTAGGTTAAATGTTCGGGTAGATTCTTGCTGGAGGGGAAATGAAAAAAATAAAAAAAAAGTCAAAAGCTCTGGCATTTTCGTGCCAGAAAAAAGTAAAGAAACACGTTTTGGGTAGATTTGGGATACCACGGGATCCCGCGGGCGAGTAAAGAAACAGACCTAATATTAACCTTATCAGCACGATCCCTTACTGGCCCCAGCAAAATGGCGAAGTAGAAAGACAAAATCGCTCGCTACTTAAAAGGTTCAAAATCAGCCAAGAAACAAAACGTGATTGGAAAGAAGATCTTTGAATTGAATTGAATTTTATTGAGTCTTTAATTTTAGCTTACATGTTTGTCTTATTTTAACGATTGCTCAGGATGAAATGAAGCGGCTATAATGTATTGCCGTCTTTTTCTTTTGTGTCTTTATGGAAAGCCTCGTGGGGGTCATTTTTTATATAAAGTACATTATATTGTAATGTTCTAAATAGGTTCGATAGTAAAACTTATTTCCTTTAAATAATAACGTCCACTTATTTAGTTTACAAAACACACACTTTATTTCACTTCAAATCTATTTGATTATTCTCCAATCACAATAGTATGCAAATTAAAATTCATTTCCGGATACACTTTTACTTCTTACTTTACGTTATCACATTCAAAATTTAACTGTCTACTCGCTCGAAAACATCTCCTTATATAGGGAAGTAAATAGTTCTAGTCTTCACCATAGAAACACCATATAAAGATGACAATCTTTCGTACGTTTCACCCTCCAAAACCAATTTGTTTACATTGTTGTATTTGTAATTTCATCCCGTGTCGATGAATAGATGTGAATTGCAACAACAATTTAATGGGGTGGGTTTGTTCTGTTTTGCTTGATCGACCATTTTGTATGTGCAAATAACGCCGCCATCTTTAAAAAAATTCCAACTCACCAGCTTTTCACCATGAAAATGGGGGATGTAAGGTGGGATATCGGGTTGTGTTGAAAGAAACACAAATTTAATGATGCTAAGTCCGCTATTACACGACGACTTTGGCGTAATGAAACTTCTTTAATCTTTTTCGAAAATTCATCTTGTGAGTTTGGAATTTCCCTTTAGTTTGATTGGTTATTAAAATTTTCAATGCTCTCTATATACATATATGTATTTATATTAACATTCACCATACAGTTATACATTACGCTATACAAAAAACAGAAATAAATGAAGCGACTTGTTATATAAACAAGGAATACAAAAAGAAATGTCAAAAATTTGGACTACGACCCACATGATCCACCGTTTATGTTCAAAAGAAGTAATGAATAAAAACTAGTCGTGTATTATAGCAGTATTTCGCATTTCCGTGATAGAAACCATGTTTGGCCTTCATTCTTTTACTCTCATAATGGCATTTTGCTGAATTGTGTTTTTCTATCCAAAGAAATTTTTTGGACAGAGTATCACAGAAAAGTCAGTACCTAATAAAATAAAAAGAGTGATTAGTTAGGATTATTTATACATTGAAATTTCGTTATTCGATAGTTTTCTATTGGTTCCGCCCATAGCATAATGCATAATGCTCATAAAAGCCCGGAGTGATTTGGTTGAACAAAATGACATTGGAGACTATCGACGCCATCACAGAAAAAATATGGAGTTTCCATAAAAACTATTGATTACAAGTATGTTATTAGAGCCAACAATAGAGTTTTTCTCCGTGCTTAATTTAAGACCCGAGAATTCTGCGCCCTTAGCTAAGCCCAGAGGGATTAGTTGTTCCATTTTACAAGTAATTTATTAAGGTAGAACTAGAATAGGCGGAAGCTTGTTGTTTTTTTTTTTTCATCATTATATTCACTGTTTGTTTCAATAAATTGAGAGTAAAACACAAAAGACAATCGAATATACCTAAATCGATTATAAATTTTCACTTTCAAACTTTGTTTCCACAAACTTATCCTATAAGGTCGGGTTAGCACTTAATAACTGGTTGCTGAATTTATTATACTTTTTGAACATACTCACGATATTTTTAAAATAACCGACATTTTGGTGGTGAATGGAGGAATTCTGTCTATGTGTGCAAATAAATGGTGGTGAATGGACGAATTCTGCATATGTGTGCGTGTTTCTCCTGAATTTCCCCTGAATTAGCTTGTAGGCAAACTCGGATGACAGCCGAGATTGTCATCTTTATATGGTGTATCTATGGTCTTCACTAGTATCCACTGGAATATTCGAGTATATCTCCTTCTAGAAGTTTCCTTTCCAGTCGCTGACAGATGGAACATTGGAATTGATACTCAGCTGAATCACAAGATGGCGCTGTGAACGGTTGAAGAATTGATGTTTCGTTTTTCCGAGAGATGGCGCTGCTAATAGTTAGAGGATTTTCTCTTGTTTCAAATTCAAAGTAGTTGGGTAATTATTAAATCGTTAAATTGCCCCCCTCTTAGGATTGTTCGTCCCGAACAATTTCATCAGTACTTTCACCAGTATAGCGATGTAAACGGTCACAATGAACTACTTTTAATTTGCCTCTTACCCCTCTCCGTATACGGTAAACCACATCATTAATTCTTTTGACAACAGTGTAAGGGCCTTCCCAAAAACACTCCCAAAACAAAGATGCCAATCTCGGCTGTCATCCGAGTTTGCGTACAAGCTCATATAGGGGAAATTCAGGGGAAACACGCACACATATGCAGTAAGCGTACATTCACCACGCTTTATTTGCACACACATGCAGTAAGCGTACATTCACCACCAAAATGTCGGTTATTTACGAGTTTCAATGGGTATGTTCAAAAAGTATAATAAAAGGAGCAACGAGTTATCAAGTGCTAACCCAACCTTATAAGGATAAGTTTGTGGAAACAAATTGAACGTGAAAATTTATAATCAATTTAAGTATATTCGATTGTCTTTTCTCATTATTTGTTTTGTTTCTACGATTGTTTTGTATTGTATTTCACTCTCGATCTATTGAAACAGACTGTGAACATGGCAACAAAAAACCAATTAGAAATCAAAGAATCAACGCAACTGTCGTAAGACAACTTTAGGCGTGTTTTTTTGCCGGAAGTGACTCTAGACATGCCAATTATAACAGTTTTTGTTTATAAAAGTACTGTTTATGCAGGATCCTCGGCCGGTGGGCATAATTCAAACACCTAAAGTTTTTTTTTTAAGTAGTGCGAAGCGCGTAAACGGACGCCCGCTTTTAATGGCCAAAAAATGTTATAGTTGTTATAAATTGCCATGTCTCTAGTCTCGTCCTTTTTTGCAAGCTTGGAGGAAATTGATCGAAAAAAAGCTATGTCGCGGCGGCGCTAAAGAATTTAAATGTTAAATGCAACAACAACTAATCCCCTCGAGGCATAGCTAAGGGCACATAATGTTCGGTGCTTAACTGTTTTAACGGCGTGAATTACATACTTCTAATCAAAAGTTTTTATGGAAATTAAATTTTTTTTTGTGATGGCCTTGATAATCCCCAATTTTTTTTAACCAAATCCTTCCGGGCTTGCAAACAAAAACGCGGCTTTTATGAGCATTAAGGCTTAAATACATTCAACTCACTTTTGTACAAAAGTGAACCAAATGTTTTGCCTTTTTCTAACGCTCTACTCAATTCTATCTTCTTTCTCAAATTTTACAAAAGTAAAAGTTAAAGCGCTCTTAACTTTTACTTTTGTACAAATGTAGAACACCAGTACAATTAATTAATTAGCAATTAGTTTTAAAAACGACTCATGGATGTCACTGCGGAGGGGGAAATTTTAAGGGGACAAACCATACATAGACATATATCACGATTTTGTTTTGGTTTCGCTAAATCTTTTACATAAATTTATTACAGCAAATTTAAAACAAAGATGACGACGAATATAAATTGTATTTATTTCATATAAACATAAATCTTTGTAAATATATTGTTTAACCCGCTCCCAACACATACGTTTGGTGCCACCGTGCTTCTCCAGGCGAATTTCCAGGAAGTCGCCCGTTCTGTCCATGTCATCATCGATGCCGCGCACCAGTTTGTCTTGAGAGCGAACTTCGTTTCCGATATCGATGGTCAACGACTTGAGAGCGCCGATTTTTTGTTGCAGTTCTTCACCCGGCGGTTGAATTATTCTTTGAGGGAATCTTGTTTCAGACGACTAGGGCCGGGGTTCTGAGGTATCCGTTGGTAGGAGTAGTTCGGTTGGTTGTCGCTAGAGTATGTGTGTGATTTTTCCCATTTGTACATTTTGCGAAATGTTTTGAAGGTAGTTAAGCCTGCTATGTATATGCGAAACCAATAGAAAACGATCGAAGACCGAAATTTCAATTTATAAATCCTAACTTATCACGTTATTTATTTTATTACAGACATTTCTGTGAAATGCCAAAGGCTTAAGAATCATTGTGAATTTGAATTTTCAAAGAAAAATTTAAAGAAGTTTCATCACGCGAAATTCGTAGTGTAATAGCAGATTTAGACCATTAAATTTGTGTTTTTTCAACACATCCCGATATCCCACCTAACATCCACCATTTTAATGGTGAAAAGCTGGTGAGTTGCAATATTTTTAAAGATGGCTGCGTTATTTGCACATACAAAATGGTTGTTCTGGCAAAACAGAACAATCCCATCCCGTTGAATTGTTGTTGCAATTCACATCTATGCATGGACACAAAACCACAGATTAGCCATATGAAGATGAGAATGTTTCGAACGTTTCACCCTCCAAAACCCATTTGTTTACATTGTTGTATTTGTAATTTCTTCCCGCGTCGATGAATAGATATGAATTGCAACAACAATTTAACCAGGTGTGTGAAGATCCCTACTATGTGTGATGTTTTTTTACACACATTCTCATTTTTTATCTGATAACTGCCAGTTCAAGCTTGTAGGCAAATTAAAATGGCTGCCGGGGATTCTCATCTTCATGTGGCAAATCTGTGCACAAAACGAAATTACAAAAACCAAAATGTAAACAAATGGGTTTTGGAGGGTGGTGATACGTACGAAAGATTGGCATCTTTATATAGAGTGTGTTTGGTTTTTGGTATTCGTGACACCGAGTTTCCTTTCATTTCAATTTCGATACAAAATATTTTTTGTTTATTATTTTAAAGGAGCTTAAAATAGAAATTTAAACAATGATAACAATAAGTTCATCTGGACATACCGCTATGTATCTTATTCATAATGAGCTGATAAACAAATCGTGCAATGACGATACAGGACATTACCAAAAATATAAACTTAAACCACAACTTTTTGATTTCAAACCAAAACTTCAGATGAATACGCAAGTAGTAGAAGGGACTAGGTCAGCAGTAAGGAAAAGAAAGGCTGCCATCGCCAACGCCAATCTTTCGCCAGAAACTGTCGAATTAAAGCAAGCTAGCGAATTTTTACTAACAAAATTGAAACAATTAACCAAAAACTTTGAATATTTCCAACAAGAATATGCGGAAAGTATATCACGAATCTGGGAAGAACCAACCGCATTCCCACAGTTCCATGGAGTCAACGCTAGAAATGATTTCCAAACATTTATTCTCAACCACCAGGAATATTTGATTCCACCTCAATGCCGATTCTTTAATCATGATCTACTTAAAATCCAGGAAATATCAAGAAGTTTAGGACAATATGATTTCATAGTGATAGATCCGCCTTGGAGAAACAAATATATTCGACGTATCAAAAAAGTCAAAAAAGAACTTGGCTACAAAATGATTCATGATGATCTTTTAAGTGATATCCCGCTCAATTCCTTTATCCATTGTGATTCAATTGTTGCCCTTTGGTGCACCAACTCTAAACAACACCAACAAAGACTACTTCAAGAATTCTTTCCTCGGTGGGATTTGACATTGCTTCATAAAATTACTTGGCTAAAATTAAATACAGCAGGTGTTTTAATTAGTGAAATTAATGACGAAGGTAAGAAACAGCCGTATGAAGTTCTGTTCATAGCAAGCCATAACAAAACCACAAAGGATTTCAGTAAAATTACGAAACTCGAATTCATTTTGAGTGTGCCAAGTGTTATACACTCCCACAAACCACCAATTGTTGATCTATTTCGTGATATTCTCCCAGACAATCCAAACTCCCTCGAACTCTTTGCTAGATACCTACAACCGGGATTTACATCAATAGGACTTGAAGTTTTGAAACTAATGGACACACGTTTATATTTTCTAAATAAAGACCAAAGCAATTCTTAGAAAAAACCTTGTTTATCTATTTCTATTTACTAATATTCCACAAGGCATGCTCTTTTGCTAATCTGTTTAGTCTTAGAAAATAGTTCAGTAATACATAACACCTGCATAGAATTCATTCATCTGGGTATAAATTAACGTGAATTTCCTTAGCCTTAATATATTGTATTCTTTTAGGCTATCGAATGGACCGGAAACTAAAGGTGGGACCTAAGGATGCTTAAACCAAAATTGCGATAGGGCTGAGTAGGGGAGAGTGGAGGATTTTCGGATTTAGTAATTATTATCCTTATGAATATGTTATGAAACATTATGATATGTACTTTGAAAGAGTGTTTTTAGGACTTTTAGAAAAATGCCTCGACTGTACGAAAGTTCCCCACCGGTGGGGCAGAATCGGATAAGAGGTGGGGTACTTTCGGACGCAAGAAAAATAGGACAAGTTTTTGTTTTATATTTATTGTTTTTAATAATTCTTTTAATATTTCAGTAGATTTATTTTTGAAAAAAATGTATTAGTTTAAAAAATTTTAATTCACGATGAGATTCTTAAAACTGTAAGCGAAGCAATAAAGAGACGAAGTTCTTGAGGTACCGGCTCGTGAAACAAAGTCAACAATGTTGTTTTTCAGTGTTACCAAAATCATTGTAATATAGGTATTTATGCGAAAAAGTTTTTCGTTAGCGAGTTAATAGGGGTGTCCAAATGTACCCCACTTCCTCCTATCTTGGTTTGATACTGGATCGTAAAATTCACCGGAATGAGAACCTCAAGTAAATAGAAACAAAAACGCCAATAGCACTCTATTTTGTCCCAAAACTATTGATTCGATGTAAAAAGCAATAATAATGTTGTTACTAACGCATGCGTGTTTGTGGGCAGCATTAAATGAGTTAAACAGCCCTGGAGTCGTTCGCTAACTTCACTTGATCTTTTTTTGAAAAGTTAATGATATTTTTTTTTGAAAATGGGCCTCTGATAAAAGAAGCATAATTAAATCATTAAAACAGACTATGTCAACGTATAGAAAGATTCCAGACCAGTCGCATTAAACAAAATTCCAGGATGAAAATGTGAAAGACCGTACTGATCACTTTGGGAATGTACTTGCTAAGTTAAAGAGACATATTTAATATTTTTTTTGCCTAGCTTTACTTTGAGAAATAAAGCTGTCTCGAAAGAGCTATCTTAAAATTTATTCAGAATTTAAGTATAAAAATTCTTCCATTAATTAATTTTTGTTTGGATATTTTGAAACTATTTTTTTTTTATTTCTCCTCGATTAATACCAATTTCTATGATTTTATTGACTTGCAAGTTATTGCTTTGAATTGAATATGAGTCTCATTGCTGGGGCCCATTTCATTTAACACCTATGTATATAGGCAAAAACAACAAAAAAGTGACAGTCAAAACCTACTATTATCTTTAGAGGTTCCTCCGCTAGCAAAAACGATTACCGAGAAGCCTCACTAATAAGTGTTTTTAAAAACTTTATTAATTTGACGAAATAAAATAGAATTAAAGATTAATACAGAAAGAAATGCGGAACAAATGTAGTTTCTTCGAAAAGATTTTCTTTGTTAAAGCAAATGTATGTGTGATATTGATGATGCAAGTGAAAGCACAAAAACAATTTTATTCCTGAGCTGCAGCTGCACTAGGATGCATAGGCTCATTGTCCTTCCTTTTCTTTGATCCAGATACAATGTCATCAATACGCAGCAGAAGAATAGCTGTTTCTACAGCAGTTTTGTAGGTTTGCATTTTTACGGCTAACGGTTCCCAAATGGCTTTCACATTCATGTCGACAATCTCGCCAGATTCACCATCAATTCCCCAGGCACACACTCCATCCCCGGTGAAAGATGCGTGTTTTGCGCGCAGCGCGGTCAGGGTACGAATGGTATTAGCTCCGCAGTTCTGAGCCAAGGTGCGTGGAATGATTTCCAAGGCTTGTGCGACAGCAGTGTAGGGTCCCTTGAGCTGCTTTCTGGATAGTAATTGAGATACAGCCATCTCAACAGCTCCACCCCCAGCAACAAGTCTTGGTTCGAGCACCAAATTCCTTGCAACGTGTAGAGCATCTTGCAAGTTACGCTCGGTTTCGTTTAAAATGTCCTTCGAGGCTCCACGAAGGAGGATGGTGCACGCTTTTGGGTCCTTGCAGTTGGTAATGAAAGTGAAGTATTCGTCACCGATCTTTTTGACTTCAAAAAGACCAGCTCCGGTACCCACGTCCTTTTCTGTAAGTTCCTCGGTACGATTGACAATCGTAGCCCCGCAAGCACGTGCTACACGCAAATTGTCAGTTTTTCTGAGGCGACGAATTGCTGTAATTCCAGCCTTCAGCAAATAGTGCTGTGCCAGATCGGAGACACCTTTCTCAGTAAAGACAATGTCAGGTTTGACTGCAATAACATCGGCACAGATTTTCTGTACGTATTCCTCTTCAATTTGAAGCATTCTAGAGAAATCTTGCTCTCCAACGATTTCCACATTTGTCTGACTCTCTCCCTTTTTGTACTCCAGAGAGCAGTCGAGCAGAACAATGCGTGGGTTCTCGATGTAACGCCTCATTTTAGCGTGAGTTACGTCTTTGTTAAGCATAACGCCGCGCAAGACACACGAATCTTCTAGGCTACCACCAGGAACCTTCTCCACCTTAGCATAACTAAGCAAAGGAAAATATTAATTATGAATAAAAATACATTTTGAAATTTCCCACCGTTTTATATCAACTTCCAAACGACCATTCTCAGTAAGGGTGACCGTTTGGACAGCGTCAAGGGCAATCTTGACTGCCAAATCAGACCACTTGCCAATGAATTTAGTTCCAACGCAAGCCTTCACTACCTCTGCCATACGTTCTTTGTTGTTCACATCTAATGGGATACTCAGATCGTTTTGCAAGTGCTTGATGATATCTTCCAATGCCTCACGATACGCACGGATAATTACAGTGGGATGATACTGCTGTTGCAGGAAGGGTTCAGCAACGGCGAGCATCTCCCCAGCCAAAACAATTACAGAAGTGGTGCCGTCACCAACTTCTTCATCCTGAGTGCGTGCAATCTCAATCATACTTTTCGCAGCTGGATGCTGGACTGTGATCTCACGAAGAATAGCATTTCCATCGTTTGTCATGACAATACCCCCCATTGGGTCCATAAGCATCTTTAACATTGCTTGAGGGCCCAAGCATGTTCGGATAACATCAGCAATTGCCTATAAAATAAAAATTGTCTTTAGTAAATTCTCATGCTTCACAAGAAAACGAATAAAATATTCTAGAAATCAATGGACAAAAAAACAGAAGGCGACGCACGATTACTCACCTTACCAGCATTAATGTTTTCCAGCTGAACTTTTCGGCCCGATTCCCGTTTTGTGTTTTGACCTAAATGAATATTTTATAAGATTTTCGTTTATTGAAATATAAAAATTATTAAAATTACTCAAAACTAATATAGGTTGTTGTCCACCAAACATATTTAATTTAATTTAAATGAATATTGTCTTCGAATGGAAAGAAACTCGTGCTATCTGCGGCGATTCAAGATGACGAAAGGTTATGTTCTATTTTATGAACATGAACACTGAACTGTATTTTGGGAGTTGTCAAAATAGAGAGAGACGAATTTATTTAATAGGCCCGTTCGTGTACATTCGGCACAGTTAAGCTTTTCCAGAAACTATCTTTGTCTTTTCTCTTTCTAATTTTGACATAAAAATATGTAGGGAAAACAAACAAACGACCAATCACAATCACATGTTTTTGTTTTCCCTGCATATTTTTCTGTCAAACTATTGATTTTTTTTTGCTTGTTTGGCACTGAAGTTTGGTGGAGGTCTTCCAAGATCTGTCTTTGTCTTTTCTCTTTCTAATTTGACATCTAAAAACAACAACAACAAAAAGTCCCTGGTTGGAAAATATTTACATGAAGTCTGTTCGCGTACTAGTCCTAAACCACCCAAAACTACTTGATTTTACCAGATCTAGTCCAATCCTGTTCGCGTAATTCCATTTCGTGTCATTTGAGCTGAAGAGAGTGCTCGCGAGAGAGAAAAGTATTTCCCCTACTTGCCAGTTTTTACCCGAAAAATTTCTTCGGGCAGAAACTGGTAAGTTCTGTGTTCTGTCAAACCCCAGTTAAAGAACAACAACACAGAATATAAAATGGCTGTTGTGTACTTTTATTTTAGGTTTTATTTTCGTTTTTAGAAGTCAATTTTGTTTTTTGATTGAAAAAAATCACTCAAAAAAAATTGTTTTAAAGAAAAAAATGTATTCAAAACGTGTATTCATGTGTATTGTACAGTGCTTTTTGTTTAAAAAAAAATATGAAATTAAAATGTTGAATTTAAGAATTTTTGTTATAGTAGCCGTGTTTTTTTTGCAAGTCCATATGGATTTGTCGAAAAAAACGACATCGGGACTAATAGTTTTACACGTAAATACAACAACTACTTAAATCCATATAGACTTAGTTAAGTCCAGATAATTATCGGAACTTACGTATTGTAAGTAAGAAGGTACTAAGTCCCGATCTCGTTTTTTTCGACAAATCCATATGGACTTGCAAAAAAACACGCCTAGTGTAATTTAAATAAGTGTTTTTTTTTTTAATTTAATTTTACTTAAATTACGATTTTTCAGAAACGAAATGAATATCTTTTGCTTCTGTTATCTTGTGTATTATACAATTCAATAAAGAATTTAGAATTACAATAGAAATTCCAATGTTTTTCGTATTGTTTACGTTTGTTTTTTGGTCTTTTGTTTACTTTTTGTTGACGTTTGAAAAGTGGTACACATTTTTGGTTTGAAGTGTTCGTGTTCTCCTAAGGCCAGGCGCGCACATGCAACAAAACAGTTTGGTTGCGATTTTGAGCACTATGGGATTATATGAGAGTCCGCGCACATAAACCGGCGGACTCTCATATAATCCCGAGTGCTCAAAATCGAAACCAAACTGTTTAGTTGCATGTGCGCGCCTGGCAAGAATGTGACAGATTGCCATTCTTAGTCCTGAAAGTACCCGAACAAACCTATGGCTCTTGGCAGTGTTAAAAATCCGGTCATTTGATTAATTTTGGATTTGGAACTGAAAACTTAAATTTGCGATCGAATTATGTATTAATAAGTGCTTAAACATTTTAGTGAACATTTTTTCAAGTGATTGATACAAAAAAACTAATTTTATTACATATTAATCACTATTATTAAACACACGACTTTTTTGGCTCGCCTTCGTGCCTTCGGCATTTGGTTTTGTTTTCCAACTAGGGAGTGCTGTCAGATTGTTTTTTTATTTCACACTGACACTTCTGACATTTGGTGGCAGAGATCCATAGACGCCAGTCATGGCGAGCGAGTTAAGCCGGAACCACACTACTCTCGTGTGGTCTGTGCTCACTGATATCCATAGACACATCATATAGACACTGGATAGCGTATGCATGCAAAAAATTTGACTCCATTTGAAAAATTGTTATATTATCAAACTGACCACTTTTTGTATTACAGTAGCCGTGTTTTTTTGCAAGCCCCGAGGAAATCGGTCGAAAAAAACGACGTCCTGTCCTGCAATTTCCATTTTAAATGCAACAACATCTAGTCCCCTTCGAGCTTAGCTAAGCGCGGAGAATTCTCGGGGCTTAACTTAAGCACGGAGAAAAACTGTGTTACCGGCGTGAATTGCATACTTGTTACCGATAGTTTGTAGAAACTTGAACAGTGACCCCTATGAAAGCTTCGCATTCGAACAAAAGCGAATTTTCTACCTCTAAAAATCCGAAAATTTTCCCATTTTTTTTCTGCCCCGGAAAAATGCATTTTCAGGGCAATTGGTAGACATTTGGAACGAAATATTCACGATACGATCAAATATAATTTATCCCCTATCTGTCAAGCCATAAACTTTCAAATTCCATTCAAGTATGTCTACGCCGATGTCAATGGATTAATAAACCTCTAAAAATCCGAAAAAATTAAAATTTTATTTTTTGAAAAGGGCAATTTTAGAGCTTTTTGGTGATTTGTAACGAAATATTCGCAAATGTCAAATATTCTGTCAAGCAATGTCAAGTTTCCTATGAAAGTGAATTTTAAAATGCAATCAATTTCCAAACTATATTTATTTTAACTTATTTTTTGCACAAAATCTAATTTATTCAGAAATTTTAATAAAAGGAACGATGATTGTTGACTGTAGCTAAAAAAATGAACGCCCTACTTGCTTCTCTACTGGCTGCTGGCTGTTCAACTGGCTTCGAAAAAGGCAAGCCAGTTGACGAGCAAGTTGCTTGGGTCTATATGTGTTAGTGAAAAAATGTGTATGTATTGCAACTTGCTTGCCAGTACTGGCTCCTGTGGCCTCCGGGTTACCCACATGAAGATGAGAATCCCCGGCAGCCATTTTAATTTGCCTACAATCTTGAACTGGCAGTTATCAGATAAAAAATGAGAATGTGTGTATACAAATCTCACACATAAACAGTAGGGATCTTCACACACCTGGTTTAATTGTTGTTGCAATTCACATCTATTTATCGACGCGGGATGAAATTACAAATACAATGTAAACAAATGGGTTTTGGAGGCTAATCTGTGGCCAGTACTTGCTCATAAGTATTTTTCTAAGGTCGAAAATGAGAGCCGCTCTCTCACAACCAGACATATGCCCAAACTGTGAAATGAAGTTGTTTTTTGTTGAAAAAATTTAAAATCTTTTCACAACAGCTAAAATGAATTTACAATCACTTTATTTCATTGCAGTCAAGCAATGGGAGATTTGACATGTGGACTTCGAAATTTTTTTATGAGAGCCCTCATAACTTACGAGGGGTCGGGACCATTCGTAAGACTTATGAGCGCTCATAATTATTCACTATTATTGCTTGGTAAATAAGTTTATGAGCCTCTTAAATTATGAGCGTTCGGTGAATACCGGCCTAAGAGTATAACATATAAATTACTAAAAATGACAGATGACCACAATCATAAAATTAATTTTATTTTGCGGCTTGAGATGTGAGAAAAAATTCTCGAGTAATCTTAAATTCCTTACAACCAAAAAATCGATTCTGTTTAGAAAAAAAATCGATGTGTTAAGAAAAGAAAATCGATTTTTCTAGACAAATGAAATCTTTAAATTTTAGCAAGATTTATGGTCGATTTACATTGATCTTCATGCGAGCTCTGCAATAAACAGGGATGTCAGATATAAAAGTTACATTTGTTGAATAGAGAGATAAGACCAAAATGCAGAAATCTTCATAGATGAAGATTATAGGAAGTGCCATAATGCAGATGTGAAGACGGGCATGTTCATCTTCATGGTATACTCTTTCACTCATTCGCTTTTTGGCATAATTCCACCCCCTCTACTTTTCTTCAAATTTGCAGATGCAGTTACATGTAAATTAAGAAGATTTGACATTTCTCATCAAGTTGAAAGTTTTTTTTGATAGCGTAAAAACAAAACAAATATTCAAGAGTGTTTAATTCCACAATTTCAATGAATACTAATGCAAATAAATAAACAAAACTGTGCGTTGGTTGGTTTATAATCAATTAGAAATAACAGAGCTTCGATTCCATGGGGCATATTCATATTCACTTTTAAACTCCAGTTTATCTTAGACTGGGGTTTATTCAATGTTATTTAGATAGGATAAACCCAGGTCTAAGATAAACTGAAGTTTAAAAGTGACTATGAATATGCCACCATGTCTTTAAAGACTATTAATTCTATCAGGCGCACACCGTCGCCGGTGTGTTCCTTGTCGGGTTTTAAGAATTCCGAATTTCTTCTTCTTTTTATTTTAAATTGTAATTATTTGTTACTTGAATAAAAATAACAATTGTTTGTTGTTTTGGAACTATTCACTAAAATAAATTTGTTTTTAATATAATCAAAGGAATGCGATAAATTAATTGCACTTTGAAATATTTGTTGTGAACTTGTAGCTGCACAACTTTTGAGTTAAAATTCGCGTCAAATAGCACACACACTATCACATAAAATAAAATCGATTTGTTCACAAATTAAGCGGGATATACATTGTTCAAATGCTTGTCATGCATGTGAGAGTGTATTAGTAAAAATGAAACACGTATACAATGTGTGTATGTTTGAACTTTTGATTTTTGTTCAATCAGATAGCCAGAATTGAAATAATGTATATTTGAGAATGATTGCTTGATCAAGCATAGGCACATTTTCGCATACAAATTTAGTTAAAAATAAATGATTGAAAACTCATGCATGAAGTGTGTATATGCAACGTCAAAAAAAATTATTAATATACTCTCACCACTGTCTTTTTTTTCGACAAATCCATATGGACAAAAAAACACGCCTTTTATTAATATCACAGATTAGCCATATGAAGATGAGAATGTTTCGTACGTTTCACCCTCCAAAACCAATTTGTTTACATTGTTGTATTTGTAATTTCTTCCCACGTCGATGAATAGATGTGAATTGCAACAACAATTTAACCAGGCGTGTGAAGATCCCTACTGTCTATGGGCGAGGTTTTTATGCACTCATTCTCATTTTTTATCTGATAACTGCCAGTTCAAGCTTGTAGGCAAATTAAAATGTCTGCCGGGGATTCTCATCTTCATGTGGCTAATCTGTGATTAATGTGGTTTTCCAGCCAACCATTTCAGATTTGGGGGTCAGATTCCAGATCAATCGTGGTAACTAGAACGAATCGCGATTGATCCTTTTTTTTTGTAAAGGTGTAGGTAATTTGTCTGTGTTTGCTGATGTAAGTAGTGATAGTATATGTAGGGAAAAATTCCTACAAGTATTTTTTTCCTAGGAAACAGTTTTTTCTTTAATACAAAAATATTATATATTTGGCTTTATTTTCTTTATGAAACTGGTGAAAAAATGCGTAAGAAAAAATTCTTACAAAACGTTTTTTTTTTTTTCAAATTTTAAAAGAACATTTTTGTGTTTAAATTATAAATTAATTTCAACTACGCGAATACTTTCACCTGTCTTAATTTATTGAAATGGAGAATAATGAGAGAACCCACACTGGCGCTATACAAATCTTTGAACATTCTTCAGTCGTCGCATATTCGCGCGAAGGTTTAGCGCCGGTTTGGGAGCCTTTATTGATTTGTTTCATAAGAAAAAACTCAAAAGTGGGACTAACTTTTAATCTTGAAATTATTAATATCCTGAGGCCATTTTGAAATCATGACAAAATATAAGAAAGAAAAGATTTACCCATTCTTTTCTTGACTCCATTTAAATGAATGTGATATTGAACATTATTTTGTTCAATCAAATTGAAATCAAAAAATAGAATACAAATTAGGGAATTTTTTTTTCCCTAGCAGGAATTTTATTTTTTTTGTATACTATCACTGCTTTATAACATGATTTGGCCATCGGTCGGATCCATATATCCACAGGAATCCCGTCCATCCAAAATCCAAATCAAAGGAGAAGCTATCGGTCGATGGTCAGGAAGAAGACAATGAACATGAAACAAGGTCACTACATAAGGATTACTATGGAATTTTAATAAAAATAATTTTATTTTCACAAAAAACAATGGACTAATCCGCATGTTTCCACAATGCCTTTCATTCCATATAAAACATTTATCCAATTTAATCACTAATTGACTCCGAACTCAAGAAGTCAATGTTTAACGGTAATGAGGACAATAAAGACAAAACTTTCACTAATTATTTCATTTTCATTTTTTCATTTATTACGTATTTATATAAACTAACACAGTAAGATAAATCTTATAAAATAGTGCAAGTTTGTGATTAATATTATAAGTAGAATTTTGAATAATATTGTACATACTTTAGTTAATAATATTATACATACTTTAGTTATAAACAATTAGCAGGGACAGAAAAATAGAGGCTTGCCTAGAAGGCAGGCAATAGATAAAGAAGTTAGAAATTACGAAGAAAGTGATATGAAAAAAGATGATTCTAGACTGAAAGATGAAGTTAGTTGCTTTGGTTGTTTAGAAATAATATTAGTTCTTTGTGAAACTGTTTAGTGCTACTTATTTTTCTCAAAGAAGGTGGGAGTGAGTTCCAGAGACGGATCGCGGCGATGAAGAACTGCCTTTCAGATATCAGGCTATTAAATCTAGGGAGTATTAAATAGAGTGCACGGTTTGATTCTGCGAAGCGAAGATTTTCGAATAGATACTTTGGCTCGCGTGATTGGATTATATTAAATAACATTTTAAGGGTTTGAAATTTTAGGAAATTTTCAAATGACATATCGAGAAGTCTCATACTCAAGTGTGAAACATGATCATATTTTCTAAGTCCGTAGATATACCGAATGGTGCTGTTGAAAGCGACCTTTAGTTTTTGTTTGCAAGACGAATCACAGTTTAGGAAAATTTCACAGCCCTGAGTAAGTACGGGTATGATTAAGGTTTTTGCAAGCATAAATCGTGTATTTATTGGGGTGAATTGGTGGCAAGTCCATAGAGTGCGGAGAACTCCATAAGTTTTCCCGACAATAGAATAAATATGATTGTTCCAGGTCAGCGTTCTGTTAAAGGTCATTCCTAGGTTCTTAGCTGTGTTTACGAATTCTAGTGCAATATTGTTTAATAAAATTGGTGGGAAGTATGTTAAATCCAAGGTTTTTTTTGGAGATTACTAAACATTTGCATTTATTGGGATTGAGACTTAAACCGTTTCTGATTGACCAGTAAGAAATCAAACCAAGCTCCTCATTAATTGTTGAGACACAATCCTCTATTAGGCCGAGTGAACAACTTTTATAAATTTGAATGTCATCGGCGTAAAAGTGCCTAGATGATTGTGAAATAATGGACGCCATTTCATTTATATACAATGAGAAGAGGAGTGGTGATATCCTCAACCACTTTCATTAGCGCAGTAGTGCAACTGTGTTTGGGTCGAAATCCCGACTGAATGTCTACTAACAATTTATTCCGCATAATATAATCGTTTAATTGTTTTTGCATTACTCTTTCGCAAACTTTTGAAAGGAAGGGAAGAATTGATATCGGTCTGAATTCATCACATGCTGCATTTTTAGGAATGGGTATAATCTTAGCCAATTTCCATTGACTTGGAAAGATACCGGTTGTGAGAACAGTGTTGAGAATGTGTGTTATGAAAGGCAGCAAGAATGGCATTATGGCTTTGAGAAAGATTGGATTAATTTCGTCAACTCCGACTGCATTCGATTTTACTGAAAGAACGCATTCCATAACGTCAAGATCATTTACACCAGAGAAACAAAAAGATGAACATATAGGGGCTGCAGTGGGAATCTCATTACCAGTCAATAGAGGGGTGGTAAGAGGTGCTAAGAACTTTGTATTAAGTTCATCACTATCAATATTAGAATGAGATTGAGGTCGTTGTTTACCTAGTCCAAGTTCGCGTAAATTTTTCCAGAGCTTCCTACCATCCGCTTTAGTATTTAGGCGACTTGAGAAATAATGTTTCTTTGCTGTTCTTATTTCTAAGACCACTCTGTTTCGCAATGCCATATAGACTTCCTGAAATTCTACAACCCGAGAACGAACCCACCGCCGATATGCTTGATCGCGTTGATTAATTAGAGCTTTGATAGTGTTTGTGAACCACGGTTTTGAGGCGTCACAAGTTGTAATTTTTTTAAAGGGACGTGGGTGTTATAGAGATTTAGAATTTTTGTGTTTAAGAACTCAACTTGGTCGTTTGATGACGGCATATGGTAGATATTGTCCCATGGTATGGAACGAATATCAAGTTCAAGAGAAGGTTTATTAATATATTTAAAATCTCGTTTAAATGATACACGGGTATTAGGTCTATAGACGGTTTCGAAGTCAAATATGAGGAATATGAGATCATGGTGTGAGAAAGTTGGAGCGTTTAGTTGGTTATAGAACAATACTTGATCACAACTGTTTACAAGAAAGATATCTAGCAGGGTACTTGAGGTTTGAGTGAAGTGTGTAGGTACGGTGGAATTTACAAAATGCAGGTCAAAGGAGCTCATTTGTTCACAGAAGTTACCATCAGCTAGGATATTATTATTTAAGTCACCACAAATTATAATATTTTGTGCTATGGTATTAATTCCATCAATTAAACTATAAAACTTCATTATTTGTATTTATTTTATTAAACAAATGCCTTATCAAAAGTAAACAATGCTAGCGAAAGGCCAAAACGAATTTAAACTGACGAGGAGAGGACGACATTTAGAAATGTCAATTTGGTTTGTGTGCAAGTATGTGTAAATCTGCCAATAAATCGAGATTTGAAAGATCAATCGAGAAAAAAAACAGACCACAAAAAAATCAATTTTTTTGGTTGTTAGGAACGTAAAATCTGAAAAAGATCAAGTTGACCCCCATAAAAATCAATTTTTTTGGTTGTTTGGAAAACCACATAATATTATAGACAAAAACACTTTATATGAAGATGCCAATCTTTCGTACATATAACCCTCCAAAACCCATTTGTTTACATTGTTGTTTTTGTAATTTCGTTTTGTGTCCATGAATAGATGTGAATTGCAACAACAATTTAACGGGGTGGGATTGTTCTGTTTTGCCAGAACAACCATTTTGTATGTGCAAATAACGCAGCCATCTTTAAAAAAAATTTCAACTCACCAGCTTTTCACCATGAAAATGGCGGATATTAGGTGGGATATCGGGATGTGTTGAAAAAAACACCAATTTAATGGTGCTAAGTCTGCTATTACACTACGAATTTCGCGTGATGAAACTTCTTTAAATATTTCTTTGAAAATTCATCCTGGGTGTGTTTCTTTATTTATTCCGAATATTCGGAATATCTGGAACACCGCTTTTGCGTTTCTTTATTCTCTGAAATATTCCGGATATACTTTTTGTTGTTTCTTTATTCGTTCTAGAATTATTGGAATGCGATCTTTCTGTTCCTAGTCAAGAGCTAGTGTAAATGGAATATACTCTACTTTGACAGATACATTTCATTTTTTTCATTGGTTACAATTAGGTATTGTTATTTTGTCTGCCGTCTGCCTCTGCCATGGATGAAAAGAAATTTAATGAAATAGAAATGGGTGAACATGTTTTTGTGATAATTATTTTTGTTTCTTCATGATGCTTATGCGTGCGCGAAAAATTAATTTACAATTTGCAAAACAAAGAAATAATCGCAAAATGATTTTTTGAGATCAAAACAAACAGCTGATAGTTGGATATTCTTTCAATTAAGATCTGTTTCCTTATTTATTCGATTCTGGATATTCTGGGTGGATATTTCGCCTTTTCCGTCTTTTCTATTCTTTATCCGGAAAAAATAAAGAAACACACCCCCTGTGAGTAGTTCGCTGTTACACAATGATTTTTAAATCTTTGTCATTTCACAGAAAAGTCTGTAATAAAATAAATAACGTGATAAGTTAGAATTTATACATTGAAATTTCGGTCATCGATAGTTTTCTATTGGTTTCGCATATACATAGCATAAAGGCTGTCCCAAACGAACGCGAAACATTCGCGCGAATATGTGACGACTGAATAATGTTCGAAGATTCGCATGGCACCAGTGTGGGTGCTCCCATTAAGGCTGCCCCAAACCAACGCGAAACATTCGGCGCGACAACGAAACTTCCGCCTGTCTAAATTTATTTACATGGAGGTTAATGGGAGCACCCACACTGGCGCGATGCGAATCTTCGAACATTATTCAGTCGTCGCATATTCGCGCGAATGTTTCGCGTTGGTTTGGGACACCCTTTAAGGCTCTCCAAAACCAAAGCGAATACTTCAGAACGACGACGAAACTTTCGCCTGTCTTAATTTATTTCCATGGAGATTAATGGGAGCACCCACACTGGCGCGATGCGAATCTTCGAACATTATTCAGTCGTCGCATATTCGCGCGAATGTTTCGCGTTGGTTTGGGACAGCCTTTATGCTATATATATGCGAAACCAATAGAAAACTATCGATGACCGAAATTTCAATGTATAAATTCTAACTTATCACGTTATTTATTTTATTACAGACTTTTCTGTGAAATGCCAAAGAATTAAAAATCATTGTGTAACACCGACTTACTCACAGGATGAATTTTCAAAGAAAAATTTAAAGAAGTTTCATCACGCGAAATTCGTAGTGTAATAGCAGACTTAGCACCATTAAATTGGTATTTTTTTCAACACATCCCGATATCCCACCTAACATCCGCCATTTTTATGGTGAAAAGCTGGTGAGTTGAAATTTTTTTAAAGATTGCTGCGTTATTTGCACATACAAAATGATTGTTCTGGCAAAACAGATCAATCCCACCCCGTTAAATTGTTGTTGCAATTAGCATCTATTCATGGACACAAAACGAAATTACAAAAACAACAATAGGTTTGTTCAGCGAGGCTGTTCGGAACAGTTTAGAACAGTTTCGAACAGAAAAGTACAACTTTTTGCTGTTCAATGACGAATTTTCTATTCTAAACTGTTCTGGTTTGCTGTTCAATGAGGCTGTCTAGAACACTTTGGAACAGTTTCGAACAGGATTTTCTGTACTAGCTTTTTAGGTAGAACAACTTAGAACAGATTTCCTGTTCTAACTTGTTCTGACGTGCTATGCTGTTCTGTTCTAATCTGTTCTGTTCTAATCTAAAGGCTTAACTACATAAGCCAAAAAGTACTTTTGTACAAAAGTAAAAATATTTTTTTTCCCGCTAGCGTAGTTGTTTTGTGAAAAAGAATATACAAATTTTTTTTTAAACAAAAATTTAAGCTTTCTGCATCATTTTTATAAGTTTTCCAGTCAGAAAAACTATTCCAAAATGAGTTTGAAAATTTTCACTTTTGTACTTTTTCACTTTTTGGGCTTATGTAGTTAAGCCTTAACTATTTTGTCACTGAACAAACCTAATGTAAACAAATGGGTTTTCGAGGGTGATACGTACGAAAGATTGGCATCTTCATAGACGGTGTTCACATTGGACTGACTCCTCCGATTTTTGTTGACGTCTCTGTGCTTTTGCTCACTTCCACTTCATGGTGAGAAAGAGATGGCCAGCAAAGCCAGGATTTTTTAAATTATTTAAAAATCAGTGGATTTTTTTTTGACGTCTTCTTTTGTGACATCTGTTTTCTCTGTCTGTGATTTATCTTTGCCACTTAGGTCAGCCATCAGCCGAATAGGGGGAATAACATGTAGCATACGAAAACATGCACGTGCCGTAACTATTCGGACTGGTGGAAGTGTGATCATAGCCTCTTCGCGGCGGCCGCTAGAAACAAGCCTTTAAAAAGGTTTGGCTAATATGATCAGGCTGGTTCCACAGGTTGGCAACAGGTTAATTCCCTGTTCCGTAAAACTAGAAGAATTACGAGACAGACAACAAGCCTCGGAAACGGACTGATCTCACGACGACAACCCACGCAAAGAAAACGGAATAACGATTTACGAATTTTCTTATGGAACGTACGATCGCTCTATAGAGCTCGAGCTGCTCAGCAGCTAGCCGATGCCCTGTCAAAATATAAAGCTGACATAACAGCACTCCAAGAAATAAGATGGACAGGGAATGGTGTTCTACAGAAGAAAGATTATGACTTATACTACAGCTGTCATACAAAACACCATGTGCTCGGGGTAGGCTTCCTAGTCGGCGAAAAAATGAAGTCTGCCATCATCGGCTTTAACGCTATAAGCGAAAGGCTATGCACCCTTCGCGTGCGAGGCAAATTTAAGAACATCAGCCTCATCCTTGGGGATTTGAATGCAAAAATAGGTCGGGAGCCGGTATTCAGGCATTACGCAGGCACCCATAGTTTGCATGAGAACACTAATGACAATGGACTTCGAGTCTTAGAATTGGCAGCATCGAAAAACATGGTCGTTGCGAGTACCAGGTTCCCGCGTAAAGATATCTACAAAGCCACCTGGGTATCACTTGATGGAGTCACTCGTAACCAAATTGACCACGTGTTGATAGACCGTCGCCACTACTCGAACTTGATGACAGTACGAACGTACCGAGGTGCCAATATCGACTCGGATCACTATCTTGTTGGTATGTTTTTCCGAGGGCGGATTGCCTTGCGAAGACGTATTGCATCCGCCAATCAGGTTCGAATCAACACGGCTGCTCTGCGCAATGAAAACACCAGTAACACCTTTGGTAATGCGTTAGGACTCGCCCTAGAACTGGGTAGAGTAAGTCCTGGAGACAGTATGCTGGGCGTAGATGAGAAGTGGACACGCCTTAAGAATACTGTCATTAGTACTGCCAAATCCATCTTAGGCAGCAGTCGTAGAAATCGGAACGACTGGTTTGATGATGAATGCAAGCTAGCGACTGAACGTAAGAATGTTGCGTACCGAGCAATGCAACAATCTCATAGAACGCGGGCACGCGAAGACGAATATAAAGAGCTCAGAAGAATTGAAAAACGGCTTCACAGACAGAAAAAATCAGCCTGGGAGAAGAACATAATCTGTGAAATAGAGAAAAGCCGAGAGCGAGGTCCGCACCAGGCGCGGAAGTTCTACCAATCCGTCCGAAACATGACGCAGTACACACCACGCTGCACATACTGCAAGGACGGAGAGGGAAATCTGATCACCGATCCTCAAAGCATACTGGAGCGATGGGAAGTGCACTTCAATGAATTGCTAAATGGTCAGCTCACTGCAGAAGTGGAGGCTCCACTACTTCAAGAAGAGTACCCTATGTTGCCGCCACCAAGCATAGAAGAGGTTGAGAAGGCTATAGGCCGGCTAGAGAAAAACAAAGCCCCGGGAGCCGATGGTATACCAGCCGAACTATTTCAACACGGTGGGCCTGCTTTACGTCAAGCAATTCATGAGATTATAGTGCACGTGTGGGAGCATGAAGAAATTCTAGAAGACTGGCGAAAAGGTATAATTTGCCCCATACATAAGAAGGGAGATGTCACAACGTGCAGCAATTATAGAGGTATCACGTTGTTGAGTACCGCCTATAAGATACTCTCCTCTATCCTACAAGACCGGATAACCCCATACGCTAAAACCATCATCGGACAATATCAGTGTGGTTTCATTCCAGGCAAATCAACAACTGATCAGATCTTTACCCTTAGGCAGGCGATGGAAAAATGTCTAGAATTTAACATCCCAACATACCACCTGTTTATAGACTTTAAGGCCGCCTACGATAGCATAGCCAGGGTAGAACTTTACAAAGCCATGAGAGAATTCGGCATCCCAAATAAATTGACACGACTATGTAGGTTGACCATGACCAACGTAACAAGCCAAGTAAAAATAGCCGGATTGCTATCCAAACCAATCAACATCTTTAATGGACTCCGACAAGGGGATGGCTTGGCCTGCCTCCTCTTCAACCTGGCGTTGGAGAAAGCAATCCGTGACTCTGGCACGGCAACAAGAGGGACCATCGTCAACAGGTCCAGCCAGATACTGGCTTACGCAGACGACATCGACATCATCGGAAGAACTGAGCAAGCTGTACATGATTCCTTCATCCAGATCGAGCAGGCGGCACAAAATCTGGGGCTGCACATTAGTGAAGGTAAAACAAAGTACATGGTGGCGTCGAATGCGAGAGGAACAGTTGGTCAAACAATCAAGGTAGCGGAGCACGAATTTGAAGTGGTGCAATCCTTTAAACACCTTGGGTCAATAGTAGCAGCCGATAACAATATAGAAGAAGAAATACGCGGGCGGCTTCTCAAATCCAACAGAGCCTACTATAGTCTGTCAAAGCTCTTCAAATCCAGAAATCTCACCATAACTTCAAAACTGCTGCTGTACAGGACCATGGTCCTGCCAGTACTCACATATGGATCCGAGACTTGGGTGCTTAGCAAAAGGCACTCCGACCTCTTAGCCGCGTTCGAGAGAAAAGTCTTAAGGAGAATTGTTGGCCCCATATGTGAGGAAGGACGATTCCGGAGACGGTACAATCATGAATTGTACGCAATCTACCTTGAAGCAGATATCGTGACAAAAATTAAGCTCGGTAGACTCCGGTGGGCAGGGCACCTAGCTCGCATGAGCGAAGAGGAACCTGCTCGGAAAGTTCTTTGTGGTACATTCTATGGTAGACGACAGCGTGGTAGACCATGCTTGCGCTGGAGAGATGGCGTAGACCAGGACGCCCGGAGCGTTGGGGTGCGCAACTGGATGGCGGCGGCTCGAGACCGGGATGGGTGGAGAGACTTGTTGAAGGAGGCCAGGACCGGACCCCGGTTGTCGAGCCGACGATGATGATGATGACTTAAATCTTACAGAATCCAATTTTTTTCAATTGGAAACATATTTATTAAAGAAGATTTACATTTTGCAAGTGAAAAAAATGTAATTAATCTTTCAAACTGCACACATTTCTGGTTTGTTTTAACGACTGCTAAACGTCAAAGTAAGTCCGATGTGTTCACATTAGTTTGTGTCTGAACAAACCCACTTGGATTCACGTCAAAAAAAATCGGATGAGTCAGTCCAATGTGAACACCGTCATATAGAGTGTTTTTGATTTGAACAATAGGCGTGTTTTTTTGCAAGTCCATATGGATTTGTCGAAAAAAACGACATCGGGACTTAGGAACTTCTTACTTACAGTACGTAAGTCCCGATAATTATCTGGACTTAGCTAAGTCCATAAGGATTTAAGTTGTTGTTGTATTTACGTGTAAAACTATTAGTCCCGATGTCGTTTTTTTCGACAAATCCATATGGACTTGCAAAAAAAGGCGTGTTTTTTTGCAAGTCCATATGGATTTGTCGAAAAAAACGACATCGGGACTTAGGAACTTCTTACTTACAGTACGTAAGTCCCGATAATTATCTGGACTTAGCTAAGTCCATAAGGATTTAAGTTGTTGTTGTATTTACGTGTAAAACTATTGTCGTTTTTTTCGACAAATCCATATGGACTTGCAAAAAAAGGCGTGTTTTTTTGCAAGTCCATATGGATTTGTCGAAAAAAACGACATCGGGACTTAGGAACATCTTACTTACAGTACGTTAGTCCCGATAATTATCTGGACTTAGCTAAGTCCATAAGGATTTAAGTTGTTGTTGTATTTACGTGTAAAACTATTGTCGTTTTTTTCGACAAATCCATATGGACTTGCAAAAAAAACACGGCTAATGTATATCCCGCTTAGGAATTCAACATAAGTGCCTTATTGCATGGGTCTTTTTACTGAAGGTCGTTTTACTGAACTCGTGATTACACGGTGAAAAAAAATCCTTTCAATTCAATCTACCCTACCCTACCCTTAACTCACACCCTTAAAATCTATATATATCTAACTCGCACATTTCATACTGAATCCGAAAATATTAAATGATACTGGCGCATCGGTGAAATTTGGGTGAAATCTACCTTCTCTTTTTTACGCACATAAAATCTAACTGTCTCACAGATGCGCTCTTCTGTAAAATGACCCTTGTAATCAGCATCAGCACCACATATTAGCCACATGAAGATGAGAATCCCCGGCAGCCATTTTAATTTGCCTACAAGCTTGAACTGTCAGATATCAGATACAAATAAGAATGTGTGTATAAAAACCTAATGCATAGACAGTAGGGATCTTAAGACACCGGTTAAATTGTTGATGCAATTCACATCTATTCATCGACGCGGGAAGAGATTACAAATACAACAACGTAAACAAACGTACGAAACATTCTCATCTTCACATGGCTAATCTGTGGTAATCAGGCACAGTCTTCATTTCATTCATTTCATTTTATTGAGTCTTTTCTTTTCGTTTTACATTTTGTACATTTGTCTTTTTCTTACTCTAGGTATATTGAGAACTGTTAAGTATGGCCCTCTTGTTTTAATGACATATGCTTCTATTGATGAACTGTTTACTCGTTTTAAGAACTCTTGCTCATTGAGCTATTTCACAAATTATTTTGACGTTTTAGTCATTAGAAAAGGAAAATAAAAAAACTTAACCTAACTTAAACTAACTTATGATAAGGAGATACACTATATTCGTGTATCTCTAGGCACCTATAGCTGAAATTTATCACAATGTTTTCATAGTCATAGTAGCAGTAGGTATGACTTCTTGATTTGTACTTTAATATATTTTTCTCAGTTTTCACTTGATTTTGTTTATAAGTTATATTAGTTTTGCGTTTTTAATAAAAATTCTTTTTTTTCTTCGTCAGCTAATTCAAAGATTTGTAAGATCAACAAAATAAAGATTGTTTCATAGTAATATTTTGTTATGTTATTTATTTACAAGGTTTACTTTTTTGTTTTTTTTGTTTTTTTTTTTTTTTTTTGTTATTGTCTGATAATATAGTTGATATTTATGGTACAATCATACGTATATAGTTTCCTCTTTAGTTCATATTAATTTCTGAATGGAGCCTGTGATTTATGCGCCACATCCTGACCACCATCCGGAAACAACACCTTCCCATTTTACACTCGAGAGCGCACTATGGGATGATAAGATCCAGTTTAGCTCGTCAGGATGCAGCGCTATTTACAAACTATAAATATAACTTATTTTAGCCACGATTCTGTCCTTGGACAGTTCGTGTGTAGAACGATGGTAGGGCACACTCCAAATCTAATGAAGCACTTTCTAACTCAATTCCTATCGGGGATAGGTACAATGAGTTCTCCCAGGAGGTACTCTTTTGTTGATTGTAAATTTCGTACATTAGACTGTTTTCAGCCCAGCTCATTCTATCTATGAACTTTTTCATTAATTGGAAAGCGTAAGTCATCAGTGGAATAACTTTAGCTTCTTTGTAAATATAATTATTTGAAAATTTTTTAGTTCTTGTTCTGAAGTTTTTGTTAATGCAATGTCTCAAAATTTTTCTTTCTAGCGTCTCTAGTTCTTTTGCCACTGTGGGTGATATCGAAAACCAACATGGGAAAGCATAAGTCATAATAGGTCTAACAAGTGTTTTATAAAACAAAAGTTTGGTGTTTTTTTTTAAACTTTGATGCCGTAAATAGGGTGTTAACATATTTGAAATTTGTATTGCCTTTTCTTTAACTTTCATAGCATGTGGATTGAATTTCAGTAAGTTTGAAAACTGAATTCCTAAATATTTTATTTGGTTTCTAAACGGAATTTCAATCCCGTCTATTTTTAGTACTAGATTCCTGCTCTCCGCCACCACTCCCAATTTGCCTTTACTGTAGGAGTTCCTAAAGCAGATAGCTTCTGATTTTCCGATATTTAGTTTAATTCCCCATTTTTTATAAAATTGTGTAATTTCTTCAATATGTTTTTTAAGAAAACGGAGCGCATCGTACGGGTAATCGGCATGTGCGAGAACTATTGTATCATCTGCAAATAGAATTCCTTTTGTTTCTGTTGCGCCAGGGTAAGTAGTTAAATGAGGGAAGTCATACAAGAATATGTTATATAACCTTGGGCCCAAAACGGACCCTTGAGGGACTCCACGATATGTTTTCATCAGAGTAGATTTAAGTGTCTGAATCATTACGAAAAAGGTTCTGTCTGAGAGAAAACTAAGTAGTATTTTAAAAATTTCAGGAGGAAATCCGATTTCCAATATTTTGAAAAGAAGTCCTTCTACCCAGACGTTATCGAAGGCCTTTTCCACATCCAAGCAGCAAGCTACTGTACATTTCTTTTCTCTTAAATTAACGGTTATGTCATTATGTATTTTAATCAAGGCATGAGTGGTAGAGAGTTCTCTTCTGAATCCAAATTGGTAGTCCGAAATGAACTCAAATGAATTGTCTATATGGCTATCCATTTTAAGACAGATAATTCGTTCAAGTATTTTGCCTCCATTAGAGAGCATAGATATAGGTCGAAAATTACTTAGTTCAAAACAATTTTTTTTTTTTGTACTGGGAACAATCTGGCAACTTTCCAATCTAATGGAAAGTACCCATTGTTAAGGCAGTTGTTTATTACTATGGTTAAAAATTCTATTGCAATTTTGGAGATTTTTTTAAGAATAAAATTTGAGATGTGATCAGGACCTATGGATTTTTTACTATTTAACTTTTTGATGATTAAAGTCACTTCTGCTATAGAAGTGAACATTTGGGGAGCTAGTGGCGATAAAGCCGAGTTGTCATTGTCGAATATGAAAATTCTATCCGGCAATAACATCTTAGCTTGTTCAATTTTATTTTTAACTAGTTCACTCATTTCATTATTCTGGTTAAATGGATGAATACTATATATCTCTCTGAAATAATCTGCAAATACCTGAACCTTATCTACTTCTTCAATTATAGAGGTGTTATTGACTGTTACTTTTTGGCAGTTGAATTTTTTAGCTTTACCTATTAGCCTGTTAATGCTTTTATATGCTTGTGGACCGGGTTTGATGTTAGTAAGTCTTTTTTTTAGTTGTTCGTTTATCCAAATTGCCACTTTTTCTTTAATTATCGGTCTTAGTAAGGAAATTCTGCAAGATAAGTCCTTGTATTCATTTGACGCTCTATTGTAATTATTGTGGTACAATTTTTTGAGACTTTTTTGCCATTTCTGTTTGTGTTTAAAAAGAATTTTTATATTTTCCGGAAGTAAAGCATATTTTTTAACTGTGGGTGAAATTGTTGTTGAGTTAGATTCTATTGCAGAAAAAAGAGCAAGGTTGAAGTTTTTAATTGTTAGGTCTATTGCCGGATTTGACATGCTAGCAAATGGGGAGGGTTTAATAATATTTAATTCATCGTCTAGGTCATTCCTGAATTTGTTCCAATTGGTTTTTTTAAATGATCTGATAATTGGAGGTTGACTTAATGGAATTTCGGCGTCAGCAATTTTGATATCTAAAAGAATCGGTAGATGGTCAGAAAAGGATGGTAAAGCTTTAACGCTACAATTCGGAATTATTGTATTAATCAAGTTATTTGAAATTAAAAATTGGTCCAGATAAGAAAAAGTTCTCGGATAAGTAGGACAATCCGATGTTAAATTGACAAAATTGCAGCCGGGATCAGTAATCAATTTTCTCAGACCATTACCGTTCGTGTTTGTTACGCTATCGCCCCATAGGGGACTTCTTCCATTAAGATCGCCTCCCAATATACAGCCATTGTAGTCATCTGCCATTTGATTTAGTTTGTTCAGCTCATTCATTAAATAGGAATTGTTCATACCGGATGGAATATATATAGAACCTAGTAAAATTTTCTTCTTTATACCATTACACAGATATTCTACTGAAATCAGTCGACATAATATATTGATGTTATTGGTTTCGACTATTTTATAAGCAATGTTCTATCTTATGGCGATTGCCACCCCTTGTTCTTTATCGTTTCTAAGCAATGCATATGAGTCTAGAAAGACTTTATGTTTCTCATTTAGATGAGTTTCTTGTAAAAATGCGACTGTTATATTGTTATTCAAAAGAATTGAGAGAGACTCAATTCTTCTGGAGTGATCAATTAGGGACCCAATGTTATGGCTTAAGATTTTTAACGCCATTATTTCGAGTTGGAGATCAGAACTTCATTGAGAAGTTCCAAGTAGGCTAATCTCTTTTCTTCGATTGAGCCGGAATTTTTTATGTTTTTAATGAAGTTTCTGATCTTCAACATTAGATCTGAAACGCTTGCTCCGAATAATTCCTTTGAAACATCGAAAAATTCGTTAATAGTGTTTTGGCCACTCAAGGCAGTGGTGGTACACGTTTGAGGATGAGCAACCGGAGAGTTAGTTTTAAATTGGTCCGCGAAGGAAGTTGTTTTGTTAACAAAACTTGAGCTTCTAACTGTGTGCTGTACAAAACTCTTTGTTTTTTCTTTTTTTTCCAACGCATTCTTTACAAGAGCTCTCCGGTTGTTCATATACCCTTCATAAAAAGGGCAACCTTTATAGTTTGCTGGGTGGTCATATTTTTTACAATTAATGCAGTATGGGATTGACTCGTCCGTTTTTTGTAGTTTGCATTCTCCAGGCTTATGATCACCCTCACATTTTACGCAGTTATACCTTCGAGCACAGTTTTTTGCAAGGTGACCAAAAGCCTGGCACCTCCTACATTGCATGACTCCTTTATTACCCCTCGGTCGTTCCCAAGTGATTTTGGAGTAGCATATGTATTTTATATGCAACAATTCTTTCGCTTCTTTATTCGGCAACAGTTTCACTAAAAACAGATTATAGTCGAACTGTTCTTCTTTGGAACGTAAAGTCCCGAACTTTGACACGGTTTCCACAACATTTGGAGCTAAGTTTTCTATCTCATCTTTTATTTCTTCTTCACTATATTGGAAATTTAACCCTCTTAAAATAAGATTAACTCTTTTGAGTTCTTTTGGAGTGAATGAGTGGGCCTCTATTTCTTTCGACACCCTGAGAATATCCATGAGTTTGGAGTGTGCCCCAACATCGTTCACGAACAATTTGCTCTTAGAGCGATTGACATTTATAACTTTAACCTGTAGATCAGGTAAAGATGCTTTTAAGTCATCAATTAGTTTCTTAATATTAGCTCTATACAATATTATTGGAGGGCAAAATTTATTTTTATTTTTAGCATTGTCATCAACTTTTACAGGTTTAACATTACTGTTATTCGGTTTAGTATATTGAGAATTAGGTGACTTACCACTACTTAAAATTACCATGTTGTCTAACAATTGGAATCTATTTTCGTTCATTCTTTGGGTTGAGGAATCTCTGCTTCCTGATGAGTTTGATGACTTAGAGTTGGTTCTTCTCTTTTTTGCTGGAACTTTCTTCCATCCTTCTTTCAGATTCTCGTCTTCGGTTTGAGCTCCTAATTCCATTAGGTTCTCAGCCGCTTCCATCGTTTGCGGGCTTCGTTGGAGATTGGTTGGTGTATTCTGTTGTATATTTTGTGAATCCGTTAAATTAGTTCGTTCTACTTGGTTTGGTAGAGCAGGGAAATGATTTCGATAATCATCCATTGTAAGAAAATCTAACGGTTCGGCTTGGGACGCCAACGATGTTACTGTTTTTTGTTGTAACGGCATATTATGTTTTTGCAAGGTTTTTGTTGCTAAGTCTGGTATTTTAACCGTTGGTAATTGGCTTGGTAACGGTTTCATCAGGGATTCGTTCCCCTCCATGAGGGGAAATTGGCTTACTATTATTTTTTTAATCTTTTTCTTTTTACTTTTTTTTGAGCACTTTGATAAAAGAAATTCCTTTCTTTTTTATAAAATTGTACGGTCTTTTGACCTTTTTGTAATGGATATTTCCTTCGATTTTTGTATTAAACTTTTCACTTCTCAGAGCACTATAGTGGCACACGTCTATACACTATCAGATCACAGACCAGTCTCCAGTCTTCATTTCATTCAAGTTTGAACTGACATTTGATGGAAATGTTCCGCATTGTAGTTGAAACTTCAAATCTTGTTAAATCAAACATACCTAAACGTATTGTTGTTGTCAAACATGGAGAAAAAGATATCTTTTGGTTTTAGTAAAATTTCTAAAAAAACTAATTTATTACTAAATAAAATAGAACAAAAAGATGAAAAGAATAAAATTGAGCTAATTAAATGTCTTGAAGGCCAAACTATTCAATTGGTTGAGTAAGAAATTTTAAAACATTCATATCTCAGAGTATATGTCTACTCCTTCAACTTTTATATACCTTTTAGGAAGAAGGAGGATGAAACACCTTTAATAATTCCACTCAAGGATGGCGGGAAGACTTCAGCAGCGCTATTGAGTTTAAGAACTCGACAAGCTGTCCTAAATGGTGAGGAGATTATAAGTAACGAACATGAATCCAAGGCGGAGTTGCCGCTAGAACTAAACGGAAACGGAATCGAAGATATAGATAAACGGGCTGCTAAAGAACTATTGGCCGAGATTACCAAAGGGGACGACAAAGATAGTACTGTATCGACATTAGTGCTCCCATTAAAAGCCGAAGATTTACCATTAGATGGGGCTACCGAATCCACCATTGCTGACTATGAGTCTATCCCAATCACACAATTTGGCAAGGCAATGCTCCGTGGAATGGGTTGGAAAGATCAACCCAAGAAAAAAGGTGCTCCCATTGAAGAAGGCCCTGTTTTGCGACCTAAGGGTATGGGCCTTGGTGCGGACAAAGCACTTAAGTCCAAAGCTCTGTTGGTTCCCCCAGAAGCGAACGAAGTTCTTGAGATAAAAAAAGGAGCTTGTGTTTTAGTTCTGGGTGGCAAAAATAAAGACTTGTATGGTCAAGTAGAAGGGTTAGACGACCATGCAGGTCGGGTAATAGTTAAGATGGCATTGGGAGGTGTCAAAGAGTCGTTCAATGAATTCATGGTTCAACCTGTGTCCAAGAAGGAATACTCGCAATACTCCAAGTGCATAAGTAAGTTCACATAGACCGTCCAAAAAATTTTTGTTGGATGACTTCTTTTTATATACATCCAAAATAAACGATCGTTTATTTCTGGAAAACTTTGCTTTTGTATGTTTAATAGAATTTTGACTATACATTATGTACTTACTTGAATGTTTCCAGAACCGCTGGACTAATTTTCAACTTTCTTTCTCATTTATTTAATTTTCAATCATTTAAACTTAGTCTCATGAATTATAAAGCAATTAAAATAATGTGTGTAGCCAAATAGCAAATATAGATATCATGAATTTAATATATAGTATGCAGCGAATCTATAATAGACTAGAGAAACAAAATTAGCTTTGTTAAGCCTATGAATCTTATTTTATTTCTAACAAAGAAAAAGTTCAATTTCGATAGAAAAAACAAAAATATTAACTTATAAAAATGTTTTCATTCTATTTGCTATGTTAATTACTTTTTGTTTTTATAGCTAATAATAGAAATTCAAATATTGGTTTGTGTAAAAATATTAATTAATTAATAGCAAAAGCAACTTTTTCATGTAAAACCATTAAATAAGAAATTATATAATGCAGAACTTTGTGTTGATCTGTGCAACATGTATATAGTACATATTTAAATTGCCATTTGTTTCCAGACTCTATCAAATACGATGAATACAAGCGAATGGAAAACGAGTACGGTCAAATTATAATGAAAAATGAAAACTTAAAAAATGAAGACGATAAACGGCCAGAAGAAAACCACAGCATTAAAGTCAAAAACGAGAATAACGACCAGAAATATAATGGGCACTCGAAAGACGATGAACAAAGCAAGGTGTCATCACGTCGAAATTCCACTGCTCAGGAATACAATTCACGAAAAACTGAGCGGCGTTCTAGGTCTCGTGATAGACGTGATGAAGAACATGCAAGATGCAGCACAAGTCATAAGAAGTATGTTAGCCGGCGATCACCCAGCAGACGCAGGAGCAATTCTAATGATTCACTTTATTCCTCCGATTCTAATTCAAATCGGAATAAGCACAAGAAAAAATCATCAAAGTCAAAGAAAAGCAAAAAAAGCAAGGATAAAAAACAGGAGAAACCACATCCAACCGACTCATCATCGGACGATGAGCGAAGACACAAAAAGAAGACAAAGAAGAGCAAACGTGAACGATCTCGTTCAAGGTCGAAAGTGAGAAGATAATGGTGCACTCATGTCTTGATAAATGGTTTAAATTAAAATTAACATTTCTAAAACAGTTTTATATTTCTTTAAGATTTAGCTTTTACCTCAGATACCTATATACAGGGTGTCCGGTGGGAAATTTATGTTTTCAAACGTGAATAAAAAAAAAGCTATGAGAAACTGAGTCATGTTAACAATAAAGAAGAAGAATGCAGATTTTATTTTTTGAAAATTACATCATCCAAATGTTGTACATTTAGTCGTACACGCGCTGTAACAGGCTTGGCTGAATATTGTTAATTTCACCGCGGATATTTTCTTTCACCTCCATCACCATTTGCGGTTTATATCATTGTGGCTCTAACGGTATGGGGGTTGCTCGATCTTGTTGAAACCACGTGTGTGAGAAGTTAGATGGATGTGCTCGTTAATCGGGTGAAAAATAATCTGTGATCATGTGCCCATAATTTTCACTGTTCACTTTTATCGACTCTTAATTGGAATTTAAAAAAAAAACGGCCCGATGATTCCTTTCGTCGATAAGGCGCACCAAACACTTACTCTTGGGCAATGTTCCGGCCGTTGGTGTTTTAAAAGTGGGTTAATTGTTCGTGGAGCCCAGTAGCGACAGTTTTGCTTATTGACGTGTCCATTTAGGTGGAAGTGGGCTTCGTCGCTCCAGAAGATGCAATTTACTGTACGAAATCTCTCCACCATCATTTCGTTTTTCCGTAAATTAAAATCATTTTCTTTTAACTCTTGCATTAATTTCTGATTGTGGGGTATTTAGAGCTGATGCAGTTTGTCGAAACCTTTGCTAACCCGAACGAATTAAATTAACACTTGGCCCGTCACTCAATCGGCGAATATTCAGCCCTTGCGAGGTAAACTTTTTGCTTTGAGATATTCTTCCGAACAGCAAAAATCCTCCGATTCGTATGAAATCGGAGAATTTTCCTCTTCTAGGTATACCTCGCTAGGGGCGATTATAGCGTGAACACAACATCTGCCGGCGTGCGCTTACGTACGATTGAAATCTCGACATTTTTGTACACAAACCAAAACTTGCCTTCTATAACATATAATAAGTAAAATATTAGGAAGACAAAATCAAAATTTGAAATAGTTTTTATTATTTTAATTTCTGAATGAAATAGTTATTGAAAATTTTCAGGATTTTGAAAAACAACGCACATAATGTACTTCGAAAGTATTAGCCGTACTAGGCCACTGATCTCTATAATACACAATTATTAATTAATTAATTATAATTAATAACAGAGATCAGTGGGCACGACATGTAACAAAAATTAGCATGTGGCATATTTCAATATTGCATGTAAAAGACTTCATGCGACATCGACATCAACAGTTGTTTAATGGTTCTCCTTCCAAGTACTAAGCGTTTTAAGTTTTTCATGTTCTTCGGGTGCATTAGAAACATTTCCAGTTTTTTTTGCTAAGTGAATTATGGCCGCATGAAATCAGATAGTCATCAAAAAATTAAATTATTTCATTTCATTACCGCGGCCATATACCTATATGATTTGAAATAAATCATTTCACTCACGAGTTTTTTTTTACTTGTAGCTGAAAATTGAAAAAGAAATTCTTTGTCGACAAATAATGACTGTAATAAATTGTTTTCCTAAACGGAACGGTGGGACCGACGGGGTGGGCAATGCAACAACGGCGAAGCACAACCAAAAATTACAGATTCCATCATCAGATATGAGGATCAGAATTATTTGGTACAATTTGGTCAACGTGAAAAGTAGATTAGAGCATGGAACAAAAGTTGGGAAGAAACAAACGACATCGGAGCTAAACATTTTCCATGTTAACTGCAATAACCAATTCAATACGGGCTTATGTAGCTAACCCTCCCAAACCCAGCGATAGCAATAGTAAAAATCTATAATATGATATTAATCATCTTCAGTGGCCCGACTGTGGATTACAAAGTGAATCGCTTTCAATATTATTACGATTAACCTCACATTTTTATTTATTGCAAACAAAACCAAGCAATCACTTTCGCCCGTCGATAAACCAATCCGCAAATAATAACTTATCGGAATTTTACCCTGTAAAAATGGAAATTTCACATTCGCTTTCGAAAAAGGCCGAATGCAAATCGAAAGAGTCGAAAGCAGTAATATCAAACCTCATTTTCGCCAATTAGAACGATTCGCTTCGTATTATCGTATTACCTTATCAAGCCACAATTATTTTGTTTAAAACATTTATTATGAGTTTTATTTTATTATAAACTGTACATATAATACAAATTTTTTTATTGCATTATTTAACTTTTTTACATCTGATGATTTATTTTTCCAGCAGAAAGGAAAATAATATAAAAAATGAAGTAAACCACACAAAATTATTCCACCGAGTGCTTGTTAAAAGACAAAAAACAAACAAAGAAAAGCCTTAAAAAAATAACGCCTTCACTAAGCAGGAAGAAAAAATAAAGGAAAGTAAAAGATTGAAATTGAAAAGCTGTTGTGTTAGGTAAAAAAAAATAAACTCCAATAGTGAGGTTAAAAAACTAAATGTTAACGGTTGCACAAATATTAAGTTTTTTCTTCTTTTTCTTTGTTGTAACGTTCGAGCTCTTTCAGAAACTGAGCCTTGGGCTTCATGATATTGGGGCGATCTCCTCGACAATTCGGACAGTACCATTTACCCTTTGGTTTCGATACCAAAGAGACACACGAGAAGTGGAACCACTCAATAGGACACAAGTCGTTGTCGCAGAGTATCATTTCGCCAAAAGAAATCTGGGAAAGATGAGAAGATAACAAAAATAGTCCAAGTGTTTAACATGATTCTTACCTGATCACAGAGGCAGTAAGTTGGTTCATCTGGATCGATCGGATCGGGTGGTGGAGTGTCTTCACGATTGTCTCGGGCATTTGATTGGGAACTGCTTTGTCCGCGAGCTTTGCGCTTCTTTTTTTTGCTGTTACTTGAGCTGTTGCCTCCTCCTGCTCCTCCACCACCACCACCGCCTACGTTTTGACCAGTAGACTTTTTCTGTGACGCCGAAGTAGACGAAGTGGATGATTGCCCCGTGGCGCTTGGTTTGTGTCCACTTGGACCACCTTCATTTGCAGAGTTCGATTCGTTACCACCGAGTTCCATCGCACTGCTGCTGTTGTTGTTCTCGTTGCGGGGCCTTCGAGATCGCTTATTGGTGCGAGAATCATTGGAATTACTCATATTGCTTACGCTTTCACCATGGTTAGTTATTGGGCGTTCTGGCGCTTGCAGGGAAGATGTTGGCGTATTGCTTCCCGACCCCTGACCTCCTGACACGACTGCGCTACTTACAATTGCAGCGACAAACGCGCCTTCGTTTTTAATCGTGGAGGGAATAGTGGCTTGTAGGGGAACGGGACTCAATGTGCGTGTTATCTTTTGGGGAATATCATGCATTAGCTGCTCCTCTTTTCCGTAGTCGAGGTTCTTCTGATCAGAGTCTAGTTGTCGAGTTTTTTGGTCAATTAATTCTTGCAGTTGATTTACTATCTGCATCTTTTCGTCGCCGAGCTCTTGGGCGGAAATAAGACTTTGTTGCATTCTGGCCATAGCTCTTGCTCTTCGGTTAGTAGAATTTTCGGATGAAGTTGTGAAGCTTTTCCATTGCTCGTAGTAGTAGTCAACATCTCGGAGGTGGCCTAAATAATGTTATACGGGTCAGCAAGGGATTTGAAAAGATTTCTTCATGATCAAACTTACTTCTATATTGCACATCAATATCACGAATTCGTGATAAGTGTCTCTGGACATCGTCGGGAAGATTCTCAACGGAATCAATGTAATTGTCGACATACGTCGCGGAGAATATTGCTTCGGATGCTACGGGATTAATCATTTTACAAGAACTTTCACTCAATCGAATAATCTTGAATTGTTGGCTTTTTACTCATTGGAAAAGCAAAACACAGCTTCTGTTTGTTTAGTAAAAATTATTTCTTATTTTTGTACCTTGAAGATGCTTTGATTTTATTTATATGTTGTGGATCTGGACTGGATGGATATTGAAATTAATGGAATGCGTGTACCAATTTGGTTGTGAGTGGTACGAAAAATGTAATAGATGTGAATGGTTTTCGAAAGCAGTAGATGCTGTAGTGATGGGAGTTTATTTTACATTGGTTAAAAACAACAGACGCCACGGCTAAATGCCCGCGACGCGGGCTTGACTTTGATGTGGCTTGTTTTTGTTGTTTTCAATGGATTCCACATTGAATGGATTCCACTTGGGTGTGTTCATAAAGTTTCTACGTAATTTCCAACCTAATTTCGTGCAAATTTGATTGAAATTACCTCATTTCGAAATGTGAATTTGTATGGGAAATGAGGTAATTTGGAATCGAATTTGGAAATTTTCAACGAAATTACCTCATTTTCTCTAATGAAAACGTAGTATTAGGCCAGGCGCGCACATGCAACTAAACTGATTTTGAGCACTATGGGATTATATGAGAGTCCGCCCACATAAGCCGGCGGACTCTCATATAATCCCGAGTGCTCAAAATCAAAACCAAACTGTTTAGTTGCATGTGCGCGCCTGGCCTTACAAACATTTTCAATTCAAGCATCCAAATCAAAAATAAAAATGAAAAACCAGTCAAAGAGAAAAAGGTCTGAGAATTGGGATAACCATAATAAGGTATGAGGCGTGAAATTAATATTGTTAAAAAAAATCAATTGCAGCAAAAGGCATTTTTAATTTGGAATTTTTTTTAGTTTTTAAAACCCAATTGTCAATCAAATATCACTCGGTACGTTCAACACACATTACATGAAT
Source organism: Leucozona laternaria (assembly GCA_932273885.2). Taxonomy (NCBI): domain Eukaryota; kingdom Metazoa; phylum Arthropoda; class Insecta; order Diptera; family Syrphidae; genus Leucozona; species Leucozona laternaria. Next base: position 58,232,712 of record OW026366.1, read on the forward strand.
TTTGTATTGACTTTGTAGACATTGAACGTTCCCACTTTAGAATAGGTTTAAGTTTAAAGAAGGAGGTAATAATTAAAAACTCATATTGTTTATACGAGGAAAAGCTTAGAACACCAATTTCGGTGTCTGATGAACAAATGAAAATGTTTATAAATAAGATTTTGGGGTTGGATGGTGTGCTAAGGTTAGCAAGGCTTTAGAATGCGATTATAAATATACCACTGCAGAAGTTTAAATTTTACAAAAATCTTTTAAGCCTGAACCACACTACTCTCATATGTGGTGTGTTATGGGGAGTAGTGTGTCATTGTCATTAAAATGTATTCCATAGATTTCGACACAGCACATCACACGATATCAAATATGGCTCTACGCATATGAAATACTAGGGCGATAGCTACATACACTTCTCCCCAACACACCACACGAGAGTATAGTGTGGTTCGGGCTTTCAGTGGATTTACGTTCTCTTTGTTCATTCGGTGAACTTTTGGTCGTTCCTCAGGGAATAACGAAGAAGCATTTACGAAGCACTCACGAGTACTTTGCTAGCTATTTTCAATGGAACGCACCGAATTAATTTGTCTTCAAATCTCATCTACTCACCATGAAAGCCTTAGAGGATATAAGCCGTGTTTTTTTGCAAGCCCCGAGGAAATTGGTCGAAAAAAACGAAGCCTGTCCTGCAATTTACATGTTAAATGCAACAACAACTAATCCCCTTTGGGCTTAGCTAAGCGTGGAGAATTCTCGGTGCTAAACTCAAGCACGGAGAAAAACTGTGTTACTGGCGTGAATTGCATACTTGTTATCGATAGTGTGTATGGAAACTCCATTTTGTTTCTGTAATGGCGTCGCTAATCCCAGATGTCGTTTTTCTCAACCAAATCTCTCTGGGCTTGGAAAAAAACACGGCTATAATATGGAGTGCTCGTTTCTTTCCCTAATGCATTGTAACGCACGCCTGGGCCCTTGATAGGGAGCGCTTTTTCGGTTAAGATAAAGTCTTAGAATAGCGTACAGCTGTTACCAAAGTCATAATTTGCTTATTTGCTCTCTAAATTGTTCTAATTTGAAGTAATTATTGAAATTAATAAGTGTTTGTTTATTATTTTAATGATTTATCTTCTTTTTTAGGTTTTTTTCTCCAATGTGCGGAAAACTTAGACCGAAACTTCAAACAGCGACCCCTATGAAAGCTACGCATTCGAATAAAAACAAGCACTCCATATTAAGGGTATTTATGCAACGTTGGAAACTTTCCGACGTTGTAAAATCGTAAAGTTTCCGACGCACGTTTCATGAATGCCCCTTAAAACAATTTGCGTATAAATGATGTGGTAAACCAATCAGCTGATTCAGGCCATGTCATAATCCCATTAGAAAACAGTTTACTCTAAGTTTACCATTTTCGTTTACAACGTTTACGACAAAAATTCTTGTCGGAAAGTTGACGATTTGTTGGAAAAGAGTTCCCATACAAAATTTGACAGTTCGTTTACGACGTCCTAAACTTTCCGCGTTTACAATGTTTACGATGGTTTTCCGACGTTGCATGAATACCCTTATTATATATCCTCTAAGATTAGAACAGAACAGAAAAGAACAGCACAGAACATAAGTTGAGTTCAGTGACAAAATAGTTAGATTAGAACAGAACAGAATTTGGAACATCCACCAGACTTCAGTGCCAAACAAGTAAAAAAAAAATCAATAGTTTGACAGAAAAATATGTAGGGAAAACAAAAACCTGTGATTGTGATTGGTCGTTTGTTTGTTTTCCCGACATATTTTTATGTCAAAATTAGAAAGAGAAAGATAGTTTCTGGAAAAGCCTAATAGAACAGAACAGCACAGATTCGTGATAAACGTCAGAACAAGTTAGAACAGGAAATCTGTTCTAAGTCCCCTTTCACACGAGGAAACTGAGTTGCCAGCAACAATCAGTTTGTTGGTGAGAAGGGCAAGAAGTAAGAGGGGAAATTGAAATCTCCCCGGTCAACGATTCGAGGAGATTTTTTTGACATTCCTCTTCACACACACAGTAGAGTGTGTTCAACCAAGCTATTTTAAAAGGGAAATACAGAAAGTTTCCACGATTTCGTTTCTTCGTGTGAAAGGTACAGGAGATTTTTAAGGAAATTAAAAGAAAACGTCAAAAAAATCTGCAGCAACTTGTTTCCTCGTGTGAAAGGGGACTAAGTTGTTCTACCTAAAATGCTACTACAGAAAATCCTGTTCGAAACTGTTCAAAAGTGTTCTAGACAGCTAAATTGTTTGTTCACTGAACATAACTTTTAAATAGCTAATCAGTTTTGCGAATCAAGTGAGATGAGTCAGCGAGAGGCGAGTCATCTCACCTCACTCACAAAAATAGCTAAATATCGCTACAGCTCTCTCACAACAAGACATGCCCAAAGTGTGAAATGAAGCTGTTTTTAGTTTAAAAATTTAAAATATTTTCACAAGGGCTAAAATGAATTTACAAGCACTATATTTCGTTGCAGTTTTGCATTTATTTGCATACATTTTGTTATTTATTTGCATATTTTCATTTGATTTATATCAATGGCGTGTTTCTTCATTGAAATTTGAATCTAAAAACATTGAAATTGCAAAAAAAACTCAAGCAATGTGATAGTTGACATGTGGACTTCGAACATTTTTGATGAGAGCCCTCATAACTTAAGAGGTGGTCGGGAGCACTCATAAAGGCCCAACTATAATAGGCATTAGCAAACATAAGCTCATATCAAAAGCCAGCGCAAAATTAGCTTATGTTACAAAATTTCCCAGTCTAGCCATAATTGACTTATTATGCGCGCATGAGTAAAACACCTCTTCCCTTACGCCTCAAACTCGATTTTCGACGGTATGTTTTGCTCCGCACATCTAAATACATGTGAAACTAAAACAAACTGCAAAACAAAGAGGATTATACATACATGTTAAAATGATTTTGATGATGATGTTAAACGATTTTGTAACTAGAAAAAGATGACAGCGGTTCTCGTCACGCTCACGTCCCGTTTCTGTCGTGTAAGGCCAGGCGAACACATGCAACTAAACAGTTTGGTTGCGATTTTGAGCACTATAGGATTATATGAGAGTCCGCGCACATAAACCGGCTGACTCTCATATAATCCCGAGTGCTCAAAATCGAAACCAAAGTCCCCTTTCACACGAGGAAACTGAGTTGCCAGCAACATTCAGTTTGTGGGAGATTTTTTTGACATTCCTCTTCACACACACAGTAGAGTGTGTTCAACCAAGCTATTTTAAAAGGAAACAACAGAAAGTTTCCACAATTTTGTTTCTTCGTGTGAAAGGTAAAGGAGATTTTTAAGGAAATTAAAAGGAAACGTCAAAAAAATCTCCAGCAACTTGTTTCCTCGTGTGAAAGGGGACAAACTGTTTAGTTGCATGTGTGCGCCTGGCCTAAAAGGTATTTGCAATTAGAAGAAAACCAAAGGAGAAAGGAAGATTAAAAATCGCTGTCGTGTAAAAGCAGTCATACAAAAAAATAAATGAAGTAGATCTACTACATATGAAGTACATTGGCAGTCCTGGTGTATGTCCCCTTTCACACGAGGAAACTGAGTTGCCAGCAACATTCAGTTTGTTGGTGAGAAGGGCAAGAAGTAAGAGGGGAAAATGAAATCTCCCCGGTCAACGATTCGAGGAGATTTTTTTGACATTCCTCTTCACACACACAGTAGAGTGTGTTCAACCAAGCTATTTTAAAAGGAAACTGAAGAAAGTTTCCACGATTTTGTTTCTTCGTGTGAAAGGTATAGGAGATTTTTAAAGAAATTAAAAGAAAACGTCAAAAAAATCTCCAGCAACTTGTTTCCTCGTGTGAAAGGGGACTATCTCTAGGTCCCAAGAAATCTGTTACAATTCTTCTGACTACCTACCATTCAATTTTGTGCCATCTACAGTTCACTTCTAGCAGCGCTTTTTTGCTCTCAATACATTCCACAAATAGGATTTTTCATTCTTCCATTTGGAACTTCCACCAGACTTCAGTGCCAAACAAGCAAAAAAAAAATCAAGAGTTTGACAGAAAAATATGTAGGGAAAACAAAAACATGTGATTCTGATTGGTCGTTTGTTTGTTTTCCCTACATATTTTTATGTCAAAATTAGAAAGAGAAAAGACAAAGATAGTTTCTGGAAAAGCCTAATCTACCCGCTCGCTATTTGAATTTTATTTTATGCAACGGGTACGGGATTCTCCTTTCATTTCAATTTGCAATCTCATTCGATTCTGTCAAGTCGTGTCAAGTTCAGCTTTGGGTTTTTAATCTTCGTGTCGTCCTTTTGTTTGATCTAGCATATACAAATAATTTAATAATTAACGTCTTGAATTCCTCTTAAATTAAATAATTTTTTGTGAAAAAAGTTTTGTATTTCATTTACAAAAAAACGCGATCAAGTTTGTTCTGAACATTTTAATAGAACTTATTTGAATCAAAACTCCAAATCGTGCCTACATAAAAATAAATTCAAATAAATTGAATTTTTAAACTTTTGTAATTCTTGTGCTCGAAAAAAAAACAAAAACTATTAATAAGATGTCCAATTTTGCCGGTCTTCCCGAAAACAACAAACCATCTTCCAAGTAAGTTAAGCGAATTGCATTTTTGTTTTAAGTTTATTACGCTACTACAAGCACATGGGTTCTCTCGAATTGGGATTTATTGCCTCGCCACTTCGTCATCAATAGTTTGTTCCGAAAACAAACATTTTTATCGACGAGTACGCAGTACAGTTATAGTTTGTTGCTCTTGTTGGAATAACTGGTTGATGTTGATTGGATTATCTTCCGGTACTCGCGTACCTACCTAGTTTTCTTATTTATGAAAGAGATGAGTAGTTATAATATATTTTTGGGCTAATTAACTTCTCGGTGTGCTCTGTTGAGAACTTTTTTGCTACCACTTTAATATGGACCGTCGACCCTGAAGTGTACTATGTGCATTTTAGCTTCATCAAACCCAAGAACCGCTACTAGCAAAATAAGTAAAAATCGTCTTCGCGGGGTGATCAATCCCTTGGATTTCAATCTAAAGTAAGAAAACATCTGCAGTGCGAATTTTGAATCATGCTCATTTGGAAATGCATGTAGGTACTCGTCCAAAAATACATTCCTGTTTCTAGTTTTTTGTTCCTTTGTTGTCTCTTTCTCAAAATAGTGAACGTTTTTCGTTTTGTTAGTCACCCAATTCTGCAATGAATCGATTGCCAACCAAAAATATTACTTCATTTTACAAGGATATTATCAAATGACGTGGGGGACATCTGCTGTTTTTTTCGCAATCCAATCGATTTTTAAATTTTGTTTGGCAATTCTTCTATAGTTTAAATTCATTACAATTAAAAGTAAGAATAGCTGGGTGTGGGCAAATGTATACACAGGGTCATAGCTTTGTTCTTAACGAATTAGGATGTACCTTTATAATACAAATGAAAACAAGAATCTCTTCTGAATACCAAAACAAGCCCTTAGTAAAATCTAATATTTAAGCCAGTTTGCATTCGATAATCATGGTTTTTGTGCCCCAGACAGAAAAGAATCAAGACATACAAAAACTTAAGTAATTCTACTTAGTGAGTACCTACCAGCTAATAAAGTCGAAGTTATTGTTGTATTCCTAATCTACATTTCCGATTGGTGAAAAGCAAAGAGAAACAAATCACAATCTTACTAAATGATTCTAGTATATCTGAGTTGAATGGCCGGCAAAAATATATTCAATGTTTCGTTTTAAAATATTTTTTCAACTCATTTTGCTAAAGGCATATCAATTTACATTCACATTAATTAAGTAAAAACATTCATATACCAAAAATTCTAGCTCTTCAAGACAAAACCAAACTGATCGTTTTAAAGTTGAGATACCGGAGTTGGTATTATCAATCACGACATTGTTGTCTCGTTGGCCCCCTTTTTAAACTGTCATTTTTTCGTACCTTTTGCATATGTCTCAGCTATGTTAAAAACCGTCGAGAAAAAGTTTAGGTATAAAGGCACGAAAAAGAAGAGTTTAAAATTAAAATTAAACGGAAATTAATACTCCGAAAACTTAAGTTCAAGTCGCAGGGGGTCAACAGTCTGCCAAAGAGCAACTAGCAACCAGAAAACTAAACAAATTATTGATTTATTTATACTTCTTTGAAGGTATCATGGAAGTCAGTTGAGTTTTGTTTCAGTTGAACAAAATTTACCACACATCAAACAATTGCAGTTTATCCGTTGTGCGCTTGTTGATAAAAAAAATATATCTGTAAACCTTGTGAACTGAAAATTTTCAAACTGGCAACGTTGTCAGGAAAAGCATTGTCAGGCCAACCATCGCCAAAAAAATTATTACTACAAAATCAGCCAACCGTTTGAAGTGTGAACTGAAAATTTATATTTTCGGGTCATGTCAGAACGTTGTTAGGGCTGATTTATACATAAGTAGTCGTTGTTTCTTGAGATGGCTGAACTCAAGCAGTGAACGCGAAGTTAACCCACTAATTTGTTGAGTTAACTCTGTATAAACTAAGGAGATATTTTTGGCATAATAAACAATTAATAATATGCAGCGTTAATTCAGTATGTTTTACTTCAAGGTTAACTCAATATGGAAAAACTGGATCTTCAGGAGAATAAGTCGATATAATCAACGATAGCTAATTTTAATCCATATTTGAGGCTCAATTAGTTTGTATACAGACACAATTTTTGTGTAAAATAATCTCCATCTTCGCATTTCCAAAAACTTTGTGCGTGTTTTTATACATGCCAGTTATAACAGTTTTGGTTTATAAAAGTACTGTTTATGCGGCCCCGCAGGGCCAGGGCCCTCTGCCGGTGGGCATACTTCAGGCGCACAGAGTTTTTTTTTTTCAAGTCGCGCGAAGCGCGTTAACTCACGCCCACTTTTATGGCGAAAAACTCTTATAACTGTTATAGATTGGCATGTCTCTAGTCTCGTCCATTAAATTTAACCAAGATGTACTGGACACGAAATGGATTCCTGAAATGTATTTATTTATTTTCAACGATTGTGATTGCAAGAAACCATTCTTCGTTGAGTTAACTAGAGATGGAGGATACCTTTTGTAGAGATATTTGAGCAATCCGCAAGCTTTAATTTTAGGGGTACTTTTCACGTTATGTTTAAGACGTCATTATAAACGTTTCCATCTTTCATATAAAACTATGTTTCCCTAAAAAGAATCGAACCCAATCAACTATTACAACAATAAACAAGTCAGTTAAAGGCTAAATTGTTAATAAAAACTATTGAATCGGAAAATACTTAGTTTAATTGTGAATTTATTATGCATAAAAAAGTACAAAAAAAAGAAAAAAGAACATATAATTAAACAATTTAAAATCAAGCCAAACAAGGCACTCATATGGTTCATTGATTTATATTTCTTAAATCGAGACCACACCCATATAATTTTGCCATCCTTTCTTTTTCAAGTCATTATAAATAAAAGTAAATATAAAAAAAAAAACAATTTATATATGTATGTACGTAAAAATAATATTCAATGCTCCTTGAACTAAATTGCTAGCAAAAAGAAAACAAAGTAGGTATCACTCCATCCATAAGAAAATTCTAAAGATAGAGTGGGGTTCTCTTCCCCTTTTTTGGCAACTATCTAGCTCTCTTTGTATTAAAAGGGAATGTTTCCAATCGATGAGGGAATCCAAAACAAAAACAATGTTTTATTATTACTTTGGTTTTGTTAGCATTCAAGCTATCTAAAAAAAACAACAACAAAGAAACAAACTAGTGGATTCCCCGTTTTTTTAAATAGGATAGAGTGACTCATTCTCGCGGCATATCATAACATAATATTTACTATTGAAATATTTTTTTTTGTCAATAACCCCAGCGCTTGTAGACGCATTGCTTGACCACATTAAGGCTTTTATCTATAGCCATTTTTGAAAAAGCATTGAATTACTGACATCAAGATGATGAAAAACTACAAGATGTCGTTGTTTAAAATATTCTTATTTAATTATTAATTGGTAGATTATTCAGAACTAACAATCTTTTTAAGATATACTGTATTTTCTCCTCATTTATATACATATGTATGTACATTATTATGAATCTAATAAAATAAAGCTGAAAAGTAATCTGGTAAGAATTTGCTTTGGAATTTTCTGTTATGTATTTATTTTTTTTTATTTTCTTTCCTGTGGTTCTCCGGCTTGTGAGTGTTATTTTGCCAGTTCTCAGTAGGAGATAACAGGAAAGGAGCACATTATTGGTGAAAAGTTGGCTATTCTTTAAAATTATTTTTTTTTTCTTTTGAGTGACTTCACAGAAAATTATGGATGAGTAAGTTCATCTTGAAGTATGATAGGCAATGAGCTTTTGATAAATAAGAAGAAAGAGGAAAGAGGAATTATAATTTTTCAGTTAAATCAAAGATTTAGTTCTTTAGGATAAGGCTTTCAAACGTTGAATTGCAATTTATTTAGATGCCAATTAATTTAAGACCTTTATTAAAAAAAAATAAGTTTTTAAACTTATTTGCTAAAATTGAAATAATATTTTGAATATTGAGGCAATTGTGAATAAATACATGATGGTTTGGTTAAGTGATTAATTGTGAATAGTTTTATTCATAAACTTAATAGTTAGAATTAATAGAAGAACAAAAAAACTAATGAAAGTGAAAAACCAATCCCGAAAACTGAAACTCCAAATCAAATACCCATTTACATTATTTTCTCAACATTAGTTGTATTCAGTAATGCAATTCTGGACTTTATAGAACTGTAAAGTACACCTTTGTGGTCTTCAATCAAAAATTTCTTTTTCCAAATTATTTTTATTGCTTTTAAATGAGTCATTCTGAAACAGTTTAGAACAGCGTTTTCTGTAAATGTTCTTTACAGTGTCGCTCATTATAATAGTGGTTTATGTCTAAACAAAATTGTTCAAGATTAATACATTTTTGAAGCTCTATTTAAAAATTTAAATAATATTTTATCCTAAAACAAAGTTTTGTTTGCCCTGAATTTTATTTTCCTTTTTCTCTAAAAAAAAAAAATAAAGTATGTATATCAGCTGTTTAAGCTCGAAAACCCCACTTAAAGATAAAATAGAGTTAGACTGCCATCATAATAAACGACAATCTCATATTTCGTTTTGAAACCTAGCATTAATACTTAAAATTTGGTTGTTCTTTTGTTCGAAGCTGCGAAGCGAAAACGAAACAGAAGGCAAAAAAACGATACCCAAGAAAACTATAGTCATGACTCATGACAAACCGATTATGATTTACGAGAATGGATGTCTGAAAATAATGCCAGATGAAATAAAAAAAACAGCAGAACCAAACAAACATAATAAATAAGTGACATCTACATAAAGTCACGATTCAAAACTAAAACGACTGCCAAAAGCAGTCGTAAACGAAAACGAGTATCGTTTTTAAAAAACGACTATCGTAAATCGTAATCGCAGAGTAACGATAACGACGGATTTTGAACGATAATCGTAATTCGTAATAAGGGCACTAATCTGCCTTTTTTTTTCTTCATTTCACACAACTATTCAAAGTAATTAGAATATTTATCAATTGACAACCACAATACCAACATTATTTCGATTGATTTATAAATTTTACCATTTTTCAGTTGATTTAATCTTTGACAATCGTTACAATGGTGAGGGTTAGTAGTAGACTCTAATACATTTAAGAACTTATGTTATAGAAATATCAACCCCTACTTGAATGAAAATTTTGATGACATTGCAGTAAAAAACTCAAGTGCAACTCCTTTTTCATTTTAAACGAAAAAAACAAACAAATTAGACTACTGAGTATTAATATTTTTGTGATTGGAGATTTTGTAACTGTATCAAATATACGAATTAACGCGCATTGAAAGTTTAAACAATTGTTCTTTTTAGAATAAATAAATAATTTTCATATGAAAAAGGTATTCGACAAGTTTTTTCAATTCTTAGAATTTTTCAGATCTTATATTTTAGAATTCTAACAGCGATGCACATTGAGCGTTGAAACAATTGTTCTGTTTTTTTTTCGTAAAACAAAGAAATTAGTAATATATAATAATTATTAACCACGTTTATTGAATGTATCACTTTAATACGTCGCGTCGGCACTCTTGTTTCCATTTCTTATTACCATGAATATTTAAACAAGTTATCTTGTTTTTCTTATCTGTAATTGTTTTGGTATTTTGATCTTGGATTTTGTTTATGTTCTTTCTTTTTGTATTTATGTATATCTGTACTGTAATTTAATACATTTTTTTTGTTGAATTTGTATTGAAAACTTTATTAAATTAAATACTGACTTTAAGCTACAGTTGACGTCTAAAATTGAACTTTAATTTTCCAATGGCACGCATAGGCGGATGTTGACCCAAATTGCCCCCTTATTTTTATTTTTGCGAATTAATTGTATCTCGTTAAATTGTAGTACAAAGAGAGCGAGCGAGTCCTTAGAAATGATGATAAGAATCTTTGGTTTTAATGAATGCTTTTAATCAATATACAATTTCGTGTTTAAACAAGAGACAGAGGCAGAGGTTTGTGTTTGTTTTTAACAGATCAATTCAAGAGATGGGCTATTAAATTTTTAATTATCTATTGCATAAATATTTTTTTTTAAATATAATAAACCTGTAAGTTATTATGCGAATTGATTTATTTTCTTTTTTTTCTGCCTTCTATGTATGTATGTATGTATGTATGTAAGTATGTATTTAGTGGTTACATTTATTTTTGTAGAGGTTCTTTGGCAAAAAGTTGATCAATATTTTTATATTTAGGGCTTGTTAAACAAAATCTGTTCTAACTAAACAACTTGGAATTTGTCAATTACCTTGTAATTAAAGTTCTAAGTAATTTAATGACCAGATGAAGTGTCGATTAATAAATTTATTTGGCAATTAAAATATTTATTATTTTTTTAATTTTTTATCAGTCAAAACTGGAAAATTAGAATTAGAATTTCGATAATTTTGAAACGCAAAGTTTGTTTCTGGGAGGATTTAATTTGCAGATAAAGTAACTGTCGAGTAAGTAATCAAAATTCAGCCATTGTAAAACAAGCCCTAATGTACTAAAATTTGTTGCTGTATCTGTGGCCGGTTTTACCAACTTACAATTAAAGTTAGTTTATTCTGTTGCACAAAATGTCGAAGGATATTTTAATTTTCGTTCCACCAATAGTAAGATTTGTTTGTGGTTAACAAGTTCATGATGAAGAAGAAAAACGAAAACAATAGAAATGTATTGTAATGAATAAAATTCAATTGAATTGAGTTGACAAACTAAATATATGCGAAAAACAGTTTTTTTTTTTAATTTACAACTGAATGTTAATTGTTTTTTATATTGTACAAAAAAATCTTAGAGAAGAAACGTAATGTTAATTTCGTGTAAAATGTGTGCTTTCTCAATAGATATCGGCATTTGGATTTAAAAATTTCGTTCAGACTTCTTCTAATTCAAAAAAAATTATTAAATCGTATAAAGGAGATAAAAGGGTATTAAATTATGTCTGGGTTAAAATTCTTTTCCAAAATTATGTAAAAGATCCAAAAGGTCATGCAAATAGGAAATGAACATAGTTTAAAGTGCTTATTATTTGTAAACACATATTAAGCATATTGTTTGATTATTCAGTTATAAATTTTACAGCAGAAAAAATAAACAAAATATACAAACATTTATATTTGAAAACAGGGATTTGTGGTTTAAACTGTGTAAATCACTAAATATTTACTAAAATTTAAATTAGAGAAATGTCAGTATCGTAGGATGTCCTGTCCGCAACTAAATCTACAATTTTGTTTTAATAAAATTAATCATCATATAAAAATGTTGCTCTTTAAGAAATTTGAGGACAATTGATGTCAAACCAATATATAGTTTAATCAGTATTATGAATGTTGACAGAGGAGTTTAAGTTTGACGGCGTTTGAAAGAGAGTCCATTTATTTTTTGACGTGATTATAAGAGTACTTTTGGGATAATTATGTTTTCATTCGAAGAAAGTGTGTCGCAAAGCTACCTTTCAGTACCGTGATAGTGTCATCCAAGCATCTTATAGTATTTTTTTGGGCGACTGCTACAATTTTGTACACCTATTAACAACATAAGATACAATTTTCTCGGAAATTATTTTTCTCGTAAGCATTGAGAGGTGAGATTATATTAAAGTCTAAATAATATCTGTATCGCACATGTGGAATTAAAATATTATTATAATCATTCATAATTTGTTTATTAAGAATGGTGCCATTAATTCGGACAACCCAAATCATTGACGGAAAAAGTGAGAAGCAGAAACGTCAAAAGGCTGACCAAAAATATTGTCAAAAAGAGAGAACCAATAGAAATTTAAAAGTAAAATGAAAAACAGTGTTAGTCGTAGTACTGTGTCTTCAAGGTTGAGTACTTTCCACTATATTTGTTTGTTCCTTTAAAGGTGCAGTTTGGACAAGTTCAAAACAGTAGTACTGACCTCAATTACCACCTTTACACAGGGTGATTCCCATAAAGTGTGACAAAAAGCTAGAGCGTGTAGGTTGGGCTGAGACAAGAAAAAAATCTTAGGGGAGGAGTGGGGTGTGTATTCACCGCCAGGAGAGGCATTTTTCTAAAAAAATTGACTTAAAACAAACAAAAATTGTTATAAAACAACGTTACACTTATGTACAATACCATAATATACCTTGTTTTAAAGCCAGAAGTTTCTTTCTTTTTTTGTGTTTTTAAATAAAGTTGTTTTAGAGAATAGTTTTTGAAAAATTAATTTTCAAACTCAAAATTTTGAAAAAAAAATAATTTTTTTTTTTAAATTGCCGCTCCTGGCTAAACGGGGGGAATATACCCCCCCCCCCCCCCCTTCCTATACGATTTTTTTCTTGGCTCAACCCAACCTACACGCTCTAGCTTTTTGTCAAACATTATACGAACGACCCTTTATTACATTCTTTTTTATGCTATGACAATTATAGAAATTAATGATCGGTAGTCGTCACTAGAAATTCGATTTACACCAAATTCCAAATAAAAATGATTGTAATCTAGAATTTTTAAGTACAGACGACTATGAATAAAAACACTTTTAAATCAAAATAAAAGTTAATGTTTCGGCAGATTGGTAACAGTTCTGACATAAGCAGTCTAATTTATTTTTCTGAGTCTTCATCAGCGGGTAGCTATCCTTCCGAGTCCTAGATTAAAAAGCAAATGACATGTCAGTTGTTGCACTCTAATCGAATGAATACCATCGCGCTTAAGTGTAGACTTCACCCATCATTAAACTTTATCCAGGACAAGCATCACATAAAGGCATAACACAAATGAAGTATAATCAGGACATAGCGTGGTAGAATTTTTTTCGGGATGTGAAATTTCAGTGTTGTCCCCTTTGCCTGTCCACTTAAAAAGTCAGCCGACCCGTCACTATGACATTATAGTGGACGCAACAAAAATATAATTCTACTAGCGTGAAACCATTGCAAGTGGTGTATGACTGACTTGACTATACAATAACAACCACCCGTGCGTTTTTCGAGCCATGGATATGTTGAATGTTGAAAAAGGGAGCGCCCGTTCAATAAAGGTATTGCACGTGACCCTATCCCAGCTGCTGATTTTTCCATTGCATTTTTGTTGTTGAATGTTTTATACTTCTGTTTAAGTGTGCTGCCTTTGGCGTATTGATATGTTTGCAAATCAATAGAAGCCCCTCATGTAATTTACGCGCTGATTCGACATATATCATGCAGAATGTCATTAAAAAAAAAAAAAAAAACAAAAAAAAGACGTTCTCAATTTCAATAGTTCTTGTTTTTCAACTTTAATAGGCTTACATTTAATTAGCGTGCAGGAAGAATGTATGCTGCCCCAAAAGATGTATCGTATAAAATTTGTTTGCCAACATCAAACGGTATTGTATTGACATCAATGAATTTAATTCGCTCCATTTAATGTTTCTATTTTACCTAACAACTAGACGATAGACTGTTAATAAATCAAATCATGCATAATTTTGTTGTAAGAAAACAAATAAAAAAAATAAAATGGTTAAAAAAATGGAAGAAGATAAGAATCGCCAAAATGCAAACTATTGGTGTAAGTTTGATTAAAGTTTAATTTAAAATCCGCTGCACTCAATCGAAGTGATTAAAAAAGAGAAGTAAATACAATCGAAGTTAACATTGGTTAAATAAAATAAATAAAACGCATCATGGAAAGGATTAGGAAACTAAAGTGATGACAAAGGTTGTTGCTTGTGTCTAGATATTTTATTTAGTACATATGTATGTATATACAATTCCCTTTTAGATATGTATATACATATGTACATACCTATGCGATTCCGAGAGACTGTACAATCATGAATTGTACGCAATCTACCTTGAGGCAGATATCGTGACAAAAATTAAGCTCGGTAGACTCCGTAGACGGTGGGTAGGGCATCTAGCTCGCATGAGCGAAGAGGAACCTGCTCGGAAAGTTCTTTGTTATACATTCTATGGCAGACGACAGCGTGGTAGACCATGCTTGCGCTGGAGAGATGGCGTAGACCAGGACGCCCGGAGCCTTGGGGTGCGCAACTGGATGGCGGCGGCTCGAGACCGGGATGGGTGGAGAGACTTGTTGAAGGAGGCCAGGACCGGACCCCGGTTGTCGAGCCGACGATGATGATGATGATACCCATGCGTTCGTAATAAATTGAGAAATCAATATAATGTACTGCCTCTCGCGAGTCTGAAATAGTGGGTTTCGTCCGTCCGAGCGTCCACTGTAATGTGAGCTAGAGCCTAAACGGGTGAACCGTTTTTCTTCAATTTGGTACATAGCATTATTATGTGAAAAGTTCCAATTTATATTTTAGTTCATTTAGAACGGGATGCTGCCATACAAAAAATTTGTTTTTTTTTAAACTTTCTCGAAAACAACTCGAACGACTTTGATCAAAGTAATTGTAAGAAAACTGCTTTTCAGGTTTTTGGCAAAAAATTCATATCTATTTGTACATAATATAACGGAAATAGGCATTGCAAGCTTTTTGAAAAAATGATCTTATTTTTAGATTGCGTGGATATATTTTTGTCGGTAGATGGACCTACATATTTTCTTATAATTTAAGAATCTGGTGCTTCTTTATGTTTGAGTCAAAAAAAATACATTTTTTAGTCTCCTTAAAGATGTTATTATACATTATTGAACCATTAGGCCAGGCGCACACATGCAACTAAACAGTTTGGTTGCGATTTTGCTCAAAAGCGAAACCAAACTGTTTAGTTGCACGTGCGCGCCTGGCCTTAATGTGCAAGTTCGTCGGATCAAGTTGTGCATATTTTTTTATTGACAAAATTGTAGGATCTGACAATATTCTGTACTTAGTTTTAACCGTTCGCATTCGGCAGATAGTGGTAATAGATAACACACACACACAAAAATAATTGAGAGTGTCAGTAACCATGCCCTGATTCTCCACGAGATGTCGCGCCACCAAATTTACTTTTTATGAATCATAGGCAAATACACTTATGGAATTTCCATTATGATGCGATCGTTCAATGGGATTTAATGCTTTTTAAAACCAAAGCTTTCTCCTTTCAGTATAGCTGCATAACGATTGGCTGCCTGTTAATTTGTCCTTTAGAATATACTTTTTGAGGTTATTGTGACTTGTGACATGAGAGATTCGTCAATTGAGAAATAATTATGAATCAGATATTATTTTTTTAAGCAAATTCCAAATGTTTTAAAATTTCTTTTGATAAATTTAAAGCTGTCGTTACAATGATTCAGTTAATATTTAAGTAAGTATCTTAACAGAGAATGAATTGAATACTTCCTTTTTCTTTCGTTTCCGGGTCATTGATTGTTTCCTTAATAAGAAAAAAAGCACCTTTGTTAAGTTCCCATCTTTCTTACCACCATAAGGACTACCTTAATCAAATTACAAGATTCCTTACAAAAAATTGAAATTCACCATTAAGTGAAAAAAAAAACATTTAAAAGAAATTATGTGATCGTGAACGATATGCGATCTGTCATACTGCGATACGTATGAATTGTTGTGTATGTACTTTTATGTATCTATATTTCCTCTTTGTTTGTTTCATTTTGTGAAAGTTTCTGCGTCTGCATAAAGATCCTTCCTTTTCACCAAAATAAATTCCTACTTAATAATGTCTTGTTAATGCGCTGCTTAACGCCATATAAAGCTGCAAACTGTCTCGTGGATTACGCTCTTTGATTTATTGCGAAAAGGGTTCACAATTGCATATATCCAGCAAAAAACAAGTGAATCTCATTGTATTTTTTTTTTTTAATTCGTGCACAATTTTCTTCCCTAAGGCCAATACAAGTCATTCTTTGTCCTGCACATGCCTATACCTGCATAATATACATATTCAAATAACTGACAGTATTCCTCAACAGAACGGCAAAAAAAAGAGTCCACCAATAGCTCAAAAAAAAAAATGGGGTGCACACTAAATTTCATTTCAGCGTCCATTCTGCTGTCTGCTTAAACCTTTAATAATAAGTTTTTTTTTGTTGTTGTATGTATTCTGTTGTTCGGCAGTACTTTTTTAAACCTATCGACTTCCATATAATGTATATCTGTTGTATAGCTTCCTATCTAGGGATATGCCCGCCAGTTAGTTGCACGGTTGAATGATTGTCTCATTTTGTTGATTTTTAAAATATGTCGCTTGGCGTGTGTACACATTTTCGTCAGTCTATACACAGGATGTTCCAGAAACATTGAATTATTTTGATTTTACTTTATATGTGCTTAACAGACAACTTTGGATTCCATCATCAGTTTATAAATGGCATTCTCTAAAATAATGGCAGTTCTTTTAAAAAGAAGAAAAATACTTCTGGATAGGATTTCAGATAAAGTAAAACTTCGACATTTTAGAACAAACAAATATAAACTAGATTTTAGCTTGTAGTTGCAGCATTTGAAAATTAAGTGTAATTTTTTGAAACACTCTGTATGCTCTGTCGACGGGAAACGGTTATATGGAAAACTGACGTTTGTGGTAAGTAAACACTTTCGCTTCTTTGCAATCTAGACTTTGTCGAGTTATGACGTGTGTCATCATCGTTAGCTTCCTCTTCAATTCTTTTGCATTCTATTTATCATTTACTTTACAAGTTGCAATCCAAGCAAAGCGACAGTTTTTGTCAGCGAGCGTACAGTACCTATTCCTACCTACTTTATTATATTTCGTCAAAACACAGAATCAAATGCCACCTGGAAAAACAATCTAGTTTTCAATGAGGAAAGTTTTACATAAATACTAACAAGGGGCTAGCAAGGGTTATTATTGGAATAAGCTGGACCATCGAAAGTTATGTACCATTATGCTTCGAGACACAAAAACAAGTACAGAAAAGTTGGTTTATTTGAGGTTTAAATCCCTTACAAGTCTCAGTTTGATAAGCTAACCACTGGGCTTATTTGCAATACAAAAGTAGAATGTTGAAAATTAATAATTGTATACCTACCTACTTTTCATACCATTGTATGGTGGTTTTAAAGGTTTTGCTAAGCAAATACTATAAACTATCCAGGGCCTTGACTAAACTAGGCAACAACTTGCCATTTCTTCAGGCGGTTAACTTATTGATTGCGTTGTGCGCACTTAGTTCTTTTAATTAAAAGAAAAGCAGGAATATGGTTTGTATAAAAAAAAAAACATTCCAATTTTGTATTTTTAATTAACCAAATTGCAGCAAACAATATTTAATTCACCCTTAAGTGCAAAAGACTTTGGGTATAAACTTGTATATCTAGTAGAACCATCCAAAAACCTGACATTAATAGGACTCACACGAAAAAGATTTGCTAGAGTTATGTGACAATCACATGGTATTATCGTTTCATAAACCTCTTATATTTTTTTCATAGCCAATTTCGCATGACTTTTTATTGTTTTGTAAGATATTGTAGGTCGTTATTATCGTGATATATACATACATATTTACATAGGTATGTATGAACATAGTTTCCTGTTTTTTTCTTTGTTAAAAGCATTGTTTATACTCTTAATAACGGGTGATTTTTTGGCTGGTTTGGTTTTGGCAACACTGGTTTTGACAGCTGACGTGTGTTTAGTACCTTGTGTCACTGTCAAACAGCTTCAGTTTGGTTTGCAATTTAATATTTAACCATGGATCGTCTTACAAATGAACAACGCTTGCAAATTATTGAATTTTACTATCAAAATTCGTGCTCGGTTCGAAATGTTCATCGCGCGCTGCTTGTGTTCAGCGATGAGGCTCATTTTTGGTTAAATGGGTACGTAAATAAGCAAAATTGCCGCATTTGGAGTTAAGATCAGCCAGAAGCATTGCAACAGCTACCAATGCATCCCGAAAAAGCCACTGTTTGGTGCGGTTTATGGGCCGGCGGCATTATTGGGCCATATTTCTTCAAAGATGATGCGAATCGCTACCGAGCGATGATAACAAACTTTTTTTTGCCCGAAATGGAATTTCTTGACTTGCATGATATGTGGTTTCAACAAGACGGTGCCACATGCCACACAGCACGCGAAACAATGGCGCAATTGCGAGGCGAGTTTGGTGAACAGTTAATTTCACGTTTCGGGCCGGTCAATTGGCCGCCTAGATCGTGCGATTTGACACCATTAGATTATTTTTTGTGGGGGTATGTCAAGGCTTATGTCTATAGGGACAAGCCCGCTTCGATTGACGCACTGGAAGCCAACATCCATGCATTCATTCGTGAGATACCGGCCGATATGTGTGAAAGAGTATGCCAAAATTGGACTCAGCGGATGGGCTACCTGAGACGCAGCCGCGGTCAACATTTGCATGAAATTATCTTTAAACATTAAATTGCAAGGTTCAAACTATCGATTCAAATAAATATTTCATTCATTTTTTTGAATTTTTTGTGTTTTTTTTTTAAAAAAAGTTCTAAACCTCTTAGAAAATCACCCATTATTAGAATTCAAATGCACGAACTTGGTCGTGTGGTTTAATGCTACACGGTGTCCAAGCAATAGAGATATAAGTATTAGTTTATTATAACAATTACATTCTTAGCGAAAAACTATAGATAAAGGCAAAAGTACTAGAAGTTTATATAAAAAATCGGTTGAACAGATTTTTAAATGTAATATTATTTGTACTGCTAAAGTCCACGAAAATAAGAATAACACAGGAAGATGTTTTGGAAGGGCCAGACATTTTGGAAAAAATTCTGGAATATGAAAAGGAAACAGGAATATTGGAAACTAGCCAGATCGTCATGGAAAAAAGACCAGAAAGTAAAATTTAAATTACCCCAGTTAGGGATTTCCGGGTAAATTTCCAAAAGCTACAATTAAAATTACGTCACAAAAGTAATATTTGAGCTTATTTCTGATTTTTTCCTTATTCATATTTTTCTTTTGCTTTTTTCCTTCTGTTATTTTTCCTTTTAATGAAAAAGTTAAAAAAAAATAATGAAAAAAAAAAAACTGAAATTAATGAAATTTCCAGGAAAAGAACAATCCGGTATAATACCCGAGAGCATACTAAGAAGTAACTGTGTGGCAAATTCGGGCAAAGTTGTTCGAGCCATTAACGAAATACAGTAGGTCCTCAGTAATTCGAACGTTGCGTTCCACTTATTCGAACACATTTTTTTACATTTTGTATCTTGCAATTTGAACAACTGTCAAAATTGGTGCTCTGTAATTCGAATTTTTACTGTAAGTTCATTTTTAAAATAATGACGTTTAAGGTTTGCGTGAAATTATCATTTCTGTGTCGAATGGCTTAAATGATTTGTTATTTTAATAAACTATATACATTTAAAGTTACTTTTAATGCTTATATTAAAAAAATGTTTGTGTGAAAAGTACCCCTTCTGGATGAGGTAATCACAAAAAAGCTGTTTCAATTTCAAATAAATCATTCTTTATGATTAGTCTCTAGGTCGAAAGCTTGAAAATAGATGCATAGTGCACAGACCGAAGGACGTTATAACTTGAACTTTTTTTTTTTTTTTAACTTATGCACCATCGTAATAATATGTTTTAACATTTACACGGAACCATTACCTGCCCTATAGACAGAGCCATAGCCCGTCTTCAGAAGGTGTAAGCGCCTGTTAGTTGGTTCTAGTTAGCCTTACGCTGGGGATCTGGGTCCACAGTAATTCTAATAAAAATTATGTTAGTGCCGGGACCCACGGTTAATATGTGTAAACATCAACGTGCGCGGATCCAAAACGGACTTGTTTTTGCTTGAAGGGGATCTTAAGATTATTTTCACTGAACGCACCCATCCTAGTATGCAGATCTTAACGTTGCACAAGAACGTTCATGTTTTTTTTTCGCTCTACCGCCAGTATAGATGTTTACACATCAAAAACTCTTAAAACTCTATCTGTCCTATATTTCTACGTAATTTTCTTATAGCCAGTTGAAGAAACTTAGCTCAGCGTGAGTTCAAGATTTTAACCCATCGATTTTGGTGTGTTACCTGAGTTTCAACCACGATTTAGTGTTCAAGTAATTGATAATATCCAATCAAGTACTTTGAACACTGGTTGAACCAAAGTTAATCCGCCTAAATCGTTGGTCTACAATTTTGAACCCAAACTGAACCACGTTTGTACAACAGGCCCTTAGTATCTGAAATCTATATGCAAACTTAAGAAAAGTTATTAATTGGAACATAAGTCCCCGAAAACTTCTTAGTTTTATAAATACATTTATTAAAAAATAGGTTTTAAAAAGGGTGTATTCCTTAAATGTATGAATAATTGATGAAAGGTTTTGAAGAGATTTGTTAACAGATTTTAAAACTTAATAATTGCTCAAAACTGTGTGAGCTTATAGGTTAATTTACAAGGGGCTGGTTACTAAAGCCTCGCCGCTGGTAATGTTACCTTCAAGAAAAAGAAGAATATGCAGAGAAATTAAGCATATGGTACCAAGAACAATCCGTAAACATTGTTTAGCTCGTTTTGAACAGCGCAAATGCACATTTTCTAAAGGAATTCTTTAAAAAAAATATTGTTGCATCAGTGCCATTTGCTATGTACATTCTTATTAAATTATTTTGTATTCACACTGAGTATCTCAGTTCATTGCGTGAATAAACTTTTCTTTTCCATTACCATATTAAGAACCAGCCTCACCGACAATTCCAATCAATTGAAAATGAAACCACAACAATAAATAAATGTAAGTATCTGAGGTCTGCTGAGTTCGAATCTTTATATGAATGTACGTCAGGGTTAACGACAGTGATATTGGCAAGCCATAAAGTGGAATCAACTCCATTTTGAGCAAACTGTGTGCGCCAATGTAAGAATAATTTTAAATAAAAAAAAAAGTTCTGGCTTAATATGGTGGCAAATTTTTTGTCTGCTTAGTTTTTGCACTCATGCAGAAAAAAAAATCTGTTTCTTAAGTGCTTATGTACTTCCTATAGGCGACGATTAATCGTACGAAAATAATCTTCTAAGGTTAGTGAATGTATGAATGATTAGTAATCATTGTAACTTCTCGCATAAAAGTTGGCTTAATCTGACAGCAACCAATCAATCTTTATAGGCGTGAGTGTCTGTTGTAAGTACGCCTACATCGTAAACCAGGTAGTTAGTGTGATATAAATGCATTCACGGGTGACGGCAAACTAAGAAGTAGCACAAGAGAAATGATGGGCTTTCCTTCAATGCTCAAACAAGCATGCAAACGAATAAGCTGTAAGACTCAATAAGTGGATATAAAATCACAGATTTACAAGCGTACGTATATATAAACATCTGAAATTCCCTAATAATAATACAGATTATAATGATTGATAAGTGTTTGATTGACTCTAGCAGTTTTAAGATGTTCGATAAAATACTCTCTCATTCAACTTGTTAACTTGAGGTCTGGAAAAAAAATCTAGTATTTAATGAGGCCCTTGAATGTTATCATAACCACTGCTACCGGGCTAATTCGCAGTACAGGATAACAATAACTTTATACATACTTTAGTTTTTCATATCAGTGTATGCGTATTATAAAGTTTGTGTTATATACGGGGTATATATCTGATCAGATAGCAAAACTTGCCAAACAAGTTTTTATTAGCAAGAACCTTGCGAGTATTTGAGAAGTTTTGCTCGTCTAGATTTTCCCTTCTGAAAACTTTTCAGGGCCATGATTAAATTTCGCAAAAAACAATTTTCCAGGTTGATGTTTTTTAATTTAATTGTATTTCATGTTCTTAAGTCATTTATTGTTTCCTAAGGACAAATTATAACAAAAAGAATAATCAACAAAGAATTAAAAAAAAAATAAGTACGAGTAAAGTAAAATTCAGTCAGCGCTGCATCTGAGCTATAGATTGAATGTATTACATCACCAAACAATAAAAAAAAATATTGATATTGAAAATTGTCTATTTACAAATTATTTTAAAGCAATTGGTATCGTCGTGAGTTACCAAATCCATTCTTTGATTTATTATTTTAAAGCAATTGGTATCATCGATACTGAATACACTTAAAGTTACCAAATCCATTCTTTGACCAAAGCTTTTTTTCTTCTAAAGGCAAACTGCTCACCGTTATTATGTGTTACTGCAAAAGCCCGAGTTGGGATAAGTTTTATTACTGTGTGCGTTCTGTTAGTCAGCAGGAATGTAGGGGACTTAAAATTTGTTGCGAATCCAAGCTGGTAAAATGAGAAGCACTTTTTTGTGACAAGAGACATATTAGAGAATTTGTAACTTCCCCTTCAGGAGAAACATAATAGCTTTATTTCTGGGTGGAAGAGGCTGGTGTTCGATCCCCATTTAACTTTAAATACTTTGATTTAACTTTAAATACGAAATAAACGCAGTTTAATGTTTAAAAAAACACTGTCCAAATCTCAAACCAAATAAACTATTATTGAACCTTAGTTTAAGCTGTAAACAGAGTTTAAACTTTCACTGTAAAACTGTGCACCCGATAAAGTTAACAGTCATCAATTGTCGAAAAGAGACAACCGATTGCAGTATTTTGCAAACAAAATCAATCACCCAACACTACTAATGCAATGCCACTTTTATCAACTGAAGAAATATAAAAATATCTTTTTTTTTAGGAATTAGCCACTCTGTCCTGTCATATTTCGCCAAGTGGAAGTCTTGCATACCTAATGCAATTGCATGTGGAGCTTAATATCGTCTTTCATAAATAACTTTTGGCAATCATATCCTGTGTTCAGAGAGAAAAAAAACCTCACAAACAAATTAATTAAAACAAACCTTTAATACCTAAAAGGTATGTCTATGCATATATCTATTTAGGCTCTTCCTTCCGCCAATCCGACTCCAAAAATAAATAACCGAGAACGTGATTTGTAACCATCATCAACTCATGTGCATAATGCAGAAGCGCCAGACACGCTACTTAACAAAATAAACTTTTGTCGATGTGATAAGTTAATCCATTAAAATCTCTTAATCATCAACTTAAAAAAATGCATACAAATACTTACACAATAAGTGCAGTAAAAGTTGTTGTCAAGTGCAATAAAACAAAAGACAAAAATATCAAAACTCTCAACGAACATCCGGAGAAGGTGTGACTCATTTGCAAATTTACAAATTTTCTTTTTTTCAAAAAACGATAGGTATAAATGAATTCATAACAAAAAAAAAACAACCAAAGAACACGGTTCAAATGTGTTTGAGCTTGTTGTTATTGGTTTCATCACCATCACCACTAGCGAGAGCGTCTACCCGGGGGTAATAATAATGTACCCGCGAGATTTCCGTCGCCTACTTCGCGAACACGTTTGCAAAAAAGCCGGCACTTGAATACACAAAACAACCCGGCATTGCTTACCTTACATTTGGATCACTCGAGCACGAACAGTGAAAGTGATAAAAAAAATTTAAATTTAAGAACAAATGAGTAAAATTTAGTGCCGAGGCCGACTACCAAAGAAACGACGACGCAACGCCGAGAATTGCTGGTATTGGAATTGAGTTGTATACTTGTACAGTTTTGTTGTTCTGGTTCTGCAAACAAAATTCATAAATACTTTTATTTTTTATTGAATTAGGTTTTTTTGGAATTGTATTTATATCAAAGGGGAATACTCTTATTTTATTTGAAGTAGCGTAACCAGCCTAGATTTCCATGAAATGTACATTTTAAAATACAATTTGTTAAGGGAATGTGATCTGATGGGATGGAGAAAAGTTATATTAAATAATCATTTATTAATTAAATCCGTTTAGAATATGTAAATACAAAATATTATAATTAATTGAAGGATTTAGAAGAAAAACAACGAAAATTGCGATTTTCAAACTTTGTGTCCTTTATGGTAAGACAAAAAGAGATATAAGAAAGTCCAGAGATATAAACCCAGACTCGGCTAAGCCTCAAGGCCCTTTACTTCTTATATTTCACATCAAACCTTGCTTTCATTTGATATAAATATAATTTTGCTACGTCAATTATTTCGCACGTTATGAACAAGTATTTGGAAAAAAACACTGAAATCTTTATTTTGCAATCGGCAACTTCAAGCTCAAATATCTCAACTTTCCCATGAACGATTTTGAAAATATCACACGCAAATATAACAAGCTCAACGTCACCTTTCATTTGATACCAAACTCGTTCCTGTACACTCTGGGCCAGAAATGCGCAATTCCCTTTGGAAGTACATACATACATAATTGTAAATTGGACTGACTTATTTTCTAAAATTTACAGCGATAATCGTTTCTTAGTACTCTTTTTTAAAGATAACATCTTAATTTTGATTAGTTTTAGCGAACGTCAATTGAGTTTTGTTTTTTGTTCTGCTGACGCGTCTTTGAACATGTATAATCCAGGTATGGACTGACTGGAAAACCTGCAATTTTTCCAAGGATTTGTTTAAATATGTTTATGCTCTTGGTTAGCTAATTTGCTCCTTTATTCAACGCACGAATTACGTTCAATAAGAATATCAATCCATTTTTTTTTTTTTGAAAAGTAAGGCTAGGCGCGTACATGCAATTTCTTTGCAACTAATTACTTTAATCGCTAGTTGACCGATGAGCGCGCACAAGAGCAACTCCTCAAGCAATCGACAAACACACAGAAATATTTTTTCGTATTTCTCTTTTCATAAATGCAGAGTGAAATAGTATCGCCTATTATGTGTGAGTGAGTGCACCGGTGAAGTATACTACTTAGCTCGTCATTCTTAAAGAATCATTTGAATGAGGTGCACTAATATAGACATGGCACAGTTTTCTTAGCGAAAATAAAATACTGACTCCAACGACTTTCTCTCTTGCATTCAAACAAAGAAAAAAGTTTAACGATTTGGTTAACTGGTTGAACGCAATAGAATGCTGCAACTGGAACTGGAGCTGCAGCTGCAACAGCTATCAAAAAGTGTCGTACGTTTTTTTTTTGCGTGCCCCCAATGCAGCTGCATAGCTTTCTGACATTCTGACTGCAGAAGCACTGATATTTATAACATTAGGAATTGGAAACAGCTTGAAGCTCATTTTCATTTTCTTTTTTTTAAATGGGCTTGTTCGCCTCCATCAATTTTGAAATGTCAAAAATGCTGCACGCAAAAGTTAAAAGTAGTAGTTTAGTAGTGAACTCTTGCAGCTGCGGCTGCAGCTACGTAACGTTGTGTTCGCAACATTGAAATTATGTGTATTCAATATTTTGACAGCTAGTCCGGCTGCAGCTCCAGTTGCAACTCCGTCTCCATTGTGTTCAGCCAGTTAAGGTGCGCGACTTGAAAAAAACTCTGAGTGATTGAAGTATGCCCACCGGCAGAGAGCCCTGGCCCTGCGGGGCCCCATAAACAGTACTTTTATAAACCAAAACTGTTATAATTGGCATGTCTGGAGTCACTTCCATAATTATTCTGTGTGACACAAACTGAAGAACTGATTTGGGGTGATAGTTTAATTAATGCCAAAACCCAAACTTGTTAGTTGCTCGAATCAACGACTGAATTGTTTCTCAATGTACGCGCACTCTGATACAAGCCAGGCTCTTTTCCGGTGGGCATGCTTTGGGCACCTAGAGTTTTTTTTTCAAGTAGCGGGAAGCGCGTAATCGCACAGCCACTTTTAATGGCGATAAACTGTTATAAATTACTATTTCTCTAGTCCCGTAGTAAAGGGTCTGCCAAATAACTTTTTTTTTTTGAAAATGGCGCAAAACATCGAGTGTAGCTTCGGCTGTGTGGCACGTAGCGCCGCACAGTGGTGCGAGAGCGGAAAAAAGTCTTTTGAAAAAGTCATGTCTATCGTTTTAAACTTTATGTTTAAGTACTCTTAGATAACCCGAGCGTATGATTTAAAAGTATTTTTTAACATATATATTGTATGTTCTGATTTACAAGCCCTCAAAGTTGAAAAATAATTTTACTCAAATCGCGAACTGTATTTTCAACAAATTTTGAGATGTTTTTTTCCGAAGTTCCTGTAGATAAATTCTCTAGCTTCTTAAATAATTTAATTGGTTTATTTTCAATTATCTAAAAATAAAAAAAAAATATTGATTATTTATAAAAGATACCTTCTATAAGTAGCCTGAAGCTTAAGTACTAAGAAAAAATGCTTTTTTTTTAAACTTTTTGATTTAAAAAAACAGCTCCAAAAGATACCAAGAAAGTAAGTATGCCACCATATGCTCCATACACTCATGTTAAAGCACAGAAAAAATCAGCTGCAGATACGTGCAGATGTGGAAGTTATGCTCAAAAATGTTTCACTTAATCGGATTTCAAAAAACTCCGTCTTGACGGTGGTGTTTACCAAAAAGTTTGATTTCTTCGGTATTAATTGTCAGAATGAACTGATTAAGCCCATTTTTTTAAGAAAAAATGTCAAACTTTATTTTAAAAATAAAACAAAATTAATACATTGACCCAGGTCTGAGAATTTCGATTTTTGCGAAAACCATTTATTTCTGCCTGGAAAATTTTTCAACTTTCAACTCAATTTTCTTGAAAACAACACACAAAAAATGATATAGTTTTATGATATTTTGAATAATATGATAGAGCTTAATACATAATAAAGAAAAAGATTAGGGATAATCCTTTTTTTTTTTTTTATTTTTCGCTAAAAGTAGGGCAGGTAAAAATTAAAAAGGTGTTTTTTTTTTAAGTTTTATTGCTTTGTTTTTGTTGTGTATTGCGTAATTTTTTATTACCTGTAAGGATTAGTAATGGCTTATTAGAATAAAATCTCTAACTTAAATCTATATATATAAAGGATTAAAAAAAAAAGTCAGTATTGAGTTATTGAGCATTTGTGCAAGGTGTGTAAGAAAAATTTTTACTCTTAGATCAACCAATAAGTGAAAGTGAAGTTAAATATAATAACAAACATATAAAGTGAATTCAATACATTAAAATATACATAGTTAATAATAATATTTTGTTCAAAATAAAAAGTTAAGATTTTACTAAAAAAAAAATTATTTAAATATAACATCAAATCCCTCAAATTTTATAAAAATGTCAAAAACTTTTTTTCTAATAATTTTTTCTTGAGCAAATTTTGACCAAGCATGTATAAGACTAATCTTAACATGTGTGTCAAATTTAATTAAAATTCGTTTAATAGTTCAGATTTTACAGACTTTTTTCCGTTCTCCCATAGAAACATCAAAACCCTCAAATTTTAGAAAAATGTCAATAACTTTGTTTCTAATTATTTTTTTTCAACCAAATTTTGACCAAATGTGTATAAGACTAATTTAAAATTGCGAATCAAATTTCATCTTAATCCGTTAAGCAGTTCAGATGTTACAGATTTTTTTTCCGCTCTCCCATAGAAACATCAAAACCCTCAAATTTTAGAAAAATGTCAATAACTTTGTTTCTAATTATTTTTTTTCAACCAAATTTTGACCAAACATGTATAAGACTAATCTAAACATGTTTGCCAAATTTCATTTAAATCCGTTGAACCGTTCAGATAAAACAGACTTTTTTCCGCTCTCCCATACAAACCGAACCACTGTGCGTCTTATACATATTTGGTCAAAATTTGGTTGAAAAAAAATAATTAGAAACAAAGTTATTGACATTTTTCTAAAATTTGAGGGATTTGATGTTTGTATGGGAGAGCGGAAAAATAATCTGTAACATCTGAACTGTTTAACGGATTAAGATCAAATTTGATTCGCATTTTTAAATTAGTCTTATACACATTTTTTCAAAATTTGGCTAAGAAAAAATCATTAGTAAAAAAGTTATTGACTTTTTTTCTAAAATTTGAGTGTTTTGATGTTTGTATGGGAGAGCGGAAAAAAGTCTGTAAAATCTGAACTATTAAACGAATTTTAATGAAATTTGACAAACATGTTAAGATTAGTCTTATACATGCTTGGTCAAAATTTGGTCAAGAAAAAATTGTTAGAAAAAACGTTATTGACATTTTTATAAAATTTGAGGGTTTTGATGTTATATTTAAATAAAAGTTTTTTTTAGTAAAATCTGAACTTTTTATTTTGAATAAAATATTATTATTAACTATGTATATTTTAATGTATTGAATTCACTATATATGTTTGTTATTATATTTCACTTCACGTTCACTTATTGGTTGATCAAAGAGTAAAAATTTGTCTTACACACCTTGCACAAATGCTCAATAACTCAATACTGACTTTTTTTCATTAATCCTTTATATATATAGATTTAAGTAAGAGATTTTAATCTAATAAGCCATTACTAATCCTTACAGGTACAAAATTACGCAATACACAACAAAAACAAAGCAATAAAACTTAAAAAAAACACCTTTTTTTATTTTTACCTGCCCTACTTTTAGCGAAAAATTAAAAAAAATAAAAGATTATCCCTAATCCTTTTCTTTATTTTGTATTAAGCTCTATCATATAATCCAAAATATCATAAAACTATATTATTTTTCGTGTGTTGCTTTCAAGAAAATTGAGTTGAAAGTTGAAAAATTTTCCAGGCAGAAATAAATGGTTTCGCAAAAATCGAAATTCTCAGCCCTGGGTCAATGTATTAATTTTGTTTTATTTTTAAAATAAAGTTTGACATTTTTTCTTAAAATAATAGGCTTAACCAGTTCATTCTGACAATTAATACCGAAGTAATCAAACTTTTTGGTAAACACCACCGTCAAGACGGAGTTTTTTGAAATCCGATTAAATGAAACATTTTTGAGCATAACTTCCACATCTGCACGTATCTGCAGCTGATTTTTTCTGTGCTTTAACATGAATGTATGGAGCATATGGTGGCATACTTACTTTCTTGGTATCTTTTGGAGCTGTTTTTTTAAATCAAAAAGTTTAAAAAAAATTATTTTTTCTTAGTACTAAAGCTTCAGGCTATATTTTTTTTATTTTTAGATAATCGAAAATAGACCAATTAAATTATTTAAGAAGCTAGAGAATTTATCTACAGGAACTTGGGAAAAAAACATCTCAAAATTTATTGAAAATACGGTTCGCGATTTGAGTAAAATTATTTTTCAACTTTGAGGGCTTGTAAATCAGAACATACAATATATATGTTAAAAAATACTTTTAAATCATACGCTCGGGTTATCTAAGAGTACTTAAACATAAAGTTTAAAACGATAGACATGACTTTTTCAAAAGACTTTTTTCCGCTCTCGCACCACTGTGCGCCGTCCTGTTGAAACCAAATGTTGCCAATATCCTCCTCTTCAATTTTTGTGAACAAAAATTCGTTCAACATGGCCCGATAACGATCGCCATTGACTGTAACGGCCACTCCTTGCTCATTTTCGAAAAATGGCCCAATTATGCCCCTGGACCAAAATCCGCACCAAACAGTGACTCGTTTTGGGTGTATCGGCTTTTCAATGTATGCGTGCGGGTTTTCTGTGCCCCAAATGCGACAATTTTGCTTGTTTACTACCCGCCAAGATCAAAATGAGCTTCATCTGAAAAGACGATTTTTTCGGCAAAATCGGCATCTTCTCTAAGTCGATCGCAGGCCCACTTATAGCGAAGCGTATACACAACCATATTCGTTCAGCGGAAGGATAAAACTAATTATCTGTCAAATCAGACATGAGCTAAGTGTTACCATTCACGAAATAAGCACTAGTTGAAAAAAAAACGTTAGATGGCGGACCCTTTACATTCCGAACTCTAGGTGGTGCTTAGAGTTCAGAATGGACTACGGCTACTACTATAGGTGAAGTAAGTAAACTGTGATAAACTGAAAATTCTCTATGTAGGAACTGGCCCTGCGAAGCCGCATTAACAGTACAAACAAAACTATTATAAATTGGCTGATTAAGCTGACGCTTTCATTTTTCTTCCTTCAAGACTTATTGGTCACACTGGCCGTCTAAAGAAAACAAATTACTACTTTGTTTGCGTTAACAATTTCAACAACAATGGGAACAAGGCGTATGAGAGATTACTTACAAAACGAAACCCACATATCCCACATATTTTGCATCGTTTCTATAAGTATTTCCTTTATGTGTATCATAGAATACTAAGATGTCTTTGTACAATGAATGTTTGTAAAAGAGACAAAAAATAATTACAAAATGGAAAAACACAATATCATCTCTATTTCAATCTAGAAAATTTAAGATCAAATTACTTTCATTGCCTCATTCTGATCTCGTCGGTCGTCGATGACTTTTGTTTATTATGTAGGTACCTAATTTTATGAAAGTGAAAAATAAAGTGCAAATTCATAAACGCATCACTGCAATAATGATGCTCGATCCTTAAAGTCAAACGTTCACAAACGCAAACATTTAGCATGACTTTAGACGCCAACTGTTCATTTTTGCAAAGTTTCATAAACTGATGCGCAAACTTTAAGCAAAGAAGCATAGAGAAATATCTTGATAAGTTGTTGATGAGATCGTTACGAAATACCTCAGAGGGTACGATTGGAAGAATTTTGTTGGTGATTTCCAATAAAATAACACAATTGGACTGGACTCCTGGACCTGGACAAAGGTGGTTCTGGACCTGGACAGTGATGGAATTTTTTTTTTTGAAAAAAATATTTAAAAAAATGAACTTTTTTGGAAAAATAAAAAAAAAATAACTATTTTCCTAAACTTTTTTTTTGAAAAAAATGAGATTTAAAAAAAATAAAAAAGTTGGAAACATTTAAAAAAATCCTTTTTCCGAAACTTTTTTTTTGACAAAAAAAATGAGATTTTTGAAAAAAAATTTTAAAAAAGTAAACAAAATTGAAAAAAAAGAGTTTAATTTTAGTTGAAAACTGTCGACATTGATAAGAGCCTGCCAGGCGACTGAACAAACCCTAAGTGGAGCAACGGGATGACCACCCGAAAAAGGTAGTTAAAATCTATTGCGCTAGAAAACTGTTGACATAGACGCCTGCCTGGCGACTGAACGGAGTTATACGTGAGTGGTTTAGAGAACCGAAAAAGGGAGTTAAAAAAGCATTTTTTTAAATTTGTAAAACAAAGTTTATGAAAAATGTTTTATTTCCAAAAAAAAAATTTTCCTTTGTCCAAGTTCCAGACCCACTTCCAGAAATTTTTTTTTAGTTTGTAAAAAGTTATTTCCAAAAACAAAAAAAATTGTCCTTTTTTGAAGTTCCAGACCCGCCTCCACAACTTTTGTCCCGGTTCCAGATCCACCTCCAGAAGCTTTGTCCCATATCCAGAACCTCCGTCCCAGTTCCAGACCCAAGGCCAGAACTTATTTACCAGGTCTAGGGCCAGAGCCTATGTCTCAGTTTTTAAGTTTTTAATAATATTACTACCATATGGTAATTAAACGCCGGTAAATGTTTTTTAACGTAAAACAGATAAGCGATCAGCATCGCATCGGCAACAGCTGTGAAAGCATCAGCATCGCAAAAAAGCAGAGATGCCGGATCGCTACACAAACATTTGACGTTTGTGAATTTACTCAAAGTGCACGAATAAGTCACTACTACTTGCTCAATTAGCTTAATGGGACTAGAATTGTTAAGTTTTTAATATATTCAAAAAAAATCTAAAAATTAAAACCAAATGAGTCTTTTAAAACGAAGAAAAATTGTTTGTCAATCTATTAGCATAGGTAGATATGAATGTTTCAACATCTGACATTGATTTGCAAAAAAACAAAAAATCAATTTACCGGGTAATTTTCGATAACTCTTTCGAGCATTTCTATGATAATAAGGGCACGAGTACGATAACTAGGGCGCCGTAAAATAATAACGGATTTTTGTAGAAGGGTAAAATACAAGCGTTTTTTACTATGGGAGGGGGGGTCTATCTTCCTCCGTTTAGACGGGAAGGGCAATTTGCTAAAAAATGACTCAAAGTAAAAAAAAAAAGATTTAAAAACAACGGCAACACTTACAATGCAAAATAATATATTTTCTGAAAGCCAGGAACTTGTTCTGTTATTATTTGTTTCAACCTAGTTATTTGTGTTAATAATTTTTGAAAAAAAAAAAAATGCTTTCAAACTCAAAATTTATCCAAAAAAACATTAAAAAAAATGTTTACAGTTTTTTTACTCAAAGTTGTTGAATTAAGGACTGAATTGGCTTTAATTATTTGATGTCCCTATAAATTCTTAATCAAACTCTGAAATCTAGATGGTTTTAAGTCTTCTAGTTTATGAGAAAATTGAAAATAGCCGGGCAAAAAATTTTTCAAATTAAAATTTAACGTAATAGACCAAGCACCACTAAAAGGAGTATGGTGGTCGGCCTGGCATCCGTGAAATAGCTATAACTCCAGCCTATAATGACTTGGTGGTAGCTCACTCGAGTGGTTGTTGTTTCATTCAAATCTGCAATATCAATATTTTGATTTAAAAACTCACTTATAAAATAATGGAAGTGACTCTACCCATGCCAATCAAAACAGTTTTGGTTTATAAAAGTACTGTTTATGCGGCCCCGCAGGGCCAGGGCCCTCCGCTGGTGGGCATACTTCAGGCACTCAGAGTCTGTTTTCAAGTCGCGCGAAGCGCGTTAACGCACACCCACACGAAAAACTGTTATAACAGTTATAAATTGGCATGTCTCTAGCCTCATCCAAAAATAATATGTATGTATAATAAACAATAAGTTCATTTATGTAAAAAGTATTTATTTGTTCGTCATGAAAATTTATCATCACAAAACTTCTATTACTTCCACATTTCCACCACCACAATCATCTTATTCTGAATTTTCAGATGAGAATTTTTATATAAAAATTCAGATGAAACGTTAGAAAACGTAACTAAAAGTCATCTAACTTTTTATAACAGCTGGCCAACCAGAGTAACTTTTGTTTCAATCGCAGACGGGATTAACAACAGTGGAGGAAAATTGTAATTTAATTGTAATATTAGAACAGTTTTCTTTCGATTGTAAATAAACAACTTGTCACTTACCCCCTTCTTCATCTGAACTCTTCAGTTGTATATCTATTATGTAGATATTTAATTAGACTAGTTAAAAAGCGATTTAGAATCATCATTTTTAACCTTAGTCTAGCTTAATTCATTTTTAAAGAAATTAGGACCTCATATTTTAATACAAATAAATATTTCATCTTTTAGATATGAAATAGAAAGGCTATTCAAATGGAGACTCCTTCTACTCGGAAGAGTTCAAAAAGAAATCTCAAGCGATTCCTCTTAATTTTCAAATAAACCCTTTCAAATACTTAAGGCTTGGTATTGTAATACCATACTATTTTTATACATATGTGCATACATACCTCTGTAATATGACTAACAATTTTAAAAATGAAAAGAGTATGCACCGTATGATGTTAGTGTCCATTTGAGGGGTGTGAGCTAGAAAAACAATACAACACAATGCCCTTGAACCAAAAAGTAAACAGTCTGAAAGCCAAAAAAAAGTGCAGTAGCACAGGAAGAATACCTACTGAAAACCGGATAATTACAGGGCTACGCCTGAGACAAATGCACTTGCACACATATTTGCTGTGTATCATCATCATCGTCGGCTCGACAACCGGGGTCCGGTCCTGGCCTCCTTCAACAAGTCTCTCCACCCATCCCGGTCTCGAGCCGCCGCCATCCAGTTGCGCACCCCAAGGCTCCGGGCGTCCTGGTCTACGCCATCTCTCCAGCGCAAGCATGGTCTACCACGCTGTCGTCTACCATAGAATGTACCACAAAGAACTTTCCGAGCAGGTTCCTCTTCGCTCATGCGAGCTAGGTGCCCTGCCCACCGGAGTCTACCGAGCTTAATTTTTGTCACGATATCTGCTTCAAGGTAGATTGCGTACAATTCATGATTGTACCGTCTCCGGAATCGTCCTTCCTCACATATGGGGCCAACAATTCTCCTTAAGACTTTTCTCTCGAACGCGGCTAAGAGGTCGGAGTGCCTTTTGCTAAGCACCCAAGTCTCGGATCCATATGTGAGTACTGGCAGGACCATGGTCCTGTACAGCAGCAGTTTTGAAGTTATGGTGAGATTTCTGGATTTGAAGAGCTTTGACAGACTATAGTAGGCTCTGTTGGATTTGAGAAGCCGCCCGCGTATTTCTTCTTCTATATTGTTATCGGCTGCTACTATTGACCCAAGGTATTTAAAGGATTGCACCACTTCAAATTCGTGCTCCGCTACCTTGATTGTTTGACCAACTGTTCCTCTCGCATTCGACGCCACCATGTACTTTGTTTTACCTTCACTAATGTGCAGCCCCAGATTTTGTGCCGCCTGCTCGATCTGGATGAAGGAATCATGTACAGCTTGCTCAGTTCTTCCGATGATGTCGATGTCGTCTGCGTAAGCCAGTATCTGGCTGGACCTGTTGACGATGGTCCCTCTTGTTGCCGTGCCAGAGTCACGGATTGCTTTCTCCAACGCCAGGTTGAAGAGGAGGCAGGCCAAACCATCCCCTTGTCGGAGTCCATTAAAGATGTTGATTGGTTTGGATAGCAATCCGGCTATTTTTACTTGGCTTGTTACGTTGGTCATGGTCAACCTACATAGTCGTGTCAATTTATTTGGGATGCCGAATTCTCTCATGGCTTTGTAAAGTTCTACCCTGGCTATGCTATCGTAGGCGGCCTTAAAGTCTATAAACAGGTGGTATGTTGGGATGTTAAATTCTAGACATTTTTCCATCGCCTGCCTAAGGGTAAAGATCTGATCAGTTGTTGATTTGCCTGGAATGAAACCGCACTGATATTGTCCGATGATGGTTTTAGCGTATGGGGTTATCCGGTCTTGTAGGATAGAGGAGAGTATCTTATAGGCGGTACTCAACAACGTGATACCTCTATAATTGCTGCACGTTGTGACATCTCCCTTCTTATGTATGGGGCAAATGATACCTTTTCGCCAGTCTTCTGGAATTTCTTCATGCTCCCACACGTGCACTATAATCTCATGAATTGCTTGCTGTGTATAGAGTTATGTATTATGTATTCGAGTAGGTAAATACATATGTATGTACATGTATATTGTACATATTTATATTAGAACATTTTTGTCGCAAATCCTTTCGAAGATTCTTTTTCGAACAAGGGGCTGCTTTTCTATTGTCGAGAGAACAAAAAACCATTATTTGCTTTGCACTTTATTGTCGAGAAATGACAAATGGATATATGTATTTCTATGAAGACTCCTTGTTACAGTTTTTATTTGGTGTCCACTTAACTCATTTTATTTGCTTGCATCGTCACAAGACGGCATAATACAATGACGGTATTGTGGCGCTATTTGGGGCAAGTAAAACTTTTTATTATTATTATAACCACTTTATTGATACCTATACGTAAATAAATTGGACGAGATTAGAGACATGCCAATTTATAACAGTTATAAAATTTTTGTTGCCATTAAAAGTGGGCGTAATTTATCTCTGGGTACCTGTAGTATGCCCACCGGCGGAGGGTCCTTAATTAAATTAATCGAGAAAAGCTTATAAAAATTGCAAGGTTATATTTAAGGAACAAGACTAGAAAAAGGCCAGTTTATAACATTTTTCGCCATTAAAAATAGACGTGCATTAACGCTCTTCGCGTGACTTGAAAAAAACTCGGGTGCTATTTATAGAGGTTTTGTAGAATAACATTTTATATATGCGATACGAACAATTCTTGTCTAAAGTGATCAAGTGTTTTTCGTCGGTGTGTTTGCCTTTTAAATTTGTTAATGGTGGGCAAACTTAAAAGTTTGTATAAATTAATAACACTCCAACAAAATTGGACAGGGGTTAAATGAAAAAAACGACAAAGCTGAATTTTGGTGGAGACCTTTGTGTTGACCCAAGCCGTTTTCGAAAACGCCATTTCCGTCAAAAATGAAATTACAAGAAATCCTTTAACGTAAACTGCAAAAGTCAGGGTCCGAATCGCATCCTCCGTGAACGAGTAGTAGTAGTAGTGGGATCGTGACTTACGTGAACGTATGTTCGTAAACGTAAAGCAAACGTAATTTGGCATTATGTCTTACCTTAACTCGATTGTCACCCGTCAAGTCTGGAGTTAACGGAATTGTATTTAAGTTGAATTTAATTTTGAAAAATGTGAGTAAAAAGTTCAATTTTGAATAAAATAATATATTGTAGCATTTGACAAATAAATTCACATAATAGTAATTAATGTAGGACAAATTTCTTAATTATTGGAAAAAGGTTTAAAATTAGAATTTGTGTTAATTTGATTGATATAAAATCTTATTCTTTTGTTTTTGCTGATCAAAAGTTTCAACCAAAAAAGAAGCTTTCTTTTAACAAAGCTTTGAAAACCAAGACTTGATGTGGTCGTTACGAGGAAAAGCAACTTAGTGAAGAAGAGCTACTTATAGTTGAAGCGGTTGAAGGTCTCGCAGGTGTGAAAGCATTTGGAAATTCCCAAATTAAATAAATAAATTTAATTAAAACGTTTAATTAAATAAAACGTAAACTCCAGAGAACCCACCCACAAGTCAAATTTACCTCAACCCCGGAGAACCTAACTGCAAAATTTTCTGTTGAAGATTCACTTCGTTGTCTGTTTGAAGATGATTGTTTAACCAGCGGCTGTGATTGAAACAAAGAAAATAAACAATCTACATCATTGAAGGTTGCAAAAAATAAACAAAAATCGAGGTTTGACCCCAAGTTAAAACTTCTTGAAGCAAAATGGCAGGAGAGATCGGAATATAATAAAAGTATCGCAGCTAAATTGGATTCAATAATTCAA
Organism: Leucozona laternaria; assembly: GCA_932273885.2. Taxonomy (NCBI): domain Eukaryota; kingdom Metazoa; phylum Arthropoda; class Insecta; order Diptera; family Syrphidae; genus Leucozona; species Leucozona laternaria. The sequence goes on from OW026366.1 coordinate 58,269,912, forward strand.
ATACAAGAAAGATTTCTCGTGAAAAAACAAGAAAAATATCGAAAACCAATTGTGCTGCAGCAATATATGAGATGGACAGATTTTGTCTTAAATTTTCTGAAGCACATTTGCGCTCTGGGACGGACCTTTGGTATCCTCCAATTCCTAAAAGTGACAAAGTGCTTGTTAAATGCAGTACAGGGGTTGAATCGGCTAAGGTGATAGTTGATTATCAATTTTTTGATTGTCGCTTTGACGATAGCTGTCTCTATCCTATCCATAGGGAAATATAGAGGGAGCAATCCTAAAAACGACAATCACTTACGCGTTACGAGCCCAGGAGACTGCTGTTTGTAATTGAGCTTTGAAACAAACTTTTGAAAAAAACATATTGGAACGACTCCTTGGTTAAACTAAACATTTTGTATAAACCTGTAGGTAAGTGAAAATAAAATAAACAAGAATGGAGAGCATTTTCATGTTTTCCTTACGCCTTTGTTGTTAAAGATAGCGGATTGCTTCTATCATTACGAACAATGTGTTCAATAAATTCACAAATACTTTCATATTCAATACGTTAATTTTAATTTATTTTTCTTCATTCTAATTTAAATCAAAATGGCATAATATGGGTGCGTTCAGAACGTGATTTGTTACAATTTTGAACTTTAATCTACTACACTCATTTTTTTCATTTTATAGATTACGTTCCGTCAGCCAACGTAGGACGCGATCCCAATAAATTCACTCGATTGACGGGTGACGTAATTTTCATTTTCTCGATCGCATATCTGCTCACGGAGGACGCGATTCGGCCCCAGTTTTAAATACCAAAACGAAAGCTTCATGCAAAAGCATTACTATTAGTCCAGTCAAATGGTAGTTTAGGTTTGTGTTAAATCGGAGTCCAATGAAATTTTAACTGTTGGTATAGGGGTATTACCAAAACACTCCCACTTAGTTTTCCCCCCTCATTTTCCATAAGGGGCGGCCGCCATCTTGAATTTGGTTCTTAAAAAATATCCAAGATTTTGAAAAAAAAGTATATAACATAAATTGTTGCAAATCTTATTTTGAATATTTTTCTCTTAATTTTTTTTTCTCTTAAAACTAATATTTACCTAGATAATGACATTATCACTTAAAATGCACCAAATTCAAGATGGCGGCCACCCCTTATGGAAAATGAGAGGGGAAAACTAAGTGGGAGTATTCTGGTGGTTCCCCCTACCTACAGTTAAAATTTCATTGTACTCCGATTTAACGCAAATCTACCCCTTTTTTCCGACGATAAAAAATAAAACCACCAAAATTCAGTCAGTTTTGTCCGAATGTTTTCGAAGTATAATTTTAATTTTCCTAGACTATAAGAATTTGATCTTAATTCAAAATAACAATTACAAAAATTATCATTAAATGGTTTGTTCAGTTATACCTACGGAATTTTGACAGAACTCCAAAATCACATGTTGTTCTCTCTTGTGCGAAAAACTGCGAATTGTATAGGGACGTTTAAACTACAATTCATTAAATTTAGTAGAAATAACATTGTAACAAATGTGCTCCACCAATGCTTGCCAAAAATGCATCAGTTAAACTATTAAGATTATTGTAGCTTTAATAAATTTTACTTGTCTGACTGTAGATATTATTAAAATATTGTTGTTAATATTTACTTGGAAACGATTTGCAACTTAAATATTCCTAAGCTACCCAGTTAAATGTTTATTTTTAAGCGAATCTCATATAATCTTGTTTTTTTTTGTTTCTTTGGCTTAATGCAAAAATATACTTTTGTATAAATAGATGTTACTCGCCATTTTACCGTTAATATGATTTTATCTTGATTTATGTAAGAAATTGATAAGTCAAAGCAAAACGGCACTGCATATCAATTTTGTTTTGTTGCTGTTTTATTTAAATATTTGTTTAGCAAATGAAAATATGTATATGCAGGTCTTATTTATCGTTCCAAACGATAACCTTTGCTTATGTTATCAGTATCACCAAAGTTATTATTGTAAATGGAATGTATTTATCACTCTAGCGATTACCCCTTCAAGTATTCATCTGGTAGCTCTGTACAAGTCAGAGCATTGACCACTTACAATGATCATAGTATGTAAACAATTCTTCACAGCCGCATCCGTTGAACTATTCATTTCCCATATTGAAACATACAGCTGCACAATGCACATGCACACATAATGTACATGCTGCAAAAGTCTCATTAAAAGTGACTTGCATACAAATCATTTTTGTCAGTAGGTAATTTTCAACTTTCCTTGATTTTTGTTAGCAATTCTGTTTGCAATTTATTCAAATACATCCATTATGCACAATGTTAATTTTTGGTTACCAGTAGTAACGACTGGGCAGTGTTATGGTGGAATTGGTTATCTTACAATAGTTCAAAAGAAAAAGGAGTAGAAAGAAGTTAGACAGGTGGTGTAGGGGTTTCACTAGGCCTTAACATGAGTAATAATCATTATCAGATAGAAGAAAAAAGGTTGGGGCTGTACAAATAACCCCCGGAGAGGCCCTATAAGTGTTTATTAGACGGATAAGAACTTGAAGAACACAGTCCAAGAACCAATAATATGTTATTGGATTTAAATAATTTTTTTTTTTCAAATTGTATTTCACTCTATCTAGTCTTTGGATTTCTTGGTCATGGTTCTGTGAATTTGAAACAAAAAAAAATCCATTGACAAGTTTTAATATTTTCGTGCGAGTTGGTATCATTTACATAATTATACAAAATATGAATCAAAGCTTGTTTTAGTGGAAATTTATAATTAATTTATTATTTTACTGGCGAAATTATGAATTTCAACTTCATTTGAATTCAAAAGAAAATAAGAACTAAGTTCTGGAAGAAGCTTAGCTTAGCCCAGCTTGAACAGGTAGTAAATTTTAGATAAAAAAATTAAGTCGATTCCAGTACGATGCAAAAGTATGATTAGGTTAAAAAGAGAATTTCGCAAATTTTAAACCAGTTTACGATTCTTTTCACTCAAAGTAAGATATCTGACCAAAATCTTGAAGCAGAAAATGATGCAACAAAATACCAAATTAAAATTGCTTAAACAAGTTAACTGATTAATGTATTGGTTGAACTGGAAACTGAATTTTTTTTTGCGCTATTTGTGTATGATTGCGAAATAACGGTCCTAAAAGATGGTTAATAGATTCAATTAAAGCTCTGTTTATTTATTTATTTATTTATTCCATCTATCGAGTATAATCTCTTATAGACTAACACACTTAGTAAATTAACAATGTTTATATAAAATAACAATAAATATATTCTTTAAATAATTAAAAATTAAAAAATAAAAATGCGTTACAACATCCCATCGAGATATGGGATCAATTTTTCCGTAATTAGTGCAAAAAAAAGATATTTCTTTCCCTAAGTGATCTTGAAGGGGCATAAATTGGGTAAAGACCGAGAAGCAGAACAATCAATATGGTTACATAAAACATCTCTGGCTAATAAAACAAGACTATGTTTTCTTCGTATTTCAAGTGTTTTTATGCCTAAAAGTAAGCATCTCTGATTATATGATGGTATAATATTGTCTATCCAGTTCAATTTCCGAAGAGCATATTTAGTGAATCTTCGTTGAACAGCCTCTATTCTATTAATGCTTACTGAATATATTGGGCACCAAATGCAGCAGGCATATTCCAACGAAGATCTCACCAATGAGTAATATAATACTTGCAAAGTATGTGGATCAGTAAATTCCTTCGAATTTCTCATTAAAAATCCAAGCATTTAATTTGCCTTTGAAACCATATGATCATAGTGATTATTAAAAGCTAATTTTGCATCAAAATATACCCCTAAATCTTTAAAAACAGTAACTTTCTCAAGAGTTGTATTATTTAGCTTATATTCGAAGTGAATAGGGTTGCGGGACCTAGTATAAGACATTTGCTTACACTTCGAGATTTTTAAGTGAACGCAGTTATCTTCACACCATTGGAAAATACTATTGAGATCAACTTGCAAAAAATTGCAGTCAACTGAACACTTTATACGTTTAAATATTTTAAAATCATCTGCGAATAGTAAGTAGGTTTTCAGATAATTTCACACAGTTGGGAAGATCATTTATGAATAGAACAAACAAAAGTGGCCCCAAATGGCTTCCTTGAGGAGCCCCCGATAAATTATAAATCATCTTTGAAGTTTTACAACCAATTTTCACAATTGTGTACTTTCTTTCAAATATTGATCTAACCATTTTAGCAATTTAGAGTGAAAACCTAGGTATTCTAGTTTTTTTATTAACACATCGTGCTGCACTCGATCAAAAGCTTTTGAAAAGTCTGTGTAAATGACATCTACTTGGCTGCCACGTTCAATCCCTTTTGTACAAAAGTTTGAAAAAAGAGACAAGTTTGATGTAGTTGATCGTTGACCTACAAACCCGTGTTGTCTATCTGAAATCCCCTGTTTGATATTTTCATAAATTCTTTTTTTGACAATTGCCTCAAAAAATTTTGGAATTGTTTGAAGTTTTGAAATCGGTCGGTAGTTAAGGATGTCCTGCTTGGAACCTGTTTTATGAATTGGTGTAATAATAAAGCTTTTCCAAGCATTTAAGAACTGACCCAAACTGAGAGATAAATTGAACAATTTCAAAAGAGGTTTCGATAGACTATGTCTGCACATTTTTAAAAATATAGGTGCGATTTCATTACTGTCAGGTTTCTTATTATCATCTAACGTTGAGAGTTCTTCGTAAACTTCTTCTTCTGTTAAAACTATTTGACCTAAACAAGAACTTGGCTGGTGGTTAATGCCAAAACTTGAATTTGAATTTTCAAAAACAAAATTTGATTGAAAAAAATCGGCAAAAATGTCACAAATGTCCGATTCATCGCATGAGGTTTTGTCTCTCAACCTCATATTAAGTGGAAAACCAAACGATTTTCTTTTACCGTTTAAGAAGGTCCAAAAAGCCCTTGTTTCAAATTCTCAGATTTTATTTTCATTTCTAAACCCCAATAATACTGGTTATACAAACACTTTTTAAGTATTTCGTATTCTTTCCTCAGATTTTTGAATTGCTCACGGTAAACTGAACTCTGCACTTTATTTTAAAATAAAATAGACTTTATTTTAATCTAAGGTATATATATGTGATAGTAGTAGCTGGTGGCGTAATGGTTAGTGCGTAGGACTGTCATGCCGGTCTGGACTCGATTCCCAGCTTCGTCCACCTAAATAATAAAAGAATCCGGCTACTTCCTCTTGCGAGGAAGTGACAAATCCTCCAAAAGTACATATAAGTGCTTCTTACCTTAGCCCTTCGCATTTGGCAGAAAATTGTATGTCTCCTCCATTCCTGCCGATAACACGCAAACCTAGGAATGGTTGGCAGTTGTAAGCCATACATTTATTTTATTTTATTTTATAAAAGTCATAGTTGTCAGTGTTTTATCATTAAATTAGTAAGACCCTATCACTGCTTGTCTCGGCTCAATACCTACTAACTCTATTCAAAACCTAAGTTATCTTTCCACTTTTTTTCTTGGAAGGTTGCTAACTGCGAAAAATTTGTCGATTTTATTTCAGAGCTGCAGAAAACTAAAACAGTGGATTGTTGACTTGAATAGTGAAATTTGTTTGTAGTTTGTTTCAATTTCTAATGAATCTTATTCCTATTCAAAATGTGTACCTATTTTATATGCATTTATTTGTTATTTTACATGTAATTAATTAAAAAATATTTTTTTTTTTCTTTCAGGTATGTGACATTCTATGGACTTAAAATCGTAACCGTTTCACAATTATTTATATTGAATTCATAATCCACAATGCTTATAAACTTTCCAAAAGGATTTTTTTTAAGAAAATTACTTTTAGGTACCAAAATCCATAACGGTGTAACATAATCGCGAATATAGCTATTTTTTTTTTACTTTTGAGAGATCTCATTCGAGTAGATAATAATGTATAATCCTGTTTCGGCAACAAATAAATGGTTAAATTTTGTTAACCTATATATTTATGTTAATTTAAGTTTTTGTTTTAGCGGGTGATTTTTTAGCTGGTTTGGTTTTGGCAACACTGGTTTTGACAGCTGACGTGTGTTTAGTACCTTGTGTCACTGTCAAACAGCTTCAGTTTGGTTTGCAATTTAACCATGGATCGTCTTACAAATGAACAACGCTTGCAAATTATTGAATTTTACTATCAAAATTCGTGCTCGGTTCGAAATGTTCATCGCGCGCTGCTTGTGTTCAGCGATGAGGCTCATTTTTGGTTGAATGGGTACGTAAATAAGCAAAATTGCCGCATTTGGAGTGAAGATCAGCCAGAAGCATTGCAACAGCTACCAATGCATCCCAAAAAAGCCACTGTTTGGTGCGGTTTATGGGCCGGCGGCATTATTGGGCCTATTTCTTCAAAGATGATGCGAATCGCAGCGTTACTGTCAATGGTGAACGCTACCGAGCGATGATAACAAACTTTTTTTTGCCCGAAATGGAAGTTCTTGACTTGCGTGATATGTGGTTTCAACAAGACGGTGCCACATGCCACACAGCACGCGAAACAATGGGGCAATTGCGAGGCAAGTTTGGTGAACAGTTAATTTCACGTTTCGGGCCGGTCAATTGGCCGCCTAGATCGTGCGATTTGACACCATTAGATTATTTTTTGTGGGGGTATGTCAAGGCTAATGTCTAAAGGGACAAGCCCGCTTCGATTGACGCACTGGAAGCCAACATCCATGCATTCATTCGTGAGATACCGGCCGATATGTGTGAAAGAGTATGCCAAAATTGGACTCAGCGGATGGGCTACCTGAGACGCAGCCGCGGTCAACATTTGCATGAAATTATCTTTAAACATTAAATTGCAAGGTTGAAACTATCGATTCAAATAAATATTTCATTCATTTTTTCGAATTTTTTGTGTTTTTTTTTTTTAAAAAGTTCTAAACCTCTTAAAAAATCACCCATTATATTTACGAATTATTTTAATTGCCCCTCTCATTTTGTTACACGTATTTACCTACCTATATTACTATACGTAGTTGTAAGATATTAACAAGAAAGCGATGCTCATCGAGTCGAAATTCATCTCGAAATCAGGGGCCGAATTACTGAATTATTTTCATTTGGCATTACTGCTTAAGATATCGAAGATGGTAGCAAGTATCGAAATTGGTTTTCACATTTCATTGTCAGTGATTGTGTATTATTTGATAGATGCTAGACTGAAAAGTAGCAGGAAAATGGCAGACAAAGTGTAAGTTATTTTGTTTTCTAAAAAAAAATTTATAAAACACTAATTTGAAATTGTTCCAGGATAAATTTAAATAAAATCAACAGCACACAGAAAAATATCCTTGCCGATTTTATGGTAACAACACCCCGATTTGGCAAGGTATATCTTTAGAGGAATCGTATGACGATAAAGACAACAAAATATCCATTCTTAAAATTTTGAAATTAATTTCCAAACACAAGCCAAATATATGTTTAAGAAACAGCTGTGATTAAACAGGGAAATGACGTGACGAAATGACGTTTTTAATCAAATGTACCTGCTGTATCTATGTACAGTGTTGGCCAAAACTAAAGCACGGAATGAACCCACATTGGAAAGATATAGAGATAATTCAAAATACCTATGATAATTTTATAATTTTTATGTTTTTTTTCTAGCAACAATATGTATGGCCTTAATTCACAATCATTGATTTTTTTTATAACTCATCGCTTTTTTTAAAAACTCAACAAATAATTTAAAACTAATCAAAAAGTAAGTGGACAAAACTAAAGCACACGGACCTTATTTTAGGAAAAACTCACCTGAATTTAATATACTCTTACTTCAAATTTAATTGTTTCTTTCTACTAAAGCATGATCTAAATAATAAAAATAATTAGCTTGTGTGTCATCGGCCCCGTTTCAGATCAAGTATTACAATTGATCTAAAAAGTGGTAAAAAGTTTCAAAGTAAATATTCCAACGGATCAAAAGAAAAAGTAGTGTCTGATTTCACTTACGGTGAATCAATAACATTTATTCGGTACGAGTCTTACGGTAATTTCGCAAAAAGTAGCTCGATTTCGTGCATGGGTAAATGTCAAAACGGTCCATTGGCCAATAGACCTTGAAAAACTATCAGTCGCGAAGATAAAAAAATATCACCAGGGATATCAAAACAGATCCTTTCATAAAGACAAAAGTATGCAAAATAAAAAAGTCTTAAGGCAGTATTACGTTATCATATAAATATGGCAAGTAAGCCAAATAAATATGTCTCAAAAGTGTCATATAAGTTTGATAGTCAAATTTGTATGACACAAAATACATGGAGCCTAATACTACTTTGACATACAACAAATATGTTGTCATATATTATATGGCATAATGGGACAGTGTAATATCGCCTTTAGAGATCTCAAGCAGGATTATCTAGGAGAAGAGCGGTTCAGGGTGGCATTCTATCTTACCGACTATAAAAAAAAACCCATTTATTTCTCAGAAAAATCGACGGGCAAGACTGGAGTTTTCGAAGACGCACTTAAACTGGAATGCGGTAAAATGAAAAACGGTTATCTTCTCTGATGAGTCCATATTTAATTTATAGGGATCCGCCGGATTTTGTACGGTACGCAGGCCAGAGGGCAAACGCCTAAATGCTTTGTTTCACAAAGAGCCTAGTTGAGCACGGTGGAGGATTATTATTATCTAGGGATATTCTTCCAGTCCAGGGTACGGACCAATTCACAAGGTAAATGGTGTATTGAATCGTTTCATGTATCGAGAGATTCTTCAAAATAGACTGCTTCCTCATGCTGAGGAAAATAAATATGCCGTTGTAAAGGCTCTTCCAACATGACAACGATCCCATATATACCGCTCAACTTATGAAAGATTGCCTCAACGAAATACCCTCAACTCAACCCCATAGAAATTCTATGGGAAATTTTAATTCTGAAAATTCATCGTAAGAAATTCGATAATATCGATTCCATTCTTCTGCCTGGAATAATATCCTTATGCATAAAATTGACAACCTTATTAACTCCATGGCTCGTTGCTGTGCTGGAGTAATTAAAAGAAAATGGCTACGCTACTAAATATTGGCAAAAGAACATGTGCATTTATTTTTTATTAATTCAAAAATGTGCTTTAGTTGTGTCCACCTAGTTTTCAATGAACTCTGAGTTATATTGTTGATAATTAAATAAGGTATGAGTTATGATATAATTATTGATTGTGAATTAATGTCTTACATATTTTGATTAGAAAAAAAAATTAAATTATAATATTATCATAGGTTTTTTTAAATTTTCTTTATATTTTTCCAAAATGAGATAATTTCGTGGTTTAGTTTTGGCCAACACTGTACATAGATACTAACAAGAGGCTAGAAACGTTTACTATTGAAATAAGCTATACTCTGTACAACAAAGATTGTCAGTTCAGGCTTTATGGGAAAGCTTTTTTCAAATCAGTGGGACCTAACTGATTTCACAAGGCACTTATTATTTTAAGCGACCTACGTATATCCCTCATGACTTATCTGCTCCACAGTCGTGGGCACAATAACAACCAATCACGATTTCCGTTTTTTTTTGTTCATAAAATTATTCACATAAAATTAGAGCTACCATTGTTAAGCTTACGCACATCAACTACTCCTTTTTCTATAGTTTGTTTGCAAGAGCTTACAGAATTAATGCTTTTTTTTTAAGTTTTTAGGATCATCGTGTGGCCGTTGTTTTAAACTGTTTTCTTTTTTTTCGTGGGCTTTGAAAATCATTTAATGTTGTTTTATATCACCAGGTGGTACTTTTTCAATTAAACTTGAAACGATTTATAATGCATACTACGGCATCGTGAAAATAGGTTTTATATGCGACAGCCTTCTGCAATACGCTGTAACGAGACTGATATGCAAACGTCTATCTACCTTGTACTGACAATCTTTGATAGACAGAAATAAGGTCTTTGTCAGTTATGTACGATTTTGTTTCGTGAGGCAAAGACTAATCCCAAAAATTTGGTTTATTTAAGAATTGATCTTGGGATCTTACTATAGGGTTACAAGATTATAAAACGAGAAAAGGGGAATTTGGTGTAATTTTTGGAAGGACAAAGGCGCATCAGCACAAAATTTAAACAATATCAAAATGCTATTTTTTCAGTTTAAGATGCAATTAATTAATTTGATATTTTATTTAATTCAATTTCTTGTATTTAAAAAAGTAGATAGGTATCAACAGTTGCAATAATACTTAAAATAAAAAAAATCAAATATAAGAAAATAATTTAAAATATTAAAAACATTATAAAGTTAACTTAGTTTGCAACTTTAGATAATACAGAAAACTTGATCGCCGCAATTTACTATAAAAACTGTTGATTTTATTCGCAACATTTGATTATTATTAAAAAGAATCAATGAAAAATAAAGCCAAATTTCAGATGAATAGCCCAAGCCTCAAGACCAATGTGTTTATTCACAGTTACTCACAACTCACTCCTTCATTGAAGTCGTAATTAGGCCCAGGAGTAATAAAGTCCAAATCATGTAGTAAATCACTATAACTGCTGCTGACCAATAATTGCAAATATTTCAAAAGCTGGTAGATAAAACAATAATTTGTCATGAATTTTTTTGGTTTTAAAAGTCTGTTGACTACTAAAATTCACAAAAACAAGACTTTTTCCAACAAAAATCAGTTATTGTAATTTTCAGTATTCAAAAAACAAGAAGACAAAAAATATCAACAACCAAAAATTTAATTTAAGGCCTTGTTGGCATAATTTTTAAGTTTGAAAAAAAAACGGAAAATTATTAATTGAAATGACTTACAGAATTTAAAAGAACTCCCCGGGAATAAAAATGGACTCCATAATCGGTATGATTATGTCACAACGAAACTGCAATAACTCAAATAACTGCCCTCATTATTTTTATTGTTTTCAAGGCCTGTATCAGAGTTCCTTCTAGACCGAGAGCCAATGACATAAAGAATCAAGCCATTTATTTAATGTTGTAAGGTATATCAATAGAAAGCTTTTGGGGTGTTGTGTTGGTTTGACCGACATGTGTAAAATTTGACACAAAAGTGTGATAAAAATGAAAGAAGTCAAGTCATTTATTTCATGTTGTAAGGCCTATCAATAGAAAGCCTTTGGGGCGCTGTACAAGAATCACCTTGTCTGCCTCCGTTTTGGTGTGACCACTAAAGTTCCTTGACGAACCCGCCGGCAGAGATCTTCAAATGTTGAAAATACGAAATTTTGCAATAAAATCCAGTTTTTTTCTTTATGTTTTTGCTTAAAACTGAAACCGGAAGTGACTTACATATAAATTTTATGAACGTTATTTCTTACATAACACTCCAAGTAGTGTCAGTGCAAAAACACAGACCAAAATCCTTTGACGAACCCCATGACAGACGTCTCTTAATGTTAAAAGTCCAAGTTTTTTTTTTGTGCCCAAGTACCGAAATCGAAAGTCTTAACTTTTGCGTAACATCTTTTGAATGTCGTTTGTTACATGACACTCCCATAGGACACTGATCAATATTCCTTGTCGAACCCTGCTGCAGATATGCGTTAAGAAATGAAAACAATGAACAAAATTAAAGTGTAACAAAAATAACTATCGTATTCATACCAAAGCAAAATAAAGATTAATAAATTTACAGGAAGTATGCACATTGCACATACAAGAAAACAAAATTCAATTGCTATTTTAATTAACTTTCAGACACATAGTCATCATTATTTCATCCGTATCATATTCATCATCTGAAACGAGGAGTTCAAAGAAAGTGTATCACCATTCCATAAAACAAGAATTATAAGCCGTATTTTATTATCGCCGATGATCCATATAGATCGTCTCGTGAAAATAAAATAATACGGATCTTAGTGACAACTGTGTTGTATACCTGTCTCCTTACGTTTATTTATTTTTCATTTATTGGTTTTCTTTGTTCTTTACACTACACCATTCACAATTCCTAACAATTCGCAAAGCTGAGAAGCAATAGCAAAAACTAAACTTTTGGTTCATGAAACGTGATCCCGATAGAGAGCAGGATCTCGTGTTGTTGTTGTAATGCATGTATTTTGATGATCTATACGGATCATCTCTGATAATAAAAAACGGCTATTATGAGTGTCAACTTAGCGAAACAATATTCATCGATCGAAAAATGTTTAGGAGGATAAGTTGCCGTTAATTAGTCGTTATTTAATTGTGATAATTTGGAATTTGTCGTTCCATGTTTTCTATGTTTTTTATCATTATTTAGCGAACCAGCCTCTCAAAAATGGGTAAAAACTTATTAAATTGAATGGTTTTCTACTTAATAATTTACCGTGCGGTGATTTTAAATTATTTATGACAATATAAATTTTGTGGTCGGGACCACTGATAAGTCTTATGAGCGCTCATAAATATTCAATATTAATGCTTGGTGAAAAGGTTTATGATCCTATTAAGTTATGAGCGTTCGGTGAATACCGGCCTAACTGTAAATACTACTTAAACAAACTTATTTTTTTTCTCCCTATCTCAAATTTGTGATTGTTACTATTTGTTCGAGATAAGCCTTTTTCCGTTGATGCCTGACGACCACAAATTGCTTATCATAAGAAACGAGAACAAACTTAAGTCGTGTTGCATAATATCAAAACATGTTAGTAATATTTATCGAGCCCTAACCGACATTTTATCGTTAGCTATAAAATACGTTTTTTTTCTGATTCAATATTTTTTTTTATAAATAATAAAGGGTATTTTTTAAGCCAGTGCTAACTTTGATTTTGAAAAAAAACATGCCCAGTTTTTGATAAAACAGTCTGTTGATTTTGGGAGCATTCACCGAAATTTCGACGCAAATTTTCAAAAATTTGGTAAAGTTGTTGATGTGTGTATTTGATCACGATTAAATTCCAAAGACTACTGCAATCGGAAAATTTGTTTGACAGATTTACCTGCTTGAAGTTAGTACTAGGTTAAAAACCATCCTTTCAAGAAAACGCTCCTATGATTGAATCGGTGAGTGGAAGAATAGTCTAACCTCCAATTTTTGCTTTTGAGAAAAACAAATAATAAATTTGCTGACACGTCATCGTTAACTCGTGGAGAACCAGCACCATTGCCTAGTGCTAGTGACTTACAACGCTCAAATATGTTGTAAGTTTGCTGGAAAGGAGGGGGATCCTATACGATTTTCTGCCCAATCCGAAGGTTAAAATCATGCCAAGAGATATTTTTTCCACTTTTTATATCGCCATGGCATTTGGGATTCTATTCCAGACCACTGGTATGACAGCCACTTCAATAACCATTATGCCAAGAGACATTATACGAGAAAAACAAATCGTCGGCTTAGAGTGAAAACCTGCTCACTCCACTTTTATTTTTATCATTATAAATTATTTCGAGAATTGCTTAAAACAAAAAGCTATCAAATTGTACCAATTCTCTTACAGTAAGTCAAAAAAAGCTGAACAAAATAAATTTGTATATTATTGGATTTGGGTTTTGTACGATAATGTAAGAGGTATTGTTCATGGATGGCTGATTAGCTCAAAAACTTCTTTGTCAATAAAAAAAAATATTGTTCAAAAAGAACTTGTTTGGGGCTTGTACTGTTTTTCCCACTTGCCGATTAAATTCCGTTCAAATAAATATTGTCATTGTCTCCCTTCCGTTAATTATTCTACATAATATTCTCCTATCCACTACACATGTTACTTTAACTTCAACTTGTTTTGTACTCCATTGTTGTATCCTCCATGAAAACAAGTACACACACACAAAACTGGCCTAAGGTTGAATTAGAAAAAAAATGTGCTTAAAATGTTGATCAGACAGACTAAAGTAAAATAACAATATCCAATTAGAATGCAGATTAGCATTTACAAAATAAATGTTCTTATTAGAAGCAAAAGAATAAGAGTGCACCAAATGTGTTTTCTAGCAGGTTGCATATTTAGAACATTCTTCATTTACCGAGAAGGGCTTAAAAGTGAGAAACAAAACTCCTATGTTTAATGTGTAGACTTATCAGTGGAGTTATCATCATCGTGGTCATGAAGTTCACTATTCTCATATTACAAAATATGTATAATAATCGTATCGCAGCAAAACATTCTCCTAATCATCATGCTGGTGGTTTTGGCGTTCATATTTTCATTTTATGGTATATCTAGTGCATAGATTGCTCCTATGCTATGTGAGGGGCATATCTATGGATTCGAAAATCGATAGAAACATTTAATGCCTCTGCCACGTTTACGCTGATGACCATTCGATGTTCATCTTCATGTGCAGTTTATTGTTTTGCAGTATAGGAACAGGTTGATTTCTTGGAAATATTAGATTGTGGAGTGGTGTCTATGGAAATTTACTGGTGATACTCCTAAATTTACATGCAAATGATTTTTTACAAATAAAACAAAAATAGGGTTTTATCATTATCCATGCTAAGGGACATCATGTTGTCGTATTCTCATTCGGTTAACGTTATCCATTTTAAACGACCATGTCTCAGTTGGCTGTATAAAAAAACCTTAGGTATAACAGAAATCGTAGAGCACGTACAAGGAAGACTGATGATGATAGACGTCATTTTTACTGATGCATATTTGTTAGGTAATAGGAGATTGATATATGTGTTTCTGGTAGCTAAATTTATATATTCGATAAATAAGCGTAGAAAAGAGTTCACATTATTACTAAAAACAATACAAATTTATATCAGTTAAAAACCCAATAATTGTGCATTTTTGTGTACTCACATAATATATACCTCTGTTTGTTTACTTCCCAAAACTGTCAATTTCTTCTGTTATGTCAAAGTTCAAATAAAAAAAATTAAATTGAACTAATAATACTAGAAATTGGTAGTTTTGGGACGAAGTAAAAGTTCAGACCTAATATTTACTTCCTTAAACTAAACTTGGAATTTGGCAGGTGGCAGGTGGCATAATATATAAAGACCCCCATAATTAATTTATTAACTCTATAAAAGAAACAAAAAAAGTACTCATAGCATTTGTCAAAATCATTTGTCTTTGATGGGATTGGAAATTGTATGCAAAATATCTGCAGTTTAATAACGCCACTCTAGGTGGCGAGTTTTTTAAACTGAATTTTTTTGAATTGTAAGGTTTTCATTATTAACGTGCAATTTTATATAGCCAGCATCTAAGATGTTCAAACATACATATGCATGTATATCGTGATCGCAAATTTTCTGTTTGTTATCTTTCTCTTTGATCAATTATTCTGACATTAATATATGATGTAAGTATGTATGTAAAAATGCTCTCACACAAAGTCCTTAAAATCAAAGGTGTCGGGGTGTTTGAATTCCCGATTTGTGACTCACATAATAAGGATGTGTAGTAAAAAGAATGAAAGAGGAAGTTCTTTTTTTTTAGACAAAAAAAAAAATTAAATGTTTTTTGAAAATTTTGAGGACAACATTTATCTGCCGACAAAAAAAAAATCTGACCACAGTCATCAGTAGATGTAGGTTTCAGAAACAAATCAACAAAATGTCTGGCGATAAGAAATCCATTAAATTTTCAAAACGGTCATCTGTTTTGTATGACTCATTGATGATTGAGTGTACTCATGTTCTTTTCTTAAATGTTTATAAAGGAAAATACATAACTTAATCAGTATAGAACAATAACTATTAATAAGACAAGCAAAGTGCATTCCATCATCAATAAACAATACAATTAAGTTAATGAAATTCCAATCTTTTCTCAGTGCCTGCCTTTTGCATTTTAAGTTTAATTTTTGTTGATAACAAATTAATTTGTACTGACATGACAGGCGGTGCGCCGTCTTGAACCTACGTTCTTGGAATAATTAAAAATAGTACAATAGATATTCTTTAAATCAAACAAGAAATAACACAATACCGAGATAATTTATTGACAAAGTCAAAAATAGATGTCTGTATCATTTTAAATTGATAAAGCTTCAAATGGCGAGAGTTTCTTCAATAAAATGATATCATTTCCGATTTGGAGTCAAATGCATAAAATGTTTACTTTATGAATTTCGGTGAAAGAAAATATATTTATGTTTGAATTAGGGTGTAACTTATTTGTCAATGTCCCTGGAGATCCATACAATTAAACGTTTTTTTAAATCGGTTAAGATTATGACGTGCTTCAGAGCAATTGATATTGTCTCTACAAAAAGCGCCTTTTACAAAAAGTCTCCGTAATAGTGTAGAGCTGATGAAGAATAATTAACCAATGTAACGCCATATTAATATTCGTTTATAATCAGGGCTTGACAATCTTTTCTTATGCATTTTTATGGGTTATTGTATTGAGTCAACCCTAAGACCGGATTTAGGACAATTTTCATAGTCTACTTAACTGTGTGTGTTTTTTATTTAGCTTTACTTTCGAAACCGCCATTTGGTGATTTACACTTCAGTAAAATAAAAATGAAACAAAATTCAAAAAATTCAAATTCTTATTTATATTTTCGGTTCATATAATGGCAATCAATTCAACGCAAACAGGAACTTTTTTCATAAAAATTGATTTGACATAGCAGTTCACTAAAGAATAATAAATATTTTTAGAATTATTTTCATCTTATGAAATTGTATAGTAAATGTAGCTGATATTTTCAACAGTGAATAAAAAAAAAAGTAGAATTAACCATGAATTCCACTTTGACTTTTGATAACTTTGGAAGGACTTTATAAATTAGATAAGAAATGAAGACCTTTTTTGAAGAATATTCAATTTTCTCAAAGTATCTTTAAAAACCATTTCCGTACGGTAACCGGTGCTAGAGTAATAAACTAAAGAGGCAAACAAAAAAAGTTCCCATGCAATTTGTAGGGAATATATAAAGCAGCGATGAGGGACCTTTAAGCATTAATCTAAAGGGATGAAACTGTTTCTGTGTGATAACACACTCGCAGTTTAGGCTGTAAAGCTTACGCCATCATATTAATAAAGAAGGTTTGAATGAAACAACAACCACTTGAGTGAGCTACCACCAAGCCATTATAGGCTGCAGTTATAGCTATTTCACGGCTGCCATACTGATTATTAGACGTGTATTATACGTTAAATTTTAATTTGAGAAAAACTTTTTTGCCCAACTGGGACTTGAACGTAGACCAAGCTCACCAAGACCAAATTCAAGTCCCAGCTGGGCAAAAAAGTTGTTCAAATTAAAATTGAACTTAGTAGGCTAAGGACCACTAAAAGGAGTCTGATGATCGGATTGGCAGCCATTAAATAGCTATAACTCCAGCCAGTCTATAATGACTTGATGGTAGCTCATACAAGTGGTTGTTGTTTCATTCAAAACTTCCTTATGCATTTCGGTTTTTCAAAACCGATTTAGATTTCTTTCGGCCAGAAAGAAAGAATGAAACCCAACGTTTTTTTAGACCACTGAAGTGTGGGCGTTTTTCACAAAAAAAATAACTAGTATTTTAAATTTGGGGCATGAAAACAATAATTGATTTACCTATTTATGTAATTTATGTACCTATTTATGTAATTTATGTACCTATGTGGCGGAAAATAGATGTAGATACTTTTAGAGGGACAAAAAACAAGTATTGTAAGCTATTAGAGGGGATCTTTCTCCCTCATTTAGGCGGGATGAGTAATTAAAAAAAATTGATAATAGATATATAGTCCCCCCACCAAAGAGAAAATAATGCTTGTATTTTGTCCCTTTACAAGAATCAATGATTACTTTCGGCTCATATACGATCAAAATACATTATATCAATTTTTAAAATGTTGCTAAACTCGCTGTATGTTCTATTATTTTTTTTTTTAATTTATTTAAATTGATTAAAATATACTAAAATAAGTATTATTACGAGTATAAGCAATTTAGCTATGAAGAAGAGCTGTATTTTGAGAGCTATTAAGCTGCGTCTAAAACTCTAGTAAAACATGGGCTTAGAAAACGAATATGCATAGAGCCCTGGCCCTGATGCCTCTTTATTTGTTTGTAGACATCCAGGTTTTTGTTAGAACCATAATAATATTTAAATTTGAATGCTCAACACAACTGAGCAAATAATATATTTTTCACCTTACCTCAGCAAATTCACCACACAATATTTGTATTCAACATGGCAACCGGCAAACCTATACACAAACCGTTTGGTGGAACATAATTTTGTTTGAGGTTGTGGATTATGTCTTTGCTAAGTGGTGAATTAATTTATGCAATCATAAAATAATGGGGAGTTTTTTTCTTATTGCAGTGTTGTTGAAGTTTGAGGAATTTTGAATAAACAAAAAAACATAATACCAATCTCAATTTAAATTAATTGAAAGAAAAATGTTTATTTGAAGACGTAGGGCCTTTTTCTTAGTCCCAGTGTTAAACTTGGGTTCCACCAATACTCGCCTTAATGAAAACGTTGTGAGCACATGCCTTTCTGAAGTACTCTCCAAATTAGAAGGAAACAAATCAATTGTATTGTTATTTTTTTTTTGTTGACAGTCATGCGTCCCAACTTACTGTTCGAATTTTGGTTTAAGCCTAGTACGCTGCTGATGCGAAACGAAAAATCCCATACAAAAATAACACAACGAAATCATAAACGAAAAATTTCGTCTTCCTTTTCGTTTTGCAGTACGCTGTTCGATGAGCGAAATTGATAATTGTAGCAGATTATTTGGAGAGGTCTCCGCTCTTTTTTGGCACTCAATTAATTGCCCGGACCATTAATTGTGTGCGGAAAAGTGACATTTGAGGATTTTTTGTGTTTGTATTTGTTGTGTCTTTCATTACAGCATGGCTTTCTGTGATTTTTTTGCGTTTGTGTTAGTTTTTTTGTTTGCAATTGGTGACGCTTTCAGTTGTCATTTTTTCGCTGTGGTTTTCGTAAGCATTTCGCTGTCGTGTTGGAGACCACCGAAAAATTTCGTTTCGCATCAGCAGCGTACTAGGCTTTAAGAGGAAACAACTATACGAATTCATTATACACATTCATTTGGAAAAGTTTTTCTGTAAGTTCCATTTGATCCACAAACTTATTTATATATTGCATAACATGGACTATGAGAGTGACACGATTGATTGGGAACGTCTATTTTCAGTTCATCCAAGTCCTTAGTTTTGCACCAGTCAATATCGGTTTCTCTATTATGCTGAAAACAAAAATATTCTGTCAGAAAGAGTAATTTGTTTTAAAACGAACTGGATAAATCTAATAGTTGACGGTCACAATTAAAACTTTTAAGTCACAAATGTACCTAGGTTGTCAAATTTTAAAAATTCTTTTCCATTTGTGCCACATGTTTGTTGAAGCGCTGCTGGGCAAAGCGATCGACATTCCAAGCTGGCCCCATACACTTCACTTACAGCTAATAATGCTACTACAACTATACTTTAAAATAGTTATTTGTTTATTAGATACACATTACTATCTTCGAAGAAATTTTCTTTAATGAATGCTTTGGCAAGTGCGCTCATTCCGTTTTCCGTTTTGCTCGAGCTTTTTTAGCATAAATTTCAAGTTGATGAAACACTCTTAAGTTGGCAAATTGAAGAGTTACTCTTTTTTTTTTTTTGATTTTAATTACTTTTTAATTGAAACTTATCAAATATTGTTTTTTTTTTTGTACATATTTGTTTATAAAATCACCTTTGTTTTTAACAGACGAAATTTATTATGTTAACAATACTGACAATCAATTGTCCTATTCGATGTAATATTTTGTATAGTCAAGTTTATGGAAAAACAATTGTTGAAATCGTCGAAAAAACAGTTAGATTTGGCGATTATGGAATCCGCAACATTTTACTCCCGGGGAGTCGGGAATGCTTATCAAATTAATGTATTGTTTTTGATCCATAACAACCTTGTATATGTAGATTCTGTAGTCAAGAATTAGACAGAAAATCCCAAACCTCAAAAAAATTCGCACGAAGCTGAATGTTGGTGGAGATAAATTTGAACCACTGCTTAAGGTCCTTATACTTTTTCTTCGTAACAGCAATAGATTTTGAGAAAAACGTGTGCAAATGTTTCAAGGTCAGTTGCTTTTTTAATATAAAGTAAAACTTGCTAATCGCGACACTCTACAATTGGACCACCTCCTATTCGGACCTCTCGTTATGCTATAAGTGCTTAATTATTATTAGTTAGGCCCATGAAAATAATAAGATTAGTGATGTAGTTTTTAAATTAGACTCCACTCTTGTTTGCTCATATCAATGTTTTTGATAATCGCAATGGTTCGATTAACTATATCTATTTTTACTTGCGATATAGGTACTATATTGGAAGTTATGGATTCGTACAAAAAATCGAACTCGAGATTTTGATCAAACTTTACATTACGATGATAGAGAAGTCAAAAAAAGTGGGTCTCGCAAAAACGTCCGTCTGTCTGTCTGTCTGTCTGTCTGTCTGTCGGTTCGACTACAGCCTAAACGGATGGGTCGATTTTCTTTAAACTTGGTACCTAGCGTTTTTTGGACATTCCCCCCATCCGTTTTTTTCTCTTTTTTTTTAGGACCAAAATTAACAGTAGCTGTCATACAAAATTTCTTGGCCAAAAAGGAAAAACTTATTTTTCTCAAATCCAGCGCCACCGAATTTGTTTTTAAGAACTCAATAAATTTAAATAGTTATAAGTTGCCGTTTAATAAAAAACATGGTTCCGAAAAATGGTTATTAATGGTACCTCCCAAAGAACCATTTTTTTGATTTTCGCTTTTCTCGAAAACGGTTAAACTAATTCTGATCAATTTTTTTATGAAGAAGTATTGACACATTCTAAATAATATTGTGTACCAAAATTTTCAAAAAAATATTTTTTAGATTTTTAAAAAAAGTTTTAATATTTTTTTTTGAAAACTCAATATTTCAAAAACGACTTGGTCGATTTTTGTTAAACTTGGTAAATAGGAGTTTTTTAACTTTATCTAGAAGATTTTTGACAAAAATTATTCTAATACCCAAAAATAATGGTGCCTCCCATACAAATGTTAAAAAAACCGTTAAGAAAAATATTTTGTTTCTCAAAAACGACTCCTACGATTTTCATAAAAGTTTTTTTGTGTGTTAAAATTAGTACGATATACCATTTAAAATGTTTAAAGTTTATATTTTAGGTTTATTAACAGTACCTCTCATAGAACGGTTTCTTTGATTTTCGACTATCTCAACATCTGATCAACCGAATAAAATTAGATTTTTTATACAGAAGCTTGTAACAAATATAAATAAAAGTGCGTATCAAAATTTTCTAAAAAATGATTTTTGGATTTTTTAAAAAAAAATCAAAACTATTTTTTGGAAATTGGATATTTCGAAAACTGGTAACAGATTTTTTTGTGAAGTTCAATTTTTAACGCAACATTAATAAAATATAAAATAAAATAAAATATTTCCTTAATTATGGATAGAGTCGTGTATTTCAAAAGGATTTTTTTCAGTTTTGTTTTTGTAATTTCAATCAATTACTATGGAAACGGTTGTTGTGTTTCTTTCGTATGAAATTCAGAAAGTGTGTGTATTACTATGGAAACGAATGTATTTGTGTTTTGTTTGAAATTAAGATTTTTTTTAATTAAGCTATTTACATATGTATATATTATTGTAGATGAAAATATTTTCGTTACGATTTCAGTTAATAAGTACAAATTATTTAAATCAAAAAAGGGGTTATAGTTTTTCATGATATTAAAGCTGTATTGTTTAGATACAATTATAATTTCAGTTCTACTGATTTGATTGTTAAGGTAAAGATATAAAAATGCAGGAAATAAAACAAGCTACGTTCTAGTACCACTTTATTTAAGCTTGGGAAACGTAGAGGATTGAGGGGTACACAGTTTTTTTTCAAACTGTAGGCTGCAGGCGAAATTAAAAAAAGTGCAATATTTTATAAAACGCTATTTTACTGGATGTATAGAGAAAAAGTTTGTATTACGAAATTATTATTTATCGATTCTTTAAAACTAGTAAAATACTATAAAGCTGCCAGGCTTGCAATAATGTCCGGTTTAATTTAGTAAATAGATAAGAAGAAAATGTTTAAGTTCGCTAAATTATATGTATGGGTTTTTAGAATAATGCTTATTTTGATTAGGTATATATAAGTTTACAATCCAATGGGATTAAGTACCTACATTCGCTCATACCTATTCTTAGCGAAATTTGAATGAAATAGATTCTTTTCAATTATTAAGTATTTTCATTTAACCCTTTGCAAATAAAGAATTTATGGACCTATTCATTTGACCAAATTGATAAATGAAACATTTTAAAAATCAAGGCAGTTGAAAACATTTTTTTAGACAGTAAAGTTTGGATTCTAGACCAATTTACGTCCTTTACTTTGGCGGAATTGAAAAATGTTGATATCTGAATTTGTAGATAGATAAATGCTAATTTCTTGAGCTAACCAAAAACTTGTACCTCTTAGTTTCTAATAGTTATTAAAGTTTCTAATAGTTATTAAAGTTTTCGCTAAAATAAGTCTGAAGTTAGCGCCAGCGGACGAAAATTCGAAAATAATAATTCTCTTGATGTCCAAAATTACAGCTTTATAAATGCTTATTTGTAGCTCAAATTCGAGATTTTGAACAATATTAGACTATGTGAAACAAGGGCTAGGTACACTGTGACGTATACATATTATGTGTGCCTTTTTATTTTATTTTTTTTTTTTAACTTTATCATACCGTGCAGGATAATTTACTTCTAGATTTAACTACAGATTCTTGTGTACGATTATTTAATCAAAATTAAAAAAACGACCATTCTGCTATAGTTAATTAATAATCGTACAAAAGAATAAGGGTTTGTTTCACAATGTCCCAGGGAAGTTATAATTACTTACTCGGCATTTAAAATATCCGAAAACTAAATCTTCCCATTAAAAGAAATTGCGTTTTACAATTTATCTACCTAAATAATAAATAAATGTGTCAATTAGTATTCCAGTTTTCCAGACAAAATAGTTTTTTTCTGATAAAAAAAATCAAAAAAAATAATTATTATTATTTTCGTTTGCCATGTAAATTTGATAATCGCCATTAAAATACTTAGAACTTTACTTATAACTTTGACGATTCAGAGTAGTTTATAAGCAAAAGTAGTTTATAATTGAATAATAAGTTTCAAGTTGCTTGCTTAGAACTTAAATCAGACATTGTGAAACAAACCCATAGAATGAAAAAATCTATATAAGATGACTTAAAATTAAATCGAAAAATTAAGAAGGAAGATTGTGTCCAACTATATAAGTGCATCTACATATTTTGCTCTAAAATCTGTAAGGAACAATAAAACGCAGTAAGTTCAGCATGTTTCAGTTGTATAAAATGTAAAATTGGAGATACAGGCAAAAAACTGAATCTAGACTTAGAGTTTGAATTTTTCGCCAAAATACATTGTTCATAAAAATCTATATCTTACAAAAAACAAAGCAAAATTGAAACGTTACTTGACAAAAATAATTAAAATCAACAAATTATTATAAGTCTCCAAATTGCCAATGAAATACAACCTATAAAATACATAATTTGTAGCTTTTTCTGTTTTTCAATATGCAAAACAAATCTTCGCGTTAGTTTCAAATCTTCATGTTAACAAAAATTTAAAAACAACTTATACCGATAAAGAAATATACATAATTACATACAGTTTCTTTCCTCGGGATTGAAAATAGTAAACAAATTTCAAAACGAAACAAAATATTGAAGCCTCATCGTCATGGAAACCAATAAAAAAGGGAACAATTAAATTTATAAATATCCCTTTGAAAATTGGTTTGTGTACATAAAAAAACCTACATCATCTATTTCGTTTCTCCTTTCCACCACGGCTGTGCCACAGCGCTTTTAGTTGTCGAGTGTCACCTTCTACATATATGTATTTATTCAATGGTTTTTATATTGGGTGACTGTTAAATATTTTATCTCTGAAAGCGTTGTTTTCATAATGTTTGCAATTAAATTCATTTAATCGTATCATCTAGACTATATTTGGGGCAGTAAAATTCCAAAGCGTAAGCTTTTCTTCAGTGAAAGAAGTAATGTTTTATTGAAATGTCGTTTGTCAATGTTCTCGTTTGGCTCTTCACAGGCGTTCTATTGATTGGGGCCAAGGTAACTTAAGTTTTTTGTTACATAAATGTGTTAAATGCATATGTATATTTGAAAAAGAACTTATTCTATTTTGTTTTTAAAAGAGACCATTCAACATTTACTTTACCGAACTTAATTGTATTCGGCACAATCAACCAGCTGAAGAATTTAAATGTTGGCATCACAACAATAACTATCGAACGGTTATCGATGGTTTTTTAATTATGTCTCAGGACACAAACGCTTTTCAAATGAGAGCTCAATCGGAAATTTTGAGCCCAACTGGTGGGGCGGCCATGAAACTTTTTGACATTACGGCAGATGGTTGTCATCTGCTGGAGTTAGCCGGAACGAACAATATTTTAAAAGTGGTACTAGCTTATATGAGAAAATCAGGAAATATTCCAGAACGATGCCCTTTGGTTGCTGTAAGTTTATTTATATTTTATTGATATTCAACCCTTTTAAAAAATATTAATAGCCGTTCGTGATGGACAATCTCATAAAATTTTGCAAAACTTATGGTAGATTCTCTGATAGGGGTTAAATTTTTGAAAATCAAAATAATTTAATTTTAATTTTTTAATAGAAAGAGAACTACAGCCTGACAAATTTCTTAGTTGACGCGGATATGCTACCAACATACACACCGGAATGTACTTTTACGCTTGATTTTTCTTTCATGATTGGATCGAAATTGGTGACTCAAGTTGAAATTAAAGGGAAAATTGAATCAAGAAGAAAAAAAATATTTTAACAGCGCGGAGGTAAACATTTTACACATCCCACTGTTTCTGAAACATTAAATAAATTGCTATTCTATCAAACAGAGATTGTGAAATTGTCTTAAAAATAAGTATCTACTCTATTTATGTAAATAAAATTTAATAAACAGATTACTAGACCCACTTGTTTATACCCATTCAAATATAGTTCGGCTTTAACATTTATGAGCGACATTTTCTCCGGATAGACTGTCACAAAGTGCTTCTGTTGAACTTAATAAGGTGGTTTTCGTTTGGATTTTCAGGCTGTTTGACTCCATATTGATCTCAATCGAATATGAAAAAATACTTCTGAAAAAAACCTGCCAGACTTTTGTTTTTGATATCACGACGCATATACATCTACGAACCCTCGTACTCAATTTTTGGTTGTATCTACACACCCAAAATTTGCTATCAGCTCTTAGACTATCCGGATGGGACAAAACGTTTTTGTTTCATAAGCAAGAAAACGTGTTTTATTTTAACACCCCAACCGAAACAAAATTTTCAACAAGAATTTCCAAGTATGTAAAGGGCCCGTCATCTAACGTTTTTTTTTGTCAACTAGTGCTTATTTCGTGAATGGTAACCCTTAGCTCATGTCTGATTTGACAGATAATTAGTTTTCTCCTTCCGCTGAACGAATATGGTTGCGTATACGCTTCGCTAAGTGGGCCTGCGATCGACTTAGAGAAGATGCCGATTTTGCAAAAAAAAATCATCTTTTCAGATGAAGCTCATTTTGATCTTGGCGGGTAGTAAACAAGCAAAATTGTCGCATTTGGGGTACAGAAAACCCGCACTCATACATCGAAAAGCCGATACACCCAAAACGAGTCACTGTTTGGTGCGGATTTTGGTCCAGAGGCATAATTGGGCCATTTTTCGAAAATGAGCAAGGAGTGGCCGTTACAGTCAATGGCGATCGTTATCGGGCCATGTTGAAAGAATTTTTGTTCACAAAAATTGAAGAGGAGGATATTGGCAACATTTGGTTTCAACAGGGCGGCGCTACGTGCCACACAGCCGAAGCTACACTCGATGTTTTGCGCCATTTTCAAAAAAAAAGAAGTTATTTGGCGGACCCAATTAAAACACCTACCGCGTCGTGGTTAAAAATAAAGTTGCAGTCATGCACAACGAAACATTTTGTCTGTTTCGCCTTTGTATTTTTCTTTTGTCGTATTCGCCATTCGGTGTTTCTGGCGCCTTAAGGAGATTGTAATAATCGACAACGATGCTGGCGCTGGTTTAAAACAAAATGTTTTCATTTGGTGTGCGTTGGCTGTATACAAAGTCATGTATTTTCGACAACCAGGCATACAAACAAAAACTGTTTTTTTGTTTCGCCTGGTTGGTTTTGGTTTATAAGAATCAATCGATTTTTGTTTCATAAGACAGAAAAGCACTTTTTGATTGATCCGTATTGTATTCAGCCTAACGGTGCTACTTTTCGATTAAAGTCGGAGTTAATGCCTTTTAATTATAAGTAAATAAAATGTTTCTACTAAAATAAATCACTCTAGTTCGGATGATTAGATTTGTTTAAAAAACTAAATTAAATTAAGGACCCAATGGACCGAACTCGAGTAGCGGACTGTTGTTCTTGACACGAATTTGGTGAAGCACTTCAAACATAGTGTGTTGAGATATTTCACTTTTCGACTTAACTCATAACCAAAGTAAATAACACGAAAGTATTCTGATATTCCGGCATAAGTTCACAAATACTCGTATAAATCGTAGAGAATAAACTGTTATGATCAAAGCTGTAGAACATTTTTTATTTGAACAACTTAGTTATGTACATTTTATTTTAAGTTGAAAATAATCGAGTTATCAGAAGAGCTAGGTGGTTAAAAAGTGCACCTTACACCCTTTATGAACCCCTCCAAAAACAATGCAATGCACCCGACGAAAGTGATAATCTATATGAGAAAAGAACAGCTCCCTATAATGACTTTTTCCCCATTTATTCTGTAAAGCTTAAATATTCGAAACTTTGCTGCAAAACTATAATTAAGTGCATTTTCTTAACGGCTCTTGAATTTTCGTCAAAAGAAGAAACATTTAATGGATATTCATTCAAAATGTATTTTTTTCTTGTTGAGAAACAATGAAATAACATTTGTTGATTGATTGATTTGAAGAGATTTTTCTTTTGCGCATACCAATGCGTTTCTTGAAGTCTTTTGGAGTGGAACACAAGACCCATGCCGACGACGACTCAAGTGGAAAAATGTTATCTGTAAATCCATATCCAAGTTTCAGATGAAATATATTTTCAAGAGATTATTATTAATTTCGGAATGAGTTTGAAGATTATTTGAAATTAAAGATACAAAGAGATGATATGA
The DNA here is from genome assembly GCA_932273885.2 of Leucozona laternaria. Lineage (NCBI taxonomy): Eukaryota > Metazoa > Arthropoda > Insecta > Diptera > Syrphidae > Leucozona > Leucozona laternaria. Next base: position 58,297,149 of record OW026366.1, read on the forward strand.
AAAATAGTTTTAATTAATGCAGGAAACCTTAAAACAAATAATGCTGTATGTAATTATTGCAACAAATACTGCATTTATATAGATATAAGCTAAATTCTTATTACATCAAAATGTTTTTACTAAGTAGAGCATGTTTTTGGAGAATTTATATAGTAGACTTGGCCATTCTGATGGTATAATTAATGTTATTTACGGAAATATGACCCACGGGCACTGTACAAACAAATTTCAAAAATCATTGGAGTAGCTTTAATAAAGGAAGTGACTCTAGACATGCCAATCATAAACGATTTGGTTTATAAAAGTACTGTTAATGCGGCCCCGCAGGCCCAGGGCCCTCCGCCGGTGGGTATACTTCAGGCAACCAGAGTTTTTTTTCAAGACGCGCGAAGCGCGTTACCGCACGCCGACTTTTAATAGCGAAAAACTGTTATAACTGTTATAAATTGGCATTGGCATGTCTCTTGGCTCGTCCTTTAATAAAAAATATTTTTTATAATTAAAATTTCTTTAACGTATTTGGTGTACCAATTTTTAAAATGTTATTATTTTGACTTTGAAACCTAATTTATAAAAAAATTCACCACCTCGTTTTCGATAATTTTTTTTTTTAATCAAAACAAAAATTTTCAAAATTTCGATATACGATATTTTTACTTGCGACATATGTATGTACAATGTATATGTACATAATATGTATGTAAGAGTAGGTACTATAAGGCAAGATGTGGATTCGTGAAAAAAATGAAACTCGAGATTTTGATCAAACTTGACATTACGATGATGGGGTAGACGAAAAAAGTGGGGTCTCGCGAAAACGTCCGTCTGTCTGTCTGTGTGGCTATCTATCTGTTCGCCTACAGCCTAAACGGATGGGTCGATTTTCTTTAAACTTGGTTCCTAGCTTTATTTGGACATTCTCCAACACGTTTTTTTCATTTCTTTAGGACGCAAAATAACGGTACCTGTCATACTAAAAAGGAAAAGCTTATTTTTCTCAAAATCAGCTCTACAGATATAAAAAAAATCAATAAATTTAAATAATTATAAGCTGCCGTTTAGTAAAGAAAGTGTTTCAGAAAAACTTCTTACAGAACCATTTTTTTTTATTTTCGCTATTTTGGAAAATGGTTCAACTGATTTTGTTCTGATGTACCAACATTTTCAAAAAGATATTTTTTTTTTGATGTTTAAAAAAGTGATTTTTTTTTAAAACTCGATATGTAGATACATATTTTTAAAAATGACTTGTTCGATTTTTATCAAATTTGGCAAAAAGCAGTTTAACACCTTAACTGTCCCCATACAAATTGATTTAAAGCCACCCATACGTCCATTATTATTTCAAGCCATCAACAATACGTCCCTTATCATATTTGATACACAAAATTTGTTTTTTCTCGTGCCGCCTACGTCCATGTATCATTTTTGATACATGAACAGAACTCGACTTCACTGTCCCCATACAAAATTATTTAAAAACGCCCATACGTCCGGTACTTTTTTTCAAGACAAAACATTATCATTTAGTAAGATTCAACATAGAAGGGGTTGGTTGCTTAAATAATTGGTCATTTTTGATACATGGACTTATGCTAACTATTTTTGTGTATCAAATTTGATATATGGGACGTATGATTGATTATCAGTTTGTACGGATCTGGGATTTACTACTAGATTTTGTAACTGCAAACCCATAAGAGTTTGCATCAGTCTATAAGTTCCTCTGTATCTCCATATTCCTCTTGCAAGAGGGAAATGGCTCCATCATAAAATGCATCGGATGGAGTAAAACCTACTATGGTTTTTACCGCATTGTGCGTTAACACCGATTGCAAGAAATTAAACTTTTCGACACCCGAAAGCGATTCATTTTCATGCAATGCAGATCGAAAATTTTCCTAAAAGGGACAATCTTCGTAATTTGATTGCGAAAACCAGAACGTGTTTGTGTCTCCATTTTATAAAGATCGAGAAAGGAAATGTCGATATTAAAAATAAACACGATTATTACTTATAAATAAAACTTATTAAATCTCTTTTTCAACACTTCCCGGGTTTCGGCACCAAACGTCCAATTTAAATTAATTATAATATCAAAATGAATTGAATGGTATCGATTAAAAAGTAAATCGTTAACTTAACTCATGAATTCATATTATTCAGTTTTGATGTTCATATAAAGAGTTATCAAAAAGAGACAAATATAAAATCAAAATTAATTATTTTCCTGATAATTCAATTTAATAAGATAAGTGATGTCACTTTACAACATTAAGAAATATCGTATTTATTTTTTTAAAAATATGTTCATAAAAAAGTAAGGATTTACTTGTGAAAAAAGTTTTTTTACTTAAACATTTTTCCAATTTTTTTTTTCACTTTCCTAAGGTATCTACCGTTACCTATACACGTTTATATCAAAATCAAGTTTTTAAGCAATTCTGTTCATAAAAAGATGTTTATGTATCAAAAATGATACAGGGACGTAGACGGCACTATAAACAAAAATTGTATATTTCAAAAATGATACATGGGACTTACTGTTGATGTATTATATTTTTAAGACAAAATAATGGACGTATGAATATTGCCATGTCAATTTGTATGGGGACAGTGAAGCTGAATTCCAAAATGTATCAAATATGATACATGGACGTAGGCGGCACGCGAAAAAAATAATTTGTGTATCAAATATGATACATGGGACAGTCTAGGTGTTAACATTATTTTGAAGATTCTAGACAAAAATTATTCTTGTAACCAAAAATAACGGCACCTTCCATACAAATGTTAAAAACCGTTGAGGAAAATCTTTGTTTGCTCAAAAATGACTTCAACAATTATGATAACAAAATTTTTATGTTTCGAAATTAGTAAGGTCTAGCATTTAAAATTATTAAATTTTACATTGAACTATTATTAACAGTCAACAGTACCTCTCAGAATGCTTTTTTTTGATTTTCGACTATATCATTATCTGCTTGTAATAATTTTAAATAATATTGCATATCAAAAATTTGAAAGAAATAAGTTTGGATTTTTTAAAAAATTGTGAAGTTATTTCTTGACTCCACATTATTAAATATGTACTTAAAATTGGCGTACGAATTTTTCTTCTTAAAAATGGTAATGAAATTTTATATATGTAAAAAAAAATATTTTTTTTTTAAAAACCGCTCCTACGATTTTTAATTTTTTTTATCTCTTTTATAATTTTGTTGATTTAAAACAATTTTCCAGTTTAAATAATATAACTTCCTTGTATGCATATCTGCAACACGGGGCTATACTATTCATTTTTGTATGGTCACATAATACTACCTGAACTTAACTATGGTTTTGGTAAATGGAAACAATATTGGCTCCCATGACCATGACCACATTGTGATCGTACATAAAAGCAAGTTCGTGCGACCCAGTCCTGCATTTTTTTTCTGTATGTGCCGGTTTCTTTGAAGAAAAATACCCCGATGTATGCATCGAGTCTTTCTTTAAAGTTGATGAGTCTGTATTCAGTCGAGTTACTTTAAGTAATTTTAAGTATTTATATCTATACGAAAAAAACCCATCTTGAGAGCCAATCACTTAAATAATTATTATACGGTTTTCACACCGAACCGAAATCTCGGATTTCGGCAATAAGATTACTAAATCTCGTTGAATCGTTCACACCACACATAAACAAGAAACACCGAATAAGAAAATCCATTGCAATTTTATTTTTTTAATATTTAAATATTGTCGTAGTAGCAATATTTTATTAAACAAAATTTTGTTTCTTCTTTCAGGTAAGTGCGCAACACAACATTAAATAATTGTACCGTTTCCGAAATATTTTATCAATTCCTGGTATATTTGACGACTGGTAAGTATGTAAGTGCGCAGTGTCAAAATGGAAAGCCTGTCTTCCTCTTAATCACTTCTGGCGGCTATCGTGTCAAATGCTAATGAAAAATGCCCATCCCAAGTTTAAGATCGCATCCAAAATGTTAAAAACCTGCACGCTTCGCGCAAAAAATGTCTAACTTAGACGTGCTTGGGTAGACACAAAACTGTCCAGTCTTGTTGTCATATGGCGACATAAAGGTGGTGCCATTCAAATCATTGCTATTTGGCTGATGCATTTAATTGAAAGATGTACGTAATGTGCATCACCATCGTTTGACTACCGTGTTGGCCACGTTCACTGGCCTCTTTTGCTCTTTAAAAAAAAAAAAAACACAATGACTGGCGATTATTTATGTCACGCCGGACTGTTGTTTGGAGCGCTAACCTGGGCCGTCTGCCACATAGTTGGACATCATCATTACGTATTTCGCTAATAATTTTGCGCGACTCACCTATTACACGCATTTGATTAGGCAGAGTGCGTGGAGTTGTGTCGTCATGCCATTGCTATATATGAGACATAGTGGTTGATGTTGGTCAGCAATCACAATCACAGATACGGGTAGTTGCTTGAGCATGCGGTACTTTCCCATCAATGATGAGACGAAAGTAATTGTTTTTGTATACATTTTTAATCTTATAGTACCTACAACAAGTTTTGTTGTTAATCGAAGATGCATTAATTTCAAGAAATGTTGCCGTATGTTCATGACAAAAATGCAAAAAAATACCAAACATTCCAATGATTGATGATAATTTAAATGGTTGTAAAGACTTGCATACAAAAAGAAAAATATCTGCTAGAAGAGAAATATGAAATTAACAAATTGCAGTAGAGAGTTAATTTTTCACATCTAACCAGCATGATCTAGTCAATAAAATCTAAGCAGAAGTTGTATGATTTAAACAAGTAGAAATATGTTTTACGGCAACGAAGATCATAGAAATTTGAGTTATTACCAAAGTTTTACAATATTTGAAAAAAAAGTAGTTGGAACTTTCATTCAATTGCCAACGTTTGATTTTGATAAGATATTTGCTAGATTTCAGGAAGCCATCATACCGCAAGAGTTCAATTGTCAAGTTACGTGATGCATCTCGTCAGGCGTTTATGTTCTTATAAAGTGACCCGTTAGGCTGAAAACATACCGCCTTTTTCTGTCTTATGAAACAAGAATCCATTGATTGTTATGATCCAACACACAAAGAACAAACGTGAATATTAGTAGAAAAAGATTTAAATGTTGCATAGCTGGAATTTAGCTCTATTTTTGAGTCAATGACTTCTTTGTGTTAACGAGAATCAAAATCATATTAAATCTGCCGCCATCTACAAAAATCAGAGAGGAGGTATCATTTGCATTCTGTCATAACTGCAGTTAAACCCTTCCAAGTTACCATTTTTGTTTTTTAAGATCTTCCCTGGTGATCGCTTCTATAGATTTCAATCTCTGCAGCCTGAATCACTTACTATCATTTGACTTCTGACATTGCATTTTCTGGCTTTTAAATAACGACTCTCCTTCATATGTATATATACAGATTTTAATCAAAAGGTACCCGCTTAGTTTTAAAAGTCATAAAGAACCTTAAATCTGAAACGTGACGATTATGGGAACGATTAAAAAAATTTTATTTCTTTTTAACCATTTGTATATAACAAAGAAGCTGCACATCACATCACCGGCACGAGAAGATTTCAATGAATAAAATGCATTCGCTGTAATTTGATCCCAATTAAATGAAAGCCCTAATAGAAACGCTTCTATTTTCTATTAGCTCGTATGAATGAGGGCATAGTCTTCATCGTTGTCATTATCGTCACTACCATCGTTATCACTCGAGAGATGAGCCGTGCCGCTCCATCACAGCCTATCTACCACTATATACCTAGCCAGTCATATCCCTTCTGTATTCGTTTTTCCCTGACAAATCTATTTTGAAAAGAACTCTTGTTTCTTTAGAGATTGCTCTAGCTTGTGAGAAGCGTGAATAGCATGTTTTATCTGTACCACAATCAATCAATTGCTGCATCTCTGCACATTGCTGGCTCCATCAGCAGCCGGTGGTGTGTTCCTAAGAACTAATTACGTCAATCGATTTCAATTCACAGATAAATCTCAGTTAAAAAGCAAAGGAGTTCCTTGGCGGTAACAAAGGGTCTTACTGTGCATCTTAAGTAAAGTATGTAGTATCTTACGGTCGTTGAGAAGCGAATTAATGCGGAAGAATTATTCTGATTAAGTTGAATTCAAATTTCTTTAATCACATCGTGTTGAAGAAATAAGCTTTTGTTTTATGGAAGAACACACTAAACGTTCCTGTGCTTCAACTGAAATTTTTTTATAAAAAGTTATGCAGATACATGTATATATAAATATTGGACAAAAATAAACTATCATTAAGGTGATATATGAAATAGGAGGGCAGTATGTAAACAAAAATATATGTTTGTATCCACAAGCCACAACTTAAAGAATCAGATTTGAATATAAAATTTTAAGCTTAAGACTTTTAAGAACAACAAAATCCGAAATCAAGAATGTTTTTTGATACAAAATAAAGGTCTGGCATTCGACTTGTTAGAGCATTGAATAATAAAAAAAACTGTTATCATACAAAAAGAGAAAATATAAGGTAAAATTAACCAATAGGTTGTTAATTTTCAACACCATTGATCATGTTAAGAATTTAAGTTGATACCAGATTTTAACGTCGTCGTTTTAAATCAACACAAGTTAATTGTTAAATCTAAATGACAAATTGTAAACTTCACACTGTTAAATCAACACGAAAAGCGCTAATTTAACCTTCTTGGTTATAATGCTATTGAAATCGTGTAAGGTTCCGAGTTTTCTGCAACGTTATATGGGCAAGTGCACCTTGTAAATTTAACAAGACACTTATTAAATTTTTAACTAATGTTTTTTCTGAGTTTACCAAGTTCATTGTTCTGTAATACTCTCGCATAAACGTCATACTTAATTTAATGGTGAAATTTTAGTTCTTTTAAAGCTCCCTTACTCTCTATCTAAATTAGAAGCTAATTAAAACCCAACAATTTCAATTTTTTTTTAGGTAAAAATTTCAAACAATGCAGCTATCTCAAAACAAAAAAAAAATAAAATACGTTGATTTTTTTAATATTATCACCACCAACACATTTGCAGAAAATCAATCAATCATGTTGATGGAAAATTGAATTGCTCGTCCAAAGTAGGGCAAGTGCAAAATCGTATTTGAAAAAAAAAATCACCTATTCTGTTGAATGTAATTGCACTACTTCCTTAGCTCGTTGATTAAGATTTGTGCATCAATGGCATGGCCATAATAAAGTCAATGAAAAATCAATCAAAATAAGATCAAACACGAAGAAACATCATTAACCTTTGACAAATTGCTGAGATAGCGGTTGAGATTCCGCAGATCTGCAATGGTCGAATAGATTTATGTTGTTGGTTCACAATTTAATGGGGACATTGGGGTTTTTTTTTTTCAGTTTATTTCTCTTTTTACAGCAAGCTTCAGTATATCTAAATCTATTGACTTACAAGTGGTAAAAAAATGTTTTATGTTATGTCATAAAAAAAACTCTAGTTCTAACCACAATGATAGGAGAAAGCAGAGCAAAAATATAAACATACATACATAATGTACAAACAGATCGATTTTCTTAATCTATCTTAATACTTGTTAATAAAGCGGAAATTTAGCTTTGTTTGTTTGTTCGGCCTAGTTTCCGAATTCACATATGTACGATTTAAAAATTCTTTAAGGAATTTATATGGTTAATTTGTTGTAAAGATATTGCTATTGATAGGGTGAAATGGGGTAAAATCAAGAAAGTGGTATCTGATTTCAAAAAAAATATTTTTGTCTTTGAAAGTAATAAAGGTTGGACTTCGAAGATCACTGAAGGGCTATATATTTTTACAATTTTTGCTATTCATAGGGTGAATAGGGGTAAAAACAAAAATAAAATGTGTGACCGATTTCAGATATTCTTTTTTGTCTTTGAAAGGTAATATTTAGAGAATGGACTTCGAAGATCACATGTGGGCTAATTTTTTTTTCAAAATTAAGCAATTAATTAAAATAAAATTAATTTATTAAGGTGTCTAGGTAGGGTCGAGACAGGATAAAGTCGTATTGGAGGGGGTCATTTTTCCCCTGGTGGCAGGAGGGTCTTTAATACTCTTTTTAAATCTAATTATGTTAGTGAAATGATTTTGAAAATTAAAATTAAAAAAAAAAATTTTCAAATTAAAATTTTTGGAAAACAAAAATTTGTTGAAACTATTTTTTTTTCAAAATTTTACGGAGTTGAAATCATTTTCATTTATACCCAGAATTAAATATTGGATTTCAAAAAAGGTATAGCATGACATTATAAGAGTTGCCGTTGAATTGTAATGACTTTTTTTACTATCACAAGTGCTTTTTTTCAAATTGACCCTCATGCCTAAACGGGCAACGGGGTAAATAAATCCCCTCCTATACGATCTTTTTCTTATCTCGAACCAACCTTCATGACCTAGCCTTTTATCGCATCTTATGCAAGCATAAAAATCAATATTTGTCTGTGAATCACCTAGGTGCAGACTCGAAGGCTCCTGAACCGATTTCGGTGGAATGGTAATAGTATAAACCTTATTAGCGGGCGGAAGCTTTAGAAATCCTACTACCACGCCACTTTTCTTATATTTTTGTTTTGGGTTGGATCAGAATCCCGAAAACTTAAATCCCTAAAACCCAAAATACCTAATGTAAATATTTTGCAATTATGCTTTTAAAAGTAAGGAAAGACTTTGTTTTTCATTTACTGTCGTTCCCATTTCCCTTATGTCTGAGTTTCCCCCTTTTTATAAATGAGTTCGTTTTTCGAGATTTTGATTTGCGAGATATTGTAGTACTCCCATTTAAACGTAAGGCATGAAATGGGCATTCGCCCACTGCCACGCCCACTTTTCTGATACTTGATTTTTTTTTTTCATTTTTTAACATAATTTGAACGTTGAAATTTTGTTTTTAAGCTCTCTTGAACATAATAGATTACATATTGACATACATATATTTGATATTTGTTCGAAAGTCCGCCTGTTGCCACACCTTCTTTTCTAAAATGAAATGTTCTATCTTTCCACAGCTTTACATATCGTTGAAAGGCCCCCAGTTATACTTTTTTGTTTACTAAATACATATTTCAGAGCTAATTAAACAGAACATTTATACAATGAGATTTATCTAAGCTTATTAAGTGAATTCTATAGCCATTATTTCTTTCTTTCTCTTATTTCCAAACTTTTATTTAAATTTTGTTGTTAATTTCCGTTTGATTACTTTTTCTCTAATTTTTAGAGAATTGAACGCGCAATTTAGCAAACCGAAAGCATCTCATAGACTTGAATGAAAGAAAATTAACAAAAAAAGAATATATTAATTAGTCGCCAAAACACATTCTCTTAGAATTCCCAAGAACATGGTGCGATGCCGCCGCCGATGAAATGATAAAGGTGTCTGTCTGTCTCTGCATTTAATTCCCATAAAAAGTCTCATTCGCATGCGCTGTTTATTAAACTAACATACAAAAGTTTCTTCTAAATAGGTACCTATATGTACAGGTACATATATATTTAGACAATGAAACTCCGAAATGGGTAAAAAAAAAGCATCATGGATACCTGAGGTGTCAAAAAAAGAAAAATATTTGCATACTTTTAATCGCAGGTTTATTACAATTAAGTTTAGTTAATTTTTTTGCTATGAAGTGCTCTACCAACCTCCATATAACGAAATCCATCTTCTCTCTTGGTATGCTTATCTGATATCTTTGGCACCGGCGAAAGGTGCGAAAAGATACATTAAGAGATATCCACGGCGCGGCGCGCCGCGCCCTCTTCATTTGGTCTTTCGCAAGTGCAACGTAGAGGACGCGAAAGCAAATTCTATTACAAGTAGAATGACCCATTTCCTCCATATGTGCCGTGCCAAAGATTATCTTCCCTTGTTAAACCCCCGTCCGGTCCCCGGAGTATCCATCTAAAACAGAATCTCTACAGATGCAGGAGACATTTTACATACGCGCATCGCGGTATCGAATATCTTTTCCACTGCTTCATCTGATGATGTGGCCCTAAAGTGCAATTTGAACAAATTTCGAAAAATTTGTCTAAAAATACTAACAAGACTACAATGTCTGTGTGGCTTCCTCCTTAATGCAATGGCGACAGTTGGCTGATTTCAGATTTGGTTGTTTTTTCTTTCTCCAGACGTAAGGCGTTGTGTGTGTGACTGGGGCAACGCGGACATCACACCCCAAAGTTGCTACCAGATTACTCGATGTTAGTTTACTTTTTTTTTTGTTTAGTTTGAGCTTCGAATTAGAATAGATTTTTCGATAGAGAGCTACATTTACATATTTTTTTTTTTTTTGATTTTGTATTCCTGAATCCGTGTTAGGAAAATTGTTGTGGGTGTTCATGTTCAAAACATGCTAAAAAAATCGAAAAACTGTTTGGTAATTTGACAGTTTCACTCGATCACTAATCATTCCATTTTTTGTTTATTAATTGTTCTACCAGCTCAGACAGATGAGATCTCAGAAAAATGATTAAAAAAGAATATGCAAGCAAACGGTTCGTAAATTTTGTGGATTTGAGTCTGAAAGGTTACTTTTGCTTACAAGATATTGTTGATGTATTGAAGTGTAACAGTTAGTGCGTTGATATCTAAGTGTATTGTGATGAAAACAAATCCTCCATTCTAAATTGTATTTCACCAAACAAACGGTGAAATAGCAGACAAATTCACAAGTAAAAATGTATTTTTTTCCCGAATTAAAACCAATTTTTTATCATTTTCTTAACATTCAAAAATAATGAGTTATATGGTTCTTGTACCTGCTGCTTCAATTGAGAAAGAAGTAGAACTAATTCCAACAAAAAAATTTTCTGTGAAGGATTACAGATAAATTATTTCTACTCAATACTAGCTGGACCGCCCGGCTTCGCATACGGGTAGACAAATCTAAATTGCCCACAAAATTTACAAAAGAAAATATCATTTTCAAAATATTTATTTTATCTATATAAAATTTTTAGTAATAGGTATTTGGTTGATTTACAAACAAAAACTATATGTTTTCAAGATACCTTGCATAATAATGTTGGCCAAGTGTCAGAAAACAGTTTCCATAAAGTATTTTAGTGGATTTTCAGTTTTTATCGAAATTTTATTACTTTGTTACAGGGAGTCCAAACGGCTTATGATACAACTACAAAAACCCAATATAGTGTGTAGAAACTTTATTTGCGTGTGTTCAAGATACCTTAAATTCAAAATTTTAACTTCAGAGAGACATTAACTATGAAAAAAACTCAAATATGAGAAAATTTCGCTTGGCAGAAAGATTTTCAAACAAATTCTTGAGACTACAGATATATTAATTCTACATTTTCAGGTTTCTAAAGTCGTTGAATATGGAGAAAATTCAACCATACAAAATTGGGCTAGGCAGGAGGCTATGTGCCAAAACATTTATTACACACGTATTGTTTTATGCCAAATAAAACTTTATAACATCATTTCTAGGATAATTAAATAAAAAAAATACTGAAGTATACAAAAATAGGCGGTTTTCGAACAAATTTGCACATCTTATGGTTAAGGTCCAATCTATTAAGTACAAAATTTCAAATTTCAACACAAGGGTGTGCATAGTAGTACGTATTACGTGAAAAGTTAGTATGGCAACATTTGTTGGCCATTTGTGGGAGAATCAATAAGCGCGGCAATTTTTTTGTTTTCACAGCAAATTTACGGCAATTGATTTGCAACATCTGGAATATTCATAAGTTACTTTCGACCAAAAATAAAAAAAGTGTCATTCTTACTAATATTTTATTTTTGTTTTCAACGGATATTTACGTAATTTTTCGGAAATTTCTGGGATATATAAAAGTTACTTTTTCGACAGTTGTAATTCTTTAAAACATTTATTGAGACTTAGATATTTAAGTCCAATTACCTCAAAATCTTATTATCAAACCGTCGTTAGAAAATATAGAACATTATTAATATGTTGTATTAAAGTATGCGTTCTTTATCTCATCTTTAGGTACCTAAAACTACTTCATTCAAAAATTACTTTCCGTTGTGCTTTCAGAAACTGTTTTAAATTATTTAAGTCAGTTATTCTAAGAATAGGTTAATTTCTATCTTTCTATAAATCACTTATAAAAAAGGTCGGAAATATTATAAAACCAATTATTTTTAGAACTACTGAATGCTATATTGATGCATTTTAATATAATGTTATCAAAATCAAACACATCTATGAATCTTCAATTTTTTTGGGTGAAATAATTAAACACGCCGCGCAACCACAATTAACTTATTTATCCATAAAACTAAACTCACTATATAATTACCTGTATATGGTACACAAACGGTCAACAATGAAAATTATAGAAAATAGTAATTAAGATACATTAGTAGGTATAATAATTTTTTTTTTCGTAGTGGTCTTATTTATTGTACCGTTTAGAAAATCTTCAGTGCATGAAATGTTCATAGAATGATACTGCACCCCAGATAGTCATTAAATTTAAACGACGAGAAGAGTATTGTTTCCAAACGAAAGCAATTATTTATAAAATATATATTTAATGGTAATTTAAAAAAAAAAAAATAATTTATTACTATCCTTTCTATTTATTTGTTTTCTATGAACTCTTTAACAAGAAATTTCTTAATGGAAGAAAATATGAGAACACTTCAAACAAGGTAACTTTTCAACTTTCATTCTGGGGTGCTCCCAATATTTTGAAAGATAGATTAATGCATATTGGATCGAGTAGAGACGCAGCAATTTTTTGTGTTAACGATACCAAAGAAAAGTTGGTATAATTTAGATACCTAGGGATTTTTTTGTTTAATATTTTGGTATACGTTAAAGTTTGTTAAACATTAAAAAATAGTGAATATAATGCATGAGTAGAATACAACTTAGAGCTTGAGATGTTCCATAAAATCATCAATTACATAATACGATGATGGGATTGGCTAAACCTTTCCATTTAAACTACATTCTTCTTTAGTATGTATTGGGTTTGTTAAAAAAAATTGTGTGAGTGCCTGGACTCACGGTTAATATGTATAAACGTCAACGTTTGTCCAAGAGCAGTGTTGAGAATCCGTTTGCTAGAAGGGGATAATCTAATTGTTGTCACTGAACGTACCCAATATCCTACTATGCAGATTTATTTTCGTAACGTAACGTGCCAGATCCTAAAGTGTGACCTCGTAACGTCGCACAGAGGGAAGACCACGTTTTTATTTCACTCTACGTGATATTTTAATCGAAACAGATTCTTAAGATTTTGATAAGAAAAAAATCTTTGTCCTATTTTAGGAATGGTGTACCTTGAGTAAATTTCATATAGATTGGTGATTTCATATGAACCGGTTCTTAACTTAAAACATAAAATTATGGATTTAAATTGAAAATTAAATTCTTGTAGATTAAATGCTGTATTGCGTATTAGAAGGGTACGACGACAGCATCAACCTGATGAGCCCAACAGTCGTGCCGGGATGAAATGGATTGGACTATAGCACAATAGGTCATAAAAAACATTATAATGTTATATTTATCCTTTATCTTAACTCAGAGGGCGTTTGGGTGCACAGTTATCATTTTGTTCAGATCTGCGCATCTGTGAAAATGACGGATCCCAGTGCCTCTTCACTTGTCAAAATGCTAATATTTGTTTGTTTCTACTAATTCCATGTGCAGTTTTTGGGGGCGCTCGAGTGTGTCCTGGTGTTTGGGTGGAATTTGGTTATGCAGTAGTAAATACAAACTGAGCTGTTGAATTAATTTATTAAGAGGTAATTGTCACGCCCGTATCAAAATTATATGTGTTTGTTTATTTAAAAAAAAAATCTAATTCTTAACAAACTTACAGTTTGGGGATGTAAAAAGAATTTTTTTGATCTACCTTCATTGAATTCATAATTTACGCTGAGCCCGAAAATTCCCATTAGAATATCGTTTCATTAATGTCAAATTATCATCCTCGGTCACACCGTTAACTTGTCACAACCGTAACAATTTCTGGACAGTTTTTTTTATAGTTTTGTTTGTCGTTTCATAACTACAACTGAATATCAACTATCATAGGTAAATATTTGCAAAAATATGTCGGTCACACCCGTAACGTTAACTTGTTAAACTCATAACAATATCAATTTTAAATTTTGGATGGTTTTTTGTCGTTTTGTTTCTCGTTAAGGCTAGGCCCGCACATGCAAGTTTTCCGAAACTGGAAAGTTTAATCACTAGTTGAATGATGATCGCGCACATTCACGGCTGTTCTAATTTCCATTCGAATTCTATATCCTCACGTTTTCGAATTTTCGCTGTTCCGAATTCCGTATTCGAAAACGTTTTGTGGATTCGGCAAAACGAACGGATCAACAATCCGCCAAATTGACGTTTTAAATTCGGTTATCCTTTTGTTGGTGGGTTACAATTTCGTTTTTGACAGCGCTTGCATACATAACAGCTAATTTCGAAAATGTTTTGTTGATCAAGTTGGTAAAACTTAAGAGTAAATCTGACTGGAAATTAAAACAATCGTTTCCGTTTTCAAATTCCACCGAATATCAGAACAGCCGTAATAGGCAACTTAAAAATCAATAACCGAGATAAACCAACACACAGACAATATTTATTCAGTTTTTTTCTTTCTCTCAATTTCTATTCCTATTTCAGTTCCCATTCTTAATAAGGAAAAAAAGGGATAAATATGTACAAAATAAGGACAATATATTGTCAAATCAAAGCTCATCACACTTAATAAAATATTGGAATGAAGTACATCAATACACACATCGCCGAGAAACTATTTAGTTGCATGTGCGCGCGTCTACGTTTAATCAAGTAGGACACAGGGATTTTTTTCAGTTTGACCAACAGTTCAATGTTCGCAATCAACAGATGAAAGAGAAAACCAATGTAATTGGGATGTACGGCGCGGCGGTTCTCTTCCCTCTGAATTTTGAGTGAAAGGAAAATATTGACTGCAACGATTTTCTCTCTTGCACTCATTGAAAAAAGTTCAACTAAATAGTTTAATGTGCGCGCAGTTACATAATAATTCGGTGTGACACAAACTGAAGAACTGATTTGGGGCGATCGTTCAATTTGTGTCAAAACACAAACTTGTTAGTTGCTCGAATAGAGGATTGAATAGTTTTTGCATGTGCGCGCACTCTCATACAAGTCCATTGTTCTCATTGTAGAGTTGCATGTGCGCGCCTAGCCTTATTAGAACTGAATGTCACCTATCGCAAAATTGTAAAACTTTTGTATTTACTTGCACTTCATATCAAATACATTGTGAAAGTTTGAAATCAATCGGATGCAATCGAAAAATTTAGTGATATATAGATAGATAGATTAATTAGGTTTTAATTTATTAATTTAGAATGTGTAAATAATTTATAGTCATGAATATCACTGTCACATCCGTTACAATGGTAACAATCAAATTTTATATTACATAAGTTTCTTTTCATTAATTGCCCATTTTTAATGACGACCAAGGAGACCGAATAAATTGGAATTCTTAAAGTCAATACAAACTGCTGGTATTTTAAGGCCTTTCTTAAGGTACCAAAGAATCAAAACAAAGAACGCCATCTGAATTACTGAAAAATATGAATTTAAGCAAAACAAAATTCAAAAATTGTTAGACAAATAAACTTTTATACAGAGTTATTTGCATAAGATGCGACAAAAAAGCTAGTGTGTAGGTTGGGCCGTTTAGCCCGATGGGCCAATTTTCTTAAAATAAAACTGTTATTGCAAAATAACGGCAAAACATACATTATATTGGTATAGCTTTTTTTCAAGTCACGAATCCATTACTCTTTTTCCTTTGCAAGCAGGAACCCACCCCCAATGCCGCTATCCATGAGTGGCACTTGCATAGAGGAAACTAAACAGCTTTCAGTACTCGGTATGAGTGTCACAGACCACCTTTTGTGGAACGACCACATATTTGACATCGCCAAAAACGCTGCTAAGTGTTTAGGTTTTCTCCGTCGATGCAAGAAATTTTTCTCCCCCTCTGATCTGGCTGTTATCTACAAAGCCTTTATTCGTCCAAAACTTGAGTTCAACTCCCATATTTGGGCAGGTGCCCCAAGAACCCACTTGAGTCTATTGGATAGAATACAAAAGAGAGCTCTAAAAATGATAGGTGAAAGAACTATAACGGAAACATTTCCATCTCTTGAACACCGTCGCAATGTTTCATGTCTATCATTATTTTACCGCTATTTCTATAAACAGTGTTCGAGTGAAATAGCCATTTGCATTCCTCCTCTTAAACAATTCAACCGTAATACTCGCGCTTGTAGGAATGCTCATCAGTTTACCCTTGAGCCCAACTTCGGACGTACTGTTAAGTACATGGATTCTTTCCTTAGTCGCACTACACGAATGTGGAATGCTCTACCCAGCTCAATTTTCCCCTCCCATTGCGATCTTCAGACATTCAAAACCAATGTGCATCGGTATCTCCTTTTAAATCCCCTCCAACCTACCTAAGCGGTCGTGCTGTGTTTATCATTTTAAGGGTAGTCAAAACCCCTTTAGTGCGCGCCAAATATAAAAAAAAAAAGTAAAAGTTGTTCTAATCGATATAAAGACAGACGTGCAGAAAGACGTGTAGACGGACGTACACACAAACGTACAGACAAACGTAATGACAGACATATGTAGGTAATGGCAGACATACAGACAGACGTACATACAGACAGACGTAGGTACATACAGGCAGACAGAACGGCGGAGCCCACTTCTTTTGTGTTGTGTACCATCGTAATATCATGTTTGATTGAAATCTCGATTTCGATTTTTTACGATTCCATAACTTGCCATTAGGTATATCGCAAGTAAAATATCAAGATCCTTGGTTTTTGATCTGTTGTTGGTGGTGATCCTGTCTCGTTTTTCTTTTCCGCACATCTATGTGTAGCAAGCTTCGAGCGGTTTAAAAGGAAAATAAATTTGTTTTTTTCAAGTTTACCAAAACTGTTTAGGACTTGGGTTTTGGGGGTTGCATCCACCAGTACTTCCAACAAAAAAAAAACTATTTAAGGAAATACTTTTTAAAAACACTACTGCGTTGTCACGTCCGTAATACCTATTTTGCTGTTTAAATAATTTAGATTTGTATGACATTTATAAAAAAAAACCTACAGGCCCAACAAAAGAAAACCCATTAAAGTCATTTGTTAAAGAATGGAACACTTAAACAGCAAAAGCTGTGAAGCCAATCTTATGATTCTTTATAACTTTAGATACAATCTAAGATTTTGTTCCAAGTTCAGACGAGATTAAATGGGACTTCTCAAAACAAAAACAAAATCAGTGAAAGTTTTCATTATGATTATGACAGATGCATTCACATCATAAAAAACAATTATCTGAGACGGTTTTCTTTCAAAGGTTACAAAATAAAACTTACTTTAACTTCTTAGAACTGTTTATTTACAAAAAAAAGAGAAAAGATAAATCACACGCCCTTTACAATGCAGCATGATTAATTAAAGATCCAACTATAATCTTAGACCCACCAAAGAAGGTAATCGGCCTATTTTCTTTGGGTAGAAGTTTCATCATTCTCTTTATTGTGATAGTTTGTTTTTATAAATTTTCCAAAAATCAAGTTCATAGAAATTTAATTTTTAACCAACATTAGGTAGCAATGGGTATCCGTTCCATTAAATGTGCAATCATATTTTTAACTTTTAATCTGATATAACACGAACTGCGTTGTGTTATTCCACTTTTTTTTTGACAGTCACGTTTATGATTTGGAGATATTACACAAATTAACCATGTATACGGTTTGGATTATCTAAGAAACCGTCTATTGGTGGTAATTTCATTGAATGTATTTTTTTTGTTGTCATTATTGCTTTTTTCTATTTTCATAATATTAATGAAGTTAATGAATGGTTCGAGTATTCTGGCTGGTTTATAACACTGACAAATCAAATTAAATCCTTTTTTTTTTAATATACAAATTAAACTCGAGATATTAGTGAATCATTAGTAACAGGCATGCAGCAACCTAATCCACATCGACTTTTTATTACTTGAAATCCCAACGTTTAACTCATTTTATCAAAAAAAAATTAGACTAACGTTATTGGAGTTAATGTGCTTTTAGGTCAAAATAAAGTTAAAAAGAGCCAATTGCTTCACACTCCATCAAAAACCGGATTAAACTAAACCTGAGTTTAAGGTTATTATTTCATTGAGAACGCTCCATTAAGTTTATTTTCATTCCCTTCACATTATAGTTAAATGGCTCACAATTTTATCCTTCCAGTGAAATGTTTTTTTATAAATAGTGACTAATTATCTGTCATTTTAGCCCTAAATACGGTTAAATGTAGCGTCACAATTGGCGTTCACAGTTAATTTTTCGTTTGCTTATTTTGTCAGGAACTTATGCAAAACAAAAGCCGTCAAACTTTAAACTACCCTCTTTGAAGAACAGACTATCCTTTTCACAAGGTGTTTTTGATGCACTAAATACAAGCATCAAAAAATGCCAAAAAGAATTTTCTGTTTTTCCACCAGACGGTTGTTTTAATTTTGTCGGTTATTGTTATCCATAATCTATCTATCTATCTATCTATCTATCTGTCTATAATCCCACTCTCAGATCACCAAAACATAAGCAAGCAAAAACCTGACTGCCAAAGCTAATTGAGAGTGAATAAATAGAAACGACTCATTAAACCTCCATTAGGGCTCAAAACCCATCTTAAAAAGAGTTTTTTTTCGTCTTTGTTAAAACGGGTTTTAATTTATATGAACAATAGGTAATAGCGACAACGATTGCGGTTGAAAAAAGTTTATGAAATTTTACACAAAAAAAAGTTCAACAATTTTTTTGTCGGAGCAGCAGATTTTGTGAAAAACCTGGGCAAACGCGGCCAGTTGATGTGGAACAAAGTACAAACAATACAAACAACTGATGTTAGCCGTTTTTTTACATATAGATCATCAAAATACATGCATTACAACAACAACACGAGATCCTGCTCTCTATCGGGATCACGTTTCATGAACCAAAATTTAGTTTTCACTCTTGCGGATAGATGGCTTCTCACGGTAAGGTAGTGTTAATTGTAGTGTAAAGAAAAAAGACAACGAATAAATGAAAAATAAACAAACGTAAGGAAAAAAAGAGATAAGTATACAACACAGTTGTCACTAAGATCCGTACTGTTTTATTTTCATGAGATAATCCATATGGATCATCAGCGAAAATAAAATTCGGCAATTGTAAACGATTCCCCTTAAAATCTATTGCTTTTACGAAAAAAAGTGTTACCATTTGACACTTTTCCAAAAAAAAAAAATGATCGATTCTGGACATTTACAAAAAAACTGATTTTTTTTTTGTTTTTTCTTGTGTTTTTTTCATAGTTTTTCAACGTGGATTAGGCCTACGGTAGAAACAACAAAAAACCAACGCAACAAGGGGTTCGTTTGTTGAATTTTGGCTAAAAAAATCATTTGCTTAATGATTTCGGGGCTATGAATTCAGTGTCACTGCCTTTTTTGTATTCGAAAAGGCTTCACAATTCAGGTCAAAATATGGTATGAACATAAAAAGCATTGTCAAAGTCAGGAATTTAGTCACATAATGCTTGAAATGACTTAAATGTGAACTTTTACATGAAAGTGTTTCCAATGCATATATATGTACATACATAAATAGGAAATTTTAGAAAAGCAAGTCCAAAATGTTGTGCAATACTTATTCCCAGCGGCTTATAACCAATTTTTTGTGCAATTTTTGCTATTTAAAATGCTTTTAAGAACAAATCTGATCAAATTTGATGATTTTGACAGCCAAATTTTAAGTCATCTACTCAAAAACTCGAAATATGTAATATAAAATACTAGTTCTTAAAATACCTATTGTTTTTATGGTTTGTGTTATTGGATCTCCCCGAGCTGTCGTGCTACCAAATTATTTTAATTTTATATTTTTCAATATTTATTGCATGTTATATTTTATTTGTAAATATAGATTCGAGTATGTATCTTTATTTTTTTCACATTATTAATTAACCTTAAAATTTCCTTGTTTCTTTTGAGGTAAACATTTTTTCTTAAAAAAGAAAATGTGTTCACAAAATAAATTTTAGTCTTTAGTTTATATTTATTTTCACACAGGTCTACAAAATTCTAATTGTTTTTTTGTACTTTAAAAATGACTTATGAAAAACTCTAGACTAGACATGCCAATTATAACAGTTTTGGTTTATAAAAGTACTTTTTATGCGGCCCCCAGGGCCAACGCCCTCCGCCGCTGAGCATACTTCAGGCACCTAGAGTTTTTTTTTTAACGCACGCCCACTTTTAATGGCGAAAAACTATTATAACTGTTATAAATTGGATTATCTCTAGTCTCGTCCTTGATTAAAACCTCTGTTGTTATTTACACGAAGGCAATAGTGTCCCTAGAAAGCAATTACAAACTGAAAAAGTTTTGCTTTTAATGTTTGAACACTCGTTCGTCATGAGCTCAGCTTCATTACTGTTTTATCTAAATGATTTTAACTACAAAAAAAAAAAGAAAAAAAACCCCTGCCTAGCTGACTATAATAATTGGTCTTTTACAATGACCGCAACCTAAGCAGGCGCCATACCCATGCAACCAAACCCATTAAGACGATTATTTGTAGAAATCTAAGAGCACGAAGATACTAATGCAAAATGTTTAATGCTGTTAAAACTACAGTAACAGATTATCATAATATCTCATGTGCCCCGCGCTGTCTTTTTTTTTTATTTATTTATTTTTTTTTTTTTTTATAAAATTGGATTTTTATTTTGTCTTTTGGTTCTTTGCCATTCCGTCATGATGATGATGCGGCATGCAGAGGTAATTTACTACAAGAAGACTGATTTTCATCTTTTCATGGTAAAAGTTGATTGTGGCATTATTTTTTGTATCGCAAATATCGACAGACAGGCAGACGAACATAGATGCACAGAGCATTCTCTCTCTATAAAAGAAACTAAAATTATAATACAAGACAATTTGAACAAAAAGAAACTGTGTCCAATTATAACGATCGACAAAGCTATTTGTACTAATGTCATAATGTAGAACAATTTGTAAATTCGTGGCACGAAGTTGATTTTTTTTTACTTCGAGGTGTTCGTTTTAGAGTATTACAAAGTTATAGTTTTTTGTGCATATTTTTTATAAATATGTATAAAAAAATACATATCTATTGGTAAAACCTTTGAAAAAAAAACTGAAGTTCTATAGTTCTTCCTTTATTCAAATAGTTAATTAGAATTGAAAATAGGCATCTATGGTTCATTTGAACAGTAGCTGGTGTTGAATTTTGACAAAAGTCCATTTTGATCTACATCAAACAAGATTAAAATTCTAACTTATTAAGCTGGAAATTTTCGAGAAGGGTCAGACTTTGTGTTTATATTAAAGAAAGAAGCGTACAGAGTTTTTTTTTTTTGGGGGTGGGGTGTCTCAATTTTGGTAGACATTTCTTTAAAACTAGCACAAAAATAAAAGCCTTCTTCTTATTAAAACTTCAATAAGAAAACGGCAAAAGGAAAACAAAAAAAAAAACCTATTTTAAAATGAATTTTATTCTTATGTTTTCTTTGCAAATAGTGATTTTTTTTTTTTAAATTGATGATAATCTTAGTTTGGAATAACAAATTTAGGTATTAAAATTTGGTGAAAAAATTAAACCAATTCTCCTTTTTTTTAAAAGTTAAACCTGGTATCCGTTGTTCCCTCAGCCACGTTTTTAACCGTCTCAAAGTGGAAAACAAACTTTCTGGCTCTGCAGGCGTCACTGGTAGCGCAGAAAGAACTTCAATTACCTTTCTAAAATTAGGATACAAATCCTGATTGCAGAACGGAAGAAAACAGTTTCTGGTATAGTTATTTTGCTTTCGTCACTCCATATTTGTTTCCATATCTAAATTTGTATTGAAATAAAAAAAACTTTTTGAAAACAATGTGGGTTAAATAACCCCCTTTCGCTTTCACCGATGCTGTCTAAATGCTTACTGCAGTTGTTTTTTATGAATAAAATTTTATTTTTCAAATATTCTTGGATGACGACTTTTATCGACTCGATTTAAACAACGGTAGTAGGAGTATGTTGTTCATATTTAAATATATTTATGGAATTTCCTTTTTTCTTTAAGTTATCTTATAATGGGTGATTTTTTAAGAGGTTTAGAACTTTTTTTTAAAAAAAAGCACAAAAAATTCGAAAAAATGAATGAAATATTTATTTGAATCGATAGTTTGAACCTTGCAATTTAATGTTTAAAGATAATTTCATGCAAATGTTGACCGCGGCTGCGTCTCAGGTAGCCCATCCGCTGAGTCCAATTTTGGCATACTCTTTCACACATATCGGCCGGTATCTCACGAATGAATGCATGGATGTTGGCTTCCAGTGCGTCAATCGAAGCGGGCTTGTCCCTATAGACATTAGCCTTGACATACCCCCACAAAAAATAATCTAATGGTGTCAAATCGCACGATCTAGGCGGCCAATTGACCGGCCCGAAACGTGAAATTTACTGTTCACCAAACTCGCCTCGCAATTGCGCCATTGTTTCGCGTGCTGTGTGGCATGTGGCACCGTCTTGTTGAAACCACATATCATGCAAGTCAAGAACTTCCATTTCGGGCAAAAAAAAGTTTGTTATCATCGCTCGGTAGCGTTCACCATTGACAGTAACGCTGCGATTCGCATCATCTTTGAAGAAATAGGCCCAATAATGCCGCCGGCTCATAAACCGCACCAAACAGTGGCTTTTTCGGGATGCATTGGTAGCTGTTGCAATGCTTCTGGCTGATCTTCACTCCAAATGCGGCAATTTTGCTTATTTACGTACCCATTCAACCAAAAATGAGCCTCATCGCTGAACACAAGCAGCGCGCGATGAATATTTCGAACCGAGCACGAATTTTGATAGTAAAATTCAATAATTTGCAAGCGTTGTTCATTTGTAAGACGATCCATGGTTAAATTGCAAACCAAACTGAAGCTGTTTGACAGTGACACAAGGTACTAAACACACGTCAGCTGTCAAAACCAGTGTTGCCAAAACCAAACCAGCTTAAAAATCACCCTTTAGTTATATTTTATATTATATTTTAAAGTAGCGCAAACAGTAACTAATACAATGGCAAGAAATGAAGTAAGATTTTTCATAGGAAATTCTGTTAATACGCATTTTTATTAGGGCGTATTCATAGTGGCTCGCTTAACTCATGTTTTACTTAACTAAAGTTTTAATTAGAACAATTAATACAAGTTCTTCCAATTCCATTTCTGTATTTATCAAAATAGAAGTTTATTTACTTATTCGACTTCAAAAATAGTCCATTGCTAAGAATTATAGGTAATAAATGAAAATTCAAGGTTTAGGTTTAGCTAAGCATTAGTTTAAAATGACTATGAATACAGCCCATAAACTTTATAAAAAGAGTATGAGAAGATTGTCTAAGGCGGTGGCATTTCATTCCGTTTTATCGTTTTTTTTTTCAAATGGAAAGAGGAAGAACAAATGGAATTGGGGAAATATGTTTGGAACTTTTGCCTGATTGCAAATGACCTTAATTTTGAGTTTATATGAATACTAATGGCGAGTTCCTTTCAAAAAAGAAATCGAATTTTTCTAAGCAGAATCGAATTTTTTCTGTCAATTGAAAGGAGTTCGTATTTCGTAAAAGAATCGATTTTTTTTGGTGTGATTGTGTTTGTGTTACTTTATAGCTGCAATTGACGCAAAACGTCAAGAAATTATTCACAAAACTATTAAGATTGTTTGTTTTTGTTGTGAGAAAAATGTTTTACCAATAGAATTAAATTAATAAATAAAAGATATTAGCCAGCTTATACGGTGCCAATTTGTTGGTGCATTTTATTTGTTTGAACTTCTATTTGCACATATATTTTTAGAGAAAATTGTTATTGAAAAGTTTTCACTTGCACTGAAAGTTTTTAACACGTCTTTCACTCGCGAAAGCTATTTTTTTTTTTGTCAAATTTGTTTTTTGATAATGAACAACGCACAATAAATTATTTTTATAGCTGTATTGACTGAATATATTGTTGAATATTTTGTTAAATTATGTAGAATTCGTTGCAACCAAAAAATAAACAACTCAACTCGTCTTCCAAAAATTCCGCGACTTTCAATTTGACGTATTAGAAATGTCAAGTCTCCATAGTGTGTGTGCAAATCAGTGTGAAATCTTGCTAAAAACGCAAGATTTGTTTTGACAGAAAAGAATCGTTTTTTTTTTTTTGAAAAAATTCGATTCTGTTTAGAAAAAAATCGATTTCTTTGTTGTAAGGAATTCGCCATAAGATTCGTTTGAAATGTCAACCAAAATCTAGTTTACATGTGGTATGAACTATGGAACAAGCTCAAGCCCCCTTAGGCTCCCCTCCCCTATTAGAGTTCCCTATTGCTCGTTATGTAAAATAAAATTTGACGGTTATCCTGCAAGCATGAGCTTTAATAATGAAAATAGTCACTATCCAGAGGTTATATCCGATATGTTCGCAAAATATTTTAAAAGTGCCTACG
This sequence comes from Leucozona laternaria, assembly GCA_932273885.2. Lineage (NCBI taxonomy): Eukaryota > Metazoa > Arthropoda > Insecta > Diptera > Syrphidae > Leucozona > Leucozona laternaria. Next base: position 58,321,741 of record OW026366.1, read on the forward strand.
AAGACTCTCCTCCTTAAAATCTTAGTAACATAAGTTCTTCTGCCACTGAACATTATGTACACTTAGGTTTAATTAATCTAACGATATTCGAAGCATCAATATTAGATTTAAAAACCCTGTTGATTTACCGTCATTTATGCTGCAAAAATGTGCGACACATATCTGTTATATGTTTTGTTTAATCAGTCTTTAAAATATTCTAAATTTCTGCTCTAAGGTAATATTCGTTCCTTAAACCAACGCATAAAAAGGCCGTAAGAATTTTGTATATTCACAGTCATCAAGAACTTTTAGAGAAACTTAAGAAAATTGGTCTATGTGATTATTTTATAACGTGGATTTCTTCATATTTAAATGTTATGCATTACAGTGTTGTATTCAAAAATAACCGATCTAGTCAGTTTAAAGTTCTGGTGTACCTCAGGCAGTCACCTTGGTTCATTATTTTTTTGTTTTAGTTATTAATGATATTATCTGCAAAGATCTTGGGTATGGTGCAATACTAATCGTTTGTTATTAAATATTGACAAGTGAACGATGTGTTTTATTCCGAAACATAATTTTTTTTAATTATCACTATTTATTAATTTCGTCAAATTTGGAAAAACTGTCCAGCTTTACAGACTTTGGAATCATTTAAGATTCCAAATTATCCTTTAATGACCATTACCTATAATTATGGACGAGACTAGAGACATGCCAATTTATAACAGTTATAACAGTTTTTCGCCATTAAAAGTGGACGTGCGTGACTTCAATATGCCCCAATTTGTTTTGTTTTATCATAAAAGCTCATATTTAATTTTAACTTAAACTAAACTTGAAATTAAAGTTTTTTAGTGCTTCCCTTGAGGCATTTTTGAATTTTTGTTAAGCTCTAAAAATAACGATACAAAATAACACAACCTTTACGACAAAAATAATTTATCTCGAACACGGCTCTAACGATTTTTATAAAAAAAATTCTGTGCACTATTGTAGGTAAAATATTCATTTTGATAAACAAACAATGAGATCTATTATTAACGGTACCTGTCATAGAACCGTGTTTTTGATTTTGGACTTTCTCGTTAGCAGATTTCAATCAATTTTTTTGTAAAAAGTCTTATAATTGAGAAAATTTTGCATACAAAATTATATTTGGACTTAAAAAAAAAATATTTTGAAAACGTCCTCAAAGATGACATCCAAATTTTTTTATCTAAATATTTAAGAAATTTGATATACAAAACATTATTTTTTAAGAAAACTGCTCCAAAGATTTTTAAAATTTGATTTTTTTTTTCTTTAATTAAGATAAAGAAAAATAAATAAATTTGGTAGCGCGACAGCTCCTGGAGAGCTACTCTCAACCATTCCTGTGTGCGTGTTGTTTTTTCTTTTGTTGCAGGAATGGAGGGGACCTAAAATTTTCTGCCGAATCTGAATGGCTAAGGTAAGATGCACTTATTCATGACAAGATATACTCTTGGAGGATTTGTCACTTCCTCTCAAGAGGCAGTGTAGCCAATTTTTTAGGTGGAAGAGGCTGAGAATCGAACCCATAAATTATTTATTTAAGCGATGCAGTGAAATAAATTACCGGTAACTAAGTCTATTAAGGATTTTCTATATTCAGCTTGTATTAAAAACAATCATTTTCACTGAAGTGAGACTAAATTTCATGCCAGGTTTTTGTAGGATAAAAGGGTGATAAGCGCCCCTACGTGCTTCCCTCCCGTACCATCTTAAAATTCGTTATGATGTGTTTTTTGTAAACAAAATATTCAAAAAAACAAGGGCGCAAAAATTTATAAAGCCCAATGTTAACATGCCGCCTCCACTGGACATGAACGATGTCCAACATCACAACTACAAACCAATCCACAAAGTTTAAATTACTCTAATTAAGCAAAAAATGGAATTAGACATTATTGTTCCCAAATCTGAACCTTTCATATAATGTAACTACTAGACCCTGGCGTATTTTGGTATGTGCGTAATATGGTATGGTACGGCAGAGCTCTGGGATCGCATCCCAGCCTCGATATGAAAAAGAAAATATTTTTTCCACGGCTACAGCGGAGGGAAGTGACAATTCCTCCAAGAGCATCCCTAGAAATCTTTTGTCAACTAGGCCGTTTAGATTAGCCAGAAAATTGTAGGTCCCTGCCATTTCTGCCGATAACCCCTGTTTTACACATTGTTTTTTTTTGCGACATACACTCGTTTTGACGAGCTTGACCAAATAAGAAACCCGAGACCCTGTTATTTTCAGTTTAGATAAGAGTTTTTACTTTGCATTATGATTAGCTTTTTTGAAATATTTTACAACTAAGCGTCGTTGTCTTTCTAAAATGTTTAATAAAGTCTATTACTAAGGCTACAAAGCAAATATTAGTGTTTGTAGGAAATTGTGCATAACTATATCTGAATTTTTTCCTCGACTTACGTATTCATAGCATATTACATTAATTGAATCATTTATTTTCCGATACAAATCCTTAACTATAAATAATGAACAAAAAAATTCGTTCTTCAGTACGCAGTTTGAAAAGCGAAATAATGACTGATTTTGTTTTAAAACATCTCAAAATTAGAAATTCAAATTTTCAATGATTTGTTTCAATAAATAGCACCTAAGACTATTTCTACGCTTTACTAAGGTCATTTGAAAACTTTGAGAATTGAAATTAGTATTGATTGATTAAGTTTAGTGGTATTGCAATCAAAGATTTGATTCATTTATTCACTACAAAGGAAAGTTCCCCTTAAGTAATTATTGTTTTTCCTCATCGCATTCACAAAGTAAAATGTATAGGTACCAATATTTTATCAACACAAAATTTGTGTGCAAATGGTATTTTGTTTTTAATAATTATTGTTATTGAATCACAAGTTCCGCGGTTTCTTTAATGACACATTGTGTACGTATCAAGCCCATTTTTAAATTGGATTCACCTCAAAAGTTCAGGAGTGTCGCAAAACCCTGAATAAAAAAAAACAATACAACGATAGGCACAGGTTATATGAAATGGGAACCCCCCCGCTATCATAGGGGTTAAGTTTTGCAATGTGGGATATTTCCACATGCGTTCCTTCTTAAGAATCCCAACTTTCAGATACAAGTTGCATAATGCTTATTGAAAAAAAAAAAGAAATATGTACTCGAGTACGTACGTATATGATGCGCATAGAATATTGTGCTGACGATGGCTGGCTGTGATGAGCGACATGTTCGAGGGCGTAACATATTTACGGTGACCATAAATACAAGAGAAAAGGCAAAATATTTTTAAAAATCAAAGTACAATTATGTATTTAATTTAACCAAAACAGGCTAATTAAGACTCAGGTGAGGATGGCACACGCAAGCGGAAGGGAACCTTGATCAACTTACCGTACGAAGAGAACTACCAAAGTTTTACACTGAATTGTAGCTCAACCTTTACGCCTATATTATTGACTCGCTAAATCTAAATAAAAAATTAAATCTAGATTTAAATTAATTTAAATTCAAACATTTAATCTAATTCCATATTCGTTAAATCCACATTTAAATCCAATTAGTTTAAATTGCTCTCGGGAGATCAGTTTAAATACTTTATACACATTATTTTGGACAAGGATAATATGCACATAGATTTATTATAAATCCGTATTTAAATTCAAAATGAACAATATGGCCGTTAAAGTTAGTAAGTACGGATTGAATTTCAATTAAGTGACAAAACGAATCAAGTGTTCGCTGTCATCAGTACCTAATATACCAATGAAAAGTTGGCAGCGCTTCGTCTGACGCACTATATTCGCATTGTTTATCATAATTATGAATTATTACGGTACCTATATTTTACTGCGCTCTCATAGTTTAACACAATGGCACACAATTTTAAACAGCCTGATGTTAAGTTGTTAGCATGATACTAGTTAACAGTTTACTATCTTCAAAGCTCTTTATATCCGGTTTTTCAATAAGAGCGCTACAAAAGTTTTTTTAAATAAAACAAAAACGGGTTTGGATATCAATGAAATTATTCCTGTGAAAGTACGTTCGATGCCATTATGTATGGAACTCGATTTCTTTTGCATAGCCACCACGGGCACGCTTGCAGAAGTCCAGACGCTGAACCCAGATTTTCGACGGTTTTCAAGCATAAATCGGCCGATACTGCTGCAATTTCACGTTCGATATTCGTACGAAGTTCATCAATCGTCGCAGTGACTTGACGTAGCCCCACAGGAAATAGTCTAACGGCGTCAAATCGCACGACCGAGGCGGCCAAGCGACTGGACCATTTCGTGAGATAACCACGTTCTCCAAACTTGGTTTCCAATAAATTGATTGTGACATTCGCTGTGTGGCTTGTGGCGCCGTCTTGTTGGAACCACATGTCCTCCAAGTCCATATCATCCAATTGGGGCCAAAAATATTCGGTTATCATTGAACGGTACCGATCCACATTCACAGTAACGTGCCGGTCTTGATCATCACGGAAGAAGTACGGCCCAATGACGACGCCGGCCCATAAACCACACCAAACCGTAATTTTTTCGGGATGCAATGATGACTCATGGGGTACGTGTGGATTTCTGCCTGACCAATACCGCATATTTTGTTTATTGACGAAGCCATTCAGCCAGAAATGAGCCTCATCGCTGAAGCTGATTTTTCGATTAAAATCCGAATCATTTTCAAGTTGTTGCTTAGCCCAATTCACGAACATACGACGCTTCTGATGTTCAAGCGGCTTCAGTTTTTGCGTCAATTTAATCTTGTTAGGATGTAGGCCAAGATCTTGTCGCAAAATTCGCCACAACGACGGGCACTTCTTTGTCTCACTGGCACGGGAACATTTTGTACTGTGCCTGTGGATTCAAATTTTTCCACTAGACACTCAATTGTTGATCTGCTAGGACGATTATGACGACCATACATTGGACGTAGCGCTCTTAACGTTAAGGCCACTGACTCCGAATTTCGGTAGTATCGACTCGTTGTTGGTTCGTATATCTTTCCATCATGAAATGGCAAACCTTACTGAAGAGAAATGTCAAAAGAGCGGCAAGAAATATGGCATCGTTTGCTGTCCCTGTTGAAAAACCCTTTACTAGAATGTTCTTAGTTTTAAACACTTATCAACTAGTATCAAACTAAGCCTGTTCTCTTAATAAACACCAGCTGAACACATCTAAAACAGTGACAGTTCGTGCAAGAAAGTAAGCAAACATACCTTTTTCACATTTGTTATTGTCAAAGTGACATATGGAGTTAGTATGATACTAAAAACATAAAATTGCCATTTTGTGATTTTAACTATAGTTAAAAAGATAGAACGATACTAACTCGTTTAATATTTCAAAAATCCTTAACCTTGCATCATAACTAAAAATGCTTTAACATCGTACTAAATCGTCTAAGATCTTGCGCTAATAAAATTAAAGTACATAGGGTCGTATTCATAGTCGTTTGATTAACTCATGTTTTACTGAACTACAGGTTAAAATCAAATGGATCAAAGAACACAGCACCGTTTTATAAGCGAATTATTACTTTATTGAATTATTCGACTTCAAATATTGAAAAAGACTTTTTTTTAAATATTTTAAACATACTTGTAAATTATGAAGAAGAAATAAAGTACGGATGGTCACCGTGAACATAATCTAACAAAAGCCAGTTTTTTTGTGTCATGAAGAAAAAGCGAACTGCATTTGAGGAATACCGGAGAGGTTTAAAAATAGCTGACAGTGTTATTTAAAAATGACATCTAATAGATGATAAGGCATGGAAGTGGCTGCCCGCTGATCAGTGGCAACAGCTGACGTTAAAGTTTTTTTGTTTTTAATTTATTTTTTATGGAGCCCTTTAGAAGGATTCACACGACATGGGTTCTCTTGGAGAATATAAAGCATTTATGGGTCGTGCTCGAATATGATAACTGACGTAATAGGATTGAGTGGAGTAAGAAGGTGGTGAAGGCTGGAGTGTGAAAGTGTCATCATGTCAAAGACTTATACTGGATTCATACGAATAAAAAATGTCATTTTTTCTGCCATACTCTACAAATTTATTGTCACTATTTGTCTTTTGATGGCAAATATAAGCAGCATAAAGCTTTATTTAGACTTGCGGTTTTACATTCTATGTACGCTGTTGTTATTTATAAAACCGAAAACGAACAGCGAAGAAATTCTAAGCAATTTTGAATTTTCAGTGTATGTTTTCAATCAAACAAAAAAAAAAATTGAGTGACTGCCGGGACTCACAGTTAATATGTGTAAACATCAACGTGCGCGGAGCCAAAACGGACTTGTTTTTGCTTGAAGGGGATCTTAAGATTTTTTTCACTGAACGCACCCATCCTAGTATGCAGATCGTATCGTTGCACACGAACGTTCACGTTTTTTTTGTTCACTCTACCGCCAGCATAGATGTTTACACATCAAAAATAGGTAACTACTTGCAATGAACAACGAAAATGTAGCATAAAGTTCGTCCAACAAAAAAAAATATGCAAAAATAGGAATTGAATTGACTTGGCTCACTGAAGTTAATTTGTCTTGCTCTTGATGCTTCCGCGTTTTAATTATGAATCAGCGCTTTTAAATTATAAAAGGAATTGTGGGGAGGGGTTTGAATAAAGTTATAGTCAACTTATAACTAACTAAAAATTTAATATACGAGTTATTTTCTAATTAATGAACAGTACCTTGATAAAGAGTTGTTGGGTATGTTGTAAGAAAAAAATCGTTTGGAAGGAGGGTCTATTTGCCCTCGTCTATGTGAGAGGAGCAGTTTTCAATACCATTGACTTAAAGTTAATAGGAAAATATTAAAAAACAACGACAACAACAAGTATAATAAAATAGCTCTAGCGTATAGTATATACGTATACGATTTCTGATTGGTCAAAATCAAATACCCACTTCCCAAACGATTTTTTTTCCTGGACTCTTCATGCTCTAGCATTTTGTTACATGTTATGCAATAATTTTTATTAAATCTATTTATATAAATTTTTAAATTACAAATAGGTCACTTAGGTCGAGTTTTTCAGTGCGAGATTAAATTTAAACCCGAGTTAACTCATCAATATTGGTGATTAAACTTATATTCGCACCCAACTTGGAGACGAACGCCGAGTTTGTTTAGTCGTTCCGCATGCATTCTCCACCGAAAAACTCCTTTTTCAATTCACTGTGGGTTAATTTATTCTAGAGTTATCTAACTTGGGGTTAACTAATCACTGAAAAATTGGGCCTACGTGCACTAAGTAAAAACCTTTATTGACTCGACTATCATGTTGGATTTGAGTTAAATGTCCAGGTTTATTTATTTTACGAATGTCAAACTTACCTACCTTATAATTTCATTTAATGTATCTAAACACAGTGCATGATCGGAAATATATTGACTTTTGTATCAATTTCTTTATAAATCTCATAATGGATCAATATAAAAAAGCAAACAAATAATATACGTATATGTAGCTTCAAAATGTTATAAAAAAAAAAAAACAATTTTATTTTTCCAAAAATTTCACCTGACCGTATATAGGTATATTTGTTGATGCATTTTATCTGTTTTTCTTCTTTACACAAGATTAATGACACAACATGTCGTAATGCAATTTGGACATGGAGCCCTGGAGAACTTTATGAAAGCATCACGGCATGACGATGAAAAAAAATATGGATGTCTACTTTAATATTATCTGATGAATACCTATATGACAGGGTGTTTCCGACCGCAATGGCCTAACTTAGAAAAATGATTCTTTACATGTTTTGAGATGTCTCAACCAATGGTTTTATTATTTATCGACGATTTAAGAAGTGCCCTACTTTGACGTACCCTGGGTCTATGTTAATATAAATTTACTACTTTCTAAAGCCGGTTTTTTTTATTCCTTGTTCTGAGGCTGAAACTACGCTCCTTCAAACCACACAAAGTTGATATTTCAGTGGAATAAACTAGTTTTTTCATTCACCCCTATGCAACAACTTAACTACAGTAAGGCCTGGAGGGCCTAATGAAGATGTAGCAGGCCAGTGGATTTACCGATTTCTTCCTATCCAAAGATTACCGTACTTTTCTTCTAGTATCGGCTCTTCTTAAAAAGTTAATAAATAACTTGAACATTTAATATGAATCATTACCATAAAACCATTTTTTTCTCAAAACATCCAAAAATCATTATTTCCCAAAACCATTGAGGTCGGAAACACTCTGTACAGGTAAAAACATAATAAATGTAAACATACATATGCATGTACTATATTGTATACCTTTGAAAGAATGTCAGAGATGCAGATCACATGAATTCATCTAACAATGAAAGTGATTTGCCCAAATGCACCACCCTACCGACCAACGCAGTCGAAGACTAGACTATAAGGTAAAACATATCTACTGTATAGAAATTCTTGTTATACCAGGTCGGCATTGTATAAACCAAAGTATTGCACTATAACTAGATCTCAGAAACCAACCGATGCGACGCCTGCAACTGCCAACAACAACGCAGTTGATAGAAGACACGATGAACGAGTAACTTGCAACAAGCTCATCAGAGCAGAACTGAGAAAAACAAAAGTTGTATATTATATATCTTTAAAGAGAAGGAAGGTGAACCTTAACACTGTTTCGAATAGTTTATTCAATCAAAATTAACATCTATTCGAAAGTTTTGATTGAAGGGCGGTTCATAATATGTATGATGTTTTTTTATTGATTACCGCACAGCAGCACGTAATGGGTTAGAATTACTTGTATAATGCATACAATATTGCAAGAAAGTCAACAAAAAACATATAGAAATCTGGGAGGGTTGCGTTCGAGTAGCGTCTACTGTAGTTGAGAGATTGTTCAACTTGACAATGCAGCATTGCATTTTTCGGGTCTACCACTATATGTATCTAGAAAAAAAAAATGTAGAAAGTTAAATCTCAAAAGAAAAAAATTCGAATAAAAAAGATAAAGAATGGAAAATATCTCAAAATAAAATGCACGACTGGGATCGCACGAACTTGCTCTTGTGATTTGGAATTTCAAAGATTTTTTGCCATACATTTATATGAATATGTATATGAAAATGGAAAAGAAATTGCTAAAACAACTTTTAAGAATGTTGACATTTCAAGGTGAAGGAGGAACTCCGCCAACCGTTTGAATTACAGTTTTCTTTAAAAAAATATTGGGTTGAGTACGATGTACTCTGAAAAATAAAAACTGATCTTGTAGAAGGGTTAAATACAAGTATTTTGTACTATGAGAGGTGGGTCTATCTCTCCATAGGCGAGAGGGGCAATTTTCTAAAAAAAATACTATAATTACAAAAAAAAAAAAACATTTAACACAATATTTTATACCTGAAAGACAGAAATCTGTTCTTTTATTTACTTTTTAAATCAAGTTACTTCTTTCAATAGTTTTCGAAAAAAATCACTTCTAAACTCAAAATTAAAAAAAAAAAAAAAAAAAAAAAAAAAAAATAAAACTAAAAGAATTTGTATAGGTTTTGAAATAAGGAATTGCTTTTTATTGTTCACTGCTCCTAATACCTCTTTACTAAAAATAAAATCCAAATGGTTCTATATGTGTATTATTTTTCGAGAAAGATGAAAATTATGAAATTTACTTTCTTATTTTTTTGTTGGTTGTACCGTTATACGTGAAGTTATATCTAGAATGAATGGATCCTTTGAACCCGCGAAGCTACCCAAGTTCTTTTGACATTGGCGCCTGCCTAGCGACTGGACATATCCTTAGTGGAGCAACGGAGTCAGCGGGACATATTACCCAAGAGGGAGTTAAAATCCAAGGTAGTGTGTTCCAAGAAAAATGTTGACACAGGCGCCGCGGCGCGCCGGCTTTTAAAAGGATTTATATATATACATACTTATAATATTATTAACCTCAAAGTATGATTACGTAAATATTCAAAAAAAAATTGTGTGAGTGCAGGTGGACTCACGGTTAATATGTGTAAGCATCAACTTCCAAGCGCAGTTTTGAAGTTTCATATTTGGATCCGTATGCGAAGTCGTCCTTACGTTGTTGACTACGTGCACGGATCCAAAACGGACTAGTTTGCTTGAAGGGGATCTTCAGATTTTTGTCACTGAACGTACCCAACATCCTGCTATGCAGATTTTCGTAACGTAACGTGCTACATCGTATAGTGTGACCTCGTAACGTCGCACAGAGAAAAGTCCACGTTTCTATTTCACTCTACCGACGGCATATATGTCTACACATCAAAAAATCAAATAAAAAAGTTGTTTTCGTAATTTTTTTATTTTTTAAAACTAGAGAACATAAAATCATTTGTTTTTGTTTTCGTAAAAAATTGGTGGTAGCACCTTTAAGTTGTTGTTGTTGTTCAAAAAATTCAATGAAATTGACGGAATAAATTATAGTATGAATAATACATTAAATAATAATAATAAAATCATTTGTTTTTTAATTCTCGATACAAAATTGATAAGGGCGCTAAATAATGAAAGCCAATTTAGTACTTAGTTTCTAAATTTGTCAAAAAAATCAATAAAACAAAAATAATAATAGAAACAACTTGATTTGAAAATTTAATAAGAGAATGCACTTCTGGCTTTCAGAACACGTACAGAAGTTTATTGTATGTGCTGTCGTTATTTTTAAATATTCTGTTTTCTATTTTAAGTTTTTTTTTTTTAGAAAACTGCAGACATCCCTTTCGTAATAGAAAATCCTTGTTTTTATCCCTCTAAAAAAAACTATTGTCAATTTTCAGCGACTTAGTTATCGTACTCGTGTAAAAATATTTTTTTTTATACCTATGAATGTTCATATATAAACATTGTTTATGAAATATTATTAAAAAGGAAAAAAGGACATTCTCTATAAAAATTTTGATCGGTTAAGCTGTTTACGAAAAAATCGAAAGTAAAAAGTTCTATGGCAAGTACCCTTAATAACCGTTTTCGGTAACCATTTTTTTTTTTACCAAAATGTTTCCCATAACTACAATAGTGTGCCAAAATGTTATTTGCATCAAAACCCTTAGAACCGTTTCTGAGATAAATTTCTTTTTTCATAACGGTTGTTATATAAGTATACCCACCTTTATTTTTTGAGCTAAAAGATTTTAATTTCCCTTTAGGCATTACTAAAAAATTAAGTTTGAAATTTTAATAAAATCTCTTCAGTGGTTTAAGCTTAAGGTCGAGGTACCTACTGTCAGACAGCCATACAGACACAGATGGAATTTGAGTACCTATGTAAAGGGTGCTTAAGTTTTAAAGTAAGTCTGAAATTGAGAAATGTCAAATGAAATGCGGAAAAAAACTTGACGTTTAGGTGTGGTTCACATTCAACATCGGCCCTTAAAATTTAACCACCCTTTCCATACATAAATATATCGCAATTAAAAAATCTGTATACATAGGTAATCTCGAATAATAAAAATCTGTAATGTAATAATCTACAATTAATACATTTTTTTAAGACATTAGCTACCGTCAGAGCCATCATTGTGTAATCTTAAATGGCAAAAATATCGAAAAGAAAACAATTTTTAATCTCGAATGAAAAATCTGGAATAAACAAAAATCACAATAATGAAAACAAAGTAATTCCAGATTAATTTTATAATTTTTTTTATTTGAGAGTTTAAGCTTGAATAAAACGCATGTGTACTGAATTTATTCAGTTCATCAAAGAATTTTATTTTCTGGAAAAAACAAAAACACCTATACCGCAACAAATCGAAATCGATCAACAAATACAAGAAATTAACTGATAAAACCGACAAAATGTCAAATTAAAAAAAAAATAGAAATCCATCAACAAAATATTATATATACAATATACATTATGTATGTTATTGGTATAGGTATAGCCGTGGTGCGGCGATTAATGGAAAAAAGTAACAGAAGGTGCACAACATGCGAAAGTGCTGCAGCTTTAAAAGAGTATTCAGCCGGAAGATAGGAAGTTAAGAAGATTCTGCGAAGAAGAAAAACAGTCTCTTAGCTGAAGGAGATAAAGAGTCTCGCTATTGAAGCAACACCCGGAGGTTTTATAAAAAATGCCAAGAAACTGACTGCTGGTTTTTATCAAAGAGCGGAACGCAAGCTGTTCGAAACAGCGAAGGTAACTTAGTCACCGAAGCACAAGAAATGTGCACTTAACATGATTAAAACAGTGCGAGCAATTAGGGAAATATGGAAGGATTGAATAGGATATACCGATGCACATTAGATTTGAATTTCTGGACATTCTGGAGGAAAAAACAGACCTGGCCAAAGCATTCCATATTCATGTAGTGTAGCTTAAGAAATAATCGCTGTATTTAACTATACATCCGAAATTGGGCTCAAGGTTAAAAGTTAAATTGAAAGCGCGACTATTATGGTTGAATTATTAATTTATTTAAGCAGAAAGAAGAAAGCCGACCTCCAGTCAATAAAGAACTTGATTGATTTCTTTTGCATGGCCACCACGCGCACGCTTGCAGAAGTCCAGACGCTGAACCCAATTTTCGACGGTTTTCAAGCATAAATCGGCCGATACTGCTGCAATTTCATGTTCGATAGTCGTACGAAGGCTTGTTGGCATAGACAATAGACTTGAAGTAGCCCCACAGGAAATAGTCTAACGGCGTCAAATCGCACGACCGAGGCGGCCAAGCGACTGGACCATTTCGTGAGATAACCACGTTCTCCAAACTTGGTTTCCAATAAATTGATTGTGACATTCGCTGTGTGGCTTGTGGCGCCTTCCTTTTGGAACCATATCATCCAATTGGGGCCAAAAGTATTCGGTTATCATTGAACGGTAGCGATCCCCATTCACAGTAACGTGCCGGTCTTGATCATCACGGAAGAAGTACGGCCCAATGACGACGCCGGCCCATAAACCACACCAACCGTAATTTTTTCGGGATGCAATGATGACTCATGGAGTACGTGTGGATTGCTGCCTGACCAATTCCGCATATTTTGTTTATTGACGAAGCCATTCAGCCAGAAATGAGCCTCATCGCTGAAGATGATTTTTCGATGAAAATCCGAATCATTTTTAAGTTGTTGCTCAGCCCAATTCAAGAACATACGACGCTTCTGGTGGTCAAGCGGCTTCAGTTCTTGCGTCAATTTAATCTTGTAGGGATGTAGGCCAAAATCTTTTCGCAAAATTCGCCACAATGACGTCACAGAGATGCCCAACGCTTGAGAACGACGTGTGAGAGACACATTTGGGCTTTTTGCAACTGAAGCTTCAGCGGCAGCAATATTCTCGACACTACGGGCACTTCTTTGTCTCACTGGCACGGGAACATTTTGTACTGTGCCTGTGGATTCAAATTTTTCCACTAGATGCTCAATTGTTGATCTGCTAGGAAGATTATGACGACCATAAATTGGTCGCTCTTAACGTTGAGGCCACTGACTCTGAATTTCGGTAGTAAATTTTAATAATTTCGACTCGTTGTTGGCTCGAATATCTTTCCATCATGAAATGGCAAACCTTACTGAAGAGAAATGTCAAAAGAGCGGCAAGAAATATGGCGTCGTTTGCTGTCCCTGTTGCTCTACTTTTGTAGCGTCCCTGTTGAAAAACCTTTTACATAGTCTAAAAAGTCGAAACTTAACATTTTTTTTTTTATAAAAGAAAAAATTATTTCTTGTTATTAAATTAATAGAACTCTACAATCAGTTAGAGACAAATATAAAACCTACTAACATCATTATATTATCATTATAATTGTTTCAAAAATTCAAAAGACTATCAAATCCCGCCAATTCGTTTGCAATAGGTAAAAAGGGGTGTAAGGAATGATTTTCTATATTTTTGCACACATTTATTTTTGAGTTCAAAAACGGAGTTAGCTGTTTTTCATTCTAAGTTGATATAGAACTTTGCTTTAAAGCATCTTAAAAGTCCAGAAAATTTAAGAAAAAGTTGAGTAGATATTATTAACATTACAGAAATACATAGAACTTTGTAGGGTCTTAAATACCAGAAAAATGAAAAAAAAAACAACTATTTAATAAATCTAAAAAACGAAGTCTATAATTGTTATGTAGACCCCCCCCCCCCCCCCCCCTATTGAAAGCTTATGATCAAATTATCAATTGAAGGGCTCGACCTTTTCAAAATGTTTCCCACTTACGATCTTGTGGAGAGCTATTTATCTCTTCTCTTTTTCTTTCCAACTTTTTGAACATTAACAATCATTAAATATTCCGCATAAACAGCCTGCACCAAATCAGCTGTTTTTTTTTTTAAATCACCACACTGTGCTCCAAGCTCCAATCCAATCTCACCACAAAGCTGTCAATGTTGCCATGTATAGAGATAAAAACAGAAATAGAGAGAGAGAGAAATCAAAACCATAATGTTGCTATATTTAAACAATCCAAGCAACACAACGGCACGTCCATCCATAGACAAATTATAGGCATATGAAACAACTAGATACATTATCTAGTATAGATGATGAAGATTCCCCCCTTTTCCACAACAAATCTTTCTAATGCCTTTTCTCCATGACGATGACGATGACTTTTTCGTTCCTACTTTGTTTTTGTTCTTCTATATACATAACTGTGCAGTGCAGAGAGCTGTAAGTAATGTAGCTCCACCATCGTCTAAAAAAAATACTCTTGCCACCATCCACATCCACCACCACTACCTAACCCAACTAACAGCAACTCGGTGTCGGTACTCAGCTGAGTTGGATCGATATAAAATGTTTTCCATTGCGCCGCGTTACGTTCAGTCGAAAGCTTAATTCCATACCGATAGCACACTTATAAGATACTACCACCACACAACAAAGTTTTTGGGTATATTCTTTTCCTAATTAAACTAACTTCTCGAAAGCAGGAAGAGTTTTCTCAGTTCAGTTGCATTTGTCCTAAAGTATTTGGCGGATATAAAATTAAGTTTTGTTCTTGATCAATTTGAAGGATATTTTCTGTGAGGTTTAATCTCTCTACAAGACGTGGATCAAATAAATTAAAAAAGGGTGCGATATAGAAGAGTGCGAAGAAGACATTTGAATAATTTTGTGTTTGCAATTAAATAATACATCAACAAAAAATAACAAAAGATTAACATTAATTTTTTTTTTTAAATATTCCCTCTGTGAAATGAGTGTCCTTTTTTACTTTGGTGTGTATCCCACACAGAAGCTCCTTCTCAAGCTTCGGCGTTATATATCCCTTCTTTTCCTAGTCCCTATGCGGTTTTCATCAGTTCCATCTGTGTGATTCGAAAGACGTTATGTTTGCTCTCATTATATCGATTAACCACTGCAGCTTTTCCAAAACTCCCACACGTTCTATACGCCCAAATGCACTAGCTGGAGCTGCATCAAAAAAGGACACTCATTGACATACACAGAGTAAAACAAAAATAAAATTGTGTTTTGAGTACACCTTGAGAGTGCAGATCCTTCAATATATGTATGTAGTGTTTCACCTGGCATCTTTTGTTGTTTTTTTTTTTGTTTGCCTTATGTGTGTTCTTGTGATAGTGCAAACGTCAGAGTCAGAACCCTAATAGTATTTTGTTCTTCTCAAGGACTTTCGAGAAAATCCTTGAAAAAATAATACTACAATAACTGTTCTCTTTTCCCTGCAGGAAATACCATTATAAACAAAAGCAGTGCTGTTGATTTTTATTGCTATAACATATAGGTTTAAATAAAAAAAAAATAAACCAAAAACAAAATAAAAATGGCAACATACGCTGCATTTAAACACGTTGAACTATACAATGTTGGTAAAACAAAAAAGAGGTAAGACAAAATTATCTATTTTTCTTCCAAAAGTTTAGGATTTACCTACATAAAGTTATTTAAGTTAGTTTATTTTAATTTAAATTAAACCAATGTTAATGACCCGCAATGCGGTGACTATCACGAACAAAAGAGAGGCGACGGCAACGTCACTCCGTAGACCAATTGGCGTTCTCTTGACGTTCTGTTGTTCTTGGTGGTCTCGGCAGCCCTATAAGCACTTCGCGTCATTATGTTTTTCTTTGTTTTGTTATTTATTTTTTTTACTTTTGTTCGATGGGAGAATCCCTGAAGTTTTTGGTATAATTTTTGTTTTTCCAAACTATCGTACAACATGAGGGGTGCATTGTTGGGTTAAGTTTCCTTCCGGAAAAGTTGTATATTTCTTTGGATAGGGTTCTAAAAGTACTTAAGCTAAACAAAGTATATCATGTTTATAATACTCTAGACTAGAGTCTCCCTTTTGTTATTGTTGAAACTTGAATGTAGCCAAAGATCTGAAAACATAAAAATTCCATTGTATACCTACTCAGTCAAAGTATGTATATTAAATTCGATTTCGATTAGGGTAGTTTTTTTTTTTTTATCTGTAAAATTTAATGTAATTAAATAAATCTAAAGAAAGATGTGGGATCGTCGTTGCTTTATAATTTGTTATAAGTCGATGATTCAATGTCAATTTTCTTGTAATTATGTGGATGGATTTTTGTATTTGGTTCATTAATTTTTGCAATATATGGGAATTATTGTGTTTTCAAAGATATTTGTGTTTTATTATTGAGAGGCTATTGAAGAAAATTTTTTGAACATGAGATCATGCATTTCATGTGTGTTCCAAATTAGTGGAAGTAATTTTATTATCAATGACAATGAGACATTGTATTTACTAGAAATTATAAAACTCATCGTTTAACATTATTATGTACTCCTTTTATCAGTAGATATATAACTATGTAGCAAAGAAAAAAAACAAACAAGCAATCAAAATCCCATAAAATATATTTAAGCATTTTAACCCTGCTTAGCTTTCAAACTTGAAATCTTATACTTATTATAATTTTACTGACAAAAATGTCTTTCTTTTGATTTGTATTTATAAAAAGAAAAATGAATTATTAATAAACAAAAAAAAGGGGTATGCCATTTTGAAGTATTTATTTGAACTAAATTTCAGAGAAATAAAACTAACTAAAAATTAGTTTAAGAATCTTTCTTATGACATATTAATCGAGCTTTCTAGAAGCTTCTGGGAACAACAATTGATTGGAATCTCCTGATCCGTTAGGGAAAAGTCGGAAATAAAAAAACGATTCTATGGAAGGTACCTGCTGTCAATAACGGTTTTTCGAAAAATAATGTTCTATTTTTCATCAAAATCTTACGCCGCGCTGGCCGTTTTCCAGAAATATAGACCAAGTAACAGTCTGGTTCTTAACGAGGCCCGAGAAAGTTTTACGTAGATACTAACAAGCGGTTACTATCGGTAGTCCTATTAATATTGAATATGAAAATTTTCAAAAAAAAATTCATATTTTGGAATATTTTAAAAACGAGTTAGGGTAGTAGTGTAAATAAATCATATTTCTTTTTTTTTTTAATTTGTGTTAAAACTTTTTTAATTTTTGTAAATGAAAATTAAACGAAAAACTATGAATGTTAACGTGCAAATATTTACAATATTTCTGTATTAACCTTTCTAAAAAAATATTTAAAAAAATTTAAAATAACGGTTACCTAGTTCTGTTGTTATTTGATTTCAAATTTATGGGGTAAATGTAAACAGCAACGTAAATCATCTTGAAGTTTTGGAACAGAGGCTTTATGTTGTTATAAACAAATTAGTGGGCTTTCAAAACAAAAAACAAATCGTCTTTATTTCAGCGGCAACCATTCGATCATAGTTAAAGGATACGCATAATATTTGAAAGCCATGATTTTGTTATTTTTAGCATTTCTTGCCTTGGCAACGTCCAATGATTATGAATAGTAACTTCGAAGGATATTTCCAAAAGAAATGTATTACGCAACACACACAATAACACATTTAAATTTTTACCAATTTTACCCTCATCGTAATATTTTCTAGGCTAAATTTAAAAAAAAAAGAAAGATAAATCCCTTCGTAATTTTGGAATTCTTTTTCTTTTAGTTTAATGTCAATCAAATTTATAACTAAAAAGTATATAAAAAGAAATGTACGTCTGAATTTTGTTTAAAAATTAATATTTTTCGAAGCCTCCAGACTTGTAAAACAGTTTTAAATTGAACATTTCATAGAAAAAATAACTGCCAACTATAAACATAGGTGGGTGCGTTCAAAACTGCATTATTTTTATGGAATTTGAGCTCTGTTTACATTTACCCACATTGATCTTGTTGTTTTTTTTTTTTTATTTCAACTTAGTTTGTACATTTTTGTTAAACTTCCTAATAAACCAAGATAATGACAAAATATGTTGATGATGTATTCATTATTCTTAAATCTAACGAAGTTAATTCTACTCTTTTTTTGTCACCAAAGTATATTCAATTTACAGTAGAAGTAGAAAAAACGGAACACTGCCATACCTTAATATATTTATTAGTAGTTAGAAAAATAAAATAATAATAATTTTTGATTGGTATAGAAAACCAACTTCATCTTATTACGTTTAATTTTATGAGTAGAGTTTTGGATAAAAGTAACGTTATCTTTCGTCAAAAAAAAAACATTAAAATATTTATGGATACATTATCTTCAAATTCTTATCCTCTTATAATAAAAACATTAATAAATGCCGTCTAACAATTATTGAAGCAAAATGATAGCCACCTTGAACCCTTAAAATACTTGCTCGCCTGATGCTTTATTTACCTGGCATAAATTCTATGGTTTTGTTATGGTTGAAAACTAAGAGAAAAAAGAATACTTGCACATCAGCTTCTCGCGTGTCAATGACAAAGTTTGTTTCCTTAATATTTTTTTGTGGAGGAAATATTAAATGCCCTGTTCATCGTTGATAGGTTTTATTGTGTAGACTCTCCTAAATAAGTCTATAGAAATGGATCTGGTTGATATACATAATATATGTGTCCCTCTGGATATTAACAAAGCGTTCCAAGGAGCTTTTGTCGAATTCATTTATGCACTGCTTTTTATGGTTACAATCATACGAGCAACCCGTGCACTACCACTTTTTGCCCTGCCCTGTACTTCTGAAGATTTAATAAATCCACCAATGCAATGGCGCGATTAACATAAATTCTTTTGATCCAAAGTTGCAGCAGCTCGCATTTATCAAAACTTTTTCTTTATTTTTTTTAACGCCCCACCCCTTGTTAATATACCTATCACAAGGTGAATCAAACCAACAAATTTGCTTTAGTCATATCATAACTTAGCTTAAAACTAGACATTCGCTATTCGTTCCTTTTATCATCATGAACACATTCGATTGTTTTGATACCATAAGACGAACCCATAAATACATTTAAGATAAATAAGTTATTCAACATCAATAAGAACACATAAGTTTTTACCTTTTCCAATAATGTGTTGCTGTTAAAATGGGAACTTTAGATACATAAATGAAAATAAAGTGAAGTTAAAGAAAAAGAACTTAAATGTGAACACCTGGGAGGAGGAAATTATTTCCATTTTGTTTGACGAGGTCTAGTGGTTTAAAAGAAGTGATGTATTTCCCACCTTTGGTTTTGGTTATTATTAGAAAGTAGTATTTGTGGATAGGATGTTGTTTGTTTGCGTGTGTATTTTTGTTTCTTTTGTATGACCATTGAAATTTTGAGTATTAATCTGTCTGTAAATAACTATTTATTGAATTGGTAAACTTAGAAACACATTTCCTCCCCCTAAAAAATTAAACAAACTAAAACCTTATATAAATCTCAAAAAAAAATAAGGGCAATGTTAACTTAACATTCAGACCGAATGGAAAATAACATTCGATTAATATTCATTTTTAGTGTATGAAATGATTAGTATGTGTAGGAGTTTGTATATTCAAATCGATTCACAATCGAAGGTTTTATTCACTTAAGTTAATAACGATGCAGTTATGAACGGAAATTTAGTTGGAATATTTTTAAGAGTATTTTTGATTCTTCTTTTTCACGGTAAGTTAAACTTTTCCATTCTTAAAAATAATAATCTATAATGACAAAAATTAAAGTGGACTTACGAGGGTTTTCACTCTAAGCCGACGACGTTTTATTATTTACCTTTATTGTTTTCCTTCAACTTATTGTATCAATCGATTAAAATAAATGACTTAAATATATTATCAAAGCTCTATTTCCCCGTTCACTTCTGTAAAACTTCTGACCAACTTTATACTAACTATTATTACAACAACCAGGCTGCACCGAATTCAGAAGCTTCATTGGCCACCACTATTCCAAGAAAGTGCATTAAACCCTTATTACGCTTAACGTGTTGGAGCAGAGTTCAAAACAAAACCGTTAACTTCACCCACTCTAGCTATAGAACTGCGCCCATCTATAAATACCCCTTACAATGATGCACCCTGCCCCGATTGGTGTTTTGAAATACCTGTATTGTGTTCCATAAACATTTATTGAGAATTTTAACTTTGATTTTTCTAGCCGATACAATTCACCTGGTTGATTGCGTGCGCTATAAAATTTCACACCTTGTCAGATAGTATTAACGACGATAGCGCCCTTCGGACAAAATGAAATTTAAACAAATTTGTTTTAAAGGTATGGGTGTGGATAATATTATGTACCTACATGTACATATAAAGATTGACATTGGATGAGGGCATTAGCCTTTTCATTTAACTGCAACGAAACTTGAATTAAAAGAAAAAACTTACACTAAAGCCAAAGACGATGGAAAAAGGAATAAATCTTGTCCTATTATCGTCCTGTTTTGTCCTACAAAGTGGTTGTGTTGTTTTTAGACAAAAACTCACGATGTAAAAGAGTCTGAAGAAAACATAAATTTGTACTTGAGTGAACTCCACTAAGAGAATAGAATATACAAGTATTTGTATCTAAATATCTAACTAGACATGAAAGAAAGCAAAGCAGAGACTTTGAACGGAACTCGAAATTTCCATATACAAAGGTAGTATGGGTGAACAAAGAAACACCGATAGTAATTCTGCACTCTCAATTCCTTCTCCTTTATATACTTTTACCCCAAACTGTTTAATAGGTATAAATAGGTTTAACTAAGCTTTTCTAGGGTTTCTTAAACTTTCAACCAGTTTTTGTACATGCATCTGCTGATGGTTAATAACCCTAGACAATTTAATACAAGAACTATCACATAAATTCTAAACTATAGCCACTGTTTCCCAAGGACTAGAAACTTACTGTAATCGATTTACATACAAATATTCAAAAGACATCATGAAACTTTGACCTTCCACCAATATTAAACATTAAGGATTATTTTTTTTTTATTGAAAACCAATATATTTACTATAAATTAGTATAAACTTGGTTTTCGGGTGCAATAAATGAATAACTGATGGGTTGCATATTCTTGCTCTTATGATCAAGTAATTTGAAATGAATGTAATTATAGAAAAATGCAATACATTTTTCAAAAAGCTTTAACAAATTCTTAACTTAATCTAGCATACATTGAGTCCTTTTTAAATATTTAATTGGGGAAGGATTTTTTTTTTTTGATATCGTTAGGATGAGCTTAAATACGAATTTTCGACCATCAATCTCACTTACAAGATTGCGACTATCTTCAATTAAAGTTTATATGACTTCGATTTTCCCTAAAATCATTTGTATTTTTGACATTTAATTAAGAAGAATGCGCTCTGCTAAATTGTATACTTTTACCCCAAACTGTTTAATAGGTATAAATAGGTTTAACTAAGCTTTTCTAGGGTTTCTTAAACTTTCAACCAGTTTTTGTACATGCATCTGCTGATGGTAAATAACCCTAGACAATTTAATACAAGAACTATCACATAAATTCTAAACTATAGCCACTGTTTCCCAAGGACTAGAAACTTACTGTAATCGATTTACATACAAATATTCAAAAGACATCATGAAACTTTGACCTTCCACCAATGTTAAACATTAAGGATTATTTTTTTTTTATTGAAAACCAATATATTTACTATACATTAGTATAAATTTGGTTTTCGGGTGCAATAAATGAATAACTGATGGGTTGCATATTCTTGCTCTTATGATCAAGTAATTTGAAATGAATGTAATTATAGAAAAATGCAATACATTTTTCAAAAAGCTTTAACAAATTCTTAACTTAATCTAGCATACATTGAGTCCTTTTTAAATATTTAATTGGGGAAGGATTTTTTTTTTTTGATATCGTTAGGATGAGCTTAAATACGAATTTTCGACCATCAATCTTACTTACAAGATTGCGACTATCTTCAATTAAAGTTTATATGACTTCGATTTTCCCTAAAATCATTTGTATTTTTGACATTTAATTAAGAAGAATGCGCTCTGCTAAATTGTATGAATACAATTTTTACATAATTTGCGTTTTTAACGAGTAAAAACTAATTTCAATTAATGCGAAATATTTGACCAGACCAAAATGTCAATCGCATTTTTTTTTAATTGATTATCATTATTTTGTTAAATATTCAATATATGATTTCGAAATCGTTAAACCCGATTTTCTTGTCAAAAATCTAAAGCACAAAAAACTATTTAACTCTTTAATTCAAGATAGTGGCAAGCCTAAAAACGGCGGACAATTTGGATTAAAGCTCTCTATATATAGTATCAACTTTTACGATGAAAAAAAAAATCATACCCAAAGAACTGCACTAATAGCTATACCTGCTGCCATTCTAAGAAAAAAGGGCGCAAACTCCAAATGTCAAAAAATGAGTTGGTGGCATACTTGGAATCGTTAAATAGTGCCTTATTTATGTGTGAAGCTTAAAAGTCATATTTCCAATTGGGAATTTCTCAAAATCACAAACAAAAATTTTGTTGCAAGTTTCAAGCAATCGATTTTTTTATTATGAAATTGTTCGTAAATATTTTCAAAATTATTTAATTTGAAGGCGCGAAAAGCAAAAACATATAAATGCAATTCTCTCGAAACTGCGAAAATTTAGACACGTCTAACTAACTATACCTACTGGACTATAAATTTCAATTAAGTGTGTGAAGCTCGCATACCATTGAACTGCTAATTTTAAGTCTTTAATAATATGCATTTGTACCTAGGTTACGTACTTTTAAAAATCAATTTCAAAAAAACAAATAAACTCAATTTCAATATATGTAGGTACATATTTCATTAAAAAAAAAAAACTGAAAATTTGAATATGTAAAAACTCTGAAGGATACAATTTTTATTGAAATCGATCAAGCCGTTAACGAGAAAATCCGTTAATAACCGGTTTTGGTAATTCATTTTGTATTTATTAATATACATTCAAGTTAGGTTTATAATATAATACACAGAAAAATTTGTATTTAAATCGTTACAGTCGTTTCGAGATAAATAAGCTTTTTCTTAACGGTTGCATGGAAAGTTTTAGTCAACAGTTGTTATTTTTGGAGATAGTGCAAGTTAAGCATGTCTGATAATTTATGCAGCTATGTCCCATATTTTAGTTAAATATTTACTTTATCAATAACAGTTTTTCTTTAAAGGAACGTTTTTTACGTTTATGGCTCCTACGCGTTGCACTTATCCCCCTTTGGTGAAGCCTTTGGCATGATTTTTCATCAATTTGAGCAAAACCGTTTCTTAAAAAAAATCAAGGCAAACCTTCAAACTTTAATTAAATTTTTTGCAATTTATCGCACAACTGTACAATTTCTTAAGACAAAAGAATATATGAATTAAATTTACATTAAAACGGTGTACATGTACCTACATATTTTGAATGTAGTATACATATTTTCGGAATTAAATATTCACAAAAGTCATTTCGTCTTAGATTAGGTAGGTTCATCAAAATTAATTTTCGTTCCTCAAATCCACAAAAAGCGAATTGTTGAATATATGGGTGAATATTGATGTTAAGCCTTATATTAATTTACCAAAAGGTAAATCTAATAGGTACTTAAATTACCTACTGCCTTATTGGTTCAAATTTCGATTTTATTCAATTCTGTGGGAAAAGATAAATGATACATTTTAATAAATCTTAGAATTCATTTAATCATATAAAGTGGAAACCCATATGGGTTGAGCAGCACCCAATCAATAATAAATTATAATTAATTTATGTTTTAAATAATATGGTGTCAAAGAAGCAGTTTATCTGTATCTATATCTTTACCTTTATTGAAAACTATAGGAACCTAAAAATTAATAAAATCAAATATTCGATGCTTCAAACAGATCAAAATAAATAATAACTTAATAACAAAAACTGTAGAAGGCATTAAAGGTGTAATCGCCGTTATTGGATGTTTTTAAATTTTGACAACTGAAAAATTATGCAAATCTTATTTAATACCGTGAGAAATGTAAATATAACAGAAGCCATTTGGGTAAATTTTGAAGACCTATCAATATTGTTGGCTATGTTTTGTTTGCGCATTATGTTATAGTCTTGTCAAAAAAGACATTAATTCTCGGACAAATTTCTACACAAATGATGAAAGGGGCACAGATTTGTATTTTACTATAGCGAATAAAGTGCATGAAATCCTCACCAATCTGCCGTAAGCAAAACAAAGTAATTCAAAGTTCAGCGTCAAAAATATTAACTTTTCGCTATAACGAGTATACATAATTATAGATTTATTAGTTCAGGATTGTTCATAAGGCCCATAATTTAAAAGCTTTCACCATTTCAAAAAAAGATAAACCACCAAAACGGTGAATGATATTTGAAATAAATCATTGTTTTTATAATCTTAGTCAAAAGGGGATTGATTTTTGCTTCTTACTCTTCAGTTGTGCAGAAATTGTCGAAAAATAATTTTTATTCAATTTGTAGATTATAAAATTCTCTACAAAAAAGTTTTCTTACGAACGATAGACACAACGCCATTCGAATTTTCCCTGGTGGTGGTTTCACCTCTAGGTATAATCCACGATCTATTCTAATCTTCTTCAAATTCAATTTAACAACTTGGAAAAACTTCTTTTTATAATCCTCTCTAGGATCCTTGGCCTTGGCAATCATTAAGCCCAACAGTACAATCCTATTCAACACCCATATAGTTATAATATAGTTATATAGCAATATTGCAACCAAATCGTATTGTGAATTAAAAGGTATTTTTTTAGCCCAGTACTCACTTCAGACAGTTATCTGTCAAACCAATTGTCAAATTGCAAACCGCGAGGGATTATCGAAACGCCGCACAGTGGCCCGTTTAGGCAAAAGTGCTTGCGAAATTCATTTTTCGGGTGGGTTTATAATGCAAAACTTTTACTTTTTTTGAATTAACAAATGTTTGGGGCTCTAGTAATCGAAAAAATAATTTCATTTGTACGAATGGTTTGACTTGTAGAGCGAGTCAAAGTTGATAAATTTTTATGGTTAGAAAAAAACAATTGTTTTTAATTGCTATAATCAGAAATGAAAAAAAAAAATGATAAATTTTTTTTAAACTGCTAAATTTAATGTTTTTTGAAACTCCCATTTTTGTACGCTTTTTCTACTTTACACTGAGTAGAAAAAAAAGGTTCAAACATTATCAAGCCAAGCTCGACGGATAGTAAATCTTTATATATCTCTTCATATAAAACCCAAAACTCAGCTGCATAAAGTTGCATAGAGCTGAGCTAGAGCGATTTGATTTAATGAAGTCAGTAATTTTTTCTGAGTTTTTTTTTTGTCAGGTGCAGAAAAAAAATCATGGAAAATATTTTTTCTCTGTTTTGCAGGTATGAGTGTTGGTTTGAAATAAAATGGTTTTGAAATTTAGAAAGAAAAACCTACCTAAGTTTTTTAAAACGGTTTTATAGCTTATTTCTTTTGACCCCAAATAAAACTTTAAAGTATGAATGTTACTAATTTCGGGTATGATTAATTACTGTCAGGTAGTTTGATGGATAAGAGTTTTTAACTGGATTAGAATTTTTTTTAAAAAGCTTATAGGTAAAGCAGATTACCTTATTAGGATGTCATAAATTGAATATTTTTAATGCAGGTATTTAGTTTTATGGTATGAAAAGATGAAACATTATGATGAAATTATCATTGAAAACTTAAAGGAGCAGTTGTATAAGGAAAAATTATTATTTAAAATGGATATACCATACAATATTTTGTTTGAACTTTTTGTCAAAGATGAGAGTCTTGAAGAGTTCTTTTTTGCCGTAATAAGTGAATACCAACTATCCGTTGAAAATTTACCGGAAAATGAAGCAAAATTAAAAAGCTTTTATTACAACATTGATAAAAAATGGGTCTCAGCCCATAGATCGAGATTTTTTTCATAAACAAAAATGAGGAATGGCTTTCTTCATCTCTCCATATCAAAACCGGACAAATGAGCTTGGACTTGATGTAGATAAACCAAAGCAAGGATTTGGAAATAGCAATGATGTAAACACTTCAAAGAGATCCAGAATCAAAATAATACTTAATGTTTTGAATAGCAGGGAAGTAGTGAATACAGTTAAACTTGGAGAGTACACAAAAAAGTACCCTGAAAATCAACTCACACCTACTCTTCATAAAATTTTGGATCATAGTCAAAATATCACCGAATACCAATCACTACCACTTGGAGAATTGTCAGAAGAAATACAGATATCAAAATACGTGCAAAGTTTCAAGAATTCGACAGAATGAAGACCTATTTAACATGCTAGCAGTCTCATCCGATCCATTTACTTCTACCTTAAGGTAATTTCCTCACCGGAAATTATAAGTTTATTACCCCGGACTTAGATGATAGTTTCCAAGAAATTTAATGTTTGTATGTATTTGAATTCTAATCTATCAATAAAATACTTTATAAATTTACTCTCTAATAAAAAAAAAATAAAAAATCAATTAATAAAAATAAAACAAAAACTGATTTTTTCCCCACAGTTTCACTCAAATTGGTTTGTTTTCTTCTGTCCCCACTGTTTGACTTAAGTTACACTCAAATTACTTCATAAATTGACTTTGGACCTTTTTAGAATTAAATACCAATTATGTTAACCACCTTAACAAAAACTTCTTATTTCAGCAGCAGATTCTGAAACACCCTGTAAATATTTTTTCTTAAAATTCACAAACTTCATAGCCTTGGAAATTTCCTTCAAAACCAAAAAAAAATTTTGGCGATATCTTTATTCGTTTAAGAGATATGATTTTTGCAACCAAAAAAGTCAATACGGGCCACTGTGCGCCGCTACGACCCGACAAAAAAAAAACAGTTTGTAATGTCTTTGGGCTGGAGAAAATATAGGAACATATTTTTTTTTAAAAAGAAGGTTATGAAAGTGTCAACGGTATTCGCTATAGAGGGCACGAGTACGATAACTTTGGCGCCAAAAATTGATAACGGTTTTTTTTAGAGGGGTCGAAAACAAGCACTTTTTACTATGGGAGGGGGGGGGGTGTCCATCTTCGCCCCATTTAGGAGGTAGGGGCAATTTTAGAAAAAAAATGACTTAAAATGAAACAATAATTATTAAAAAAACAACGGCAACAGTTACAGTAAATTACTATGCCGTTCACAGTGAGCACTTAGAGGGTGTTTTACCGCTAAAACAACCTCGGCTTTTCACCATCAACGACGAACTCAATGAACTCGACAGTAACACCAGTACGGACGATGACTTCATTGACGAGACTTACATACCTCTTTAATAATTGAACATTGACTTAACTATTTTAAACTCACTCCTGACTTACTCACAAACTGACCGACTGGGACGCGGAATGCAATGCAATTCTACCTCCTCGTGGTGCATTCTCGGTAACGCTAAATGAATTGCTGTGCTTAACTTACAAAGATGAACCTAATCAACGTAAATACCAAAAAACAAAAATCTCATAAGAACGTAGTTTTAGTAATTTTCAATTTTCTCAAAAACTGGAAGACATAAATCGTTTCGGTTTTTTGTTTTCGATTACGAATTATTATTATCATTAACTTTTATTAGCTAATGTAGCGTATCATTTCAAAATTTTGAGCAAAATTGGTCTAAACTTTTTTTTCCATTTTGTTTATCAAAATTTTGAGTTTGCTTGCGAATTTTTTAAAAAACTATCGGCTAAAATAATTTAATTTAAATGCAGGATTAATGTTTAAATTGCTAGCTTTCAAAAACGGTATATTAAATTACTGTAACTGTTGCCGTTGTTTTTTAATAATTATTTTTTTAATTTTAAGTCATTTTTTCTAAAATTGCCCCTACCTCCTAAACGGGGTGAGGTAGACCCCCCCCCCCACAAATAGTAAAAAATGCTTATTTTTGACCCTTCTACAAGAAACCATTATTAATTTTTGGCGCCAAAGTTATCGTACTCTCCCCCTATAGAGGCATGATTAATGATTTTTTTCCGTTCCCTTAAAAATTTTGTAAGTATGTACATTAACTGTGAAGTCACAGATGCATAATATTAATATTTTGTATTTCTTTCCTTTCTTAAACATTAAAGAAAAGCAAAACTTTCTCCAACTTCTCTTTTCAATAAAAATTGTAAAGGTATAGCCACAGGAACAAACAACAAAAAATCATTTTATTGATTTACGAAAATTGTCGTCATAGTGAAATTATACTCGTTTACACAAAACAATCAGCAAAATATAATTTAAATTCTACAAATATTTGCTCATTCTGATTTTGTTTAAGTGTATATTGATCGAAGTTGTATTAACTTCTTGTTGTTGTTTAAAACACGTGATACCAAATGATTAGCACAATTTAGGACAGCTACACATAAACATATTTTATTTTATACGCTCTACCAATCGTGCCAGTCACGGACAATAACTTACCTAGAAATACCTTTAGAAATAGTTTACTGGCGTGCTCAAATCTGGCAATAACAGAAATAAAACAAAAAAACAAGTCCTTCTGTTCATTGTGGGCTCATTGAATATAAAAATAAACGTAATTGTTAAATCAATTGGAAAACATGAATACCTTCCCATCGTTTCTTACAAATATTCTTATAGGATTCAAAGAAGGTCGAACATTGATAACTCGGTCGCTTCGCAAAGCTTAGTTTATTGATAAAAATAGAAATGTTGAAATTGAATTAAAACCTTCAATTAAAGGAGACAGTTTAAGTAAAAGAGTTAAACTTGATGTCAATTTAGACAATTCACCTTTGATTTTGAAACATAATGTAGATATATGTTATTCAGAACTAAAAAAAGAACCAATCCGCAATGTAATTGTCAAATCAGCGCGGCAGTATTGACACCCTTTAACGCATTCTCACAGCCCTATTACGATTGTCAATTATCAATTGATAGTTGATAAATATTGAAAATCGATATTTGACAACCCAATTGATAAAAGTTTTGATCATTGAGAATGGTGCAGGCCGTCGTGAATTGCAAGAAAATTAATAATTATCACCGAATAGTTGTTCAGTTTTTTAATAAATTAAGTTTTAATGTACGAAATTTCAATATTTACCAACTATCAATTGATAATTGACAATCGTAATAGGGCTATCAGTTAAGATTTTTCACTGTTGGAATAGGAGTATATTTTGCTAAGTCCCTATAGGATTGAATCAGTCATATGTCGATACCTTCCCGTAAGAATGTATTAAGCGACATTTCTAAAATTGTTCAGGAAACGAAAAAAAACGTCTCATTCATTTATTTATTTCTGTATTTTATTGGAAGAAACGGATTTCGAAATTGATTTTCAGCCTACAAAACTTGGTATCAATGCAAAACAAAAAAATTAATCAGATACGAAGTTTTTGTCGCTTAGTACATTTTTGCGGTCAAAACATTGTCGCTTGATACAACAGTAAATGGCGCTTAAACCATTGACATGGTCACAAAAAACACAAGATTGAAACAAATAGTGTCGTTTAATTCTGTATTTATTTTTTGATCAAACAATAAAGCTAAGAAAATTTAATAAACTGAAATAAATACGCTGAAAACTGACGAGACAAAAAACAACAAAACAAATCAGAACATAACAGTGGCCTACTTCATATACAAATATTTCAAATCAAAGACAATCATGTCTGAAAGGGAATATCTTAAGCGACAAAATTGGGCCAAATTCTAGTTCGATTAGAGTTCTAAGCAACAATCTCGGTTCAACTAAGCGCCATGTAACAAAATTTTTGTACGGAGATTTTGTTGCATACGACAATGAGCTTTACTCAACTTTCGCTTAGTATAATTAATTCGGCGGATAGTACAAATTTCATAAAGCAACATTATTTCAGGTGAGCACACTTGGCGGTTACTACAATTTTATTTTCTCTCTGGTTTCCTTTGTATACATGATCGGGTAGCCAAACCCAGACCAATACGTGGCGCTTAGCACAAAGTATAATTTTACGTCAAAAAGTCATTTTCGAAAAAAAGTTTCGCTTAATACATTCTTATGGGAAGGTGTCGATGTTAACACCTGAAGCCGTTTGTAAACAATCTGATTTGTCCATATCAGTGTGGTTTTAGGACAAGGAAATTGGAAAAAAAACCCAGTTACATACTTCAAATCGACACCCACCACCTTTTCATCGATTTCAAAGTCGCGTATTTGACAGCATCTATGATGAATATAGGGCAATGTCTAATTTTTGACACGGAAAAGAACTCACCGACACCTTTGATGTCAAAAATGGAAATTCAAAATTCCATTCAAAATTTGATGAGTTACTCGGGATTTAAATTGACTGAAAAACTTGTTTTAGTATTTAACTCAGGTTTGACCCCGAAGCTATTATAATCTGGAAAACTGGATATAAATTAAGTTATAAATATAAGGGCCCGGTTATAGCGATCAGGAAAACGTATTAGGAAAAAATTTTCTTTTGGATAATTTAATGTGTTAATTTACAATTTGAATAGTAAAAATTTTTTTTTTGAAAAATCACTTAAATTAGTTTTTTTTCCCAAACAATATTTTATTGGGGAAATATTTTTTTCTTAAAAAAACATTTATTAATTTTCCTGATGAAAATTATTTTAAATGATTCCTCATATCGTATGAGTTAGGTTTTCGAGGTATTCTAGCCTCAATATCCAAAAATACGGTTTTCGATATTTTTTAAGGTCTTTTAAACGAATGTAAGTTTATATATTTCGAAAAAAAAGAAAGATTGATATTTTAGATTCCGTAATGATTTTTTTTGAGAAAAATTTTTGCGTCAGGTAAACCTCTAACAAACTGAAAAAAACGTATTTTGTTCACTTTAAGGCTATGATGGAACAATTTTGAGCTCGCGGTCCAATTCAGACACAAAAATCCTTCAAAAAGTCAGCCTGCTTCGAAATAAAAAAATTTGTGTAATCAAATTTAAAACATTTCCTTAATTGTTGGCTTGCCGTACGAAGATGTAAAATAAAAAAAAAAAACAATTGCCGGTCGTTTGATCCCCTGTAACTGGCCTAGCATTAAAATTATCATAATGAATTTATCGTAATATAAAATGAATGCAAAAATGCAGCCTTTAACAATTATTTTATTTTCTTTGAGTTTCTAAGTCTATCTTTTCTCACTGGACTATAAGTCGTTTTCGAGTTGACAATTGAATGTGCCTATAAAGGCAAAATAACGCTGTTTTGCATTTACATACATACCCTATCTACCAAGCACGGGCTCCAGGCAATAATTGAATCGTCTAACTTGTGTGTTGGGGTCTGTTGGTATATCTGGTTTTACATAAATGATGAGTTTTATTTTATTCACGCATAATAAATGTATGGCTCTCCTACAATCGACTTTAATCGTTAGCGATGGTGTAGTAAGTCATCAATATCTATTGATTAAGTTGTCCAAACGGCATCTTTTGTGTGCGAAAGTATGTCCTCGATTAGCCATATTTTTGCATTCACTTCTGTCATTCGCAAGGATTTGTTTGCCAGTCTTGCAGAAGTGTCACTTTTGTTGTTGCGTTTTTTTTTTTTTTTTGAAAAAGTTGAATTTGTAATCAGCTTGAGAACAACCTGAACGTGTTTCACACAAGAGTGATGGTTGTGATTCCCTCCTTTCTTCGTAAAGCTTCTCAATTTTGTTTTACTATTTTTTTTTTCCTCAACAAAGCATGCAACATTGATTAATGGGAATCACTAGGTCTTCTCAAATAGAAACCGATCGCTGACAACGAACGACAGGAAAAGTTGTAGAAAAAGGAATACACATCTGTTGGTAAGATTGTAAGAGAATGTCGAAGGCATAGAAAAACCTTAACTGAAAATTTTGTTATTAAATTATTACTTATGAATAGAGGAGAGCTATACCTACACAACCATATAGCCGAGTGGACAAGACAGCTGGATGGACAGATACATTCGCGCCGCGCCGCACAGTGGTTCGGTTTGTATGGGAGAGCGGAAAAAAGTCTGTTTTATCTGAACGGTTCAACGGATTTAAATGAAATTTGGCAAACATGTTTATATTAGTCTTATACATATTTGATCAAAATTTGGTTGAAAAAAAATAATTAGAAACAAAGTTATTGACATTTTTATAAAATTTGACGGTTTTGATGTTATATTTAAATAAAAGTTTTTTTTAGTAAAATCTTAACTTTTTATTTTGAATAAAATATTATTATTAATTAATATATATATTATAAAATTAAATAAATAAATAGATAAATACATAAACAAAAATAAATAAAAAACAATTATGAAGTAGTAATTTTATAACGCTAGAATGAGGTTTTTAGCGTCTGCGCTGATTGGAAGTATTTTCTTTTTTGCCTGTGGCCTTAAACCTGTTATTATTGGATCTGAGGATATGAGTATATGATGCATCACATCTTCATTCGTCGCAATTCGGCTGCATTTTCTCCGAATGAAACCTGCGGTAGGCTTTATAATCCTTATTTCGGCATTCTTGGGCTTCCTCGGAGAGCGATCCAACAGGAAATGCACAGCTTTTAATTATTTCTTCTCCATGAAATGAGAAATAAAACGTTTCTTTAATTCTGACAGCACAGTTTCTATTTGCTCAGAAATTAAGTTGGGGTATTTCATTTATCATGACCATTAGTAATAAGTTCACTACACAACACCGAATAAGGAATTTCGATTGAATCCATTTTAATGTATTGAATTCACTATATATGTTTGTTATTATATTTCACTTCACTTTCACTTTTTGGTTGACCAAAGAGTAAACATTTTTCTTACACACCTTGCACAAATGCTCAATAAATCAATGCTGACTTTTTTTTCATTAATCCTTTATATATATAGATTTAAGTAAGAGATTTTATTCTAATAAGCCATTACTAATCCTTACAGGTAATAAAAAATTACGCAATACAGAACAAAAACAAAGCAATAAAACTTTAAAAAGAACACCTTTTTTATTTTTACCTGCCCTACTTTTAGGGAAAAATAAAAAAAAAATAAAAGATTATCCCTAATCCTTTTCTTTATTTTGTATTAAGCTCTATCATATAATTCAAAATATCATAAAACTATATTATTTTTCGTGTGTTGCTTTCAAGAAAATTGAGTTGAAAGTTGAAAAATTTTCCAGGCAGAAATAAATGGTTTCGCAAAAATCGAAATTCTCAGCCCTGGGTCAATGTATTAATTTTGTTTTATTTTTAAAATAAAGTTTGACATTTTTCCTTAAAATAATGGGCTTAACCAGTTCATTCTGACAATTAATACCGAAGTAATCAAATTTTTTGGTAAACACCACCGTCAAGACGGAGTTTTTTGAAATCCAATTAAGCGAAACATTTTTGAGCATAACTTCCACATCTGCACGTATCTGCAGCTGATTTTTTCTGTGCTTTAACATGAATGTATGGAGCATATGGTGGCATACTTACTTTTTTGGTATCTTTTGGAGCTGTTTTTTTAAATCAAAAAGTTTTAAAAAAAAGCATTTTTTCTAAGTACTTAAGCTTCAGGCTGCTTATAGAAGGTATCTTTTATAAATAATTAATATTTTTTTTTATTTTTAGATGATCGAAAATAGACCAATTAAATTATTAAAGAAGCTAGAGAATTTACCTACAGGAACTTCGGAAAAAAACATCTCAAAATTTGTTGAAAATACGGTTCGCGATTTGAGTAAAATTATTTTTCAACTTTGAGGGCTTGTAAATCAGTACATACAATATATATGTTAAAAAATACTTTTAAATCATACCCTCGGATTATCTAAGAGTACTTAAACATAAAGTTTAAAACGATAGACATGACTTTTTCAAAAGACTTTTTTCCGCTCTCGCACCACTGTGCGCCGTGTGTGGATACCACGTGCCGATGAAAGTAATTTGTCTTCGTCTTTGATATCGATGTGCTTTTATTGATTTGTCTGTGCGCGCCGCCGCTGCTGCTGCTGAACTGTGGACCCACCGTAGGCTAAAAGTCGAAAAATTAGTTTTTGTTAAAAACCTTTTTAATTATAGCTGAAGGAAACCCAAATAAAATATAAACTAGCTGGCCCGCCTTGTCATCGCACGGATAGACGAATCTATAAGTTTTTTTTTAATGTGCCAATCAGAAAATGTGAAGAACTGAAAATTCATAATATAATTTTATTTGTACATCTTTTACAAATTTTAAATAATAATTGTTGATTTCCAAAAAAAATTCAGACAAGAGTTTGTGTTCGTGATATCTTAGCTTCAAAATTTCAAATTTCTAGGGACAGTTCATAAGTACTAAACTTACTAAACTCAAATATAGGAAAACTGGGCAAGGAAGTAGGGAGATTTTCAAAAAAATGCTACGTCATACTTTAACTTCAAGTGAAATTAAAAACAAATTTTAAGACTCCATTCTTATGTTAAAGATAACATTCTTTTACTTTCTTGGAATATGTCTAAGGATGAAACTTAAATACATGAAAAGTAGGCGTGGAAAAAATATACATGTTATTCCTTAGGTTTTTGAGAGCTCAACTACAAAAATATTAGGTTTCTAGTGACGTTGTGAAAAAAACCCAAATTTGAGAAAAGAGGGCGTGGCAAAGTGTGGATTTTCAACAAAATTTAAATACATACTATTATACTTTGTTTTTTTTTTTGTTTTGCTCAGTTACAAAATTTCAGATTTCTATCCAACAGAGCCTACTATAGTCTGTCAAAGCTCTTCAAATCCAGAAATCTCACCATAACTTCAAAACTGCTGCTGTACAGGACCATGGTCCTGCCAGTACTCATATATGGATCCGAGACTTGGGTGCTTAGCAAAAGGCACTCCGACCTTTTAGCCGCGTTCGAAAGAAAGGTCTTAAGGAGAATTGTTGGCCCCATATGTGAGGAAGGACGATTCCGGAGACGGTACAATCATGAGTTGTACGCAATCTACCTTGAAGCAGATATCGTGACAAAAATTAAGCTCGGTAGACTCCGGTGGGCAGGGCACCTAGCTCGCATGAGCGAAGATGAACCTGCTCGGAAAGTTCTTTGTGGTACATTCTATGGTAGACGACAGCGTGGTAGACCATGCTTGCGCTGGAGAGATGGGGTAGACCAGGACGCCCGGAGCCTTGGGGTGCGCAACTGGATGGCGGCGGCTCGAGACCGGGATGGGTGGAGAGACTTGTTGAAGGAGGCCAGGACCGGACCCCGGTTGTCGAGCCGACGATGATGATGATGATTGTAGGCTTGGCAGTGGGTGAATTTCAAAACAAATTACATATTTATACCTATTATGTTTTATGTTAAAGAGCGCTTATTCAAAAAATTTTAGCTTGTATGGTTGTTAAATAAGGAGGAAAGTCAAATATAATAAAATAATAAAAGTGGACATGGCAGTGGGCGGCTTTTACTAGAACCACGTCAAAGACCGTGGAAATGGATCAGAACAAAAAGAATTATAGGCAAATCCATTGTTCGAATCGTTAGTTATAGTCGTGAGTTCATACAAACATTTCATCATGGAAAAAAGTCCTTTCAGTTTTTCCCGAATTTTCCAGACAATTTTTCCAGTTTTTCTTTCCCCACAAACTTTATTGGTGCCGATATTTTAAGATTTTCGTCTGAAAAGGGATCGTCATGTCATTTCTATTCCATTTCATTTCAATTTTAGAACACTAAGGCTTAAGTTAAACTCGAGTTAACTCAACAAATTTGGTGATTAACTCAACCGGTGTCATAGATGATTTGTATCCTCTCAGTTTGTTCTGCATGCATCCTCTACTGAGAAACTGCTTCTTGAAATAGTTATATATATAATTCACAGTTAGCTTCAACTCTAGTTTAACTCATTACTGACAAACTGTAACTAAAAGTATTTGCTATTGCATTTCGAAGTAGGTACAGCAAAAAAAACGAGTGAAAAACCCCTAAAAAGTAGGTGTGGCAAAAAAACATTGTTTAATTCTTAGACACTGTTGTTATATTACCTTTTTTTAAGTTGCCTTGTCAGTGCGCGAACATTTTTTGTGATTCTTCACGCCCATTCTTAATCATAGCTTAAAAATTCAAAATTGAATGATTTTGTTTGGTTTTAATTTAATTTAGACCGCTTCTCCGTACACCGCTTCTCCGTACACTGTCCGCTCCCGTCATGGCATCGCTTGCTGTCTGTGGCAGTCGGATGACATAGACAAATGCAGCTTGTGTACATACATATATTGAATTTACTGTTGAAATAAAATAACTAATCACGAGTTTTGGGAGTAAAGAAAATAACTTTATATGAAAGGA
The DNA here is from genome assembly GCA_932273885.2 of Leucozona laternaria. NCBI lineage: Eukaryota > Metazoa > Arthropoda > Insecta > Diptera > Syrphidae > Leucozona > Leucozona laternaria. The sequence goes on from OW026366.1 coordinate 58,358,237, forward strand.
CAATACTTTTGATTGTGAAACTCATGAATCGTAAAACGAATAAAAGGCGTGAAGTTGTGGTTAGTGCTGCAAATTGTTAAAGCATGCATTCAACAATAATTTTTTGTATCTCAATTACTGTTTTAGTTCACCAATCAAGGGCACCAAGTACACATCGCCGATTCGGAAACCCACACAAGTCAACAAATGAAATTTTCGAGTTAACGCAGTTATGAGCATTAAAAAACTATCCGTTAGGGAAACATAAGACTCTTACTTCAATCCGTGGAAGTAACATATTATACATATTACATATTTATATTCAACTTAAATGCAACTGTCATGTAAGCTTAAAGATAAAACTTAAATATTTAAGTTTGGTGTCATCAAATGTGCCTTCGAGAAATTCCAAGTTTCATTATTTGTCTGTAAAGCATACAGATCGCGATTAATTTAAGCCCCCATTTGTCTCTCCAAAACATCAGCTTGAACCCTAGCAAATATTTTGACATGAAAGCGTTGTGGAGAATATGTCACAGAAGACAGCTGTTCTCTGAGAAAAAATTATATTCAACCATTTCAGAGAATTTGTTTCCATAATTTCAAGAGAATTTAATCAAATAAAATGGACCCTTTTCTTTAACTGAGATAAATCGTTTGTTTCGAAATATTCCTCCATTTCTATTTTTACAAAGTTCACATTTCACACAAAATTCAAGAATTATAGAATCTGTACAAATTTAGCTCGTGAATTATTATTTCGTGCGCTAAATTTTGACAGATAGTCAAGTACAATAAGCAAGTACATTAAGCTGAATCTGCGTACCACTCGGCTAAATTTTAACTTGGTTAAATTTTGGAGAGAATTTTGTTTGAAAACGAAAATTAAGCGCGATCTGCGTACTAGGCTTAACTGGAAATGAGATATTTTAAGTTGTGTCGACTTTTTTCTTTTAATTTGAAGTTTGGAAAAAATTCTTTTAAATCTGAAGTGATAAACTGTATCATAAGTTTGGTTTTTGTTTTCTTAACTTTTTCAAAATTCAAAATACTTCTGACCTCTGAGATGAGAAGTAGATATCTCCGAAATATTCTCCAATAACATTTAACTGCTACGAATAATATATGGTCATATTCATACATCTGCTACTAACGGGTGATTTTTTAAGAGGTTTAGAACTTTTTTTAAAAAAAAAACACAAATAATTCGAAAAAATGAATGAAATATTTATTTGAATCGATAGTTTGAACCTTGCAATTTAATGTTTAAAGATAATTTCATGCAAATGTTGACCGCGGCTGCGTCTCAGGTAGCCCATCCGCTGAGTCCAATTTTGGCATACTCTTTCACACATATCGGCCGGTATCTCACGAATGAATGCATGGATGTTGGCTTCCAGTGCGTCAATCGAAGCGGGCTTGTCCCTATAGACATTAGCCTTGACATACCCCCACAAAAAATAATCTAATGGTGTCAAATCGCACGATATAGGCGGCCAATTGACCGGCCCGAAACGTGAAATTAACTGTTCACCAAACTCGCCTCGCAATTGCGCCATTGTTTCGCGTGCTGTGTGGCATGTGGCACCGTCTTGTTGAAACCACATATCATGCAAGTCAAGAACTTCCATTTCGGGCAAAAAAAAGTTTGTTATCATCGCTCGGTAGCGTTCACCATTGACAGTAACGCTGCGATTCGCATCATCTTTGAAGAAATATGGCCCAATAATGCCACCGGCCCATAAACCGCACCAAACAGTGGCTTTTTCGGGATGCATTGGTAGCTGTTGCAATGCTTCTGGCTGATCTTCACTCCAAATGCGGCAATTTTGCTTATTTACGTACCCATTCAACCAAAAATGAGCCTCATCGCTGAACACAAGCAGCGCGCGATGAACATTTCGAACCGAGCACGAATTTTGATAATAAAATTCAATAATTTGCAAGCGTTGTTCATTTGTAAGACGATCCATGGTTAAATTGCAAACCAAACTGAAGCTGTTTGACAGTGACACAAGGTACTAAACACACGTCAGCTGTCAAAATCAGTGTTGCCAAAACCAAACCAGCTTAAAAATCACCCATTACAATAGTTACTTCACCAAAAATCTTTTCCAACTAGAACGCATAATTAACATTTCTAAATGCAACACCTTTCGATTTTCTACTTCATAGTTTTTATCACTTTACTTCACACCAATTTAGCGACATATAAAACAAAGTGAAAAAAAATTACACGATCACTTTAGCCCAGTTACTTACATGTTTATCCAAAACTTATGCATGTAGCTAGAGATGTACTCAGTATACTGCACAATGTTGTAGCAAATCAAATCTTTTCGACTCTACTAAGCTGGAATGGACGAGCTGTGAGAACTGAAGAGATGCAGAAGCCTTTCACATTCTTACAATAAGCCATAGCTTAGCTTTGTATCATTGTGTGGGATTTTTTGTGTGACCAGATTGCTAGATCTTCAGGTTCTTTGGAATCAAAAATTTGGTTGTAGGTATGTTTTAGGGCACAGAAAAATATAGAAATATCGAAACCACTTACCAGCACAGTACATATGCAAAGCGAAACGCCACCGCAGCGCAACCGCGCCGCCGCCTTTCTTTTGAGTGTGCATATTTTCATGTCTCCTTCGTTACTCAAGTAACACAGCAGATTTGTGCATTAGTTAATACATATACAAATTTAGTGAAAGGAGTGAAAAGACACTTTGTAATTTTTCTTTCCAAAAAATAAATCAGCAAAAATAAAATGATGGGAAATATAAACCCAAACCTTCCCAGACTGGTTGCATGACATGCATTCATGAGATGTGTTGATAACACAACAATTATTATTTGGTGAAAAAAAACTGGTGTCTTCAAATATTTTGTATAACTTAGAGCACACCCACATGCGTAACTTGTTATGAAAAGGACGAAATGTCAAAAGTCACACAACTTTAATTAAAGTATTATTATGCCCTAGAAGAAACGGAGTTACAAAGAGAATATATGTATATACCGTTAAGCAAAGTGTGTAAATAAATAATTTTCTCAGCAGATTGTTCAATCATCAGTTCAACTTTCAAGAATCCAAGCAATAAAGTAACTGGGCTCTAACAATCATATCGAATTATTCAACCAAAAGAGCTATCAGTCAGTTTTACTCGCGCAGGCAAAGAGTCCACAATATACTTTTGAGTTTTGACCCACTTGGATGGATTAAGTCCACAAATCAAAAAACTTTCTAAATGACATTAACAAACGATTTTTTTTGTTATATTAAGGGCCTGTTTCATAATGTTCTTATTAGTTATCCGACATCCAGAAAATACTCAAAAATAGGCCACTCTGCAATCATCTTTATGTAGGGGAAGTGGGGTGGTAGTGTTTTCCCGCTTTTTAAACTATTAAAACAAGTTATTTAAGGACAATAAAGTCTTTATTTTGATAACTTAAAAAAAAAAAAACGGTTTTGCCCAAAAACGACTAAAATAATTGTAACTTTTTGACTTCTTTAACAAACTACATTATCTTCACAGACATGAAGCGTCATTCAATTTGCCACGTTTTATCATTAAAAGTATTGCCATTGAATTATTTGTTTCATACAAAATAGTACAAAAACGGTTTTGCCTCAATGTGCGGTTTTGCCCTCACTTCCCCTAAGTATAAGAAATACTGTCTGAAAAGTTCATTGCGAAACCGTTTGCGCATAAAAAGTTATTCACGCTCAAATGTCGAAATTATCGGCTTTTCTCATAACTTGACTTGAATTGTAAAAATTTTTATTTTCGACATTTCACCATTTTGAAGTACATATGTAGCAATATCTTGTTACTTTCGATCTCTCGAATGGAAAAAAAATGTTAAGAACAACCTTTTTTTTTGCAGGATAACCGTTAAGGATTTATATCTTCGTGAAAAACTATCATTTTCGCCATTTTACTTTTATTTTTGAAATGGCGATATCTTTTTAGCGATCTGTTGGAGAAAAAAAGTGTAAAAACCTTTTTTTGTGTATTCTAAAACTCCCAAGAACCTTAACATAACGTACATGTGCGGCTACTTTTTCAATTTTTGTCCTTAATCTATTAATCTAGAAAGCAAAAACTTCCTTCTAAAATTTGAAATTTCTCTCTAATGCCATGTACATTTCCTATGAATCTACCCATTGACATGCCTCCTTTTCTTATATTTGGAATGTTGTCCTAATTCTGTTACTTTTGAAAGCTGAAATTTTTGTAAATAAGCCCTTTAGAAACTTAAGCACCGAATGGCTTTCTTTTTTTATATTTGGTGCATTCTTCTAATTCTTTTTTTTCTATAATCTGGTGGTTTCAACCTTTGTTGTGCTGCGTTCCTGCAGCATCGTAGAAGTTTCCGAAGCTGTCTTCTGTTGATATTCTAAAGGCTGGGTCCATTATAGATAGAACTTGGGGATATGAGTTGTCTGTGGCTGGGTTACCTGAAATGAAATTAATAAAAGGGCTGGGATGGTATTTTTCTCAGCATTTTGGTGCTAAGGTTATGTAGTTGTAAATCGGGACACTTTTAGATGCTTCGTAAAGCCTTGGGTTACTACATATACCTAATAGCGAAGGGTGTTTGGTTTTCTGTAAAGAGAAGTGCAATAGCGTAGAACTTTCCGCTCGAATATTTGCATTTTTTTTTTCATGTAAGTTGGGCTTACTGAGTACCATATAGGAAAGCAATCTATATGGGACGAATGAGTTGCTTGTATAGCAGAAGTTTCGTCCTGGTTTGGAGACCGCCTCCTACTTTCATAAGAGGTCGGAGGAGAGATCAGGCATAGTTTGCCTTACGGAGGGTGAATTTAACGTGTTGGTTAAATTTTACCCTTTCGAACAAGTGAACCCCGAGGTATTTAACACTTGGTTAGTTGGTTGGTCGTAAGTGTATAAGTAAGGTCGAAATCAGAGATGAAAATTGATACTAGATTATATTTGAAGAACAGATTATTTGGAGAAGTCTCCACTCTTTTTTTCCCTTGGCCATTAATTGCGCGGGAATGATATTTGAGTTTTGTTTGTTTTTTCTTTTTTCGATCATAACAGCATGACTTTCGCTGATTTTTTTATTTGCAATTGTTGAAATTCTCCATGGTTATTTGTCGGCATTGCATTGGTTTCTTTTTCGTTTTGCATCAAGCGGCGTACCAGGATTTCTAAGAACTAAGTCCCTTAGTGGGATTATTTCCAACAGACTTATTTCCTTGCATTTAACTAATTTCTTTTACTAATCACTGCCATTCGAAGCCAATATTGAGTGAATTTTTGTATTCCTTTTTCTTTTTCATTTCTCCTAATCGAAAAACGAATTATATCAATACAATTTAAATCCCATGTTCTATACAAAAAGTGGTTTCTACACCGTCACAAACAAAAATGTATATAATTTGCATAATATGCATCATATTATGATGATGTCTTATCAAAATACCAAGGAAATAACTATAAAAATCAAACAAGTTTTTTAATGTTGCTTCGGTTTTAACGCTTAATAATTAACTGTAGTTGCTGGCGATAAATCCAACACTTTCTTGTGAAGATGAAGATGCAGCTGCCATAAAACTAGCTTCAAATTTTGAGGGCGGACTCTATGTAAACATCAACAGCAGTTTATACAATCACTGAAAGAGACAGGTTAAACGAACAAAAACTTACTGGGTGCCTGCCCAGCCCATCCCAAATCCGTGCAAACCCATAAGACCATAACGCCTGATATATAAACATTGAACACAAAAACAATAAGTGATATTTTATGTACTTCAGCGGCACCGGAAGAGCCTTAAGTTCTTTTGCGGTTTTGATGGTGGCAACGGTGCGACCAGTAACAAAAAATTAAGGTTAACGGTAAAATACTTTTAGTCGATGACACACCTGATTGCATTACATAGTGCACAACTCAAAATTTCACCGTCCGGCCGTAGCGGTTACACGATCAACCAACCAGCCGGCTCGGAGCATTTATTTGATTTGAAGGTTCCTCCATTTATAGAGATTCGTCCGATTCTTTTCACTTGACTTGTTGTTCATTTCATTTCCTCGCTGTTACCCCTTATACCTATAAATACTTGATTTTTGTCTTTTCAATTTGGCACCTGTGCAGTGAACTTTTCAGTTACCACAGCACAGATATACAAAAGCATATACTTAAATATAAACAAAAACGAGGGTCATGGTTACGAATGAATAGATACCACTTTTTTTGTTTCTATTTAAGATACATTTCCGAAGATGTTCCAAAGATACAATCTATTGCGCGCCTGTACGAACGTATACAGTGAATGGACTTTCACTTGAATTGTCATATTGATATGTTTAACATGTGTCGAATTTTGACAAGTACATCTGCGAGCGATGGAAGTTTGAGTAGGTATACAACTTTAACTCACTTCTCACATTACAAGACATCCTTTGTAAACAATATCTGTTAAGACACGAATAATGTTTATATATTTAATGACAACTCACTGCAAAAATCTTTAACCGGTTAATTTAGCCGCTAAAGATGTAAATTTAATTGTTTAATGTAAACAAAATGTAATCTTAATTTGCCGTTTGCGTCGTTGTACGCATTATTTTCTGATGAGACGTGAAGTTTACTTTAAAACATCCTTCACAAAATAAAATTATAGTGGAGTTAAAAAAATACGGATCGTTTCCAAAAAACACACCTAGAACTCTACGGATCGTTTGTCGAAGTCTCGATTTTTCTAAGTAACCAAATTGCTAACTGGTTTCATGGCGAGTATATACGAATAGCTTCAAAGTCTGGGAAGTGACTGTAAGATAACCTGCCTGTCCAATCAGGGCTTTACTTACATATAAATATACAAATAGAGATATAGATCATACATAGAAATGCCTGTTACTTTATTACAAGATACATAATATACATATAGCGTCCGAACTATGTGCTTTGATCGCTCCTGAACTCAAAACCCACATTTGATTGATTAAAAAAATTTTCTCAATTGGGTAGGATCGGTGGTGTTTTATTAGATTATCGAATGTCATTTCAGTAAAGCAGTAATTGATATTGATTATTAATAGGCGTTAATTAATGAATAGGCGTTAATTAATGAAGCAAATTTGTGATACAGCAAAAGTGGTGACGGAGATTCTAGCTTTAGAATGTTATTTGCCACCGACTAAAATTGATGGATTTTGCTGTAGAACTATGAAGTTAGTGGATCTTATTGGAACCAAATCCCTTTTTCTTATCAAAAAAACATAATATCGCCCCTACCATCTGCCCTGTTACATTAAGCGTTGTACCACCACCGTCAATTTTTCAGATTAGATTTGAAGCAACAAAAATTAAGCAGTTTTAGTTTTTCTTTAAATTAAAAAAAAATATACATAGCTAGTTTGCTCTATTTTGCCATAATCATTAATAATCCAAATGGATGATTGCATCCCATGAACTTGCTCTTGTTATATGTGTGGCCTTATATCTTGAATCCGGCTGGGTGGATTTCTATAATTTTTTTTTAAATGAAGGCACCATTTGTAGATGGTTTAGAAAAAAAAAATTGAAATTCCGTCAAGCCGAAGTATTTGTAGCCGCAAAAGTCCACTTTGTTGCTTATTTTGTATACAAAAGTAATTTAGATGTGATTTTATGGCTGAAATAAATTATTTTAAATTTCAGTTGAAGAAAAAATGAAATATATTTCTTTCAAAAGTTTTGGAGACAGTATAGTCAAGTTTTCGGTGTCGGCCCGGTTTTTCAGTGGTGATCTAAACCAGTTTACTAACTCTGGACATTAATTAACCTACAGTTAACTCAAAAAGCTGTTTTTAAATGGAAAGTATGCGGATTGACTTAACAAACTCTGTTAAACAAGTCCAGAGTTAACTCACTAAATTAGCTCGGGTTTAACTTTAATCTCGAATTGAAAACCTCCGCCTAAATGTCTAAATAAAGTTTTGTTCTGCAAAGTAAAACTGATAAATGTCTTTGAATTTTTCGATTTCGTATTTCCTATTCAGCAAATGTATAGGGCGAGGGTTAACTAATTTAAAACCAATAAGTAAGAAGATTGGACTTAAATGATCATATTTTTACAAACAGCCATTCATAACGTGAAATAGGTTAAAACCTAGAAAAGAATATTTCGATTAAAAAAGGTAGCTTAAATATTTATTTATTTTTTTAAATAATTTTTGGCAAAGTTTAGGTTTGTTTTACCCGGGCGAAGCCGGGCGGACCAGCTAGTAGGTATAGTAATATATTCAAAAAAAAATGTTTTATAAAAGTGAAAATTGATTTTTTGCTTTGATTTATTACTTGGTAATATTGTTTTAACTATTTAGAAGCACCGCATTGCAAAACTGTAATAAAACCGGTTTAGCCGTTAAAAAGATATATCTAATTACTAACTAACTAACTAACTGATAAACAAAATCCTAATTCCGTGTGCGATTTTTTTTAGCAAAAATCAGAAGATCAGTATTATTTCAATTGCTTTAGAATAAAGATATTACCACTCTTATAATAAACGGCGAATAACTACGTGATAGAATTTACACATCTGTCAAATTGCAATTCATATTAATAAACTTGGAATAGGCTGTGCATGTGATAGCGAGCGGATAACTTTAACTCGCCAAATTTGGAGTTTAAATGGTAGAACTGTTTACTATACTACAATCATAATTTTCATAAATCAGTTCATCTATGAATTATTGCTACATTTTGATGAAGTGCTGCAGTGCTTCTAGTTATACAAACTGGAAAGATATCATTAAGCAAAAATATGTTTTTTTTGAAAAGCGGACAATTTCCCTATCTGTGTGCCAGCTAACACGTATGTTAAAAAGGGGTAGTGTTTTTTTTTTTGTATTAACATATACGAAGTTTAATCAAAATCGGTATATTAGTTTTTGAGAAAATTTGAAAAAAAAAACAACCGTGTGACAGCTTCCGGTTCGAGATGAGCTATAATAAAAATTCATAATTCTTCAAAAAGGCTTTGGATCTTTCAAGATTTTCTTTATATAGAAATGCTTGCAAAATTTAAAAAAGGAAAATCACCCCTCGGCCCTCAGTTTGACCTCATTAGTTTCATAGCAACATCACTTCTGCTTACACAAACAAAAAAATAAACCCACGCATACAAAAAATGACGTTCGCTCTATTTGAATGGGTTCAACGTTTAAGAAAGACTCCCTCTGATGGATATGTGGGAAAAGAAAAATACTCGCAGTTCCATGTTGACGACTGCCAATCTAATTAATTTGATGGGAAAATGCATTGCAACAAACTTACAAAAGATTGTTGAATGCAGCATATAAAATTCCATGGGGTTCAATTTTATGTACCTGTGAAGACTGGAATCCGTTTGTATACTTTAAGTATACCTAACCTATACTATAGACGAAATAGTTTCTTCTTTCCACATTTTCTTAATTAATTTTTTGTTTTTAGTTTTCTCACTTATAACAGTTATATTTTTATTTTTCTTTACAGGTAAGTCATGCTTTTGCAAATTGTATTCCAAATCATTGAACAGATAAGTATAATAAAATGTATACGTTATATTTCTTGGCCCAGCATGCTTTGCAAATGTATTTCAGACAACAGCGTACTTCATTCAAAAATATATTATATCGATTTTATAACTTCCTCTTTATCGATTAATAGATTATCTACTTCTGCACAAAATGTATATACAGGGTGATTCGCATAAGGTGTGCCAAAAGGCTAGAACGTGTAGGTTGGGTCGAGACAAGAAAAAAACCGTATTGATTGGGGGTCTATTCCCCCCGTTTAGCCAAGAGTGGCAATTTTCTAAAAAAATGTCTTAAAACAAAAAAAAATTATTAAAAAACAACGGTTATACTAACAATGCCATGATACACCTTTTTGTAAAGCCTACTGTGTTTTTAAATAAAGTTGTTTTAGTGAATAGTTTTTGAAAACTTAATTTGCAAACTCAAAATTTTGAAAAAAAAAATTATTCAAAATTTTACGTTATTAATTAGTATTTTTGTCTTTAATATTCAATATTCTTATTAATTTTTAGTCAAAGACTAAAAACCAGATGCTTAAATCTCTTCTAGTTCTTTAGAAAATAAGAGAAATAAAATTCCCTTAATTTGACTCCAATACCTTAAGCTTCTCCTATTTCCACTACGTAGCTAGTAAAGTAGATTTGGTTATTTTAAATTTTCTCAAAAAGTACAAGACATTTAAGAATCCGGTTTTGACGATTTTCTTCTTGTCTCAACTCAACCTTATGCGACTCACCCTGTATATGTACATAAGGGTGTGTTATTTTTCAGTCACTTTTTTTATTCAGCTGCCTCCGATGATAAAATATACCTACTTCTTTTAACAAACAATTTTTTTCAAATTTGTATAAAGTTTTTGAAATTCTAAATTTTCTTTTATTTTCTTCTATTTCGTTGATTTTTGTTCAGTTATCCCTTAAAAGATCACATTCAAAAATGAACTAAAGAAAAAAAAAATAAGAACGAAAGAGTTCTCAAGTAAGAGGAAAATTAATTATAAAATCAAAATATTTTTCATTGAATTTGTTGATATACATTTTTGAGTGTGTTTTTTTTAAGATATCTAAGATAAAAAACAAAAATTCAAATCAGAAAAAAACTAAAGGACAGCTTCTGTATTTCGAAGGAAAAAAATAAAAGGTACAATTCCCATTTGAATTTTAAAGGAAAAAATTAGGGCCTCAGGGACACGGTTTATCAAATTATTTATTTATTTAGATGCTCTCCGATTATAAATTTGGGAAATAACGGACACCCTTACGTACATAATGTACATGTACTCATTCTTCTATGAGATTAATAGGTTTCAAGATGAACCCATCAAACTTGAACATAAATCTATATGTGTTCTCATTTAAGTACCCAAGTTCGTCCATGTGCAGTAAATACCTATAGATTAATTTGTAAATATACCTACTGCCAGCGGAAAATAAAGATAGGCGAAAAATATAATCGAACTTACGATTCTAATTGAGTCGATTAATTAGACTATTATTTTTACATTCCCAAAGAGTATTTTATATCTAATATATCATCCAACTTCGATGATCTTGATTCGAGTGAAATTTTTTAATTCGAAACCTGAAAACCTCGGATTATCAGGACCACATTAACAGAAAACCCCTTTGCCGTCTAAACGTTAATAGTAAGAGTGCCTACAGTTAGATCTATGTAATTAAATTGAGTTAATGAACTAGCATAAATCATTTAACTGACTTATTTCGCTCATAGATGTATTTATTAGTTACAAATAGTCACTTTTAAGTGTGCAGTTAAAAAGGTCGACTGGAAGTTATTAGATTTTGATAACTTTAGATAAGTGCTGATTTAAAAGAAAATCCGATCGGAAATAATGAGAACAAATCAAGTGAATCTTAAAATAATTGGTTTAATTAGCAGCAAGTAATTTAAATATAGAAATCAAAGTCTATGGCGCAAAATTTTAAACATTTAAAACTTACTCTAAATCAATTTTAAATTGGACGCCGACTCTAAAAATGAGTTTTAGAATGAGAGTCGACGCTTTGATAATTTTAAACGATATAAAGTATACTTTAACGCTAAAGCACTCGTCTAACTTTAAAAGCAGCAAAATGCTTCTCTATCTTTTTTAAAGTATACTTTATCCATTCAACGTTTGTAATTCCATAACAAAAATTTAAAGAAAACTGTTTGATGAAGATTTTAAGGATGTAAACCGACAATCACGAAAACTGTCTTAGCTTTAATTTGTGGTGCATGCACTCCCAGTAACCATTACCACGACAAAACAACACCATCTCCACCCCCCGATTCAATAGACTACGTTACCAAACAATATACAATACAAACTTGTATTCGGTCGACCACCCCAACAAAAAGAAAAAAAAAATGTGGTACATAGTGTTGGACTACCATATCGCGGCAAATTATTTTCTGCTCACAAAATCGCCCTTGATCTTAGCTGGAAAGGGGAAATAGCTATAGGGGAGTTAAAAAAAGAAGAAAAAATTACAAACAAATTTAATTTTCAAAGGGGACACCCGGATTTGAACCGGGGACCTCTCGATCTGCAGTCGAATGCTCTACCAAAAATCATAACAAAACCCTACAAATGCGCTTAAAACCCTACAAATGCGCTAAGAACACTTCATTAGTTAGAAGAGTTGTTTAAAGTGGTTAAAAATAAGAAAAGGTTAGACAAGGACTCGCAACTAAACGACTGCTTTAACTAGAGTTGGTTTCATTCCTTAAACGAGGACTGTTTAAAAATTTGCGCCTATATGTTTAAAAGCATTGCAATGTCAACCATATGCAACTTTGTCTTTTAGATAATTATGTAAAAGGTGTTTTTTTAAGCCAGTACATGATTTGATTTTGTACAAAACACGTGAAACCTTATTAAATAGCCATTAATTTGTGTTAAATCAAGAGAATACTTGCTGAAATTTGATTTTAAACACAACTTCGGGCATTTGCTCACCACCATGGTTACCGTTATGCGACTTTATTCGCATCCTATCTGTAAAAAACTGCCAGATCTAGATTAGTTGTTCTCTTTTTTGTAGACAAACAAAATTCGATCTTTCTTTCGAATATTTTATTTTAGTTCATAACAGCAAACAATGGCACCGCAGAACTTAGAGAATTTGGAAAAATTCATATCCATTTTGAAATGGACTGATTTTTTGTTATACTTTTAGCTTATAGGTACTTTTAATTTTCAATAGTTGTTATACCAAAAAGTCAGTAAATTTTCCCGTTGGCGAAGCGAACCTGAAAGCTTGCCAACGTATGAATTCGGATGAATTTTTCTTCTAAGATCGATAAATAGAGTGTGAAAATTTAGTTCGCCAAATCATTCGACTTCAAGCCAAAGTTCGATTTGTAAACCACAAAAGGGTTTTACTTATTTTTTTAATAAAAATTTGATGATAAAATACAATGGATAATAATTAAAGGTAAACAAATAAACGTATAATGTATTATCTATAAATATAAAAATAAGTTTGACTAAAGTTTCTTACCTTTATTGTCAATTAATTTAATAAAATAAATGATTTTTAACTATGGTCAATTTTTTAATAAAAAAAATCTAAACAAATTTTTTTAACTTTCCTTGCAAATAATACGGATTCCAATTGATTTTGTTATACCTACATACACATTATTTATGCTACAAAATTATCGTAATGCTACTTTTTTCACGTGACCCCTTTTTTGCAACATTTTTAAATTACTCAGCTGCAACACTGGCCATTAATTATAGCTCTCTAGCGATTACCGTTGACCGTAACACTCTTAAAGCCTCATTTTTTGAAAAAAAAAGAATATATGGTCCGATGACGATGAAATTCCGAAGCAAACGAGGGTCACTCGGCTTGGATTTTTGCACGAGCTGGATTTTGTTGCCCTCAAATCATAATCTTTGCGTAAAATTTTCCATAAAGTGGACGGGCAAAAAAATTCAAGCTGTTGTGAATGACGTTGAATCGATACATTTGTATCTTCTTCAACACTCTCCTGAACTGATCTTCAGTACGCACTCTTTTTAAATAAATATTGTGCGAAAACGGTCAACAATGCGGTGAATAGCGATTAAAGATTATTTTGGATGTAAAAAGGTACAAGTAATGTTGCTGAAGCGTGTGTCATCACGACAAAAATTGGAAATTGGACAATTAGTTTGACAGATATAACTGAAGCTACAAGTGGATTAAAAAAAACATCCATTGTAACCTTCAAAAAGTGAATTCACAAAAATATCACTATCATCTCAATTCTTTTATAAACGTGCTTATTGTAGATGTAGATCCCGTTGGTTTAAGGAAAAAACAGTAATTTTTTCAAATGTCGCCGGTAATTTTTTTGGTTTAATACTTAAGATGCCTGATTTCTAGAATGAGACATGAGAGTGTACACGTTAAAGGAGGCAATGCATTTTTAAAGTCCATTCGGATTCTATGAAGACATCATTTTTTGTGATTCGTGGCTTAACGATCCTTTCGGGGATTTGTTACGATGAATTCTGGACGTTTTGAAAAAATAGCTATTTTTCTCGTTTTTGAATTTGAACGAACACCAGACTTTACAATTTTGCTTAAAAATCACAATTTTGTCCGGAACATTCTTAAATCGAGGCAAGTAGTTGCTGTCATAGTAAGTATCATAGACTCAGTTGGAATGTCAGGGAACGAAAAATCGATCAGAGAATTTTGAAAGTACTAATAGAAAATTTTGTCATCTCTGACTGAAAATGAAAATATTATTTTACCTCTGGACTTGTATCGTCTTCTTCAAACTAAAATTCGATATAAAGATTCATATACGGCGCGCGGAAACGAAATAACATCGATTTTTTATAAATGGATGCTATAATCCGTTTTCTAAAAAAATACTCAAAATTTAAAAAAATATTTGAAAACAGCAGCAACACTTACAACAAAGTTTAATACCTTTAAAATACCAAAACCCTGTTATTTTATGTTGTTTTTAAATCAAGTTATTTCTATCAGTAGTTTTCGAAAAAAATAATTGAAATACAATTTTAAAATATACCTACTTATATGTATGGTGTTTTTTTTTTCATAATTGTGAAATTAGGTACTAAATTGTCCCTATTAATTCTTAATCAAACTGAAAACCCGATGGTTTTCGTGAAAATTGAAAATTGCGAAAACTACTTTTTTATTAGACTCTTATTTTTCGAGTATGTATTTGTAAACGAAGAATGAATCTCACAATTTATTAATAAAAATTGTGTGATATCGATAAGACTGATGTATCATTTTTATTGATTAACGTGAAATATCGGGCAGACACCGTAGTGGGCATCTTGAAGAGTTTGAATTCAAATTCGTCTTGTGCATTAATGAGTGGTTTTATTTTGTATTATGTATTTTCAGGGGAAGCCAGAGAAATTTATATAAAAATAGCCGCTATGAAGCTTCTAAAAAGTTAATGTTCTTAAATCCTTTCCATATAACACCTTAAGTGAATGAAATTTTACTTTTCACAACGGAACACTCCTTGTCAGTTTTATGCAGTTTCACATTTGGCATTGGCTGTTCCTTTAAACGTATAATTTGTTTGCTTTATTTAACGAACACCAAAATCTCACTGGTACAGTTTTTCTTTTCTTTTTAGAAATGCCTTAACATACTCCATACTTGGGCCTTGGCGTATTTTTTCTTGTAAAGTTTTTTTTATACAAAATCCAACAACGTGTGAAAAATCACTTGTGCTACAATTACACTCACAAAAGATTGAATCTTCATGCTTCTTCAACCTTACACCACCTGTGTGCGCAATCTAATTAATTCCCACTTTCAACAACAACAATGTTCTTAGATGAGTACCGCAAAATGCACAACTCTTTTTCCTCGATTAAACTATATGTATTTGAATAATCTACTGGGAATTGATTAAAGAAAAAGTAACAGCAATTCTTCGTTCTGCTTGCTCGCTGCTGCTGTTGCCTCCACAGAACGGAGTCATCAATTAGCAGCAAGCAAGAACAGCGAATGTTAGTCGCGGTCTGAAAAGAAGGACCGCACATAAAACCACTAGCTGACAGCAAGAAATAATTAAATTGCGCGGTTGTCTCGCGCTGGCGTTTCTCATCCTCATCACGAAAAATCTCATGGCAGCACAGACGCTCACTGAAACTGATGTGATTCAGATAAACTGTCTGCCATGCCAACTTCCTCAAGTTTGAAAACTTCGTATTTGGTTAATTTTGGTGTGTTGCTTGTTGTATAGCTGCTGGAAATTGTGCGGTTCCGAAAGTAGTAGCGGATCGTTAACTAAGTGTTTATGATCAGCAATTTAAATCCTATTTACTTAAAAATTTAAGCGCCATCAAATCCACTCTACTGATGTTCAAAAATCTCCGTAGTGTTATTTTATTATTTTCTTAGATAATTATGATGATTGTTATACCACTTGATAAATAGGGTTACCATTAATAAAAATCGGAAAGTTCGAAGCTTAAGCCAGAAACTCTTATTTTGATTCGTCACTCTTTTAGGCTTGTGCATAGTGCCTTAATAATAAGTTTAAAATTGTTTAAATTTAACAAGAAGTTAGTAAAGTAGCTTTTAATTAGAATATTTCGAAGTAGTATCATACTTACATACATATAGATAATATGTATCTAAACATTGAATGAAAAAGTAACCAATTCTTAAGCAAGCGCATGAGGAACTGTGAATGACAGAGAGTATATAGTTAGAAGCAATGGGAATGTTGTATTTTAAAAAAACAGTTTACCCCATGAGATGGCTTACACCCATAAAAATTAAATACAGATTTAAATTATTTTAAATCCAAACGTTAAATGCAATTGCATATTATCGACTCGTTAAATTCACATTAAATCAATTTTTTTAAATCCAATGGCGCAAAATTTTAGACGATTTAGTACGATGTTAAAGCATTTTTAGTATGATGCTAAGGTAAAAATAGGATTTTCCAGTTAGCATCGTATTATCTTTTTAATATTATATTACAGTTAAAATCAGCAATTGGCTATTTTATCTTTTTAGTATCATTCTAACTACATATATGTCACTTTGACAATGAGAAATGTGAAAAGGTACATTTGCCTACTTTTTTGCACGAAATATCACTGTTTCAGGCCCGTTGAGCTCGAGTTTCGTAAGAAAATAAACTGGTATGATATCAGTTAAAAAGTGCTTAAAACTAAGAACATTCTAACAAAGAGCTTTAAA
Source organism: Leucozona laternaria (assembly GCA_932273885.2). Lineage (NCBI taxonomy): Eukaryota > Metazoa > Arthropoda > Insecta > Diptera > Syrphidae > Leucozona > Leucozona laternaria. The sequence goes on from OW026366.1 coordinate 58,374,963, forward strand.
GTTTAAATTGTTATACTCTGTTCAACAAAAATTGGCAGTGCAGGCAAGATAGGACGTTTGCCTCTCATTCTGGCTACAGTGGATTGCAAAAATCTATCCTTCATTAAAGCTTTCACAGGGTTGTCGTAGTTTATACGATAATACTCATCATTAAAAACTTTTTCTTAAAGCTCGAAAATCAAAAGCACCTTAACAGAAACTCAAGGAAAAAAAGCTGAACGAATTACCAAATGGACACGGGTAACTCTGAATGCACATCAAGCAGCAGCCAATCGCCATTGGCCACAGCAATTCAGTGCACACTCGGATGTGCCTTGAATAGGACGTTGGGTCTGTGTCAGATGCTATTGGAAATCCACGGGCCGTCAAACACTTTTTGTGGAGGAGTTATTTCAATTTAATATGGTGCAAAAATATGGCACGCTACTGATTTTGAAAAAGCTTTCCCATAAGACGTGTACTGCCTATTTTTGTTGGATTTTAATCGAACTTAACATTACGATGATGGATGAATAAGTCCAAATATTCTTTTTTTGGATCATTTCATTTATGAATAAATTTATGATTTTTGTCAATACTTGTGAGTCGTGAAATGAGCTGGCCACCGGGGGTCCGCACTTGTGAATTCTTCAGCTGCATTACATGTCGTTTGCACATTAAGGCTGTGAAAGCCTTCCCGATTAATTCATTCATCAGAAAATAGCAATAGTTCAGTCGATAGCTCCAGTTTCTATTTTCCTACGAGTTGACAGAAATCGAATATGAATGTGAGCCGTTTGCTTAATTTTGTTGGCTACGTGCTTAACAGTTTTTTATTCTGTAGTGCATTCAAATCCAAAATCTTGTTTTATGCCCAGAACTGAAATCCAAGCCCACGCAGATACATATCTCAAAAGGAGATATGCCAATTTATAACAGTTATAACAGTTTTTCGCCATTAAAAGTGGGCGTGCGTTAACGCGCTTCGCACGACTTGAACAAAAAAAACTGGGTGCCTGAAATATATCCACCGGCGGAGGGCCCTGGCCCTACGGGGCCGCATAAATAGTACTTTTATAAGCCAACAGTTTTGGCTTATAAAATAATTGTCATATCTAGATTCACTTCCATCTCAAAAATATCTGCATCCTCTGCTCAGAGGCCAGTGTTCCTTGTGTCCCTTAAAAAGAATCAGAAAAATAATGCACATTTTCTCTTGAATATCTCGAACTCTAAAAATAAGAACTATAGTCAAAGCTATCTAGATAGGTAAACAAATCTTGATAATTATGTAGCTTTTACTATATTATTCTAGTTTAAGCCTAAAATTAAGCTACATGAATCTAGCGTTCTCTATTTTAAAATATTAAGCTGTTACTAGTTGGCTTAAGCTTATTTTTATTCACGCAAACCCAAGCTTTTACTTAAAAACTCAGGTTATTGCTCCGGACCCATTACAGTTGTATATTCCCAAACAATTTAGGAAAAATAAAATAAATAAGTTTTTAGAATCTAGTTATAAATTAGCAAATTTTAATAACCTTCTGGTGGAAAATTTGAAAAAAAAAATAATACAACGACTAAGATGCACGTAAGCGGATATGCGATTATTCTCACTTTGAGGCTTCAGTCTGTTTCTCTTAAAAAATAAAAATTCTAAGGCCGGGAAAGTGTGATACCTGTCCTAAGCTTATAACAGAGACGTGAAAATCCTGTCGTACCTACCTACTTATGTATCTTTATAGTAATGGTAACCCTATTTGTTTTGTTTTTGGTTCTCTCACCCTTTTTTTGGATTTGGGTTTTTTTTTGTTTGACTCATTGTTGGCGCCTCTTCGCTTGACTCTCCATTTGGATCTTTAAAAGACGGAAGCACCAGCACACAGTCCCATTCAAACGCTTAAAAGCTAATTTAACTGTACGATTGTTCACAGTAATTTGCTGCTGAATCCATGTAAGGTGCCCTTTGTTTCCGTTAAATAACAACCAGCCCATTGTGTTCAACGGAATATGTATAAAATAATACAATATGTTGGGTCTGCTTGTGACCAGGAGGTGGTGATGTTTAACTACTTTCTTTTAATGAGAATTATTTTAATTGAAAGTTCGTTGTGGTGGTTGTGATGACCATTGTGACTTTTGACTAGCGGTAATGATGTTTTAATAACCTCGAGTTGCCAGCCAGCTCAGAAATCCAATTTCTTGCTAAAACTATGGTAAACGAAAAAAAAAGATTAATCATGATCCAATAAAGTGGTCAAATTACGGATCAAAATTCATAATCATTTTTAAACTGTTGCTAAGGTAAACGTCAATTTAATTAAATTTCCTATATGACGAATTTTGACTGCTAGGTATGGGTTATTTTTTCAATACTTGAAGTTGAATAATTCAATTAACTTATATTTTGATAAACATACGAACAATTTCGATGAAAATTAGGAGCTATATTCGTTGATCCGTTTGATTTTAACATGAGATTAGCAAGAGACTACAAATTTGACACCTCGTGAGTCAACTATATAGCAACACTGACGGACTTTTTATACAAATTCTTTTAACTTTAATAAACATTTACAAACCATTATATTTACCTTTAATGGTTCGAATAGCACCCTAAATTTACTATTCATACATGCTTTCGGCAATTCTGTGTGTTGTTAATAACCCATTAAACGAACATGAATCCAAATAAAACACAGATACCTATTTTGTTGTTACGTGTAAAGCACATTCATTTTTGTTTTAGGTCTGGCAGCATTGCTGCATGCATATCAAAAAGAAATTTCATCTTCAACTTCTGCAACAATCAAATACCCTATGCATTTTGATCAATTGAAAATAAAAAAAAAATGGGTTGAAAGTATCGTTAAGAATTTTTATTGATTTATGGGTTAAATTGTTTTAATTTAACCTGAAGCCTGCATTTCAATTCAGTTTTGTTTCCCTGTGTCTTAATTAAGTTATCGATGTTATTTATTGTCTACAATTCTAGAATAAACAATGAAGGAACAAATTATTTACCAGGGCGATGACGTTGATTATAATTTAGCAATCTCGATATCTCAGTTAAATCTTTTATCGAAATAATTTTAGGTCTTATACTAATGAAATGACGATTGGTAACATTGAGGAAAATTAAGTCACGCATTATTTATGTAGGAGCATAATCATGGAGAGAAGACAAGTTTTTGTTAAAATTCATAGTAAAAAATGAAAAATTTGTTAGTTATGTGGTATTGTCCAGAGCCAGGGGGGGCAAGTGCCCCCAAGAAAAATAAATTATGTAAATATGAAAAACGTGAAAACGTAGTATGTATTAAATATAACCTTCAAAATCCTAAATTTGAACTTCTTGCAATAAGTAAAGTATGTTATTGATAATATCAGCTTGCAACGCTGTCATTTGATGTACAGGGTGATATGAACAAGATGCGATAAAAAGCTAGAGCCTTGGGCTAAAAAGAAATATATTCTGTACCGACCGCATTATAAATTATTTCAATAAAAAAACGCAGCTTTCGCAGTGGTTCTCTAAGTAAGAAGTATAACCATTTTCTTCTTTTTAAATGAGGAATAAAAAGAAAAAAAGTAATGTTTCAGGGGTTGCTTTAATTCAAACAGAATTTTGTAGTCCTATTTTTATAATTATGATTTAAACTTATCGAAAACCTTAAAAAATTAAAAACTTAACAAAATGTTGTTTTACATCAAATTGGTTTCTTGCGACCACTAAATTATGTACTTTTGGAAATATCTGGAAAAAAATTCATGCAGGCCGTTTTCGAAACCGTCATCTGCGTCAAAAAGCATTTGCAGAAAGGCACACGGCAAAAGTCTTCTGTTCGAAAAGGCAAATAACAATTGGCATTAGCTTTGTGTTCGATAATCCAGTTTGCCAAAGTCACATCTTCGAAAATATCATGTGTGTAGTGCAAAAAAAAAATAAAGAGACAGACATGGTGGTTTGAGAGATTGTTTACACACTTTCTTACAAAATCTGAATAGCTATTTAAAATTTTAGGATGCTTCTGTTCGAAAACATCAAATGCACTTGCCAAAAAAAAGCCATGTGTGCAAGCATGATGACTGCATACTTGACGATTGGAACTTCTGCGTCATTAATAATCATTTTCCGGTCAAATTGACTTTATGTTGACTTTTTCAAAAACGGCCATCTTCAAAACCAGGCGAACTTAATTCCTATAAAGAAGCATTAAATCAATCAAAAAAGGCAATCTTAGAACACCCTAATATTTACTATACGTCTATGTAAGTATGTATGTTCCAGGGTTGCCAGTTTAGGGGTTTTCCCCCTAGATTTAGGGGCTTTTTGTCGTTGGGGGTAATCTGGGGGGGGGGGGGGGGCTAGATGTTTGGGGGACATCTGGGGGGATTCATTTAGAGATAAAAGGTTGAGGAATCGTATGGGTATTGAAACAGCTGACAGTATTCTACGAGTTAGATATTCTTCACATTCTGGATGTCAGAATTTTACACCAACATCAACACAAGAAATGCTGAAAATTTTCACAAGTGAGAAGATGTATCAAACCGACCGACGGGCGACGCGAGAGCCAAAACGAAGATGACTTTAGTTCTGTTTCTTTACGTTTTGGGAAAAAGTTTGGGCTCGCGCTTTTGATGTTGTTGTTGTAATTTTTGACCAGAAATAAAAAGAAAAGAAACGCATTTGGGATGTTTCTGATTGGCATTTACCATTTTGGGCTCTTTGAAAGGAACCAGGAGATGTATTTATCGTAATATTTGTTTCCATTGCTTTATTTAATCAATTTATTTTTTTTTTGTTTTAATTTATTTATTTTTCAATGACCGTCTTATTTAGAATTAATCAAATTTAAAATTAAAAACAAAATTAAAAGCTGTGAATAAAAATAAAAACTTGAAAAAAAATTTAGGGGTTTTTGTTGATAAAATGTGGTAATCTGGGGGTTTCTAAAATTTTCTGGGGGGAGATTTTTTTTTCATCTGGCAACACTGGTATGTCCCTACAAACTTATGTATGTCCCTACGGTACTTAAAATACATAATTTGAAATTTAAATTTAGCACAACTTAAATAGTCATTGGAGCCCTTGGAACCCTGCTTATAAAGGGTAGGCCATCTGTTGGTTTTTTTTCAAAAAGGCTGTAAAAATCAGTGTTCGATATTTTTCAACGATTGTTGCTTTATTGAGAAGAGTTAACCTTCGGATAAACAATGAAATATTATTTAATTCAAATGACTGCCTTGGCTAGCTTGGAGTAGGTGATCCTGTCAACCCAATACATTTTCGATGGTTTCGGCCCCTAGATCACGAATAATTTTACCAATATTTTTTCATAACTGATGCCTCAAAAAAGGGCGAGTGATGCCGCCACTCCAAAAATCACACCAGTTGTAATATTCTCCATTGAGCGCACAGGACGAACATGGAAATATATTTGGTTTTCACAGCAGCTGCAGTGAGTTCATTATTTCGACCGAAATTTCTATTCAAAATTCGCGCTATTTCGGCAACGCAGCATCCTCCTTGCAATATTTTTGGGGGGTTGTTTTTTCGTCAGAGTGTAGCTTACATAATGTATCTGTCACCCAGACTGTAGACAACACCGTTGATTCAATCTATTGAATTCATTCACAGTACACCATCCTCCTGGCGAGCCCATCTAAGACTCGTACAGCTATGTGTTCAAGAGAACGGTATGGTGCACTGATTTTCTCTTCTTGTTGAACACTAAAGCTTAAAAGTTAAGTCGGGTGGTTCCCACTATAGGCAGTATAATAAGCCCAATTAATATACGGCATAGGACATTGCCTTTTTGAAACCAATCATTGATTTCCTACAGCACCCAACCACCCATCCTGCCTATAAAATATAATTATTTTCAGTTATTTTTTACAATTCTTTTCCAATTCAGACAATCTTATAAATCAAAGTTCATGCGTTAGCTATCTGCACAAAGATTTTCCCACACAGCTTGTCTTAGTAAACACAAAAAATTGATGTGTTTGCAAAACAAGAAAAGAAAGTTATTACCCTACCTTTCATATATGTATAGGTAAACTTAAATAAACATTTTTCGGGGTGTGTCTCAATAATCAAATTTCAATTAATAATTTCGTTCGAATCCAAATCGAACTCCTTAATCATCACCAACAACCAACTACCAGTCACCAAGTAAAAGGAAAAGCACATCTATACACAATTAACGATCATCAAACATATCTTTCATGACTGAAATTTCAATCCTTTTGGCTTGCAGTGTTTTTATTTTCATAAATTAATCCAGACTTATTCACTATACAGGGTGTTACCAGCTTCTTCCGACAAGCTTCCCTGGGGTGATTTGTCAGACGTTATTCGCACGTTTGGCCACTGATCAGTTAAAAAAAATAGACTCGAATTTAAAAACAATAGCAATATACGAGTATGTATTTGTATCGTATACTCATACTCTAGGTCAAAATTTCATAGCCCTGTAATTAAACTGTTGAGCATATTGTGAAAAATCGATTCGCGCAAATCTGGTCTGGGTCCGAACACTCCAGAGGTTTGTCGGTTAATTTTATGGCAGTGACTCTAGACATATTCCAATTTATAACAGTTTCGTTTATAAACGAACTGTTTTTGGGGCCCTGCAGGTCCTCCGCCGCCGCCAGTGGGCATACTTCGGTCACCCAGAGTTTTTTTTTGTCAAGTCGCCCCAGTTGCGTTAATAAGCGCTCACTTTTTATGGCGAAAAACTGTTACACCCGTTATAAATTGTCATTACTCTAGTCTCGTTCTTATTTTATTGATTCACCCTGTAAATTGATACAAAAAATCTAACGATTCCAATTTTCCAGATGTAAAGCCTCAAATTACCACCATAACTGTTTTATTGAAGCATTCATTGTATTCATTTCATCGGCTACTTCATGCTCATGCTGATAGCCGCACAAAACGAATGGAAATCATAAATGCAATAATAATTGCAACTCTACTAAACAACATAGATTTTTTTCCGCCATCATAGGAAAACGAGATGAGTCATGATTTGATTTTTTTTTTCTCAATAGCAATCCCCTGGAGACCGACCTTTCACTTCTTGGCGTAAGATATGCTCAGACAACGTCTCCTGTCGACCACTCGAATGCCTGTAGAGTAACATATAGCAATCCTAATAAACGAAAACTAATAAAACAAAAGTCAGCGAGCTACTGAGAGTTTGTTCGTGTTGTTGGACCATCACACCCAATGATACCGCTTCAAACTCTTTAGGGACAGCTTTCCTCCAATATGCGCAAATTTATGCATATTTGATTAAAAAAAAGTATTGGGATTAAGAAGATATTCAATGCGATGGACGCGCCCAGCTGGTTATAATTTACATTTCTCCTGCACTTATTTACTCCCTATCGTGATGCTTAAGAAGAAATTTCCTTTCACAATGCCTGCATATACACTATTACACTTGTATAATGAATCCTGAATTTTTACAATTTTACGCGGGCATTTACTTATCCGGTGGAATCTTTGATTTGATTTGGAACAACTACAGTGATTCAAGTTTCGTTTGATTCATATAAAATATGCACGAATGTATCGCATGAACTTACTCTTGTGGTTAAAAACTTTAATAATATAATGTCAAAGGAAATATAAAAATTGATTTTTGTTTGAAATTGTTTTTTTTTTGTATTTTATTTTAAAATGGAATATTGGTTTTACTAGTTATAAGTACTAGATTAAAACAAGATCGGTCCCATCATTGAAAAGATATACCTAAGTGAAGTCAAATATGAGACCATTTTCTCAAAAAACCTGAACCCAGATCGCGTAAGACGATCGATTGATAGATCTTTGTTTTACAGGAAAAATAGGAGAGCTTTCTTCAAAACGATGATCGTTTAATAGATCGTCTTACGCCATCTGGGCCTGAAATGCCTATTTCAATTTTTGTGGCAAATCTCTGCAACGCAGTTTTCCTACAATTAGTCTGTACAGATACGAAGTTTAATGAAAACCTTAATAGCTGTTTTCAAAATAGGTGTATAGAACCTTCCCGGTTTAGACGACCTAAAACGAAAATTCGAGTTTATCCTCTAGGGAATTAAGCCTAGTACGCCGATCGAGCTAAAATTTATCTTCAATACAAATTTCCTATAAAGATAAATTTTAGCGCGGATTTTTAGCCGAGCAGTACGCAGTTCACGAGCTAAATTCCAACTCTCATCTAGTACTTTATCAAAAAGTCTCCAATTAATTTAGCGCGCGAAATAATGCTGAACACATTCTTTCACAGATAATTTTTGACATTTGTGAATCAAGACCAACGATACTCAATAGAGAGATGAGAATGTTTTTTAAGTTTTCACCCTGCAAAATCTACTGTTTTTGTAATTTCGTCTCGTGTCGACGAATAGATGTGAATTGCAACAACAATTCAACGAGAGTGTGAAGAACCCTGCTGTAAATGTGTGAGGTTTTTATACATGCATTCTCATTTTGTATCTGCAAACTGATATTTTAAGTATGTAGGCAAATTGAAATGGCTGCCGAGTATTCTCGTCTTGATGTGGAGTGGATAATCCCTGTTCGCTTTATTTTTTATCGAAGCTTTTAGCAAACGTTTGTAGAGATAAAAATAGTAGAGATAAAATTTAGTTAAGCGCGATCTGCGTACTAGGCTTTACATAAAAATGATCTGTATCAATTTTGAATCAAATCGGTCCATCCGTCAATGCACTACCTCAAATTACAGGGGACGCACGGCTGAGCAGGCCGACAGACGGTATGAAGAAAACTCACTTTTTTAGACTTCTAGATCATCGTAGTGTTAGTTGTGATTACAACTATTAAAAATATTAAGCATATGACGAAAAAATTTATTGTTAAAATTGTGGTGTGGGCGCTCGAACCGAAGCCTAGAAAGGCGAGGCCGAGTTTTTTTCATTCATGTTATTTTCGTTATGATATTTTTTTATTTGGACTTTATGTCATTCCTTTTGGACTTTGTGGGACCGTTAAGCATCACTAGAAGTACAAAGTTGGGACGTTATTTGGGGGTTATTTCATTGGAGAGTTCGTTCCCGGATCCTTATTATTCTATCTTAAAGGGTTTGAGGTGCAGGCCTCTACCCTTATAATTGTTTTCTTATCTTGAACCAACATTAAGCGCCCTAACTTTTCATCGCATCTTAAGCGAATCACCCGGGAAATCACTCATCTAGCGTGCGTTGAATGTGACAAAAATGATTTTGCATCCGAACGTCGTCCACAATGACGTTTTTTCTTTTAAATCTATACCGAGCTCCAAGCAACCAATTTTGACTTCCTCTACAGCGCAAGTATTAGTTTCCAATAAAAAAATTTCGAGGTTGTAACACTACGATGATCGAGAAATCTGAAAATGTGGGTTTCATCATGCTGAGGCGATATATAACTGTTCTATGTTTTCCCAAAATGTGGAAAATTTATGTCAAGGAATATGCGAGATACAGCGCTCTAAAGTTACCCTTCCTCTTAGTTTTGAAATTCATGTATTTTCTGCAATAACTTTTTGGCAGGAAAAGTAGCCATGGCCATGCAGGGCCGCATAAACAGTACTTTAATAAACCAAAACTGTTATAATTGGTATGTCTAGAGTATCTTCCTTAAATAAAAGTGCACAAAAATACGCCATGTGTAACAGTTATAATACTTATATATAATTCTGTTTTATATGCTGTTAGTTCATAAGCGGAGAGACGTTTATCCCCATCAACTAAGCGGAATTATTGTATTTTACATGGAAATTATTTTTTAAGGGTATAAACTGAACCATTAACATTTACCTTCACGGTGTGTCTGCATTACAGTTGTTAACCTCAAGAGCAAGTTCATGCGATTAAGTCGTGCTTATGTTAATATATATTGCAAGACATTTGTACATATTGGAGACATGTATATCAGAATATTTCTATAAAGTTGGTTAAATCTTGCCATTTGCCACCAAGCTTGCACTGAGAAATATTAGGTAGCAAAAATAAAAAATATCTTTATTAATTAAAAAAAATTATGATGATGCTCGACAAAGTTGAAGTGGAGGATTTGAGTTGTTTTGAAAGGAAAATGATGAAATTAGTAAAATGTCCTGAAATCGTCAATTTTAGGTGTTCCAACATTTCTATCTTTTATTTTTTGAGTGTTAAATATTTGACTGTCGTTCCATTGACTTTTTTATCTGCTATCCCTCCCCACTTTGTTGCAGTCGCATTCTACTTAATTATTGTTCTTTAATGATTCTCTGACGAGATGAAGCTGTTCAGATAGCACGAACACAACTCTTCATGCAAGAAAACAAAACAATGCAGCCTGTAGATTCTGCATGCATGGAATAACAACAAGATCCAATTGATTTTAATTAAGATTCTGCTCCAAGTTTGATAATGTAAATTGCAAGAAAAATATAATGTGCAATTCGCTTGATACAAGAGCAAACTTCACAAAGATAGCTTATAGGTAAACCAAGATTTTTTGTTCGCAACGCTTGGTCTATATGTGCATCTAAAGTGATCGCAGTAAGCCGATATGCTGAAATGTACCTAATGAAATTGTTGCCAAACACGGAATAGGTTCTTTAATCTTGCTACGCATTCAAGTGAGAATAAATTAATTCAGCGCGGTACAAGAAATAGAAAAAGCTAAAGTAACAGCGTGTAGTAGTGAATCAAGAAAGCGTCAGAATCCATCTTTAGCTTTGCAACGTGAAATATGCTCCGGCAGTTGGGTGATGAGGAAGAGGATTAAAATCAATCCGATGAATCTCAAATCTGTTTTGGACTAATTATCCTGAAATTTCTTTTTTATTTTATAACTGCATTGTGAACTAAATGTATTCATATAAGAGGAGAAGTGTTGAGTTGAATTTCTTTGCTTTTAGTTTTTACGAACAAATTAGCTTTTCTCAGAAGACCAGCTGGAAAAAAATATTGGAACGCAATTATTTTAATTTGCCACTTAAGTGAATCGTGGCAGCAACCGCAGGAAAAGTGCCAACTGCAGCAAAAATAATCCAGTTTGAGATACTATCAGAATCCGACAAAAAACTATGAAGACGACGAGTAGAGCGCGCGTTGAATGCGTTGCGTCGTAAACTAATGGTGTGAAAAATCCACCTTGAAGTTGATGTCCATCGTCGTCATGTACATGTCCACGTCTGTGTGTTATTTTCAGCGGGCTGTGGCTTGATAATTAGCAATTTGTTGGAATTACCTTGAGAAATTTTGTTTTATTGGCTGCACCGAGAGTGAAATGCTTTCGAATAATTTCTCAATGTCAATTTTCATATTAGATGATGCATTCTTGGTTTTATGTGATGGTGGAGATTCGTGACATGTGCTTTGATGAAAGACATGATTTGCGCTTACTCAGATCATTATAATTTCAAGATATGTAACTATAAAAGACTGAGCATGATGATGGTGATGCTGGTGTCTGAATTTTATGCTCTTGAATGTAGAATAAACTGATATTGATAATGGATTATTAACATGCCAATGATTGCGCATTCGTACATGATTAATTCATGTTAATCTAGTGGCACAGATGAGAAGTTTTATTATAAACTAGTTTGGAGTGACTGTGAATGCCATTTGCCTATAATCGAGAAGAAAATCACATGAACATAAGGTGTTATGATTTTCTTTTTAATTCCAAAAATTGTTGGTTTATAATGACGTTAGAAAATTTTAAATTAGCTATTCTTTGGTGTAAAAGGAAATAGCTAGCTTTTCTTGTTGTGTTGAAATATCCATTTTTGTACTAATATAATACATTTAAATACTCCTATGAAATAGCTACCATTATTGTTATAAAAAACATTAACACAAGCATCCAATGCAAGAAATACAAAAGCAGGTACACACCGACTGATGTACTCGTGAGACATGTACGATAAGGGTAGAGGTCATTATTATGGGGCTGGGTCATAAGCTCTTAGGTCAGAAGCTCACAATCATGAAAAGTATGCGTGAATGAAAAGAAAAATTCTGGATGCCCGTCATATGGCCACTCGCGCTCACAGTTGTCCGTTTCTTGAAATTTGGTGACAAAAATTATTTCCCATTAACTACTGTCAACTCTCCATATTTGGATCCACTTTTTACCAATTGTTTGTCACAGCTTTCACAAAAGTACAACAAAACACTGAACCGCCTGGAAAAACAATCTTGTTTTATTTATTTATTTATTTCATCCACAAGTAATTGTTTAACAGATATGTATGTATTAAAGATAACAAAAACAATTATAAATAATCAATAATTAGAAAATTAGTAACAATAACAATTCATTTTTAAATTTATCACGAGATAAATGTAAATCATAAATAGAGTTTACTTCATTGAACGAGGAAACAGCACGCGATAATGGTTCATTTGGAAAGGAAATTTCTGGTTCTTAACATTCTAGTTGGCACATAAAAATAAATCTACGAAAGTAGAAACGGGTTTTTTATTTGATAACAAAGTATATCCCTTACAGACATTACATCATGAAGTTTTCTTCTGGCTGCTAGAGATTTTATCCCGAGCAATTGACACCTAGCTTTATAGTCAGTCCTAAAGTTGCAACGCATTTTACGAAATACATCTTTGGTAAATCGCCTTTGTACTTGTTCAATTCTATCCGAATAAACACTATAGAAAGGATTCCAAATCACATCAGCATATTCGATTGTTGATCTTACCAATGATGTGTAAAGTGTTAGTAAAACATAAGGATCCGTAAAATCTTTACTATTCCTTTTAATGAATCCAACTAAGTTATTCGCCTTTGACACAATGTATTCAACATGTTTTTTTGGAGAAAAATTACAATCGAAAACAACACCTAGATCTTTAATTTCATTAACTCTAGTCAAAGAGTTAGAGTTAATTTTATATGGAAAGTAAGAAACAGATCCCGATTTTGAAAATGTTATACTTTTACATCTACCGATATTTAGTTTTAAGCTATTTATAGAGCACCAATTAGAAATACGATCTAACTCAGATTGAATTCGTTCAAAATCATCATCAGTGTTCTTAATTTTAAAGAATAATCTTAAATCATCTGCGTAGAGCAGATAATTACAATTTTTGATTACGTCTACCATATCATTAATATATAATATAAAAAGAAAAGGACCAATATGGCTTTCTTGTGGAACGCCAGAAGTACATTCTATACTTCTTGAGACTTTGGTATCAATCAGTACGCGTTGGGTTCTGTTCTTCAAATACGAACAAATCCATTTAAGCATCACTGATTGAAAACCAAAATACTCTAGCTTTTTCAGTAAAATATTGTGATCAACGGAATCAAATGCCTTACTAAAATCAGTATAAATTGCATCGACTTGACATCTATCCTCTAATGCATTTAAGACATACGATGAGAAAACCGCTAAATTTGTCACAGTGGATCGACCAGATACAAAGCCATTTTGTGACTTTGACAAGCATTCCTTAGACAAAAACTCTATTTTACTTTAAGCCAAACTTTAAAAAAGCTTGGGAATTGACTTAGCGTTTGCAGTTGGCAATTTTGTTTTTGCATTAGCATCAAAAGAATAACCGAAATTATTTAAGTCTCTTATAGTTTCTTGTAGGTAAACAAAGAGATAATTGATTTTTTTTATGTAAGCAGGCAATGAGTTATTTGTTTTGCACTTTTCACATTTGAAGAACAGATTGTCATTAGATTTTATTAATTTGAGATCATTCTTTTTCAACTTAGTACATTTATTATGAATATTTAAACCACAAATGCAACAAGATAAAGAATTAACATTACTTCACTACATATTCCGCACTTAGAATTCATAATTAAAGATTAAAAATTAGCTAAGAGGTAAAATACGCGTCTGACCAGAATAGTGTCAGAGAGGAGGCCCTAGAAAGTTTTACTTAGATATACTGACAAGGGGCAAGCAAGGCTGACTATTGAAATTGGCTAGGCCACGCCTAGTTATGTACCCTTTTGCCTCGAGAGACAAAGTTGGTTCATTTAGGATTACCATTACCGCTTACCATTGAGCAATACAGTTTTACGATGTTGAAAACTAATAAGTTATACTTACCTTAATTTTTTGACAAAAAGGATAACATGGCATTGTAATATTAACTATGTTTTTTTTATAATTTTTTTTTCCGTTTTAAGTATTTTTTTTTTAGAAAATTTTCCTTCCCGCCTAATCGGGGAAATAGAGCCCCACCTAACATACGATTTTTCTCTTGCCTCGACCCAACCTACACGCTTTATTTTTTTGGCACACCTTATGCGAATCACCCTGTATACTATGTACAGGGCTTTTTTTCCCAACACGTTTTGCTGGCAAAGACCTCACAAGTTTTTGAGATACTTTCCTCTTCTAGATTTTCCCTACTGAAAACTTTTCAGGGCCTTGATTAAACTCAATTTAAACGTCAAAACTACCAAATTATAAAAAATTGTGGTCTTCATGCAATGATAGATACTAGTTTTTTTTTCGGAATGAATTCAATTCAAGTTACTCTTGATCAGTTGACCACGAAAATCAGAACAAATTACATATACATACATACATTTAATTTTTGAGACTATCCGTCAAAAGTAAGCAATTAAAACTCTGCCTTAATCTGGGGGCATAATACTTCTTTCCATCAACAATTAACCACAACCACAGCTGCACTACTTCGATACCAACACGGTACGGTCAATGAAGACAAGCGGACTAGAAGAAAAAAGAACTGCATCTTATGGAAGAGCATTTCATGCTTCTTGGTTTGTTGTGCGTTCTCCATCTAACTTATCTGAGGTTTGTAGTAAATATAATCAACAATTAAACGACTTAAAGAAGATTGCACATGAGCAAGCAAGCGTAACCTATATTTTCGCAGATGGAAACCCAACCGAGACAAGTTGATAATGAAAAATAATAATGATGGAGGTTAATTCAATTTCTTTGGACAACAAAAAAAAAAACGTTTGCAAAAATTATTTTGTATTAAATTAAAAAAAATAATTCAATTTCATTGGACTCAAAAAAAACTTTTGCACAAATAATTTTGTATTAAATTAAAAAAAAAAAGAAAGTGTATAACTCAAATAAATAGTCAAATAATAATTATTCAAGTTTATATATATTTACACATGTATGTATTTTATAACTTATGGCAAATTTCGCTGAAAAAAAGAGGTTCGTGACATTTGATTCGATATTTGCAGATATACATATCTAAAACTAAAATAAATTTGTAGACACGCGACATTTTATTTTTGAAGTGAATTGAACATAAATTTATTCTTTTGTTTTATAACTGATGGTACTGCATTGTACCACTGTGTCCTAGTTCAACACAAAATTAACAATTTATATTTATTTTTTTATTTTTAGGGTCTTGAGACCACCAGGTGGAGGCTCCAGTGATATTTTCGGCTCAGATGTTCCATCCACACCGAGAAGTGTAAAAAATCATATGCAATCAAATATCTTTTCGTGTGAAAAGGGTTCAATGAAAAATAATGGTAAGAAATATTTTAACGTCTGCAGCTATCCTGTATGCATATTATTTTAATTTCTTAGTTTTCAAAAAAAAAAAATACAAAGTTGAAAAATGTGTACCTACCAAGATCAAAACACAACAAAATAATATGGACCTAAGTAACATACAAAATCTACTAGTTCTGTACTTTTTGTCTAAACCCGAGAAGGAGTATTATATTGCAATTTCGTTTTCATTATTTAAGAGATTTAGGGCATTCTATGAACCTCATCAAACCTGCACTTGGTCAAAGAACTTTGTAAACGCCCAGGGAATATTTATTGAACATTAAATTATTAGTTTTGACTAAGAATGTCTTTCATTTATTCTTTCTCGCTTATTATAAGATTTTTGAAAAAATATATTTGAAATGGCAAATTTAAGTTATTAAGTATATCTACACTTAATAGTTTAGACAAAATGGCTTCAGTAGCTAAGGCTGTAGCCCAGGTTCTGACAGACAGATACACAAAAATAAAACACAGCATGCAGACAAAATTGCTTTATTTTATTACTACACATTTTGATTTTCCTTTGGGAACGTTTTGTTTCCACTACGCCTTACACAAATTTTTAAACTGTATATTTCTATGATAATGCTTTTTGCTTGTTAATCGTATGTTAAGTCGATCAATTCTATGTTTTGGACCAATTCGAAGGTTTACAGTAACACATAAGTACATACATTCGTCGGGTTTTAGTAAAATGCTTACGATCTGATAATTCGAATAGTCACTCATTTGTCACAAGCTTCATGGTTCTAGAATTGAATCGTGGATCATCTGAACCACGAATCAGAGGACATCTGAAAATAGCGATTACGGGAGCACCTTGACCCGAAATACGTTGTTCAAATAGCTGTGTCTATCACACCTGTACAAGACGCAAGACATCTATCGTCATATAGATATTATTGTTGATCGTTCTGGTTTATTCGGGTCCTATCGTGTACATATCTGTGAAGAATTTTATATTTCTTTCATAATTAACAAAAATCATTCCATTAAAAAAAAATTATTTGAAATGCTCTATTAAAGGTCAAAAGAGCATTCATATATAAAAACTATAATTTAGTAATAATTTCATAATATTATGTACATTGTATCTACAATCTTGAACTATCAGAAATTTAAACAAAATGATGTCAGCCTTACGGGAATTCCCCACATTTGTGTGTATTATAACTTAAAAAAAAAAAAATTTGATACTAAGCCAAAATTCAAAGTCAGAGAAAGTGACACTTAATTGGTAAATATGGAAAATTAGGGCGCAATATCACAGTGAAAACTTACTTGAATAAGTGGCGCTTAAGTCTCCGATGTTGGTCACTTATGTGCCACTAACTCAGGCTATGAAACAGAGCCTCAAATCCCAATATGTGAAATTCAAGTGTCACTTATTTCGGTAAGTGGCGCACTGTGAAACTGGCCCTAAGACAAAGCTGTATACCGTCCGAACAAAATTTGCTTTGATTATTTATTGGCTTTGATTATTATCAATAATAATAATTATTAAATGGCTTTGTATGTTTTTTTTCCTAATAACTAGATGCCTTGATAAAAATAAAAATACGAAACAATGGTACAAAATTAATGCTTTTGTTTATTTTGCTTATTTCCTTCCTTTTTCTATATTTATTTACAGCCCGACAAGGAGCTCACAGATTCTATTTCATTGGTATAATACAAAATCTCTTATTTAATGTCTATAATTTTTTTTTATAAACGACTTACATACTTACTTTTAACACCACCACGTTACGTTCATTAACCATTCAATGGTTTGGCTATACATAATAATTAGAAGAACCTTAAACATTTAAAGCCGCAGATATCAATTGACTTAATCCAGTACAGTGTTGTGTTGTGCATTATACTTATTTTACTTAATAACAATCGCAAACATTAACCATATAAAATTTAACTTTTTGAAAAGCACATCTTTTATTTCAAGCACAAACGTTAATTGAGACAGTAAATTAAAATGATGTTAAACTTGGTTAGGTACTCAAATATTTAGCTTCCATCGCAGTAGCGTATTTTACAAACGAAAATTTCATTATTCGAACTAAATTACTTATGTTTTGGAAGGAACTAGACGCTTTTTGGCGATTTTCAAAACAGTATTATTATTTTCACAACTGCGACCTTGGACCGTCCTTAATCACGTCGTGTATTTCAATTCGACCAAAAGTATTTAGAATATCAGGTTATTTTTTTGTTTTTAATTATTTAGCAAACAAGCTGATATGATTTTTCAAAACTTTTATTTTGTTTAATTTTTGCCGCCAACAAAAAAAACAACTTTTGAGAAAATGTGTTTCAAGGTTTTTAGGAAGAAAATGACATTACATCAGGAAGTATTCAAAAAAAAAACTAAAAAAAGTCAAAAATAGTTTAGTTTTGTTGAAAACTGGACCTGAGCCGTATTTCGTCTTGAACCTACAACTGTTTGCCATAGATATAACTATCCTCCTCTTTTCAACCACAGTTAAACTGCTCTCCTCTCCACTCAAAATAGAAGTACTGTCTTTGTGAAATGTACATTATTAATTAATTCATAAATTTCAAGTGATTGTTCTGCACCATTTACCAACGTAAGTTTTTTACATTGTATAGGAAAATCATGATTAAAAACCCAATTTAGCACACCTTTGCATTTTCCCATAACATTGAACTAAAATGAGTAGGTATTTCACACCGATTGTTTGTTGTTAAATGAAAGTGTTAAATGGATAAGTCCCACTAACACCTCATGGAAAGTATGACCTACCACTCTATTCTTGTGGCGGCGTTTTTCACTTTGGTCGTCAGAAGCAACAATCTAGTATTTGTGTCATTTGATATAGGATCAAAGCTGCGGGCAACTCATTTTCATTGTCTTTCTTGTACCCAGCAATGTGGTTAAATGAATCAACAGTGGTAGATATACATATTTACACGGTTACAGTTACAGCAAGTAGCTACCTATACAATTAAAATTGGGACTAGAAAGGAGATAGGTTTCCTTATTATTCACCAAGTCTCTCATTCACAACTGATTTGTATTCTAATAAATATATGGTCACTGTACTAATTTCTGCACCAAATTTTGTCTTAAACCCACTTCGATTCGAGTCACCAAAAATCTACAACTAAATCGTTATACTCAATTTATGCATGCAACAATTATATTTTTATAGATAAAATTGTAGAAACGCAATTATAATATTTATCTGTCCAAAATATTGTACAATATACCTAC
Organism: Leucozona laternaria; assembly: GCA_932273885.2. Classification (NCBI taxonomy): domain Eukaryota; kingdom Metazoa; phylum Arthropoda; class Insecta; order Diptera; family Syrphidae; genus Leucozona; species Leucozona laternaria. Next base: position 58,393,716 of record OW026366.1, read on the forward strand.
AAATAATTGAGTTTTATTTTTCCAGGCGATCAGCCACGTCGGGGTCAAAAAAACACAGACTCTTATACTCGTCTGTTTGGTGATGTAGATCGTCCATTTACGCCAGCCAAGAATCACATGAAGAGTAATCTTGGTTTTACTGGCAATAATGCTGCTTCTGGAAACGGTAACGGTAACGGTAGTGCTACAGCCAACGGCAATGGACATCATGCTAGTAATGGTAGAAATGGTAAATTCGAAAATGGTGGCTCATCATCATCGGCATCGTCAGTTTCCTCTTCCACCGAGAACTTAAAGATGAATGGCCTCTCAAAGACAGGTGAGAAATTTTATGTTAGAAAAATGATTTGTTTTTTTTATGTAATAAGCACACCCACATACATGGGAATTAGAAAACCGAATCCTTAAAAATGGAAATAAAACGAACGAAACTGGCATACATTTAATTTCGCTTGGATCTTGTCTTTTGTTTTCTTAGGCCAGGCGCGCACATGCAACTAAACAGTTTGGTTGCGATTTTGAGCACTATGGGATTATATGAGAGTCCGCGCCTGGCCTTATGGCACACTTGGAATGTATCTCTGTCATGAACGATTCGATCTTCTTTATTGGAAATTAATTTTACTTGATATTGTATTGTACCTTATAGAGCCATGTCGTTTTAGTAAAATGATTACCGTAATAAGGGTGAATCTGAATAAACTTCTATAAACATTTTTTTTATAAAAAGGAGATTTATACCATGTTTTGAAGTTTGTTTCGTGTAAAATACAGTCGCATCGTATCGTCTGTCTTCCAGTTCACAGGTTCCGAACGACTCAGAAAAAAAAAAAATGAAATTGAAACAGAGAAATTAGGATTCTGAACAAACGTTTTTATTATTAAAGAACCAAAATGTCGGGCAATTAGTGCGTCGATGATGTAGATCCATTTTGACAATATTTTATGAAAGGACCGCATTAAAAAAATAACAATCGTTTCTCGAAAATACAAAATTGTTTTGAATTAAGGATCCCAAAAATCTAATATCGAATTCGTTTCAACAAAAGAATCGATTTTGTTCTAAATCTGTCAAAATTAATCTTGCATATTTATTAGGAAGATTTCACACCGATTTTCCCACACAATATAAATATTTCAAAGTGAAAGTCGGGAATATTTGGAAGACAAATTGTTTTTTTGGTTGCAGCGGATTCTACATATAATTAAACAAAATATTCAACAATATTTTCAATCAATATAGCTGTAAAAATAATTGATTGCAGCTGTCAAGTAACACGCACACAATCACCCAAAAAAACTATTCTTGTACGTATTCCTTTTTCTGCTATTACCTGATGCAACGTAAGTGCAAAAGAGAAAAAAAAATCGAAAAGAAGAGATGAAAAATAAGTGACCTATGTCGCGTGGGTACATGTTTTGGTGCAACTATTTGACGTTTATTTTTTTCTCTTGTCCGTTTTTTTATTATTCTGCTTCATATGATTTCGTTATGCGAGGAGTAAACATCGATGCATCGAATAGAAATATTTTTTTTGTATTGCTTTTATATTTTAAAGAGCACAAACGCAGACCAACGACAAAATGAAAAATAAAGAGAATTGTCAAATTCGATACATAAATTTAGTTTCAAGTTTCAACGTGTTATACCGTTCGAATCAGCGAACGAAATAACAAATAAGAGTTCGAAGTAGGCGCATGCATCTATATTCATCGTGTAAGTCTGCGTTTACATTGAACGATTTTTTCCAATGCCGATCTTTTAATCCTAGGTTAAGGGAGTAAAAAGTGAGTAGGATGAAAAAAATCGTTTGTTCCTCACAACTCAAGCCTGATTCACAATGCGGCGAGGAAACGAGACGTGAGCGTGACGAGAACTCGTTGTAGTTGTCAAACCAATGAAAGCATACCTGGATATACACAATGCGGCGTTTATCGTCGTCACGTCACGCCAAGAATTCGAAAAATTGAAAAAAAGACGCAACGTGAGGACGATTTTCATTTTTCCTAAGTAATTTACAGATTTTTCACAAGAGATGTAATCAAATTGTGACTAACAAATAAAGTTATTGATAAATTTCAAAATAGCTTTTATCGGCCTTTAGTCCATAAAAATTGGCGTTTCGTCCCGGCGATCTCACTTGGACTCATCAGTTGACTAGTGAGTGCCTTGTCAATACGCAATTTTTATTAAGTTCAGTTCAACTTACATGAACTTTTTGACAAAAATCCAATGTGAACTATATCCAACAAGATTAAAATTCTTAATCATTAAGCTGGAAATTTTGCCCAGGGCCAGGCTTTGTTTTTATATGAAGGTTTTTATAATACAAATTCTATATACTACTGAAATACATCAGCCAAGTAGAAGACTTAGCACTATTTAATTGGACTTGTTGAATTATTGATTCAAAATAGCTTTTATCGGCCTTTAGTCCATAAAAATTGGCGTTTCGTCCCGGCGATCTCACTTGGACTCATCAGTTGACTAGTGAGTGCCTTGTCAATACGCAATTTTTATTAAGTTCAGTTCAACTTACATGAACTTTTTGACAAAAATCCAATGTGAACTATATCCAACAAGATTAAAATTCTTAATCATTAAGCTGGAAATTTTGCCCAGGGCCAGGCTTTGTTTTTATATGAAGGTTTTTATAATACAAATTCTGTATACTACTGAAATACATCAGCCAAGTAGAAGACTTAGCACTATTTAATTGGACTTGTTGAATTATTGATTCAAAATAGCTTTTATCGGCCTTTAGTCCATAAAAATTGGCGTTTCGTCCCGGCGATCTCACTTGGACTCATCAGTTGACTAGTGAGTGCCTTGTCAATACGCAATTTTTATTAAGTTCAGTTCAACTTACATGAACTTTTTGACAAAAATCCAATGTGAACTATATCCAACAAGATTAAAATTCTTAATCATTAAGCTGGAAATTTTGCCTAGGGCCAGGCTTTGTTTTTATATGAAGGTTTTTATAATACAAATTCTATATACTACTGAAATACATCAGCCAAGTAGAAGACTTAGCACTATTTAATTGGACTTGTTGAATTATTGATTCAAAATAGCTTTTATCGGTCTTTAGTCCATAAAAATTGGCGTTTCAATGATTAAGAATTTTAATCTTGTTGGATATAGTTCACATTGGATTTTTGTCAAAAAGTTGATGTAAGTTGAACTGAACTTAATAAAAATTGCGTATTGACAAGGCACTCACTAGTCAACTGATGAGTCCAAGTGAGATCGCCGGGACGAAACGCCATTTTTTATGGACTAAAGGCCGATAAAAGCTATTTTGAATCAATAATTCAACAAGTCCAATTAAATTATTGATAAATTGTTTTGTAAGTTATTTTGTTTATATTTTATTGATTTTTTTTTTTTACAAAAATGAATTTTTGTCGTAAAAACGCTCGCTGCATTGTGAATTGGGTGACGATTTTGTAACTAGAAAAAGATGACAGCGGTTCTCGTCACGCTCACGTCCCGTTTCCTCCTCGCATTGTGAATCAGGCATCACACGATTTTTCCAGTCTGTTCTCGTTCTCTTTTACTTTCTTTCCAGTTTCTTGATTGTATTTAGTGTTAATGTGCCGTTTATTTGATGGTGTGAGTAAATCTTAATGTAAAATGAAGGGGAAAGCAATGAAATGTGAAGAGGACAATGACAAAAATCTCACTGGTAAAATCGTTCAATGTAAACATTTCACACGATTTCTGGAAAAAACTACGTGGAAAAATCGGTCAATGTAAATGCAGACTAAGTCTGCGTTTACATTGAACGACAGAAACAAATGGATATTTATTGGACGGGTTGTTCAACGCATTTCGTTTTATATCTGAATTTTTGAAGCTTCTGATTGCCCAGCTGTCATAAAAAGTTAGATGATTTTTATTATTTTTTTCAGACGAAAATTATAGTCTGAAAATTCATATCATTGATTTTGGTGGAGGAAAAGTCTTGAGCATCTGTATAAAAGTTGAAATTTATAATTTTCGCTCTGGAGGTTGGTGGTTGATTTGTGTTCAATAATTTTCATCACATAAAAATTAATACTTATTTAAATAAAACAAACTTTTTGTGTATTGTTTATTGAGTTTTTAAGTCAAAAGATTGAGTATTCTTGCAAAAATGTTCCCAACACTCTCCGTCGAATATTTTTTTCATTAAACTTTACTTAGTTTTGCTGTATTTTGTAGGGCATTCATTTCAATAAATGGATTCTAATAACAGAAACCACTTGATGTCGAATTTCACCCGAAAAATATTTCACCTTAAAATTGTATGTTCGCCCGGAATTTTAAAAGCTATTGTGAGTTTCGCCCGAACGAAATTTTGTTCGCATACAAAAAATAAGTGCCCGCCCGAAATTAATGTTCACAATAAGGGGAATTTTTCGATCATGAAATTTCGGGTGAAACTCACGATAGGCGAAAAGTGAGTCAAATTTTCCTGGTGGAATGTTGTTCAAAATAAGGCAGATTAATCATTTCAGCACTGAAACAACAAAACAAAATATGATTTTCATGCCAAAACATTATCCCGGATTTCGGCAACAAGATTTCAAAACCTTGTTGAACCACATAAACTAGAATTTGTTTTCCATAACAGTGCACATTATAACCTTAAAATATGGAAGTGACTCTAGACAATAGACATGCCAATTTATAGCAGTTTTGTTTGTAAAAGTACTGTTTATGCGGCCCCATAGGGCCCTGGTCAAAAAAAACTTTTCCCGTCAGCTAGAAGTCCCAATTTATAAATTCAAACATTTCGCCTTTACTCCTTTTGTCCTTTTATTATTCAAAAAGCCCACGAAAAATAATTGAAAGATACATTAAACTCACTTTCTTTGAATCTTTAAACTGTTGTACTGCAGAGCAAAATGGAAGTGTATTTTTTTTTCATATTTATACTCAAATCAATACCAACTCGCTTGCCATTGCCAGTACTTGCCCCTGTGGCATCCGGGTAATCTAGGTGCTCCACTCGAAATTAAATAGAAAATTCATAAATCAATGTGATTTTTGTCATCTGAGTAAAATATAATATTAGTTTTTGAATTTTTAGCGAGAATTTATGTGTTTGTTAATAATTATCAAGAATTTTGAAAGTTTTCGTTTAAATTCGCTGAGCTTTTTCCCAACGCAACAACGCACACTCAATTTTTTTTTTTTTATTTTCCTTTTTTGCACGCTGCAAGTATTTTACCGTAAGATGAGTGGTAGTAAGTAAAACAATCACTAATACTTGTATTTATTTGTTTGTGTATCATATAAAATTATTTTGGTTTCTGTTGAAAAGTTTTCATTTGCATACATACATACATACATATTTCTCATTTTACCACACAATCAAACACACACTCATTCACATGAACAAATCCAAATTTGTTTTGTTTTTTGAACACATCTATTAAACGCATCTGATCGCACAAATCGATTAATGTTGCAGAACTCGATGAAACATCTAATGTTTTCTCACCACGGCGCAATATACCAACAGCTGAAAAGAGCATCATACCCAATGATATTCCTTCGGCCAGAAGTTCAACATCAATCAAATTGACAGAAAAAACATTAGTTGGCGGTGGTAGCTCACCACGGCGCACCCACTTGAATAGCTCTGAAGATTCAAGATCTGAACCGACAACTTCAACTTCGTTTTCTCAGAAATCTACTAGTGCAACTAGTGGATCAAATAAGTCTACTTCACGCAATCCCATCACAGGATTCGGTCTTGGAGCTGAAGGTCTGAAGTCTCGTCGAAATGTTTATCGTAGAGGTATATTTTAACGTTGGTGTCTTTTGTTTTGCAATGGAAATCTTTTTGTTGGAAATATTTTTCTAATTTTTGTTCAGATTCGAAAGTTTTTCTTATTACATATTTATTAATTTAGTTGTTAGATTGTAGATGCATGAAGTCAATTTTCAAAAAATAATGTGATTGGAGTTTTAGCGGGTAAACTCCTTTCATGTATGATTATATTTCTTGTATCGATCAGACTATCAATCTCTTATAATTGGTGGCGCAAAACTAGAATCACCTTTTGTAAGTAACTCGATATTTTTAGATTCCCCAAAAACTTAGAGAATCCCGGCATGAACATATTCACGAAACAAAACACAACCTCCTCAAGTATAAATGGAAACCGTAAAGAAAAAGAGATTCATCGAAAGGAAGTGGGTTAAGCATGTCAATGTATAAGGGCCATCACACACTGGCTCAATTCAACCTTTGGAAATCGAAGTTTGTAGACAAAGGAGGTGAAGAGTTTGGAATGAAACGAACAAAATGTTCTTGCTTGATTCGAGTAGTTTAACAAAGTTTAGCTACTAACACACAGAAGTTGTTTATTTCAAGTCGAAAAAACAATGACCACTCAAATTTGTATTTTTGTAAAAGCAAAGGATTTTTTGTTGTTCGTATTCGAAAATTGAAAGAAAAAATACTCATACAATTAAATCCGTGTCATGTACACAAAATTTTCTCCCATCTCTCTTCATTCCGTGTGCGATTAAAGCAAAATTTAGGCGGAACTAAGTCACGTTTAAAATTGAACCAGTGTGTGATGGCCCTAAGAGTAGTAACTTTACAAGTTGTGTTTATGAGGCTCACATATGACGTGGCAGAACAAAGTTTGTGTGATGGGATATTACTAAATGCTACCCAGCGGAAGTACCGCGTTACGTTAAAGTTAGCGCATTGAACTGTCACGCCGCCGGAGGTCTGGGGATAGAATCCCAGACTATTACACCTAAAAACAGAAAAATGTGTTGCCCACCAAATTTATTATTTATTTATTGTAGATGCATGAAGTCTATTTTCAAAAAATAGTGTGATGGGAGTTTTAGCGGTTACAAATTCATAAAGTTTTTCTTTCAATTTTATTTCATACTACAAAAGATCAGCAGTCACACAACATGGAGACAAAACCACGAATAAATAAACGGAAATGTCTACTAACACCTGTTTGAATGGTTTCCTACAAGAATTCTGCTACTTTTAAAATACATTATTTTAGCACATGAAAACTTTTTTCCAGCTGAATTGAATAGCATACTTAACTACTTTTTTGAAAAAATGAACTAATAAATACATTTTTGCGCTTCTACGTAAGCCATCGATATGTTATAAATTGGCAAGTCTCTAGCAATAAAAAGTACCCGAATTCATTTCTGTCAATGACTGTCAGATCTTTTTAATGAGGCAAAACGTCGAGTCTTAAAATCAATCGAATCGTATTGTCACATACGAGTTTTATTTCACTGTATTGAATCAATATGAATTCCAGTGCCCATCAAATGGTACACTTTTGTTCAAATTGTGAGCAGGTACTTTTAGCGCCAAAAGAAATATTGTACACCAAAAATTTCCTAAAAAAAATTAAAAAAAGAAATAATTTTTAACTTTTTAGGTTGTTTCACTTGTTTAATAATCATCACTTTGCTTAGCTTATTTAAGCTATGCTATTATTAATATTTTGAATTATTCAATACAAACCTAAAACACAAACAACAAAAATAAACAAATCATATAGTTACCGCACACTCCTTTTCTTTTTTAGATGTATGGTTAATAAATATCTTGCGCATTTGTATTTTACATTGAATTTCTGTTTCTACATTATTCTAAAGTAATTTTATTTTTTGTAGATGGAAATCCTGTTACTGGAGAGGGATACAAACCAGCTGGCGCCGAAATTAATACAACCATCCCAAGTCTAAATGGTGCCAACCAAGTGATCAACAAAAATCGCATTCCACCTGGTGGCTTTTCTTCCGGACTCTGGTAGATTACATCATGTGCAAATCCGTCGTTAATTTTGTCACAAAATAAATAACAAAGAATATTTAAAAAAAAAAATATTAAAAGAAAAAAAGGATAATAAATAACATTTGCTAAAACCAACAATTAATATTAAAAAAAAAAAACAAGTAAAACGCGAAATGCATTTAGAAAAAAAAAATACACATTAAATCATTACAAGTAAACCACATTTAGGACTTAAATATTATATAACTCAAGTTAAACGAGAATTTAAAAAATATAATTCCAAAAAAAACAAGCAAACAAGTATATAATATGTATAATCTATACTTTCCCAGAACCAGGAAGAAAATTTAAGCCGAGCAACGGGAAGTTATTTGTTTTGTTCACTGTCAATTTTAATAGCAATAAGTTTTTGTTTTAGAACACTTAACATCGTTCGAAACACACTAATTGTGTTTTTTTAGTTTGAAAAAAAAAAAATTATTATCTATTGACTTTATTAAATAAAAAACGACATTAATAAAGAATAAAATTAGACTGCCGAAATTAAAACGAAAATATAAAAAAAATTTAACTTAAAAAGAATCATCTTTAAACAAAATCAAACAGAAACAATTTAGTTGTTTTAATATTCATCTGCATGTTTTTTTTTTGTCTTTTAAATTTTATTTATAAACAATTATGACACCCTTTATATTAAGTAATTATAATCGAAAAAAAATAATAAGTCTCTCTTATAATTATTTTTTTTCTTTTACACTCGACTGACGTACGTTTATTAAAATACAAAAAGCATAGAAAATTGGGCCTTATTCGAAAATAAAGTTTTCCCAAGGAAATTTAACTAGAATATAATAACACACAAAAAATAAATTATACGTAGCTCAAAATGTAAGGATAGCAATATTTTAATATTTCCTTATGAAAAAAGCATCCTCTACCAAATTAGATTTTTGTTTTCATTCACAAAAATTCTTACATAATAATCATTTATTCATCATTAAAATCAATTATGTTTTTCTATAGAAGGAATACTATTTTTTTTATTAAACTCATTTATATAACTTTAAGGTATACCTACTCATTTCATGTATTTTCTTTTAATATTTTGTAATAATTTCTTAACTTTACACATTACATTTTATATTGTAAAATATTCTCAATAAAACAAAATTGATTTGTTTAATAAAAAAAAAAAAAAATTAAAATTAATGTAACTTGTTTTTATTTCGTGTTTAATTGATTTTACTTATTTTAATGGCAAGTATTTGTTTCATGTAAACAAAACTCTAGGTTTTAATCAATAAAATCTATAATTGCGATGATCACGAAGTCCAAAAAAAAAAACAAAAATTGTTTTCATCATAAATTACTTTGTTGGGCTGTGTGGATATGCACCCATCTGGTAAATGGAAGTAGAGTCGTTTGATGGTTAAAATTTAGTATAGTGAATTTTTATGTAGAATTTTGCATTTAACGGTTTTGATATCTTTGAAAATTTCTCGAAAACAGCTAAAAAATTTGTATCAAATCAGGTGGAATCGACTAAGCTGATAGTTGACTGTGGTCGTTTTTGATTATCAATAATTATTCCTTGATCCATGTTAATTGATAAGACGAAAGACGTTCGATTTTTGACATCACATTAATAGTCGACGCTATGATTATACAAAATTCGTGAAATATTTGTTCAAAATCCTACATATTATATTTGTTTGAAATGACTTTTTATTATCACAACAGTAGTACATTTTTGCTTGTTCTGAATGAAATATGTACATAGATAGTGGGTTCATGCGAATATTGTGCATGTACATATAGTTCCAGGAATGAAACTACTTCTTACAAGAAAATTACCACACTCAACATTTGCACTTTGTTAACACTTGATATATCGTTCGAATGCGCCTACATTCAAAATTGAAGCTTTCAATTAAGTAATCAAAAATTTATAACATAAAACAATTATAAAATTTATATGAAGTCATATAACTGCAATCTTATGCTATGCGCAAACGAAAATATTTTTTGTATTAAGAAATTGTTTATCAAAATGTTAAAAAAAGGCCCGAAAACCAAACCAAAAAACATTTAATTAGATTAGGTGTGATATGAAATCCATCGGAAAACAGCTACATATGTACACACATATATAAAGTCAAATTGATAATCACCTTACATGGAGCAAAAGTAAAGGTTTTGAATGTCAACTAGCGTCTATAACCTTAGCCAATTCCACCCCTGCTTTTCATTACACAAATTTAAAAAAATCACTTACGGGAGCCATTTTTTGACCGTTATTTTTTCCAGAAATATTAGAAAAATTGTTTTCATGTCCAATAGGATTCGTTTAACAGCTTATTTCATTTTGAATTTGATTTTGCCGTTAATATACCCGCGTTCTAGAGAACTATTTAATGTCGAATTCCTTTCAACAAAAGAATCGATTTTGTTCCAATTTTTTTTTAAATAAAATCGATTCTTTTCTGTCAAAACAAATCATGTATTTTTAGCAAGATTTCAAATTGAAAGTCGGGAATTTTAGGGGACAAATTGTTTTTTTGGTTGCAATTTCCCTCGAAATTTCCGGTATGGGCCAATATCATTTAATTGGAAGTTTTTAGCGACTTAGTCTAAATGCTGATAAGTGTATTCATTGGCTAAAATCTTGCGTCTCATCATTTAATTGGAAGTTTTTAGCGATTTAGTCCAAATGCTGATAAATGTATTCATCAGCTAAAATCTTGCGTCTTAAGCCGCGTCCGGATCAACAACAATGTACGTTGTAATTTCTATTCGCCGCAAATATTCACATTTCCGCTGAAAATTTTGAAATGTGACCATATCAAAACAGCCGTATTACCGTATTACGATACTCAAGGAAACGATAGTAATTTCTAGGGCCCGGATTTCTAATTTTTTTGGACGGCCGTGGAAGCAAATTAATAATGTGGTTTTTCGAATTAAAAAATTTCTGTTGAAATCGCATTCAATCGTTAGCGCATATTTTGCAATAAATGAATATTTAAGCTAATTTAGCATATTTTCACAATAAACGCATATTTTTCGTGCATATTTGTAAGAAAATTGAAAATTTTCATTAGAAACGAAGGATTTTTGAAAATTAAAAATATCTCAACCATGTTATCCTTGAATGTGAATTAAAAAACGTGCTTCGATATTCCATAAATGAGATTGTTTCATTGAAAAATTATCCACTAACGTCTGTTGACGTGGAGATATCATTTTCGATGTTAAAAAAACTTTTAAAGACATACATACATACCTATTTAAAGTACATTTTTTTTTTAAACTTTGTGCTGTGAAAACTATAAATAAAAGACATTTTTGCTTTATTTCAAAGTTTTTTCATCTATTTTTTGATTATTTTTGCAGCATGTTTTCGGCCCTAGTCATGACATAAACTGGGTTTATAATTTACGAGAATGGATGCCTGAAAATATTGCCAAATAAAATAATAAAAACAGCAGTACCAAACAAACGAGCATGTTTTAAAAAGACTCTATTAAAACGTAATAGCAAAGTAACGATAACGACGAATTTTAGCGACAATCTTAATTCGTAATACTCCCGAAAATGTTGTCTTGTATTCCGAAAATCCACCAAAAAATTGTGTGCGTTTGGACGTCCACACTGACGCATTTTTTTTTTTCGCGCCCAGCAAATATTTTCCCCTAACACGACGCACAACGCAAATTTATGCCGAATTCCTTTCAACAAAAGAATCGATTCTGTTCAGAATTTTTTCTAAACAAAATCGATTCTTTTCTGTCAAAGCAAATCTTGCGTTTTTAGCAAGATTTCCCACTGATTTTCACACACACTAGGAAGACTTGACATTTATAATACGTCAAATTGAAAGTCGCGGAATTTTTTGAAGACGAGTTGTTTATTTTTTGGTTGCAACGAATTGTACATAATCAGCCCTATTCTGCTATTCACGTGAATCGTACTTTCGATTCACCCATTCGATTCCCTTTCGCTCTACCTTTCCATTCTGCTATCCGTCGGGTGAACTTCATTATCCCAAACCAATTTGACATTCACGTAAACAGCTGTTCATGTGAAAATCTTGGAAAAATTTGGGTAAATTGTTTTGATTAATCATTTTAAATTATAAAAACAATTCATATAAACAGTTATTAAACCTTTTTTCCACTTCCAAACAGAGGAATAAGAAAATCAACAAATAGAGCACTTGTTTTTTGATTTCATTATCATTGCAGAAAATAGAGGGATGAATTGATCTCTATTAGTTGTTCTACCCCGAAAAATGATAATAAGCTATCATTTAAAGACAAATATTCTGAATAAACTTGTGTTTTACTAACCACTTCAGAGGCAATCCAATAAAAATGAAAAAATCCGCAACATTTCATATGCGGATCTGAATTATATAAAGTGAATGCGTTCACGTGAATAAGATAATACCGTGGAGTATTACCGACTTTACCTACTTTAACCCAGATTCACTTCGAATGAATAGCAGAATAGTAATTAGTGAAAATTCAAGAAAAATTCCCCCCGATGAATAGCAGAATAGGGCTGAATTTAACAAAATATTCAACAATATATTCAGTCAATATAGCTATACAAATAATTCATAGTGCGTTGTTTGTTATCCAACAAAAATTTGAGAAAAAAAATACCTTTCGCGTGTGAGAGACGTGATAAAAACTTTCAGTTCAAGTGAAAACTTTTCAATAACAATTTTCTTTAAAAATATATGTGTAAGGAGAAGTTCAGACAAATAAAATACACCAACAAATTGCCCCCGTATAAGCTGGCTAAAATCTTTTGTTATTAAAATAGAATTATTATAGTTACTAATTTAATCCTATTGGTAAAATATTTTTCTCACAACAAAAACAAACAACCTTAATAGTTTTGTGAATAATTTCTTGACGTTTTGCGTCAATTGCAGTTGTCAAGTAACACAACACAATCACACAAAAATAAAATCGATTTTTTTACGAAGTACGAATTCCTTTCAATTGACAGAAAAAAATGGATTCTGTTTAGAAAAAATTCGATTCCGTTTAGAAAAAAATCGATTTCTTTGTTGAAAGGAATTCGCCATTATAGTCACCTGGACGCAGCTTTAGAAGGGTATGACAGCATCTGACAGAAGAGCCCAACTTTATTGCCCGGGCGAAACGCATTTGAATTAAAGGTCCCAAAAAAACGAATTTTATTAAACAAAGTCCACTTAAACGAATAGAAAAACAATACATTTTCTATTGTTTTCGTTCTTCTTCTTCATTACCATATTATTTATTGTAGCTTGGTTTAAATAAAATAATAATGTTTTATTAATCAATTAATTTCAAAAATATTTATTTCTGTTGATCTGAATAATTTTTTAGTTCGTTTTGTTTTTCATCTAACGTAGGGGATTCTAACTCAATTGTTACCGGGCCGTCATTTTGTATATGAACTTGCATATAGGCTCCAAATCTTCCATCTGAAATTTAAACAAATTTATGTACTTTTTTCAGTTCTGTTTACATTTAGTTTAGAAGGGGTGGATAATACGGAAAGCCGCATCATCTCACTCGGATCTCAATGAATCCATTGTGGTCCCAAATTTATTGACATACTTTTTTTTAACTCATTCCTCAAAACTTCGAGTGTCACATTAGTGCGTTTAATGAATCTGTTGTGCACAAAAAAGAACAGAAAAGCACAGGATTGTGTGTTCATGAGTAGGAGTGTTTAATGAGTCTGTTCTGCTCATAAAAGAACAGAAAGGTTAAAGTACAGGATTGTGTGTTCCATGAGTAAAAAGCTTGTCCTAAACTGTTGCACATTCTGTCACTTTGTGTTCTTTCTTTTTTATTTAAAAGGTTTTTTAGAAAATGGCTTCAGGGATATTCTTTTTCAATTTTTTTTTCATTTGTAGTGTGAAATGGGGTAAAGATAAAACAAACTATCCGATTTAGGAAATTCTTTTAGTTAAAAAAGTTTTCTTAGGAAATGTTTCAAGGGGTATTCTTTTTCAAAATTTTTATATGTGCAGGTTGAAACGGGGTAAAAATAAAAAATGTCCGATTTAAGAATTTTTTTTGTTTGAATTTTGTTATTTGTAGGGAGAAATGGGGTAAAAATACAAAAATTGTTTGATTGTAGATATTTTTTTGGTGTTTGAAACATTATTTTCAGGGCGTTTTTCTTTTTTTAGTTCAGAGTAGAGCTCTGAACACTCCGAACATACTCTGAGCAGTCTCTGAACTGAGCGTGCTCTGCTCTGAAAGTTCTTCCTTCCTTCTTTTTCCACTTGTCAAATTTGTGTTCAGCTATTCAACTCCGTCTGCTCTATCAATTCATTCTGAGCTCATAGAGCGCGCTCCGAACCTACTTTGAACATGCTCAGAGCGAAAAAAGAAACACAAAATTTGAGCTCTGAATGCTCTGAGCTAAAGGTTTTTTCTAGGCGATGAATTAAGAAATTTTTTTTTCAAAAATTCGATATTAATACGGTGATGTGGGGTAAAAACAACAGAGGGATATCAGATTTTAAAAATTATGTTTGTGTTTGAAAGGTTATTTCTTAAAATATTTCACCCCAATTATGAAATTCGAACTTCGTATCGTATCTCAAAAAGTATTCGTATCGTATTGTATTTGAAACGCATATTATGAAAGTCGTATGCGATGAATACGACTATTTTTAAAGCCAACGACTATCAACGTATGTTTTTTTAATATTGAAATGTCAAATTTTGTATAGGTATCAATAATTTAATTGTTTTCAGCTCAAATGTTGTTCGTTTTGCTCAAATAATTGTGATTCCAAAATTAAATAAAAGAAATTTATTCAATATATTGTTTTTTTTTTTTAAGATGGTAATGAAGGTCGAAGGGAAGACTTGTTAACAATTCGAATATCGATTCGAGATAACTCTGATCCCATGAGCTTAGAGGATTCCTATAGTGGGAAGTATTTTGTGATTTTTTTTTTTTTAATCAAAAAAATTAACTGTGGATCCATAGTTTAGCTGTAAAGCTGTTGCTCTGTCTAAATCTGCCTTTAGTCATCGATTGGAAGATTCGAACATCAATGTGAAAAGTTTTTCATATTCTGAACTCGAATATATAATGCATAAAGCATAATTCATGCTAGGGCCCCTGCTTTCGGTTCATTTCCTGCTTAAAATTTTTCGCTCGTAGCCAAAATATAAAACGAGAAAAGGGACAATTTTTACGAAAAAAATACTACTGTCGGCGAATTTCGTAATAGAACTAAAAACTGTCACGGGTATGCGATGAAATGCGTTCTCCTAATTTCAAAATCATGACTATTTACTACGACTTATTGTAAGGAAGATGAATCAAAGTGACTTTCATAATAAGGATGTTCGATAAAAGTCGTATATTTTTGCTTAATACGAATTTCATAATTGGGGTGATTGATATTTAGTAGAAAGCAATGGGATAAACACAAAAAAGTGGTTTTTGATTACCTTCTGGGAAAGTAATAAAGGTTGGACTTAGATGATCTTATTTTAACGAATTAAGGCATTCATAACGTGAAGTGGTTTAAAACCTTAACCTTAACCTAGCTTAAATATTTATCTATACCTTTCTTTTGTAATTTGTATGCGAAGATTAGATTTGTCTACCCGTGCGAAGCCGGGCGGGCCAGCTAGTAATGAATAAAACATCAAACAATAGGAAAAAAGAGAGTTGATATTAAATTCAATTTCAAAACCATCGTAAATAAATATAGTTAAAATATTTTTGAATTTCAAATTTTACAGCTAATAAGCTACAGTCAACCACATACAACTGGAAACTATACTTTTCTATTTTATGTTGTTTTGACAGTTGTCACAAACTTGTGTGGTTTTGATCTAACACAGCTAGTAAAAACCTTGTCCTAAATTGTTCTAAATTCCGTCACTTTGTGCTATGAAGTTCATGCAAAAAGTTTTCTGTACCTACTGAATTGTATGATCTGAGCCTTTCTAAAAAATGGATATCTATTACGGATTATGTAATAAGGTATAAGGTAATAAGCCATGATAAGAAATATATATCGTTTTTTATATTAAAAAAATTGATATTTCTTCGAAAAGATTTGCATTTTTTTTCCATTTTTGCATGTCTTCAAAAATGTGCCTTGTAGATGAGGTCTCAAGACGAAAGATGCGATCTTTCTGGTTTGGGGATTTGTTCTGCATTCACCCACACATGTAAACAGTTTATTCAATGATTTGTATTGTTTTGTATCGTAACCGATCAAATCCAATATAGGCCCACACGCTTAAAACATGAAATTTTTCTATGCTTGTTAAAAAAAAGGAATCCTTGATTCCAAATCGATATTATGGTCTACAGATTATAGACTCCTCATTTTTCGTGGGCTTAGACTATTACCTTTAATTTTATTTGGTTCATACAATGCCCCAAGCTTTTTCAAAAAACTTGTATATAGTTCATTGGCGCGTTCTCCATCCATGGACATGCTAAAATCTGGTTTATTTTTTTTCAGTCGGCCGTACAATGTAAACTGACTCACGCATAGTATTTCCAAGTTTTCATCTTTAACACTTTTTTTCCAACGTTTTCCCGTTTCGTCTTGGAATAGTCGAAGGGAAACTACTTTCCGTATCCTAAAAATGAAATTGAAAACAAAATGGTACGCTTAAAATAGGAAGTGACTAGACATGCCAATTATAACAGTTTTGGTTTATAAAAGTACTGTTTATGCAGCCTTCCGCCGGTGGGCACTTCAGGCACTTAGTTTTTTTTTGATGTGTAAACATCTATGCTGGCGATAGAGTGAAAAAAAACGTGAACGTTCGTGTGCAACGTTACGTCGTGCAACGTTACGGTGTGCAACGTTACGATCTGCATACTAGGATAGGTGCGTTCAGTGAAAAAAATCTTAAGATCCCCTTCAAGCAAAAGCAAGTCCGATTGATGTTTACACATATTAACCGTGAGTCCCGGCACTCACACAATTTTTTTTTTTAAGTAGCGCGAAGCGCGTTAAAGCACACCCACTTTTAATGGCCAAAAATATTTATAAATTGGCATGTCTCTAGTCTCGCCCGTTAAAATAATGAAAAGAATTTGACTTACATATAATCAACATCCTTTTCAGTATCAGTTTTACAAAAACCAACAAGAACGCAGATTCCTTTTTCAATACTGCTCACAAGCTCTCCCTCAACTACAAATTAAATGAAACAATTTTGTTTCTCGAATACAATATAAAATGTTAAATAATTCCAAAGGATACATTTAACAGATCAGAGCATTTTCAATGAATGTAAATTTATAAAGAAAATAATTTAATACAAGCAAAACAATTACCCGTTATTTTAGCAGAAGTTACTCTTTGAATTAGTGTTTTCATTTTGGTAGAATTATTGTAGCCCTTTTATGAAAGCAGACAATTAACAATTGGAAGATTAAACATATATTTTATTTAATATAAATATTGTATCAAAAATTAAAATATAAATAATAACATTTATGGTAGTTATGATTTATGAACACAAATTCTTACGACTTCGACATCTGACGTGATGAATGAACCTATTCGGAGGGGAACAAAGGCCGCGTTCAGTTAACTTTTAACTAATGTCGAATTCCTTACAGCAAAAAAATCGGTTCTGTTTAGAAAAAAATCGATTTGTTTAGAAAAAAAAATCGATTTTTCTAGAAAAATGAAATCTTTAATTTTTAACAAGACTTACACGTATTTGCACACCCACTAAGAAGATTTGACATTTCTCATCAAGTTGAAAGTTTTTTTTGGTAGCGTAAAAAGAAAACAAATATTCAACAGCCAAATTAATAAACGTGGAATAGCGAAGGGTTACGCCTTATTCCTTCGACTAAGTGCAAAGTGTTATTAATAAAACAAAATGTCTATTAAGTGACGTTTACTAAGCTAAACCACCGAAGTAGGAGAATTTTGGGAAGAAATATAGGTTTTCCAAGAAAAGTATAAGAAAATTCATAGCAATTGATAAAGATAACCTTAATGGGGATACAAGAGGTGGTCATAACACACAACACAAACAATAGAAAAATGATAATAATTTGGACAGAAATATAATATATTAATAAGAAAACTATGTGTGTTTAAATTTAAATTATCATAATTTGCTATCAAAACCCATACAAACAAACAGGCATCTAACTTATTGTAGTAGATTTTCTTAGAGAATTTTTCGTAAACGTCACTTTACTATTCCACGAACATTTTGTTTTTATTAATGTAAAATTTTAACCCGTAGCTTAACGCTTAAGGTAGAACCGCACTAGGCGGAACTGCACTTCAGCGACACCGTGCGCACTTTCGCACGAAATTGAACGAAACTTCACGTCGCGACACAGTTGGTCAGATTACCAACTTTGTCGCATAGTGTCGCGTCGTGAAGTGCAGTTGTCGCTTAGTGCGATATAGCTCATACAATTTCCCACAAATAAGTCGTGAAGTTCAGTTCCGCTGAAGTGCAGTTCCGCCAAGTGCGGTCCTAGCTTTATATTCTATGGTTTAGTAAAATCGTGGAATAAAGGTGGAATAAGAGTTTTTTATTAATAGGGCTGCAAGTGTTTAATTCCACAATTTCAATAGCCTTTTTTCTTTTTTAGCTCCGAGCGGGGCACTGAGCTGTCCAAAAAAGAACTAATGTTACTTTTTTAACTTGGAGCGCTCCAAGCTCTCAACTTGTATTTCTTTTTTAGCTCAGAGCTCGAACGGGGTTCGCTCGATGAGCTCTGAAAAAAATGACCGAGCACATCAAGCGAAAAGCTGAGCACAGCTAAGTTCATTGGGGCATATTCATAGTCACTTTTAAACTCCAGTTTATCTTAGAATGGGGTTTATTCAATGTTATTTAGATAGGATAAACCCAGGTCTATGATAAACTGGAGTTTAAAATTGACTATGAATATACCCCATTAAGTCTTTTGTGGAATAATTGCTTTTTCCATTTTGTATTGACTAGAAACTAATTAAAAAGAAACAAACCTTGAAAATATAACCACCAATTTCACAAACAAAAGCTGACAATTTCGACGTTGTATTGAAAAATATATACAATGACAGTAAAGTGCTCAATGACGGTGTTCACATTGGACTCACTCCGCGCGACTCATTTTGACATCTTTTTCTTTTATCCCACTCTACACAACTATATGAGAAAGTGAGGCAGGATTTTTTCAAAAAAATTAAAAGACTAGACTCTCTCTTTCTCATCATGAGTTGGAGTGAGATGAAACAATGAAATGTCAATATGAGTCGCGCGGAGTGAGTCCAATGTGAACACCGTCAATTGTTTCTTAAATAAATTGGAGCGCTCAGGTCACGCCCAGTTCGGAGCAAGCGTTATTCGCTCACGCCCCGGCTCTGTGCCCCGCTCGGAGCCAAAAAAGAAAAACGCCTAATGAAACATTGAACTAGTTTTTACATCAAGTAAGTGATTTGTGGACTATTTTATTTAAGAAAAATATATTTCTATTGATTTTTTTTATTTTTAAATATAAAAACATCAATCAAACGCAATTTAGGTCTTTTTTAAGGATAAATTCTTTTCGTAATCTCACAAGGTTTTATTTCATATAAAAATAAATCTTTGTAAATAAATTGTTTTACCCTCTCCCAGAGTCCCAATCCTCTTCCCAGAGACTCACTAGTTTTATCAGAACAGACAGCAAGAGGACGAACAAATCGAAGAGAAATATGTAACACATTTGTTTGGTGCCACCGTCCTTCTCCAGGCGAATTCTCGTGTTATTTTTGTTCCCAAGAAGCCGCCCGTTCTGTCCATTTTTACATGGACCCATGTTCTGTAACTATCGCATCAATAAAAATAGTCGAGAAACGATGAAAATTGAAACGAAAATCACATTATTGCATTTTTGGGTTTCTATAACTTTGACAGTCGATAATCTTATCGACGGGAACACGCGGAATAGAAAACCTGGAAAAATGCGATAAAATCCGTTTCTGTATCTTTGAGAATCGTTAACTTTTTCATTTCAAACGTCAAAATTTATCACCTACCCAAAAGCAGGCGATAAAAGATGAATAATTAAAATTATTGCAAACGAAAAGAGAAAACAAACATAAAGAAGGAAACAAAATAAATAATTTTCGTAATGAATGACTGAGAACAAGAAATTAAAGAAAATTGAATGTTTTCTTTTATTATTCAGAGTGACAAGAACCTAAAAGATTCTTTGATGAAATATTTGTTCAAAACAAGGAATTCGCAAGTGGCAAAGCATGAAGTTTTTTCTGTCTCTGAGACAAATATGGTAGCATTTTCTCCGTCAAAATCTGCGTGGCATTTCAGCTGAGTCGGAATATCTCCTTTAATCGTTCCTCTGGCATTTCAAATGGATTCATTTCATCTCGGAGCCTGCGGCCGGCGGCGGTAGTGTTCAATATACGCATTTTATTCTTTTTAGCTTTCTCAAAAAAAGCAGTGTACAATATCTATGTATATCTGTCTATATATTATCAAGCACTTCACTCTTAACTTTTTTTTAACAAAATATAAAGATAAACAATTCGATTGCTATTTTCACATTTGTTTTTTTTTTAATGTCAAACAGATTGACAGACCTATCGCCTTCCAATGGATTTTCCAATCAAAACAAATCGAAAATTCAACTTATCGCTTTGAGTTACAGAAACCCAATTTTTTCCAGAGCCGATAAGTGTGGAATGAATCGTTTCATTTTTTAACTATGCGATAAGTTATCGCCTGAGTTACAGAACATGGGTCATGGATTCCGCGAACCAGTTTGTCTTGGTATCGAACTTTATCGTTTCCGATGTTGATGGTCAGCTGATTGAGAGAGCTGATTTCTTGTTGCAGTTTCTTCGGCGGCTCGTTCGTTTTCTTCTTCGAGAGATTCTGGGGTATCGGTTGGTTGATGTTTTATGTGAAGCCAGTGTTGCAATGTTACGAATTGGATGTTACTCCCTGGAAATTTGATTTATTAAGCAATTTTTTTTTAAATTGACGGACCAAGACCAGAGATGGTCATTTTGTTTTTTTTTTTCAAAGAAATGACAGATACTTTTAAGTGCGAAACACAATTATGGTAATCTTTCTCGCAAAGAGATGTCGCTAGAGTATGTGTGTGTTTTTTCACTTTTGTACATTTTGCAAAAAGTTTTGAATTTAGTTAAGCCTTAATGGTGGATGTACTTTAGTCTTCATGCGAGCTCTGCAAAAAAACAGGGATGTAAGATATAAAAGTTACATCTGTTGAATAGAGAGAGAAGACCAAAATGCAGAGATCTTCATAGATGAAGATTATAGGAAGTGCCATAATGCAGATATGAAGACGTGCGTGTTCATCTTCATGGTATACTCTTTCACTCATTGGTTTTTTGGCACAAATCTATCCCACTCTACTTTTCTTCAAATTTGCATATGAATATACATGTAAATCCATCATAAAGAGATAAGACCAAAATGCAGAGATCTTCATAGAAGAAGGTTATAGGAAGTGCTATAATGATGGATTTACATGTATCTGCATCTGCAAATTTGAAGAAAAAAAGAGGTGGATGGATTTATGCCAAAAAACGAATGAGTGATGGTGGATTTACATTGATCTTCATGCGAGCTCTGCAAAAAAACAGGGATGTAAGATATAAAAGTTACATCTGTTGAATAGAGAGAGAAGACCAAAATGCAGAGATCTTCATAGACGAAGATTATAGGAAGTGTCATAATGCAGATATGAAGACGTGCATGTTCATCTTCATGGTATACTCTTTCACTCATTTGTTTATTGGCATAAATCCATCCCACTCTACTTTTCTTCAAATTTGCAGATGAAGATACATGTAAATCCATCATGAAAGAGTATACCATGAAGATGAACATGCACGTCTTCATATCTGCATTATGACACTTCCTATAATCTTCATCTATGAAGATCTCTGCATTTTGGTCTTATCTCTCTATTCAACAAATGTGACTTTTATATCTTAAATCCTTGTTTTTTTTCAGAGCTCACATGTAAATCTACCATATTTCAGATATGAAGACGTGCATGTTCATCTTCATGTCACTCATTCTTTTTTGGCATAAATCCATCCCCCGCTATTTTTCTTCAAAATTTGCAGATGCAAACGCCTGTAAAACCATCAATAATAGCCGTGTTTTTTTTGCAAGTCCATATGGATTTGTCGAGAAAAACGACATCGGGACTAATAGTTTTAAGGCTCTCCCAAACCAACGCGAAACATTCGGCGCGACAACGAAACTTCCGCCTGTCTTAATTTATTTACATGGAGATTAATGGGAGCACCCACACTGGCGCGATGCGAATCTTCGAACATTATTTAAGGCTCTCCCAAACCAACGCGAAACATTCGGCGCGACAACGAAACTTCCGCCTGTCTTAATTTATTTACATGGAGGTTAATGGGAGCACCCACACTGGCGCGATGCGAATCTTCGAACATTATTCAGTCGTCGCATATTCGCGCGAATGTTTCGCGTTGGTTTGGGACAGCCTTAAAGTGTGAATTGCTTATCCCTGACGTCGTTTTATTCGACAAATTTCCTCGGGGCTTGCAAAAAAGCACGGCTTAGGCCTGAACCACACTACTCTCGTGTGGTGTGGAGTAGTGTGTCGCTGTCATTCCAATGTATTTCATAGAGTTCGACACAACACATCACACGATACAAATATGGCTCTATCCATATGAAATACATTAGAGCTATAGCGACACACTAGGCGTGTTTTTTTTTGCAAGTCCAAATGGATTTGTCGAAAAAAACGACATTGGGACTTAGGAACATCTTACTTATGTGGTTTTTGTTTCGACCAAAAAATTCGATTTTTTTTTGATTTTTTTGATTTTTTACAAGTTTTTCCTTTCCTTTCGACCAAAAAAATCGATTTTTTGTAGATCTGAAGTCGATTTTGCAGATCTCGATTTTTAGCAAGATTTACACAGATTTTCACACGCACTTGCACACACATCAAAGAAAAGTGACTTTTACCCGTGTTGTTTTAAAAGTGGCACCCATACAACCACAAAACAAAATAAAATCACGTTTTGTGTTCGTTTTGCCAGTAAGATTTAAGATCTGACACCCAAATCTGAATTGGTTGAAACGAAAGCCACATTACAGTACGTAAGTCCCGATAATTATCTGGACTTAGCTAAGTCTATATGGATTTAAGTTGTTGTTGTATTTACGTGTAAAACTATTAGTCCCGATGTCGTTTTTTTCGACAAATCCATATTGACTTGCAAAAAAAACACGGCTACTACTCCCCAACACACCACACGAGAGAAGTGTGGTTCGCGCTTAATTTCATTGTGCGCGTTCAACGCATATCAGAATTTGTTGGGCTTTGAACTTTGTATGACAGCTGCCCAATCAGGAGCTCCAAAAATTCAGATATGCGTTGAACGCGCCCCTGTCTCGTTTTCCGTTCATTTGTTGTATAGAAAAAGAAAACAATCATCTTCATCATAAAACATAAAATCACTTCTAGAAAAAGATGTGTTCAATAAGGGATGTTTATTTTTGGAAGGAGTTTTTCGATTTATATAAACATTATCCAGAATTATGGAAAGTTAAAAGTGAAGCATATAAAAACAGAATGTTAAAACGCAGAGCTTATGCGCATTTATTAGATAAATACAGAGAATATGAACCCGAGGCAACAGAAGATTCACTTAAAAGGAAAATAAATAATATTCGCGGGTGTTACCGTCGTGAACTTAAAAAAGTAAACAAAAGCTATGAATCTGGCTGCGGAGCTGAAGATATTTACAAACCCAATTTGTGGTATTATAATGATCTTAATTTTCTAAAAGATCAAGAGGAAAACGAAACCGAAGATGGCATTGCATCCCTAGAAATTGAAACAAGTTTTATGGATTCAGAAGTAAGTAAAACTAAAACTGCCCGCCTTATTTTCTTAGGGGAATTGATTCAAAATAAATTATGAAGACATCTTTTAAATGACATTGCAATGCAATACACACTATAACTAGATGCAATGATTGTTATTTTGTTATTAATTTATTATTGACAGCTTGACATACAAATAACTCAAATTTTGCAACGTTGTTCCGTTTATACTTTTTAGGCTCAGGATAATTCTGAAGACCAGGAAGATCCTGTTGCTGTTGTCGATAATAATAAAACGAAAACAGTGAAATCTTATGCCAGAACTAGAATAGTAACCCCTGCACATGAACACTCGCTACCAAGATCAAAAAGACTTGCTACTGAAAAAGCATTGGAAGATTTAAAATTGATTTGTAAAGCACTCACACAACCCCCAGAGGAACAAAATGAGTTTGATTGTTTTGGAGTGTCTATTGCTTGTCAATTGAAAAAGCTTCCAGAAAAAGTAGCTCAGGAATCAATGGATTATATACAGTCATTCTTAGTGCGACAGCGTGTTAAAGTTATTGAAAATCCTTGCTTCGGATTAACGTGGAATAAAAAAAGAATGCGGTCAGAGGATTCAGACTTTTCTTCTCATGTAAATTAATATATTTTTTTCACTAGCATATTTGTTTATATGATATATGTATTTTATTGTGTTCTAGGTGGATGGCCAGGACAAGAAATTAAAGTCTGACATTTATCAGATGACTAAGCAAATGAAGGAAAAAGAAATGGAATTTATTGAGGCGGAGCATATTGAAAAAGTACACATTTTAAACCTGGAAAAGAGAAACTTGGAGAATAAATTAAAATATGAGGAGAAAGAGCATATGCTCAAAATTCAACAACTCAACATTTCAAAAACAATCGATTTAGAATAGGCTTAATATTTCTTTCTGTTTATACTTACATTTAAGCAAAGTACCTCTGTAATAAAGGTACTATATTGTTAACTTGTTGTTTCGTAATTTTAAAATTTATACATTCAGAGGAAGAGAAATTTTGATTATGGTTGGGTACTGCGAATTTTTTCCAGCTTTATTCTTTTATTTTTTACGTGAAAGTTTGTATTCGCTTTTCGTGGAACCGTCTCTGTCGGAGCGAAATTAATGTTTCAAAATTAAATAAAATGCATTTAAATACTTTTATAAGCAAAAGAGAAAAAAATATGCTCCTGAGAATTTCAAAAGTACTTTATAATTTAAAGATGCATTAACCAAAGTGAAAAGTAAATTTATGCAAATACCATATTCATATAATGACTATAATGTGTAATGTATTCATTTGCTTTCTCTGAATAAGTACACCACTTCAGTGTATTCTGTTCGTTGTAAACATACAAAGTAGTGTACACTGAAAATTAATATCAACTTCTAAGATACAAACACTGCACACCATTTGATCCTTTTAAAACGAAAAACGAATCGAATTCACTGTTTGGTTTCTCTCCTAAGGTTGTGTGCTTGAATCAAATGGAACAAGTACAAACCTAACAGTTTTAAACAAACCGAGCAAAGCGGAATGATATGAACAGGCATATTATGTTAATTATTACTGACACACTCAGTAGATCAAACATATATTCATAGCTACTTATACCGTGGGATGATAGGATAATTCTCTTTTCTGCATTATGATCACATAGCAAAAGTGGGACGGTAACTAGTTGCAACACAAATGAAAAATTCATAAGTGTTTTAAGACTTGATTTCCAATTCGTTTCTGCTACACCGAAAATGTATTGCATTCATGTTCATGGTATCTGCTCAAGAGAACAAGGAAGAGAAAATTCAACATCCGCAGATTTAAAAATCAACCGACTTGTCTGACTATGTTCGATGTTCGATATGAAAACACGACAACGTGTGGAGGAACATTTTGTGATGTAATCAGCATTAAACATAGACCGAATTCAGGTTAAAATGTTCCAATTAAAATTAATTGAAACTGAAATACGGATTTCCTTTTTCTTTATTTGTCTCTATTGCTTTCATTCAACACGGGAGATTCTAATGTAATTGTTACTGGTCCATCATTTTGAATGTGAACTATTCTTTTAACACCGTATCGCCCATCTAGGAAATAAATTAATTGAATACTTCACTCTACAAATAGTGGTCTTTAAAGAATACCTTTGATCTTTCCTTCAGAATAATTTAGCCCCAACTTTGCTAAAAAACTGTAGTATAAATCTTTTGCTTCGTCACCTTGCATTGCTTGATGAAATTCCAATGAATTCCCCTTCAACTTATTATAAAGCGAGAATTGGCTGACACAAAGGATCTCATAGTTTGAATCTTTAACAGTTTTTTGCCATCGTTTCCCAGTTATCTTGTCTTCAAATAGTTTAATTCCAAGCAGCTTCCTTACCCTAAGTTTTGCATTTAATAAAAAACAACAAAAATAACTATAGGTAGATATATTTACATGTAATCCACATCTTTTTCCGTGTCTCCTTTAGTAAAACCCACAAAAACACACAATCCATTATTTATGCTACATACTTCCTCGTTATCAACTGTGACCAAAAGAATATTTAATTATTATTTATAGATTAGATTATAGATTGATTTTTATTCAGTACAATTTAATATTACATACATAATAATTAACAAAAATCATTTTGACATGGCTTTTCCCAATTTTTCCAAACCTTAATTTTTAAATAAACTCTTTTTTTTAATTTTTTGAAGTGACAAGTTTTTAGGAATTAGATATTTATTTCTAATCTAATCTATTATTATTTATATTGCAATGTGATGTACTCGCTGTCATAATCAATACAACTTTTATGAATTAAACTAACCAGTTATTTTTGTTGCTGTTACTTTTTGTACTACTGCTTTCATTTTTAGCTATATATTAATGTAGATTTAATTATTTTATAGAAATAGGAAAAAGAGCGTTCAACGCATGTCTGAATTTTTAGAACTGTGAATTTTTGGATCTTTTTTCAGTAAAATGTGTAAAGCACAGTTAGCTACTAGACAAGTAGACAGTAGAGATCACAGATTAGCCACATGAAGATGAGAATCCCTGGCAGCCATTTTAATTTGCCTACAAGCTTGAACTGGCAGTTATCAGATAAAAAATGAGAATGTGTGTAAAAAAACCTCACGCATAGACAGTAGGGATCTTCACACACCTGGTTAAATTGTTGTTGCCATTCACATCTATTCATCGACGAGGGATGAAATTACAAATACAACAATGTAAACAAATGGGTTTTGGAGGGTGAAACGTACGAAACATTCTCATCTTCATATGGCTAATCTGTGGTAGAGATCATAGACACCACAGATTAGCCATATGAAGATGAGAATGTTTCGTACGTTTCACCCTCCAAAAACCATTTGTTTACATTGTTGCATTTGTAATTTTTTCCCGCGTCGATGAATAGATGTGAATTGCAAAAACAATTTAACCCGGTGTGTGAAGATCCCTACTGTCTATATGTGAGATTTTTATACACACATTCTCATTTTTTATCTGATAACTGCCAGTTTAAGCTTGTAGGCAAATTAAAATGGCTGCCGTGGATTCTCATCTTCATGTGGCTAATCTGTGATAGACACAGATAAGCCATGAGAAGATGAGAATACCTCTGTTCGTTTACTTTCCAAACTTGCCAGTTTTAGTCCGAAGTTCTGTCAAAGTCAATATAAAAAAAATTAAATTGGACCAAAAATGGTAAAAATGGGTAGTTTCGGACTAGTACGCGAACACACCTAATGTTTCGTACGTTTCACCCTCCAAAAACCAATGGATCACTGCCACCAAATGTCAGAAGTGTCAGTGTGAAATTAAAAAAAAAAAAAAAAAAACAAACTGACAGCACTCCCTGGTTGGAAAACAAAACCAAATGCAGAAGGCACGAAGGCGAGCCAAAAAAGTCGTGTGTTTAATAATAGTGATTAATATGTAACAAAATTAGTTTTTTTGTATCAAACACTTGAAAAAATGTTCACTAAAATGTTTAAACACTAATTAGTACGTAATTCGATCGCAAATTTAAGTTTTCAGTTCCAAATACAAAAAATAATCAAATGACCGGATTTTTAACACTGCCAGGAGCATGTAAATATTTTCCAACCAGGGACTTTTTTTGTTGTTGTTTTTAGATGTCAAATTAGAAAGAGAAAAGACAAAGACAAATCTTGGAAGACCTCTATTGTTTACATTGTTGTATTTGTAATTTTTTCCCGCGTCGATGAATAGATGTGAATTGCAACAACAATTTAACCAGGTGTATGAAGATCCCTACTGTCTATGTGTGAGATTTGTATACACACATTCTCATTTTTTATCTGATAACTGCCAGTTCAAGCTTGTAGGCAAATTAAAATGGCTGCCGGGGATTCTCATCTTCATGTGGCTAATCTGTGGTTGTGATGTTGGACATCGTTGATGCACAGTGGAGGCGGCATGTAAGCACTGATCTCTATAATACACTGGATAGTGGATTCCCTTTATGTATAACAGTTTTGTTGACTCCAATTGAAGATGACATTCTGGTGCCGAGCGCACCTTTTGACGTCTTTCTTTAAAAAAAAAAAAGTAATTTGACGTACATTTTTCAGTTCACTGGTTGAACACAGTACGCGCGTCAGGACATGCGGCAGGGCGCGCGTTCACATGAGCGTGATTATTAAAACTTGTGTCGAATTTCTTTCAACCATTTCAGATGGCTTATTTTTGTATATGATGGTGTGAGTTCTATTTGACAGGAATTTGAACACAAAAAAATAATGGTCCTTCAAATTCACAACAAATATTTCAAACTGCATTTAATTTACCATGTCCCTCTTATAAGATTAAGTACAAACTTATTTTAGTGAATAGATGCAAAACAAAAAAAATTGTGCGTTTAGCCAAACAACAAAAAATTACAATTCAGTTACAATTTGTGCAAATTTGCAACAAATGTCACCTACTATTCAACTCCCAGAATCGCGTTTGTGGCTACAGACACAAAACCTAATGTGAACACATCCGACTCATTCTGACGTTTAGCAGTCTTTAAAACAAAACAAAAATCTTTGCTTGTTGAAGGATTAATTAGAAACATTTCACTTACAAAATATAAATCTTATTAGGAAAATACTTTCAATTAAAAAAATTGGATTCCGTAGGATTTAAGTGCCAAAGATAAGGTACAGACAGAGAGAACAGATATCACAAAAGAAAACGCCAAAAAAAATGAACAATCTTAAGCAAAAAATCAAAAAATCCTTACTTTCTTCGCCATCATTTTCTCACCATGACATGCCGCCTCCACTGGGCATGAACGATGCTCGGATTATGAACATGTCTAAAAAAAATCCAATGGAGGCACAAAAATCCATGTCCGTGCAGCAACATGTCGACGAAAACTTCATTTTGAACACGACATGACCGCTGTTCAAAGTTTGGGCATGAGATTTGACGTTTCACGTGTGTGAGAGTTTTTTTCTGCCTCTCGCTGAATGCATTGGTAAATGTTGAAGGAAAAAGGTAGAAGTAGTGGTAAAAGAAATGTATGTATGTGAAACGACATGACATAATTTGCCCAGCGGAAAAAAATTCGCGGATTGTTGATTGGATTGTGGTTGTGATGTTGGGCACCTGAATGCCCTGTGGAGTCGGGGTGTGAAGTGTGAGTGAGATAAAGTACAGAGACGCGAAAAAAAGTCGAAGGAGACAGTCCAATGTGAACACCGTTCTATAACGAGATTTTATGTATTTTAACAATGTAAGATAAGGACGCGCGCCATGACTCGCGTGTCATGTGTTCAGCCACTTTGACAAAAAGAAGTTATACGGTTATACAAACCTGGTGCCAAGCGCACCGTATAACAATCTTCAATTGGAGTCATTTTGTTTGTATGAATACGCTATCCAGTGTATTATAGAGATCAGTGCATGTAAGGAAGTAAGATTTTCAGTGTTTTATTTAAGGCTTAACTACATAAAGGCTTAACTACATAAGCCAAAAAGTACTTTTGTACAAAAGTAAAAATATTTTTTTTCCCGCTAGCGCAGTTGTTTTGTGAAAAAGAATATACAAATTTTTTTTTAAACAAAAATTTAAGCTTTCTGCATCATTTTTATTAGTTTTCCAGTCAGAAAAACTATTCCAAAATGAGTTTGAAAATTTTCACTTTTGTACTTTTTCACTTTTTGGGCTTATGTAGTTAAGCCTTAAGGCTTATGTAGTTAAGATGCAGAAAGATTAAATTTTGGTTTAAAAAAATAATTGTATATTCTTTTTCACAAAACAACTGCGCTAGCGGGAAAAAAAATATTTTTACTTTTGTACAAAAGTACTTTTTGGCTTATGTAGTTAAAGGCTTAACTACATAAGCCCAAAAAGTGAAAAAGTACAAAAGTGAAAATTTTCAAACTCATTTTGGAATAGTTTTTCCCACTGGAAAACTTATAAAAATGATGCAGAAAGCTTAAGTTTTGGTTTAAAAAAAATTTGTATATTCTTTTTCACAAAACAACTGCGCTAGCGGGAAAAAAAATATTTTTACTTTTGTACAAAAGTACTTTTTGGCTTATGTAGTTAAGCCTTTAGAATTGAATTAAAAAAAATCATTCTTATTATTAAATTAAAAGTTTTAATTATATGTACCTACAGTCACTCAAACTCATATTCGTACGTAAGCTAACATGCCTTTCTTTTGCAATTAATTCGAAGACCACAACAAAATCCGAGCTATTTTGATTTGAATTCAAAAGGCCATCACACACTGGTTCAATTTTGAACGAGACTTAATCCTTACTAACTTTTGCTTCAATCACACACTGTATGAAGAAAGCTGGGAGAACATTTTGTGTACATGAAACCGTTGTATTTGTATGCGTATTTTTGTTTCAATTTTAAAATTCGAACTAGAAAAAATGATTTTACAAAAATAAAAATTTTGTGGTCATGACAGCCGATTGTTTTTTTCCCCTAGAAACAAACAACTTTTATTTCCCCAGGCTCAATTGAGCCAGTGTGTGATGGCCCAAAGATCTTATTAAAATTTAGTATTAAATGCCCAAAAAGATACATCACTTGACAAAAAGAGGACATTTATTAACAAAACTCCGAAAACTTAATTGAAAGAAGTCAAACTCGTATTCGTACGCCCAAAGTTTTCTTGGATTTAAACCAAAACCTAACACAATCTCAATATTTTGTTGCATATTCCATATATAATATCCCATGGTCTAGTCTATTTAGTACAAATTTTGAAAACTTCTAAGTCCTTTCTATTGCAATTTTAACACATTTTCCAATAGCACTCTTGGAATTCTGATGGTCTATTTTCTAAGTCGTTGTGATAAATGGCCCTATAGATTCACTTTAGGATTAATATCTGCTTAATACGTTCGGGCTCGATTTTTTTCAATTCAATTATTATAAAGTTAACTTAATACACTTTTACTTCACAGTTTAAGTTTCTTAACAATTAAAAAGTATTTTTACTTCTGTTTTGTTTGATTAATTCTTCATATTCTTGACTTGGAATTATCTTCTGCATTAAAACCAAAATCCAAACAAAAAATTCCACAGACAAATACTTTTTGTGGAAAAATTCATTTTGGAATTTGCACAAAACAAGAAAAAGTAATTTTCTGACGTTCCTGTCTGTCACTTCAGCAAAAAGAAATGTTTTTTATTAGTTAAAGTAGGCTTTTTTGGTCAATTTGTATTTAAATGCAAATAAAACAAGTTTATTTCATCTTTCCCAACGTTTCGTCGTTATTCACGACTTCTTCAGGGGTGTATTGATCTTTGATTTTACTCTGTTGAATTTACATTATTTGAATTTTTGTAGATAGATTATTTTTGATAATGATAATTTAATTTAAAACAAAACAAAATAAATTAACATAAAAATAATTTAACATAAAAAAGACTTATTACTTTACGGAACAAACAAAAAATTTTATCACAGTAGTTTATGCAGGTACTTATTGAATTGTCAAAGCATAGCTCATGCTCCCCTGAAGAAGTCGTGAATAAGGACGAAACGTTGGGAAAGATGAAATAAACTTGTTTTAATTGCATTTAAATACAAATTGACCAAAAAAGCCTACTTAAACTAATTAAAAATATAATTGAAAATAATTGGTCACATAATATAATCGTTAAAAAAGAAATGTTATACAGTTATACTGTCATACAAAATTGTGCACGATTTGGAACATCCACCAGACTTCAGTGCCAAACAAGTAAAAAAAAATCAATAGTTTGACAGAAAAATATGTAGGGAAAACAAAAACATGTGATTGTGATTGGTCGATTATTTGTTTTCCCTACATATTTTTATGTCAAAATTAGAAAGAGAAAAGACAAAGATAGTTTCTGGAAAAGCCTAATTGCGTAAAGCGAGAAACAGATTGGCACAGCAACTTCAACAGCAACTTTGGCAGCAACGAAAACTTTGACATCAAAAGTCATGTGAAATAGATTACCAACGTGAACAGCGCTTTTGACAGCATAAAAACATATATAAAATTTGTCATATTTTCATTTTTTAGTGTTGATAAACCTGAAGAACTTCGCTTTAAAGTTGTCATCATTTGCACAGCGACATCGAATTTAGGGTTTAGGTCTAACGTTGATGTCGATGTCGATGTTGCTGTGTTAATAGCCGTGTTTTTTTTGCAAGTCCATATGGATTTGTCGAAAAAAACGACATCGGGACTAATAGTTTTACACGTAAATACAACAACAACTTAAATCCATATGGACTTAGCTAAGTCCAGATAATTATCGGGACTTACGTACTGTAAGTAAGAAGTGCCTAAGTCCCGATGTCGTTTTTTTCGACAAATCCATATGGACTTGCAAAAAAACACGCCTAATGTATTCAAAGCCATTTAAAACCACTAGCTCTAAAATGAGTGATGCGGTTGTCAAAATTGCTGTTGAAGTTGCTGTGCCAATCTGTTTCTCGCTTAAAACGTTCTTCCATTGGCGTCAACATCTTTGTATGAATGCGCTATCCATATCCAGTGTATTATAGAGATCAGTGGTGAAAAGGCAGTTTAACTTCGATTAAACTACTCGTGTGAACTTGGATTTACAAACCGTCACACTTCCCTACCATTGTATTGATAAAATAGTTCAGCGCCATTTTCGAAGTCATCACAAAAAAATGATTTAAATTTCGAAGGAAAAAAATCAATTATCCGCCATATTTTTTTTCATTGCGCTGTGGAGAAGACTTGGCTGCAGGCAGGATAATTTGTATGAAAGTGAAATTAAATCAAATAATTTTTTAAAGTTAAATGCATCAGTTAGTTGTTAATATCAATTAAAATCTTAGTAAGTGAGTTTGTTTTACATTTGAAATCCCCATAAAATTAAGCTTGACAATTACATTTATATTTCCTGAAACCGGCTGTCAAATTAACTATTAGTAAAATACATATATATATTTTGAAAAAAAGTGACGCTCGTAAACTTCTCTAAAAAGTTAAATCCAGTGCTAAAAGTATTTATAGTGAAAAAAAATATACAAAGTTCAGTACATTATAATGGATGCACCACCACCAGCTGGAGTAATGGGACCACCACCAACAGGACGTGGTGGTTTCCGAGGACGTGGTGGACCACCAATTCGTGGTGGCTTCGAACGTGGCCGTGGCCGAGGTATGGGCCGTGGTCATTATATGGGAATGCGGGGAGGAGTAATGGGTGGACCACCACCAATGATGCCTGGAAGCAGGGGTGGAATGCGCCCTCCACGAGGCATGGGCTACCAAAGGGGAGCATATATTCCTAGAGGAGGACCGCCCATGCGCGGAGGAAGGCTCCCTATGTATGGGCAACGTAAGTTTTTTTATGATACATATTTTTTTTTAATAAAGGGCCAGTTTATATTTGTATGGAGTCATAATATCAAATTGTAAAAGATGTTTGTTCCTCAAATTTATAAAATCTGTCGTCAAAGCCAAGATGTGTACTATGTACATACATAATTTATGTATTAATTTGTCATTGGTTTAATTTTTTTTTTAAACTGCTTGAAAACGAATAGCTGTATTTTATAAATCAATTTTTGACATTAAAAATGTATTAAATTTAATGAAATAGAAACTCTTAGGAGGAATTTGTTATGATAATCAGCCCTATTCTTCTAAACGTTTGCATTCTGCTATCCGCGGGAAGAAAATGATTGTTCCATAATGCGAATAAATTGGGATACAAATATAATTAAGACAATAAGATCCTTCTTACAATTTCAAAAACAAGTACTGGTTAAGATTTGCGTTGAAAAGAAATAAGTTTTAAATAAATAATTTGAGGCAAATTGACTAAAACATTCACATGAATCGAAAGATTCGATCGAATCGGATAGCAGAATAGGGCTGAATACCACCTTTGTACATGTAATATACCAAATATATAAAAATGTAAAAAGGGATGAAATTCATTTAAGTTGATTAAATACAACTTCTAAGATAATAGTTTTGAGCGGAACACTTTTTTTTCCTGTTTGTTTTGGCTAGAAATAAGAAATAAGCTTTACTTTGGTATCAAAATAATAATTGATTGAATCAACGATAGCTAAAAATACCTCTGTTGACCTGGAATTTTGGGGACAAAAATCAGTTTCTAAGGCAATTCTTCAATAAATTGCCCTTATAGTGATCAGTGATTTCGGGTGAAATTTAACACCCATAAGAGTTAAAATGTTCACTTATTTTTTAAAAGACATCGAAAGAATAACAGGCGGCAACATGTAAGAAATTCTTTTATCCTAGGGAAAGGGAAGTATAAATTAAACTTTTATTTAAGGAAAAAAACATTCTTTTAATTATCACTTCTTTTTCACCGAAGACCATTATTGAAACTAATTAATATTTTATGATTAAATACTAAACTTTCAAATGACATACTTATCTACTTTTCTCCTACTTTTTTGCAATATCCTAAATCGGAAATACTTTGTCAAAAAGTAAACAAAAATGTGCGAACGACGACAGTTAAGCTTATCATGCCGATTATAGAATGTGCAATAATGGATTCGCAGTGCTGTGTTCCCCTTTTCTTTTCATGGCAAATGAGTAAAGAGGAAAAGTGTACTGCACTGCGAACCCAGAATTTTGAATTCCATAATCGGCATGAATATGTCGTGACTATACTTTTGTTTTACTATGCTAAAATAACACGAACAAAATTTTATTTATAAAGTTCCAAAAGGTTTCCCACTTTTTTCCCCATACAATTTATGAGAAAATCAAAATGGCGATTTATAGAGCTTTTTCTTAGGACCCAACAATTTTGAACCAATTTCGTGTAACAACCCTAATGCACGAACGTTAAAAAAAACACCATATTCAATAAAAACTGAATGGAAATAATATACCATATTTTTTATACTGGCTCGTCTTGTGTGCTTCCATTTTGAATTCGTTGTTTGATTAAAGTACCGTACATTAAACAAATATTTATAGCTCCCAAGCAACATACTGGAGCTGAAAATAACAAAACAGTTACACCGATATCTACAACACCAACACCTACAAGCGCCCCAACAGATGCATCAACATCACAAGCAACCACTACACAAACAACAGCGGCTGCAGTTCCAACTAATGGTATGCCACCTATGCGAGGAATGCCACGCGGGCGTGGTGGTCCTCCTGGAATGCGTGGGAGCCGAGGAAGTTATATACCACATTCAAATGGTTCAACATTTGGTGATCCAAACGGTATGATGAGGCGGGGTGGTCCACCACGTGGTCGTGGCGGATATGGGCAGGGAATGCCGCGGCCTCCCATGTCACACAATGCAAATACGCAAGTAGCTCCAGTGCCAACTCTGAAACGTGGTGCGCCTGGTGGACCTCCCGGTCCGAAACGTGGTCGATATGATTCTGGACCATATTCCCAACGACCAATGGCTCCGAAATATCACCAAACTGCTCAAGCTTCATCTCATGCAAATGCAGGCTACGCAACATCTCATGCGTCCTCTCAAGGGTAATCTATTTTTTTTTTATACATAGTTGTGTATAACGTAGTTTTTAAATTATATTTTTCATCTGTCCAGCCACCACTCTTACCAAGATCCATCTCAAGCTGTTGATCCATATGCTCAACAGTACTCAGCATCAACCGCTCAAACATCCTACAACGGGTATCCGCAGTCAAGTTACGGAACTGCAGCCCAAACAAGTGGAGGGTATTCACAGCATGGCGAATACGATCAGAGTCAATATTCTGGATATAGGTAAGACAAAATATTTACCAAGTTTAATATCCTTCTTATTAACATTTCTAACTTTAAACAGCAACACTGGTTATGGAAGCCAACCAGATACTAGGTATCAAACTTATGGTCAAGATTATACACAGACATATGGAGCACCTGCTGTAGACTATAGTGCACCCTCATCTGATTATTCGCAGCAGGGTCAATCGTACGATGAGCGGGCTTATGCAGGCTATGGTAAGTGAACTAAATAATGAAGTGGGACTGATTTTCTTCGAAATTGGTACAAATTATTTTTATGTAATTCCCTAAATGAGAAATTTGAATTTTTAATTTAGCTTATCTGCAACGGGTAGCCCCTATACAACGGTCTTGGATTTTTCAAATTTTCTCGAAAATGGCTCTAACGATTTTGATAAAACTTCGTATATCTAGTAAAATACAATGGTTCGGCCATTCTTATAAGTTCATTCCAAAATATTGCAATTTGTTTATAAACCAATAAAAATCAATTGCCAAGTACTTGTACACGTTTAGTACTTTTACACTTTCTACTTAACATAGCCATTTTATTAATACACCATTACTTTACGTCTTCAATAATTATCCACGTCATAGCTTTGAACTATAATATCATTTAATTTGGTCAAATCAAAGTTTGCCAAATTAAATCCCTTCTTGATAATTTAAAAACGATACACGTTTAAAGTAACTATGCACATTAGTTGGTCCATATTTCCTTTTTTAATAATAAACGTTACGATCGTAACTCCTCTTTAATGGTAGGTTTCCTTCAATAGATATAATGATGAGAAAAAGCAATTAAATTGCGTTAAAAAAATATTTTTATTCATTTTGTTTGTACATAACAATAAAGGCTGTCTTATTTTTCCATTGGGGAAATTTTATTAATTATTTGAAAATATGTTTAATTTAAAGTAAATTTTGTTTTAACCACTTTAAGTTTTAAATTCCTTAAATCAATTTGCAGATACACAATCATACCAACAGGGGTACTCCAACGCGGCTGGATACTATTAAATCATAACAAATCATTGTATGGGGTTTGTTCTTTAAGAATATATAAGATAAGTTAAAATTTTAAAAATAAATGTTTAAAATGTAAACATTCTAATCAATTAAGAAACAAACTCTTAAGGATAAAATTCAAGTAAAAACACTAGAACTATGCAAACAATAGATAACCTACCAAATTTTAGGCTTGAACAAAATTTAAATACAAATTAAAGAAAACATCCCATGCGCATATAGTAAAGAAATATACCTATAATTAAGCAAACAGAGAAACACAATTTATTTATTATACAAAAAACTGTTGAAAACAGTGACAACAAATTATTTGAAATTTTTTTCATTGTATCACAAACAAACAAAATTATAAATTGTTTGAAATATTTTTTTTTTATTTTGATAGTTTTTTTTTTGTTTTTTTTTTTTTTATATAAAATTAAACGTCGCACCATAGAGATGGAAAGAACATAGAAAATATTTAATTGTAAATTGTTTTGTTTGTTCGTATTTTTTCACAACCCCTAATTTTTACAAGTGCACGTCTATTTAAAAAATATCCCAACACAAAATATTAAACCTAAAGAGGTTCAAATTCATAATTTCAACACATAAAGTTAAACAAAATTTCTAGGTGTGTGTATCTGAAAGTCTTTATACAATTAAAACTAAAATTATTGCAACCATTTAAAATTAAAAATGACTATATTAAACAAAATAACATAAACGGAAAGACGCAAAAATATGTTTAGGTGTGTATATTTGGAAGTCTTTGTACATTTTCTTTTTTTATATAAGTCATGTCTTAGTTAAAAAAATATTATTATTGATACAAATCGCTAAAAAAATTACTTTGTAAGTTTAATTATATAAATATTCTTTTAAAATTTTAAAAAGAAAAAAAAAAAAACAAAAAATTCAATAAACACAAAATTGGAAACAAAAACTAGAAAACAAAAATTTTGTACATTTTATTGAAACTATTTAATTTATTTTCATTTATTGTTCTTCACGAAAAAATATTTTTTATTTCACCTCAAATAGTGCTTAGTGATTAAAAAGCCTGTGATATAAGTGAGTTTTGTTTGACAAAACGTGAACTAAGATTTACTCCGTATTTTAACAAATAATTATTATGAATGGAATCCATGAGGAGCAGATAAAACGTTACCACAGTGACGAAGGAAACCCATTTAAAAAAATCTACCAAAATAATTATCAACATAGAAATAACATATTTCGAAAAAAATGAGATGAACTCTTTCCATTTATGCAATAGAAAATATAAATTTTTTTTAAAACAAATAGTTTAAATTAAAAAAAAAGCGAAAAGAGAATAATATGATAAATTAAGCAAAGGCAGTTTAAATTTAGTTGACTTTAGGCAAAAAGGACCTACATAAGTCAGATATTATATTTCTTCCAGAAAATGAGATTAAAGTTTGAGTGAAATTAGCAATGCCCGATGAATCATATAAATAGGTATACGTACTATTTTAATCACAAACATTTCTATTTTGCTTGCTCAAACTGAAGTTGTTAGTTAAATTAAATGGAAAAAATAGTTAATACTAAACTCAAGCAACATCGAAGAGTTCGATCGTTCAATACTATATGAAATCTAAATACTGTAATGAATTCTGCTGCTCTTCTATCAATTATTATGAAGTTATGTGGTACATAATTATTGATGCTTCATATTAATATTCTAACAAAACAACATATTGATCTTATTTTATTGTTTCATTTTAAATATTGCCGAAAATTATGATATATTTTTGATTTGAAGCTGTTAATTTTTCAAAATTATTGTTATTTTTTTTTTTGATATTTTAACAATTTCTGCACGATGTTAATAACAAATAAGAAGTCAAAAAGCTTTATATTCTGGAAATTTTGTTGAAAATGTATCACATTGTGATTAAAAAGCAATTAGATATTAAATTATTATAAAATAATGAGAGGGCCTGAGAAAAAAGCAAAAAAGAATCCAAAAACTTTTATAGATGACTATTTTGTCCGAGTAGAAATTTCGCGAAAATGAAAAAAATATGTATTTAAATCATTTCGACAAAAATTTTACTCATACTTATGTAAATGAAACTCGTATTTAAGAATTGAAAAATAGTTGTATGCCCTGTTCTTCAGTGCGAGATCATTCGAGTATAGCTATTAAGCCCGAGCTCCTTAACGATGTATTCATTCAATTTAAATCTCGAGTTAACTCTTGGGTCTGAAGTCTGAAGACATATTTTTCAATTATGGGTTTTCCATACGGGTGTGGTTCCTACTGATAGTAATGATTTTTATAAATACAGTGGTCGTCCAGTATAACGAATGATATAATGTGAGTGCATTCGTTATATCAAATAGTTTTTTCTTACAAATCCGCTACAGTTTTATGCATAGCTAATAAAAATTTGAGCATCTGTTTACATAAACGAAGACGAATTAGTTGGACATAACAAAACACGAAAAAAAAAACATTTCAGCTATGGAAAATTCTGTATTCGTCTTCCAATAGTATCATAAAGATAC
Organism: Leucozona laternaria; assembly: GCA_932273885.2. NCBI lineage: Eukaryota > Metazoa > Arthropoda > Insecta > Diptera > Syrphidae > Leucozona > Leucozona laternaria. Next base: position 58,433,196 of record OW026366.1, read on the forward strand.
ATTGATATTAACACATTTACAGTCACGAGTTGCTCAAATTTATTTTCTATATTCGTTATATGTATTTGTTTGTAGAATTTTGCTTTTTTCTTTTTTTGTGTTCTGAAATTCGTTATTTGTTCGTTATATAGAATACCTAATGGACTTGAAAAAAGTGTAAGTAATATCGATCATTCGTTATATCGGCATTCGTTATACTGGACCACCACTGTAATGAGCACAGTACTCCAATTGAATCAAATCAATCTTAAATAAAAAGACCGCATGATATCTTTTTAATAAATTATTAAACTGAATTTGATATGTAGAATCCATTTTGTTTGCGTTACGGGTTTGCACTTATAAAACCAGTGGTTTTCGAGTGAGACATCCAATGTTCATGTAGTGTAAAATATTGTACGAAGACTGCCTCATTCTTTTCAAATATTTACCTGAAAATTGATCTTCTATAACAGTTCAGAAATGAGAAACTAAATTTATAAAAACTGTCCAAAATTTTAGTTACTAATTGTTAGGGATGCGAGAAAGATTTTAAAGTAACCAGGGGGGTTATTCCGTAAAACGATTATCGTAAGACGATAGCGTTTCGGCGATAGTCGCGCTTCACGTAAGACGATAACCGTCAAAGTGATATCATCAAAACGATATCGTTTATACGATAGCTAAATAGGTATCGTTTGGCATTGAAATCTGTCAATTTAGTAGATAAAAAGAATTAAAAATGTTTCATCGCAATTTATTTGTCTTGCAAAGTGAAAATGAAAATTAAGAAAAACTACAATTAATACGATTGCGAAGACAATTAAGAGATAAATCAGATCCTTTATCTCTTCCAACCCATATGTAAGCACAATGTTTTTATGTTTATGTACTATTGTAGAATATCTTTAATGGCACTGGTTGCTAAATAAAATTAAACAAACAAATAGTCTTTTTATTATTGTTATAATAATTCAAACCATTTTAGTTTTGTTCAACGTTTTCGGCTATCAAAAGAAGCCTTTGTGATGTTACTCGAAATAATAAACTTGCCAGACGGCTTTCCAATCTAATCGGCGGCGGCCGCACCAAAACAAAACACAAAGCAATAAACAGCACAAAAAAGTTGTAGGTGTGCTTTTTTACTCCAAATTTTCTGTCAAACCCCATAGAAAAAAAAACATTTTCACTACAGTTTGAGAATTTGTGAAATATACCAAACAATCTCAAACTGAAAACGATAGACGAGACCTTAGTGGTCGAGTTACGTGAAGCAAATCATTGACGATTATCATTTTGAAAATTACGGATGACCCCCCAGAATATAATAATCGAAATTCAATTGAGAAATTATTGGCATTATAACCTAAATCATTTGGAAAGTGAAGCCATTCGCACATTAAAGTGAAATAGTTTGTCAACTCAATAGGATTTTTATTACATATGAAATATACCCACTAAAAGTAGATTAATATTAGTAGATTATGGAGGTTCATATTTTACAGAAACACTAAGGTATTGGTTCTTGTTCACAATTTTTTAAAAATTGTTTTGTATACCTCATAAATGATTTATATTTTTGAAAAATACTTTGAATGGTTTAAAAAAGCACAATCACCAATAAAGTATGCGTTTAACTTGAATGTGAAACAAATTTGCGTCAATTCAAATGTTAGCCACTACAATGATTTTGATAAAGGTATGGTCTATCTTCCAATTTTTCCAAAACTATTATTAACTAGAACCGTTATTACCATTATTGCTGTTTTCAACTTTCTCGTTAGCCAATTTCTATCAAATTTTTGATGTGTAAACATCTAAAGTAGGTGTCGGAGGAATTTGCTGGCCTGGAATATATAATAAGACCTATTAGTCCCGAAACATTTCATTCCTACCAAAAATTGTTCCAAAAGAATCAAATGCATTGACAGCCAAACTCTCATGGGAAATTTAACACTACTTGGAGCTAGACAATCAAATGCGTGCGTCCCAATCATTTAATTTAGTTTTGCTCTCTTAAAACACATCCTTGTAAGATTAATTAACTGGTGAAAACGTTTTTTAGGGCTTTAAGAAAAAAAAAGCAAAATTTGCTTGAGCTTATACTCTCAACTTTTTAAAAGAATAACTAAATAGAAATATGTATGTACATGTTTGAAATGTTCTTATTTCAATCTTAATAAAATGAAACCCGAGTCCCATAAAAAATAAACTTACATTTATATCTTTATTTTAAAAGAAATATTTTCTGATGAGCGTTGTGAATATTTGAGTTGTAAAACATACATACATAGATTTTTGTAATGGTCTTTTTAAAAACACTTTCAAGTGTCCTTTGTGAGTGAAATGTATTTGCAAGTGATTAAAAAAGCAACCACAAGAAAATTAAATATCGAAAAATAAACATAATTAAAAAAAAAAGAATAAAAACCCAAGTAAAAATCAGAAATATATTTGAAGACAGAAACTATGTTTAATAATATCAATAAAAAAATACCGACAAATCTAGTACTCGGTACTAAATAAAATAACACGAAAATTATTATTTAAAATAAATCCGTTATTAATAGAATGGAAGTGACTAGACATCACACAAAGAATCAACATTCTCATTAAAAAGTCAAAAATATAATTTAAATTTGCAGGAAAAAAATTAAAATTAACGCCGTTGCTATCAAACAAATTTCTAAATACATTTGTTTTTTTTTTTCAAAAGAACTTAAATTCTTAACGTGAAAACGTAAATAAATATTTGGCAAGAATTATGTTTTTTTTTTAAGAATATGTAAAACATGAACATATATTTTTTAACATTAATTTGAATTCTGGCATAGTTAACAAAATGGACAGGACTTTACTAATATTAAGTGTAGACTTTTTTTTTAAAGTATTTAAATAATGTTGCTACTATAAAAGTTCTAATCGCCACTGAAGATAAGTTTAAACTACTTACAAGCGACGCGAGCGTGAGTAATTTTATTTCTCATAGTCATGATTGTATTAAGGGGAGTGACTCTAGACATGCCAATTATAACAGTTTAAGTTAATAAAAGTATTGTTTATGCGGCCCCACAGGGCCAGTGCCCCCGGCCGATGGGCATACTTCAGGCACCCAAAGTTTTATTCAAGTCGCGCGAAGCGCGTTAACGCACGCCCACTTTTAATGGCGAAAAACTGTTATAACTGTTATAAATTGGCATGTCTCTAGCTCGTCCATATTTTTGAGGTATAAATAGGTTTTTCCAGCAGTGTGATTTTTTTTATTAAATTTTGTACCTCTGGTTCTCTAAGTAAAAATTATAACTATCATGTTAAATAATCTAAAACAAAATATTTGGATCCAAAAGAATCAGAAAGTGGGAAAGATAAAAATATCCAACTTTATAATATACTCCTTGCTAATAATTTTGAAAAAGAATTCACTTATAATGAAATATTTAATATTTTCTGGATAGCGTATCTGTTAAAAGTAGGCACATAATTGGAGAATACGAGATTAATAAGCTGTTTGATTGCGGCTTCAAACAAACATACTTTATCCAAAATCTAAAAAATTAAAATTGTATTCAAAGCTTTTCAATAAACTACAAGTTTAAGTGCAAGAGAATTTCGTGTTCCAAGAGGTGAAGAATGATAACTCAAGTTAATGTTATAACAAAAAAAAAAATAATAATTTTATAATAAAAAAAAAAGTAGTCATAAAAATGCCACACTAAAACAACAACTGCACCGGTGTGCTTTATATTTAAATTCTTACACATAAAGACAAATACATTCGTTCTAAAATTTGAACGAACCTTGCGGTAGTGTCAAACATTCATTTATGAAACTTCGGCAACTAAATAAAATAAAGTTCTTAAACTAAAGTTCAAATAATGGTAAGTTAAAACAAATTGTGATATAAAGTCTGTGATATTGATCCAAAAAATTATTTTGAAAAAAGCTGAAAATTACTTTCACATGCAAGAACTGACAAAAAATAATAATTAAAAGAATTTTATGGTTACATGTTACGCAATGCAATATAGTACTATTATCTTATAATTCCAGGCGAAGGATATTCTAAGGAAGAAATACTAAAGGGAGTAACATGAAAAGTCATTTATAGTGTGGTAACAATTACAGATTTTTGTATATACATATGTATATCTTTAAATATTAATTTTAACTTTATTTTAATTTTGACATTTTCGCTATACATAGTATTTTTGTTTAAATTTAATTTATTATTTCGTTTCTTGGTTGCCTTATCCTCACAAAAAAAAAAAACTATTCTTTTATTTTGAATAGAGAAGTGGTAATAACTTAATCTATTAAATAAATAAATAAAAATATCAATAGATATAAAAAAAGTACAAATTAAAAGTTTTACGCAAATATTTAAAGAAAAATCAATGAATCACGAAATTTTCAATATAAATAATAAAAGCTAAGCCAAAATTACTACGAAAAATCTAAAACATTGAAGAAATTATTTATGATTTAACTAATTATTGTTTTTAATTATGTTAAAAAATTTATTATTTTTAAAATATGTTAACAAATGTATCCAGTATTAATTAATGAAATACTAAAATTTTATTTTCTGGATTTTTATAAATAAATGGATTATAATAATAGAAAAAGCAAGTATACAAAGTCAAGCAAGTGCAATTTAAGCAAAAAAGGATATATGAAAACTTCCCAATAAGATTTCAAATAATTATTTGCTCCAAGTGGACATTTCAGGAACAATTACATTTTAAAAGAATAATACACAAGTATAAATAAAAGAAAATAAATTATATGTGTATCTGAGAATAGATAAAGACATCTAACAATCAACTTGGTAAACAAAATTCACTAAAAAGAAAATAAATTATGCTCCAAATAAGGTTGATTTCAGTTCTACCCCACAAATTTCTGAGGTAGAACAAGAATAGAAATGAAAAATTATTTCAAGAAGGCCCATGACAGATGTCATAGTTTAAATTTTGTTGCTTGGATTATAATTATTTTTGTTATTAAATTACTTGTTTTTGGAACCCTTTTTTCGACATTTGTGATATTTTTCAAAACAAAAAACCTTTCAAAGTGTAATTTTTTCTCTTTTATTCGAAATCGGAAACTTTTACGAATTCAAAAAAAAAAACAACACTGAATCCGTTCTTCATGGCAATAATTCACGTAGATGGATTCTGTAATAGTTTTTTTTCGGTATTTGAAACAAGTTTCCGATAGAATTCGTGATAGGGATAATATTATGTAACTACTAAGATGAAGATTCAACAACACGATTTTTCATCAGGGACAGAGCATTACACAAAATATTCAATTTGAGGGAATATTTGTCTGAGCTTTGATTAATTCTCAATACTGCAGTCCACAAACATCACTGCGCTGAAATTTTTTTGGGAAGTGACTCTAGACATGCCAATTTACAAAAGTACTGTTGATGCCCTCCGCTGGTGGGCATACTTAGGGCACGCAGTTTTTTTTTCAAATCGCGCAAAGCCCGTTAATGCACGACAATTTTTAAAAGCGAAAAGTTGTTATAACTGTTGTAAATTGGCATTTCTCTAGTCTCTTCCATTTTCTCATTTCAATCTTTAGCTATTTAATTTAAACACAGAATAATAAAATCTGAAGTGTATTTAACAACGAAAAGAATCATTTATGTTGCAGGTAAAATTCTAGTCCTGTGTTTTTTTTTGTTTACTTTGTCGACAATAACTTAACACTCCTTCAAAAATAAAAATAGAAAGGGATCGGTTTGTAGGCAATTATATTTTATTTGTAGTATTTTATTGTGTACATGGATCAATGAATTTATATATTTTTTTTAATCTATCCTATTTAAGTTAATTTTAATTTGATGTTTAGAATGAAAAAAGAAAATATGGGTATATACATAATTCCCATAAAAAAAAACTATACTTAAGCTTTATCACATAATAATTATTCACATATTTTATATTTTTAATCATTCAACAGAAAAATATAAAAAAAACACTTAAAAGCCACTTGCACCAAACAATAGGATAAATAAATAAATCTGATTTAAGTATGTATACGAAATAATATAAAAAAAATGTTTCGCTATACCAATGGCACAACAAAACAACGTGATTTTATTGAAATCACTTAAAAACCGCTCAAAAATGAACTTAAAAGTAGTTATGTCGTCAGAAAACTTGCGTGCAAGTTGACCTTAGAAACACCAAAGCTCACTGCTTAAAACAAAAAGTAACTCGTTATTATTTGAATTTTCAATACCAATTTTCGTAAGAATTAATAAAAAAAATCAGTATGTTATTCTATGTACTTATTTTAACGTTTTTTCGTTTACTTAAAAGTTATATTTAAACAAAATTATTAAGTTTCATATTGTTATGAGCAAACTTTTAAAAAGTTATTTCTACAGTAATTTATATTATCTTAGGAATAATTTTATACAAAATGAAAAAGATAAATATACCAAAATTGGCTTGGATGTTAATGTGTTTAGGGAGGTAAAGAAGGACATGTTTTCAATGTAATAGATTTATCCAGACATGTGTTATTTTTTTCTATAAATATCATCATCATCATCGTCGGCTCGACAACCGGGGTCCGGTCCTGGCCTCCTTCAACAAGTCTCTCCACCCATCCCGGTCTCGAGCCGCCGCCATCCAGTTGCGCACCCCAAGGCTCCGGGCGTCCTGGTCTACGCCATCTCTCCAGCGCAAGCATGGTCTACCACGCTGTCGTCTACCATAGAATGTACCACAAAGGACTTTCCGAGCAGGTTCCTCTTCGCTCATGCGAGCTAGGTGCCCTGCCCACCGGAGTCTACCGAGCTTAATTTTTGTCACGATATCTGCTTCAAGGTAGATTGCGTACAATTCATGATTGTACCGTCTCCGGAATCGTCCTTCCTCACATATGGGGCCAACAATTCTCCTTAAGACTTTTCTCTCGAACGCGGCTAAGAGGTCGGAGTGCCTTTTGCTAAGCACCCAAGTCTCGGATCCATATGTGAGTACTGGCAGGACCATGGTCCTGTACAGCAGCAGTTTTGAAGTTATGGTGAGATTTCTGGATTTGAAGAGCTTTGACAGACTATAGTAGGCTCTGTTGGATTTGAGAAGCCGCCCGCGTATTTCTTCTTCTATATTGTTATCGGCTGCTACTATTGACCCAAGGTATTTAAAGGATTGCACCACTTCAAATTCGTGCTCCGCTACCTTGATTGTTTGACCAACTGTTCCTCTCGCATTCGACGCCACCATGTACTTTGTTTTACCTTCACTAATGTGCAGCCCCAGATTTTGTGCCGCCTGCTCGATCTGGATGAAGGAATCATGTACAGCTTGCTCAGTTCTTCCGATGATGTCGATGTCGTCTGCGTAAGCCAGTATCTGGCTGGACCTGTTGACGATGGTCCCTCTTGTTGCCGTGCCAGAGTCACGGATTGCTTTCTCCAACGCCAGGTTGAAGAGGAGGCAGGCCAAACCATCCCCTTGTCGGAGTCCATTAAAGATGTTGATTGGTTTGGATAGCAATCCGGCTATTTTTACTTGGCTTGTTACGTTGGTCATGGTCAACCTACATAGTCGTGTCAATTTATTTGGGATGCCGAATTCTCTCATGGCTTTGTAAAGTTCTACCCTGGCTATGCTATCGTAGGCGGCCTTAAAGTCTATAAACAGGTGGTATGTTGGGATGTTAAATTCTAGACATTTTTCCATCGCCTGCCTAAGGGTAAAGATCTGATCAGTTGTTGATTTGCCTGGAATGAAACCGCACTGATATTGTCCGATGATGGTTTTAGCGTATGGGGTTATCCGGTCTTGTAGGATAGAGGAGAGTATCTTATAGGCGGTACTCAACAACGTGATACCTCTATAATTGCTGCACGTTGTGACATCTCCCTTCTTATGTATGGGGCAAATGATACCTTTTCGCCAGTCTTCTGGAATTTCTTCATGCTCCCACACGTGCACTATAATCTCATGAATTGCTTGACGTAAAGCTGGCCCACCGTGTTGAAATAGTTCGGCTGGTATACCATCGGCTCCCGGGGCTTTGTTTTTCTTTAGCCGGCCTATAGCCTATATATATATATGTACATATTCAGCCATATTCTTTCACCCGAATTTCACCTTTAAATCTTAAAAGCTATTCGGGCCTATCGATGTAACGCGATTCACCGCAATGCGGAGCTGCGCTTTAAATTTCTTCCAAAGTTCTCGGACAAGAAATAGTTGCGGAATTTTTTTCACTAAAATGGAAATTAATAAAAAATTAAAGTGTCATCGTTAGTACAATGATTTTGAGTTTCGGATAAAAAAACTTCGACGAGGGCTCAACAAGTCAGGTGGTAGCACGTAAGAAACTTGCAGAAATTGTAATTTTGTTGGTGAGATGTTGCAGTTATTCGATTTACTCGTTATTCATTTTTTTTTGTTTTGTCTTTTTCTTTTATTTATGTCTTCTGTTCGAGACTAACACTATCCATTTCATAAGAATATGAAATATAAATATTTGTTAGAACGATTTTCTTTTATGGAAAAATGAATCTGACCCAAATTCCAAATGGACGCGATTGCGATTCGTCTATTTTGTTCCGAAACGGATACCTCGAATCCTATCTAAGTTCGAATCGGATTTGACTTTCGTTTTGGAATTTCTTCCGAACGGATTCCTCGATAGGATTGATTGTGAGTTTCGCCTGAACGATTATGATGATTTCTATATGATGCCACTCAAGTTTGGCTCCAAAAAATAATTTTCGCACCAAATGACTGACAATAAGGAAAATTTTTCGAAAATTAAATATTTTTCGGGTGAAACTTGCAATAGGCGAAAAGTGAAATGTCAGTAATTCCGTTGTTGCGGGTGGAATGTATTTCGGGTTTGGCTGACAGTCAATGCATTAAAGGAGATAAAAGAACACATATTTTTAGTGTAATAGTAAGGTATTATTTTTATTATTATTTTTTTATACAAGAAAATTTAATTTATTTTTTTTTAAACACAATTACTACCATGTTACGAGTTAAAAAAAAAAGGTTTGGCGCAAAAGATTACGCAAATGCAAAATAAACTTAATAATAAATTCCTTAATATTATACCTGATGTCATAAAATTTTAAATTATTAAAATTATCATTTTCATTAATAATTTGAAGGGTGTATTAAATGATAACATACGCACAGTTAAGGCTTCAAAACTTTTCGCTTCATCACATAATGAATATTAAGATTATATGGATTCTTAGTAAGTGTAAAGTATACAAAATAAAACAGCCAGTAAAAGAAATTCTTGTATTATTGCGTTTTCACCAGGCAAATATACTGTATCAAAAAACTTAGAGCATACAACTTTATTTTCGAAGAAGATTATTATACTTTTATATAAAAATATGTATAACTTATAAGAGAAAACAATAACTGCACTGTATCAGTTGCGTGCTTTTTAGTTAAATTTATATATAAAAATAGATACATGATTCGTTCGCGAATCTTTCGATCGGGTAGATGGTAACACCCTACCATTATACCATGTTTAAGTTTCAATAAAATTGAAAATTTCCTTCAAAATTCAAACTAAATATTTTGTATATTAAACAATATTAATGATATTTTGTTGGCAGTGGTTAGGGGTTAAGCTGTGGAAATTAAATAAAAGAAGGTTTTTTTTTAAAATTATTTAAGTAGGCTTTTTTTTGGTCAATTTGTACTTCAATGCAAATAAAACAAGCCTGTTTCATCTTTTCCCAATGTTTCGTCGTTATTCACGACTTCTTCAGGGGGTGTCTAGATCCTTAATGTTTTTAATAAGTTTAACATTTTGAACATGTTAATTGTTTTACAGGGAAAACTTACTTATTTTAAATTTTCTGATTTTACATAATTTAGTTATTGATTTTATGTTTATCACTATTTAATAAATTAATTTGAAACAAATTCAATTAAATAAATAAATTAACATATAAAAAGACTTAATACTTTAGAGAACTAACAAAAATTATCACAATGGTGTTTGCAGTCAGGTACTTATTTAATTGACAAGGCGTAGCTCACGATTGTGTTTTCTCTGTCCTCTTTCGTATTCATTGCAATTAAATAAGTACCTGACTGCAAACACTACTGCGATAAATTTTGTTCGTTCTCTAAAGTAAAAAGTCTTTTTACATGTTAATTTATTTTGCTTGGCTTCAAATTAATTTATTAAACAACGATAAATATAAAATCAATAACTTAATTATGTAAAATAAAAAAAATTAAAATAAGTAAGTTTTCCCTGTAAAACAATTAACACGTTCAAAATGTAAAAATAATTAAAAATATTAAAGATCTAGACATATACCCCTGAAGAAGTCGTGAATAACGACGAAATGTTGGGAAATGATGAAATAGGATTGTTTTATTTGCATTGAAGTACAAATTGACCAAAAAGCCTACTTAAATAATTAAAAAAATATATTATACAAAATAATTGGTCACTAAATATATTCATATATAAAAAAATATATTCATGTATAAAAAAATATAAGTTCTTCGACTTTAACTTTAACTACACAGTTATTATCATAAGAATACTCTCGAAATCTTACAAAGTTTATAAACTTCATAAAAGTATTAAATGCATTCATATTATACGATGGTTATGAAACGTGGTTAAGATGAACAAGCAAAAAACAAATAGCCACATATTTTGTTTACGATGTACATATATCACTATCCGACTTGTACTATAAAAGCCTCGAGTCAACCTTGGTTGTAGCCAAAAATATTTATTGATACACGTCTTATTAAGACAATTAATTTCTAAAACTAAAGTTCAAATAATGGTAAGTTTAAACAAATTGTGATATAATATCTGTGATACTTATACTTAAACAAATTAAAACAAGACTGAATGAAATATATATCAAAGCTGAAATTTTCGTTCAATAACTCACATGCGATTAAGATAAATTAAAAGTGTTTTAAAGAATTGTATTGTTATAACTTAATACAATAATATATATAGTATGCACTTATAATTCAAAAGGAGGGATTAATAAAGAAAACCATGAAAAGTCATTAATACTACTGTGGTAACAATTAAAAATGTATATAAACATACAATATTATCTTTAATTATATATCTTTAAATATATAAATTCATTTTATTTGAAAAGTTTTACCATATATTTATTTAAAGAAGACGTGCATTTATTTTCAATGAAGACAAATTAACTTAATCTTTGAAACAGTTAAACAAAATATGGAAATGAAACTCAAAAGCCAAAATTCTCCGAATAATATTTTCGATAGTGGAAACTCCATGCAAATTATATAAGAATAAACTAATAAAACACTCACTTTCTAAATGAATATTGAATTTTCATGCCAGACAAAATCACTTCAAGAAATGTTAAGTAACATTTTACATTAATTTGACTGATAAGCAAATGTTTGATAAACATAATTTGTGTCTATATTTTCAGCACAAGGAATTTGCAATCACCTAAAAAATCAATTATAAATGCATAAAATGAAATCTAAAGATAAAATAATGCTATACTTAAAAAGACTTCATGCTGATTATTTTTTAACATATTTATTTTTTTCTAAGTATTTACTTATTTTTCTGTTTATTTAATCAAAATCTAAATTTGTTTCCCTCCATTAAATCTAAAATAAATATAAATACATATACAAATATAGTAACGTCTTTTCTTTATAAATATTTATTACAATATTTTAACATGTTTTTGATTACAGCAAATTATAAAATAACATCACAGAAAAGAATATAGAGAAATAACTAAAGTCGGAACCACACATTTCTCGTCTACGAATGTACACACTAATCCAGCGTGCTGTGTTGCAAACTATCATTTGTGCTTTCGCTATTTAAATACTCTCTTTCTAAATGGAGTATTCTCTTCCCGCACATAGGAAAAAACACGTCCGACACAACACGCAACTACACAACACAAATATCACACTGGATATGAAATACATTTGAGCTATAGCGACAAATCACTCCACAATACACAACACGAGAAGATATGGTTCCAAAAAATCTCATTTTATCAACAATTTACTGCTAACGTGAACCTGCATCGGAATAAATTGCACCTGAAAAAAAATGACAGCCGAGTGATAATTTCAAATTTACTACCGATATCAAAAAATTCCGGTTAAACAAGACAAAAAAAGGAACCGACTCTAGACATACATTTTACTTATTTATTTAAAAAAAAAAAAAAGCAACCCAAAGAAAACCATAGTCATGAGTCATGACATAAACGAATATCGTTGAAAATCCATCATTAGTCGTTTTTTTTTTTAAACGATACTTTTCTTTTACCACTGCTCTTGGCTGACTTTATGAAGCTGTCACATATTTATAAGTTTGTTGTTTGGGTTTGGTTCTGCTGGTTTTTTGATTTTATCTGGCAATATTTTCAACCATCCATTCTCGTAAATCATAATCGGTTTATGTCATGACTATCGTTTTTTTTTTGCCTTTCGTTTCATAATTCGTAATACGGGCTCAGCTTTTTAGGTGGATATAAGGCGGACGCGCAACAAATTCTCTGATAACAATATTTCAAAATAAGATAGTTTAGTTAAAATTTGGCGACGCGATTCCAAAATAAAATCATTTTTAAATTTTAACAAGAGCCACTTTTTGTTTTTAAAATAACTTGGATTAAGAAACCTGCATATAAAAGCAATTTGTTGGACTTTGTATCTGTTTTAAGGTTGGTGACGAAGGACAGGATTTAAGAGATTTGTCGATACATATTCTATATTATACAAACTATAAAAATTCTTTGTTTGATATTTGGTAATATTAAAAAAAATAAAAAACAAAAAAAATTAATTATTGCAACATTTGGAGACCCATTATGACAAGTAATAAACGATAACATACTAAGTATCAACTTTTACAATAAATTCCACACAAGGAAAAAATGTTGTGTCACATCGAATAAATCACTAGATTTGAATCTGACCTGCAACGATTTATGTCAAGCAATACAAAAAATGGTTTAATGTCATAGAAATCTATATTTAGGCTTTTTAATACTAATAAAAAATAATAAATGTAAATTCTTTTATCAAAAATAGTTCATCAAAAAAATCTTTTATAATAGTAACTACTAAATAAAATTTCAGCTAACATATAAAATACTATACGTAATTAGACTGCATCTATTGTCTATAATAATGTCAAATAAAAACAAAACTGTAATATATTCCTAGCACCTTTATCCATTTTTCACTGCGGTATTATTAACATCGGTGGAACTATTAATGAAATGTACCGATGAGAGTCGGCTCTCTCCGGAAAACAATTGTATCGATGAAGTACCTCCCTGCGATTTACTACCAACTTTAGCAGACGAAATTGAGTGTGAAGCCATTGGTGTGGATGTTTTATGTCGGTCTAGGGTAGGAACTCCTGCTTCATTTAGTTGCTGTTGTCGACCGGATGGGGAAATTGAACCGAGAATAGAGCGCAAAATAGAACTTGCTATCGAATCGTCACTGAAAGAAAGGGACGACGAGGTAGCAGTTAGCTTAAGGAGTTCTTTTTTAAGAAATTCACGCAAATTAAGTTGCTGCCCACCATCTTCGGTTTGTGTTGTTGTCTCATGAGCCGTTTGGACTTGCTGTAAAAAAGTAATCAAATTTCAATCAAAAAAGAAAACCTACTAACATACCTTATGAAGACTGTTTTCTGACACTTGGCCAACATTATTATGTTTTCTTCTGGGCGTAAAAACAGATTGTTCCAAATTCGACGAAGTACTGCTGCTAAGAGCTTGGCTTTCTAAGGTTTTCTTTTTCATGGTACTCGGCCACTTAATGCCAATCCTTCTTAAATCTTCTTCCAGGTTAGTTGATTGCTCGTCCGTCGATATTGCGCCTGAAGTAAATTGTCTTATGCCTGAAATGTCAGCTTGTTGCTTGTTTTGCAAAACTATTGAAGAACTTTCAATTGAACTTGATATTTTGTCGTCACTTTGTATCAGCTGCTGTTGAAACGGTTTTATTAATATATCTCGCAGTTTGAGTTCGTTTTCAATGTTTAGCAATGATGAAGATGAAGAACTGTTTGAATTTAAATGTTTAGTTTTTTCTAAATTATCCAGACTTTGAGAGTCTAGTAAATCTGAATTCGATACACCTATTTTGTCTAGATATTCTTTCCTAGTGGGAAATTTTTTAAAAGAAAGATTTGCTAACTTTAGTGATTCCAGAAGCTTCTCCGATGCTTCCTTATTTTTGCTAGCTGAACATTTTGTCAGATATTTGCTAAATGAAGTAAATTCCTCATAATTAGCACCCTTACCCTCTTTTGCCAGATTAATAAATTCATTGAACTCTTTTTCAAATTGTACACTGAACTCTGGATCGAATTGCGTTACATCTAAATTATTAATTCTGGCGTATTTTTCAAATGTGGGAAACTTTCTGTAAGTGATTTGCTCAGTTTGATTGTCGTTTACTTGAAGAGCGGAGTCTTGGACATTAGGAAGAAGAACTTGAATATTAGGAGCATGAACTGATGTATTAAGCCTGGATGTTACTGGGGTGTCTACTTCAAAAATAGTCGAAAGTTCGTGTGGTAAGTCTTCGGGAAGTTGTGGGCTATAGCGGGCTATAGAAATAGGCGGTTTAGGCTTCTTAAACGGTCCTGAAAGCGATTCTGTGGATGATTGGACTTGACGCATGTCATCAATGGGACTTTCACGCGATTCTTGAACAGTTATAGGTCTAGACAACGAAATACCACTATCTCGACTCATTCCAGTTAGTTTATCTTTCTCAAGACATGGAGCCATTTCAGGTGATTTTGCTGGCAAAATTTCTACAGATTTTACCAATTGTGAATTGAGAATTTTACTATTGGATTCATCGTTATTATTTCGACGTTCTGGTAGGTCTAAATACTCCGTAGAATTTTGGCCATTCTCACTGGCAGATGAAAGTGTCGTTTCTAGAATTTTCTGTTTTTCTTTTCGCACTTTGCTGATCATCTCTGTAAGCTCTGCAATTCTTTGGGTGCAGTTGTCTGTCATTTGAGTTGATTTATCAACAAGTGAAATTGGCTGTTTATCTTCTTTGAATTGAGATTTTTGTGTTTTAGAGGGTTTCTTGATAGATGGTTTGAGAGGGTTTTTCATCTCTGCGTCTTTCTTTTTAATGGTGTGTTCTTTAAGAGCTCTTTTCCAAACAACTTCCACAGTTTTGAGGCTAGAATCCGTCGAATTGGACTGACGTAAAGATTCTTCCAGTTCTCCAACAAAACTGTAATTATCTACAATAAACTTTTGTACATTTTCCAACCGACTTGATGCTAATTTCTCTGTTTCTGCAGCCGATAGATTAGCTGTTGTGTTTATAATTGAGTTTGACGGGGTTTCGATATCAGAACTGGTAACTCCAAGTGCATTGACGGAAGTTCTTGACATGCCTAGCAATCGTTGCACATAGTGAGCCATAAGAGGATTAAGATTGGAACTTTTTTTTTTGAAATTCTCACTTAGTTCCTCGCTAGGTGTTTCTGATTGAGTTCGTGAAAGATCTTGCGGCTTTGAAGTGTTGGGAACACTTTTCAATATTTTGTCAACATTGTTTTGAATTTTACTAGGAAGACTTCTATAGGAAGTTGAATTTGAATCGATCGACCGAACTGTTGTAAATTTTCTGCGAGATTTTTTGAGAGCTGGACTTTGAATTAATGTCGACAGTTTTCTTGGACTTCTAGAAGGCGTTCTATTATGTTTTTTAGTTTTAGTATCACCCTTAACTTTAATAACAATTTTGACTGGCTTTTGTCCTACTAAAAGTTTACGTCGATCTACATATTCATCTTCCGATTCTTGTTCCGAGCTTGAAGATTCTTCTTGTTCGCTTACAATGATTTTATCTCTTCGTTCGAACTTCTTTTTACCCATTTTGGATTGTTTTTCTTCTGCTCCCACATCGTTATTGTTATCCCCTGTATATTGGAGGAAACTAGCTTGATCCTTTTGCATGTTTTGTTCTATTGTTTTCTTTGATGATTTTTTTGATTTGATCGGTTCTTCAGATTCTTGTTTCTGTGATTTATTTCGAAGTTCAGTTTGTTCTTGAACAGTTTTAAATTGTTTCATTTTCTTTGCAGATTTGTGTAATTCATAAAATTCTCTTAGTTTCTTCTCTAAAACAGCTTCTTTCTTTTTCAAATTATTTTCTCGTATTTCAATTGAATCTTTTGCGTTATCATCGATTAAAATATTTTCATGTTCTTTTCTAAAATCTGTGATTGAATCCATCATAATTTGAACACGGTCTTTGTCAGAAGCTTCAGCAACTGAACATTGTTCAAGCTCTTTGATAAGATTTTCACGTAGCTTGTTTATTCGGTAAAGAAGATTTTGTAGCTTTCCTGCTTTCGCATTATCGGTTTCTCCATTTTGCTTTTTAAATTTTTGAATGTCATAAGCAATCTGTTTACTTTGGTCGTCAACATAACCCAACAATATGGAGCCACAACTATCTGACGAATTCAAAGAGTTATTGCCAATTTCTTTAAATGCTGATTCTACGTTTAAACTGCTGATTAGATTTTTTGGTTGATGAACTGCCGCAGTTATGATTTCGCTTTTTGGACGATCAATTACGGGACAGGTTATAATCGCTGGCCTTCTAAGAATATCTTCTACAGCATTATTAAGTTTGGTTTCCTTTTCCTTAGTAACTTGGTGTAGTCGATGGGATGCAAACTGATGATTCTGCAAAAAAAAAGCTCTACTCATAAAGATTTTCAGACAAGAAAGTACTTACATCGCATGGTAGAACTTGACGTTGCTTGGTAAGAGCATCTAATTTAGCAGTCAATTCTTCACAAGTACGGCGAACTTGTTCCCTTTCAATTGCTTTCTGGCATCGATCAGTGGATTTTTGTCTTAAAAATAAAAAGAAAAAACCTTAAAACTAAATTATAGTAAGTCACACTGTGCTGCAAATAAAAACTGCATAACATTTTCTCGAAACATACCACACTGCAGGTCTTATAGAACTAAAAAAAATTATATTAGATACATTTCCCATATACCGTCAAAAACTCTGCTTAGGGTAGTTTCATGTAAACAATGACTTCGTTTTTTTCTAATTCGATTTAAAAATGTTTAGTTTGTAAGATAAAAAATAGACTTTTATTTAACTATATTAACTAACATGAAAATGACGAAGTACTAGTCGAAAATACATTTCGAAAGTATATTTTATGTTCATTTCTCAACGTTCAACGTGTTTCAAACCGGCCTAAAATTGACTGAGTTTTCATATCATATTTTCTTTGTTGCATTTTTGCATTCCAATATTATAACACTGAAGTGGAGCTAGAGAAGTGACAAGGAATTCAAAATTTTTGCTAGATCTATTCCATTGTAAGTTTTTTTTCATTTCAATCACCTCTATTATCGTTTTCTCTGTCGTGTCGTTTTTCAAATGGCATTCTATAACTTTTTCCACGCGACAGATGTGTTGTAGATTTTTTAATGAAGAAAAAGCCTAAGAATCTGTCAGAACAATTAAACCATGAACATTTGTGGCAAAATAAGCAATATAAGTATGGTGATAGTGACGAATATGAAGAAATGCAGAATGTTTATTAAAAATGGATTGTGTGTTATTGAGGTGTGAGGTGATGAACGTTCCTGCAGCTATGGTTTGTCAAGAAGTCGGCAAGGAATTCGAGGCACATTCCCTATAACAATATTCACTTTGTTTAAATAGAGCAAGATTGACACAGTGTCTACATGTGAAGAAAGTAAATCTGGTCTTTTGTATCTACATATATATATATAAAGCGGAACTCTTGCTTTGTTTGTTTGTTTGTTCGGGCTAATCTCAGAAACGACATATCCGATTTCAAAATTTCTTTTTGTGTTTGGAAGGTTGTTTTTAGGGGATGGTTATAGGTTTTTGTTCGAAAGGTTTTTCTTAGAAAATGGCTTTAGAGATATTTTTTCAAATTTTGTTATTTGTAGGCTAAAATGGAGTAAAAATAAAAAAAAATTGTTGGATTTAAGGAGTTCTTTTTTTTTGGTTTGAAAGGTTTTACTTAAGAAATGGCTTCAGGGATATTTTTTTTCAAATATTGTTATTTGTAGGGTGAAATGGGGTAAAATGAAAAAGACGTATCCGATCGAAAAAAAAATCTACCAGTGTTAAAAAGGTGATTTTTAGGAAATGGTTTTAAGGATATTTTTCAAAATGTTGCTATTTGTAGGCTGATATGGGGTAAAAATAAAAAAAATGTCCGATTTAAGAAATTCTATTTTTTTTGTTTGAAAGGTTTTTCATAGGAAATGGCTTTAGGGATATTCTTTTTCAAATTTTGTTATTTGTAGGTGAAATGGGTTAAAAATAAAAACAAAATCCGATTAAAGATTTCTTTTTGTAATTGAAAGGTTATTTTTAGTAGATGGCTTAGGGGATATGTTTTTTTTTAAATTCGGTATTTATTGGTGGTGTAAAAACAAAAAAAAGGATATCTCATTTCAAAAATTCTGTTTTTTGAAAGATTATTGAATTAGTGAAATAGGACAAAAACAAACAAATAGTTTTGGATTACAAAAGTTCTTTCTGTGTTGGAAAAGTAATAAATATTGGACTTAGATAATCATATTTTTACGAATTTCGCCACGTGAAGTGGGTCAAAACTCAGTAAGTAGTATTCAATTACAAAAAGTAGATTAAATATTTATATATATTTTGTTTTGCAATTTTTATGCGAAGCTTAGGTTTGTCTACCCGTGCGAAGCCCGGCGGGGCCAGCTAGTTTTGTGTAAATTCTTAAACATCAGATATTTGCTGGGTTGCAATACTGATGCGCAAGTGATTATGTGAATTTCCGATGCAAAACTTTTGTCCACCACCTCCAAACCTCATACAATCTGCATATTTTTTTATTTTTCAATCAGCTCGACAAACGCCCAGAACTGTATCTGATTTGTTTTTTTATTATCATAAATAACAAAAATAATTAATTTATTTTGTTGATAAACATATTAACAACAAACTATTTTATAAATTAAATATTTTAACAAGAATACTTATGATTTTGTTCATAAAAAATCGCTATTTTCAACCGCCCACCACCGGCACCAAAAAAAAACCTGCCACGCTTTTGTTTTCGTTATTACGACGCATACACCTACAAATCCTCGTACTCAATTTTTGGTTATATTTCCACACCCAAAATATGGTGTCAGCTCTCAGTCTATAAGTATTAATCAATACTTACACATCAAAATTTTCAAAAAAGAGAATTATTTTTTGAAAATTTTATATTTTTAAAATGGGTTTTTGATTTTTAGTGATTATTTATTTTAAACTGCACATTAATATGTAAACATTAGCGTACCAATTTTTTTCTTCAAAATTTTTAAAATAATTTTGTAACAACCGATTGAACAATTTTAATTTTTTTTTCATTAATTTATGTTTAGGAACATTGCGCTGGGGTCAACCCAATTTTAGAAAGTGTTAAATTAATTTATTTCTAATTACATAATGTATGTATGTATATTGATACTCAATGATTTTTCAATTTTAAATTCACATCCTACCTACGTGAAGATATGTGCAACACGTTGCTGTATTGGTCATTTAAAATAGGAAGAATAGCTTTAAACTATTTTTACACTTTGGGCCATCACACACTGACTCAATTTAACCTGGGGAAATCGTAGGCGAAGAGTTTGGAATGAAACGAAGAAAATGTTCTTCCTTGATTCGAGTTGAATAACAAAGTTTAACTACTAATACACACAAGTTGTTTGTTTCTAGACGAAAAAACAACCGCTTGTCATGACCACTCAAATTTGTATTTTCTTAAAAGTAAAGGATTTTTTGTGGAACCAGTGTGTGATGGCCCTTTGACATGAGGAAACTGAGTTTCCAGAAATGTTCAGTTTGTAGGAGGAAGGGCACGAAGTAGGTGGGGTGAATAAAATATCCGCGTCAACAATTAAAAATTTTTGACATTACTTTTCACACTTGACGTAGTGTGCGTTAAACGAAGGGACTTCATATAGAAGCAATAGAAAATCTCTTACATGCCACCTCCACTGGGCATGATTGATGCTCGGATTATGAACATGTCTAGAAAAAAACCAATGGAGGCACCAAAATCCATGTCATGAGGTCACATATCCATAGAAATTTGATTGGAATGGATTGTGGTCGCGACGTTGGACATCCTTCATGCCCAGTGGAGGTGGCGTGTTGAGTTTTCAAAAATATCTCCAGCAACTTGTTTCTTCGTGTGAAAGGGAACTTTTAAAAACCACCGTGTGACCCACTCGTGCACTATTTTTTAAGTCTTTACAGAAATAATAACCATCAGTGCATAAATTAGTATAAAAGTTGTACAAATATTGCTTACAAAAACGAAATAAATTTCTCTTGTGCCAAATCTATTCGCTTAATTCGGATTAAACTCTTTTTTTGTCGGGTTTTAATAAATATACCAATGCCATATCTGTCTTACCTTATTTTGTTCTTTTCAACTTCTCTGAATTCTAGGGATTTACGTTCTAATGCTGCCAATTCCATAGCATTTATTTCTGTCTCTGATCTGCTGGTTGGTTCATGTACTTCAACTGCGGAAGTTGGCTGATCGTACTGCTTTTGGAACTTATTGTTGTAATCGTAAAACTGTACTCGTGTATTGGTACTTCGACTTGAACTCGTCTTAGACGCTGTTTGGGTACTAACTGGTCGAGAATTGCTAGCGAATTTAAATATAGGTTCTTTGAAGGATTTTCGCAAACGTGATAGAGGAGACTTTGACTTAGATGGCGTTGTTTGCGGTCTCAATGTCCCTTCTTGTTGCCATTTCGCAGCTGTTGGCTGTTCTATCCTATCAGAAAGTTTCTGTTGGCGAATGATATCTGTAATTTGGGTAAAACGTAATTTGGCCGCAGTGGAAGTCGAAGGAGCTGTCAAGAGTTCTTCAGTTGTTGATTTAAGTTCTCCTTGTTTGTTTGTTAAGGTAGATTTATGATTTTTTTGAGTTTTTTTCGAAACACTGAGGTGTATTTTTGATTCATTGGTATGATGGTCTTTTTTTGACGTATCTCTTAAAGTAAAATCACTCTCCCTTGGACCCACTTCCAACAAAACTGGAATAGTTTTCTGAACTTGGGCAGTAGTTTTTGATTTGCTTTGATTAAGTTCTTCAGTTTTTGAGATATCTTCAGAATCTGAATTTGATAACGAACTGTTTTGCGAAGAACAAGAAAACGAATCTGTGGAATTCTCTTCCCACTCCGAACTAGTTTCATTGGAATTCGATTTAGTTTTATTCGCAAAACTCTTGTGATTTTTATTCTTAAAGGCTCTTCCAGGTTTTGGGTAGCAATTTCCAGATATATCAGTTTGAACATTGGCATTTTTTAGAACATTTTCTTTGTCCACAATTTTAGGCCTTGACATTTTCTCTGGTGTTTTAAAAGATTTTCTAGCCTTCTTACCAGTTTCTTTTTTCCCAACCCTCTTAGTATTTTCTATTTGGGCAGCACGGTGTGCTGTGCCAATTTGAAAAATTGACGATCTGAAATCCTTTTCTTTTTCGGAAAGGGCATTCTGACGCCACATTTCCATTTCTTGAGCTTTTATCTCTTCGATTTTCTTAAGTTGGTTCTCTTTTTCCAATTCTACTTTCGTTCTCACCTTTTTGGCAATATTTTTGGACATATTACGAACCTTATGAAATGTGTACAATAATTTATCAATAATTTGTTGAAATTGGAAATAGTTATACCTGTTGTATGCGCATTTTCCTACGTTCATTTTCGATTTCTTTTTTAACTCGTTCAGAATCGATGAGCAAATCATGCACTGGAAAATTCTTTATATATTTTCCATTCACAGTTATGTTAAAAGACATTTCATGAATACAAATAAATAAAATAATGTGATTTTTTGTTTGTAGATTGATAAATAATAAAAGAAAATAATTTTTTTCACAACCGGCCGTTTTTTGTTGTGGCAGTTTTGAGTTTTTGACAGTTTTTAAATTTTGTTTGCATTGTACAGCGGCGTTTCTTGAGGTGTAACTGGCCGAACAAAATAGACGCGTCCCACGCGCTTGATTATTGACGGTGTTCACATTGGACTCACTCCGCGCGACTCATTTTGACATCTCTTTCTTTTATCTCACTCTACACAACTATATTAGAAAGTGAAGCAGGATTTTTGATTTTTTTGAAAAAATCCTGCCTCACTAGACTCTCTCTTTCCCATCATGAGTTGGAGTGAGATAAAACAAAGAAATGTCAATATGAGTCGCGCGGATTGAGTCCAATGTGAACACCGTCATTAATTAGCCCCGAGGAAATCGATCGAAAAACACGACGTCGTGTCCTGCAATTTAAATGTTAAATGCAACAACTACTAATCCCCTTTGGGCTTAGCTAAGCCGTTAATTGCATACTTGTTATCGATAGTTTGTATTGAAACTTCATTTTGTTTCAGTGATGGCGTCGCTAATCCCCGATGTTGTTTTTTTCAACCAAATCTCCCCGGGCTTGCAAAAAACACGGCTTCTATTAACTAAAATTTCCTGTCCAATAGAACACACACCATCACATACAAAAATAAGCTCTCTGAAATGGGTGAAAGAAATTCTACACAAGTTTTAATAATCACGCTCGCGTGAACGCGCGTACTGTGTTCAGCCCAGTGAAGCAGCATTGCGAAAAATTTACGTGAAATTACTTCTTTTTTTTTAAAGGCAGACGTCAAAGGGTGCGCTTGGCACCCGCAAATGTCATCTTCAATTGGAGTCAAAAAAATCTGTTATACATAAAGGGAAGGAATTGGGGAGTAGTGTGTCGCTATCGCTCTAATGTATTTCATATGCGTAGAGACATATTTGTATTGTATGATGTGTTGTTTTGAAATATATTGGAATGACAGCGACACACTACTCCACAACACACCACATGAGAATAGTGTGGTTCGGGCTTTATAGACGCTGTTTATATTGGGAAGATTGAGTCCTGTATCACGGCAGTTTGTAGGCAAGAGGAGTATGGGGTGAGGAATCTTGAGGATTTTGAGGCACCTCAAAGTTTTTAAAGTAAACACGATGAGACTCACCAGAGTCCATACTCAATCTTCCCAATCTAAACAGGCTCATAGAGATCAGTGCTCCACTTGCCATGAACGATGGTTGGAATGTGAACATGTCTAGAAAAAATCCAATGGAGGCACAAAAACATTGACTTATTATATATGGACTGCTAGTTGGTTGTCAATTCCATACAAAACCTGCGGAGATGATGGTTCCAGTTCTCAAAGCGAAATCAGCGACGAATTCGGGCCTACCGACAATAATAAATACTATTTCTAGCGCCATCTGTTGCATACTTTGCCTTAGAATGAAATTTCATTCATAGAAGGTAAGGCCATCTATTGTCATAGGAAGTCACCAATCGGCGTAGTGTTGGGGGAGCACTGAAAAAAATCCTTTTGTGATTTATTTTATAAAACCTTTGATTTTAGAGTCATATACGAAATAAAAGATTTTTCAATGAAATTTATTTTCACCAAGATAATTTTAAAACATTATTTCAAATAAAAATTCGTACAATCGTACTTATAAACGCGGTCTTACTTAAGACGCCCGTCCAAGTTATAAAAAACATTTTTAATGTTTGAAGTTTTCTAACTTTTTACCTACCTTAAGACAACGGAATCTATTGTCTAAACCTGCAATATTGCAATATTTTTTGTATATATCAAATAAAGTATTTTCCGATTATTTCGAAATAAATATAAACAGTCTAACTAGTCAAAAATCTAACAAATATGACTCGCCCACTAGGTAACTTCCGAGCAACTTTTTAGATACCTTATTTTTCTTGAAAACGTTCGTATTTTTTTTAAATTATAACTTATTCATAGGTTCATTCCTTTATTTTGAAATTCTGTTTTTTGTGCATTTCAGTCCAAAGTTCTGTCAAAGTTCATAAAAAAACAATAAAATTGTACTAAAATGCACAAAAATTTGGAGTAAAGGAACGAACCTTACTTTTAATTTACCAGTAAAATCTTAAACTGTGTTTTTAAAACTACTAGGCTTGTTTTTTTTGCAAGTCCATATGGATTTGTCGAAAAAACAACATCGGAACTAATTGTTTTAAGCGTAAATACAACAAAAACTTAAATCTATATGGACTTAGCTAAGTCCAGATAATTATCGGGACTTACGTACTGTAAGTAAGAAGTTCCTAACTCCCGATGTCGTTTTTTTCGACAAATCCATATGGACTTGCAAAAA
Organism: Leucozona laternaria; assembly: GCA_932273885.2. NCBI lineage: Eukaryota > Metazoa > Arthropoda > Insecta > Diptera > Syrphidae > Leucozona > Leucozona laternaria. Next base: position 58,457,490 of record OW026366.1, read on the forward strand.
AACACGCCTACTATATTCAATATTCTTAACAAAAAGTGTAAAGCAAAATACTACCTCTACTCATTTACTTTTCAAATCTGCCAATTTCTACTAATTTTATTTTATTTTATGAACTTCGACATAACTAAAATTTGTACAAATTAAGGCCAGGCGCGCACATGCAACTTAACAGTTTGGTTGCAATTTTGAGCTCTATGGGATTATATGAGAGTCCGCGCACATAAACCGGCGGACTCTCATATAATCCCAAGTGCTCAAAATCGAAACCAAACAGTTTAGTTGCATGTGCGCGCCTGGCCCAACAGTTTTGAAAATTAAGGCTTTCCCAAACCAACGCGAAATATTCGGCACGACAACGAAACTTCCGCCTGTCTTAATTTATTTACATGGAGATTAATGGGAGCACCCACACTGGCGCGATGCGAATCTTCGAACATTTTTCAGTCGTCGCATATTCGCGCGAATGTTTCGCGTTGGTTTGGGTATCAGCCTTTAAGCGAGAAGTTGTTTGTAAAAAAAAGGAAATTTTCGGATTTAGTTACGGGATTTTTTTTTTAATAACCCTGAGCACTGGTTTGACATTTATTGTTTGTTTTTATTTTGCAATTCAGTTTCAGAATTATTCTAGATGATGTTGTTTAGTAATTTGTTGTTATTAATTAAAAAAAGTATGAAAACAAAGTTGAATCATTGCGAAACTTATTAACAATAGCAACCAATGAAATAAACAAATAGCGGTAATGGTTATCGATTTAAGTGAAAGAAAATTTTATTTGCTCCTAGACAAGAAGTGAAAAATTTCAGTCACGTTCAGCCCAAAGATATCAACGATTTATCTAAACTTAAACTCCTACGTGAAGGATGTCACATACATATATACAATTCGTAATTCATTTGTGTGAGGTATTTTTCAGATAACAATATTATTATAAATACTTATCTGCACTATCAACAGAAGGTAAAGGTTGGAAGTAAAGTTTCAATGTTGGCATTAATGACATCTCAAAAAATAACTAGTTTGCTTTCTAAAATCTGCGTTCAATGAAAGCACTTGACTACATATGTAGTCCCTTGTGTGTCTGCTGAACGTACCCAATGAAAAATTAAATCAGATGGAAAAAAAATCCTCGGTACAAATGTCAAACAGTAGTATCTGTATTTTCCGATAGGACTGAACCCGGCGCTTGTTACGCATAGCTTAAAGTGGCGTCAACGTGAAGTTGGCTCCTGGCAGTCCATATATAATAAGTCAATGCACAAAAAGCCATGTCCGTGCAGCAACATGTCGACGAAAACTAATTTTTGAACACACTATGAACGCGCGCTGTTCAAAGCTTGGGCATGAGATGTGACGCTTCACGTGAATGCATTGAAACCACAGATTAGCCATATGTAGATGAGAATGTTTCGTACGTTTCACCCTCCAAAACCCTTTTGTTTACATTGTTGTATTTGAAATTTCTTCCTGCGCCGATGAATAGATGTGAATTGCAACAATTGGGGCCTAAGGCCCCAGTTATAGCTATCATTGAAAACCATCATTGAAAACTTTAATGATTGGTTTTGAGGGATTTAAAAAGCTAAGTCAGTGCATATTTTGATGCCAATATGAAGGTGGTGACTTAATTATTAATTTTTGCCAAAAAAAAATTTCGTTTTGGCCCAACCGTCCACATAAAATGACTTTTATTATTTCAATGAATGAACTACCTTACCAATGATCATTGAAAAATTAAACTTCATTTTATGGCGAAGTTTGGGCCCGAATATTTTTTTTTTCACAAAAATTATAATTTAAGCCATTTTTGTACCAAAATAATTTCGGACTTCACTTCCTAAGTGTCTCAAAACCAATCATTAAAGTTTTCAATGATGGTTTTCAATGATAGCTATAACTGGGGCCTAAGTAAGAAGTTCCTAAGTCCCGATGTCGTTTTTTTCGACAAATCCATATGGACTTGCAAAAAAACACGCCTTCTGAAACAACAACAAATGAGACTCATGAGTCCCGCTTCACGAGATCCCTCACACCACACTTCACTTGCCTGCAAACGGCCGTGATAATCATCGCTATCTAAACAGCGTCTATGTGTGTGAAAAGAACTGCCAAAAAATCTCCCCAGATCGTGTTCCAGGGAGAATTTGCTTACTCCCTCTACTACGTGTCAACGAAAATAATTTAAACAAAAGCCGTGTTTTTTTTGCAAGTCCATATGGATTTGTCGAAAAAAACGACATCGGGACTAATAGTTTTACACGTAAATACAACAACAACTTAAATCCATATAGACTTAGCTAAGTCCAGATAATTATCGGGACTTACGTACTGTAAGTAAGAAGTTCCTAAGTCCCGATGTCGTTTTTTTCGACAAATCCATATGGACTTGCAAAAAAACGCGCCTAAAATTTCCATTTTATTCCTCATGTGTATGGGGTCTAACACAACGTCGTGCTTAATGACATTTCATCATTTTTTGACATAAACAATAATTTGTTCGTACAGGGAACGCACCACAACATTAAACATTTGTGTTATTTTTGGTCTTGCATAACCTTCCTTCAATTCCAACAAAAAACATCATGCTGGTGGTAAAATATTAATACAAAAACACTACTATTTTGAATATTTTTTCTAATGTATTTATTCAATAAGGCCATAAGAAATCTACTTACTACTCGAGTGACCAATGGCATCAATCCGATATCTCTCTACTCGGCTTTATCCACAGAAGCTGCAACTGTCCCACAGACTCCAAAAGGTACATCTAAAGAACCAGTTGCAAGCGAAACACTAGAGAAAGATAAGTTATATAGCCGCTTGGAACTTGAACTAAGAGGTATTGATCCTGCAGTTTTAAAAAGTTACTCCTGGTTTGCGACAACAGCAGCAAATCACTTGGGAATTGAGGTTGGAAACTGGTATGAAGAGGTTATAGAAACAAAATAATTGTGTGTAAAAAACATACTTTTCCATTCCAGCTGGGCACAACGAAAAGCCCATCATGACAGGATGACACTGTTGAAGTCTGTTCATATTTACAAAAAACATCGTGTCCAGTACGAAATTCGCACCCATTTCCGATTTCTTCATTTTCACAAATTGACTGGTTCAACTCTGGACACATTTTTGGAATATATTGAAAGGAATTTACCGGAGGGAGTAGCTCTCCATGCAACCAAAGTAGAAATTCAAGAAATCCCAGAACATTTAAAAGAAATTCCATTATGCGAGTAAAAGCATTAAATTAATTAAAGAGCGAATTTTCTTGTTGTACTATTGCGAATAAGACTCAGTGGTTTTCGAACGATCTACTTCAAAGTTATTTGTTTATTAAATATTTATAATAGTTAATATGCTTAAACTATTTATTTTTACAGAAAACAGTCAAGGTTTTCTCGAATTTATAAACTTGTCCTGCGACATCATGCACCCTCCGAAGAAGCAAAACGGTTGTAAATAGCGTACAAGATAGTTTATTAGTTAGTTTATTAGGGTCTTCGAAATAGTATATAAATAGTTTATATAATATTTATAATAGAGGTTCTATCGCTCTATATCAATACGAACAAACTTAATTGTCAGTTTAAAAATGGTCCAATCTGCTGCGCCACTATTATAGTTCCAGCAATATATGGAATTGTACAGTTTTTATGGAATATATGCATAAGAATGTAGTGTGACCAGTTTTTAGTGTATGCATTTAAAGAATTTATTATTTAATTTTTGAAAGTGTCGAACTTTTATTTATCATCACTAAAATATAATAATATTTATAATTTTATTAATTGTACTTGTACTTACGTTGCTTCGCTTAATTTTTAAAGTTAAAAATCCAATTGTGTAACGCCCAATTTATTACACATTACCTCGAACCCTTGTCGCATCTTACGTTGAACGAAACTCGCAAGAAGGTTTAAGGCCAAAAGTGCTGCCTTGACATAAGTAATCATAAGCAATTCAAATAGGTACATAAAATGCTTAGTTACCCTGATCGAACAAACTCAATGATTAGAAATGGAAATATTTTGCATGCTGGTGCAATTTCTATGAATTGTTGAATAATGTCATGTGATATTAATTTTGGTAGGGGAATTGTAGGTAAAGTAGGCTTCAAATAAAATCGCTTTTAAACTTATAATCAGCCCTATTGTGAGTTTCACCCGAAAAATATTTCACCTTAAAATTGTTTGTTCGCGCAGAATTTTAAAAGCTATTGTGAGTTTCGCCCAAACGAAATTTTGTTCGCCTACAAAAAGGAAGTGAAAATGACATTACATTCCTCCCGAAATGAATGTTCACAATAAGGGTAATTTTTCGATCATGAAATTTCGGGGGAAACTCACAATAGGCGAAAAGTGAAATGTCAATTTTTCCGGGTGGAATGTTGTTCGGGTGAAACTCACAATAAGGCTGAGTGTTTACGACAATCCATTAAATTTTCTCTTCACTCATAACCATAAGTTAAACTATAAACTTTTTTGAAGGTTAATTTTGACCAAATTCCAATTTTTGAAAACTTACCTTTTAAAAATTGAGAAAAGTAATATGAAATTCGAGCGAGTAATTTCTTTTAATCCATATTACTTGCTCTATAGAGCCCTAAAGTTTATATATTCTTTTATGTCATCAGGTTTATTCAAAAAAATAAAACAAAAAAGAAGATACGACCTCGTTTTTTCATCCAATTCCCGAAGGAAATAACACATATGTATTATTACAAAATTTGTATAACGGATATTAAAATGTTTCTTAGTTAATAATTGAGGTGATCATTTACAATGTTATATCTATGTATGATTTTCCGAAAGTTTTGCCACCCTACGCAATTCTGCATTTAATTTTTTTATTTGCTAAAATTTTAGCTACAGTCACTCAAACTCATATTCGTACGGAATCTAACATGCAGTTCTTTTGCAATTAATTCGAAGACCACAACAAAATCTGAGCTTTATTTGATTTGAAGTCAAAGATCTTATTAACATTTGATATTAAAGGCCCAAAAAAGTAACATCCCTTGACAAAAAGAGGACGTTTATTTACAAAACTATAAAACTTAATTGAAAGAAGTCAATCTCGTATTCGTACACCCAAAGTTTTCTTGGATTTAAACCAAAACCTAACACAATCTCAATATTTTGTTGCATATTCCATATTTTATATCCCATGCTCTAGTCTATTTAGCACAAATTTTGAAAACTTCTAAGTCCTTTCTATTGCAATTTTAACACATTTTCCAATAACTTCTTTTTCAGCACTCTTGCAATTCTAATGGTCTCTTTTCTAAGTCGTTCGGGTAAATGGCCCTGTAGATTCTCTTTAGGGTTAATATCTGCTTAATACTCTCTGGTCCCAATTTTGTTTCGATAATTGTAGACATGAAACATGCAAGTGTTATAAATTTTGTGCCTTGGGTCATTGTTTTTGTAAGAAGTAAATTGTGTTTAAGCCCCAATTTTGATGCACTCACTTAAGAATTTCTTACAAAATGTTGATGTATTTTCTGTGGTCTTAATTGCCTCTAATGTTATCCAACTTACCACGGGTGGGTGCCGGGAAACAACCTAAAACCATCACCCAGCCGACTTTATACTTTACTACGTAAATTGCATATTCTGAATGGAGTGCGATATTTTGATTTCGCCAAACAAATTACCGCTCCTTTGAAATAAAAGATCTCATATTTTGTCTCTTGGTTCATGGGGGAAAATGCTTTTTTTCAAAACTCAAAATCTTTGGTATTAATGACCACTTGCAAAGTTTAACTATTTTACTGTGTTTATAGAATATGCGATTATCAACTCTTACGTTACATATCTGTACTACCGTTGTGTTTTAAAATATGGAAACGTTTACGAACGTTTTTGCTAAGTACCTGACGTAGCTTCTCTCCAAGTTAGGTTCATTTATTGTTTGTTTTTTTCTCATTTCGCAAGTTGCAATGCGTTATTTGTAAGAGTTGAATATTTCTCAAGCGCTTTGGCTTGCATGTTCCATGTCTACAATTATCTAAAAAAAAAAAATCGAATCCGACCGTATTAAGCAGATATTAATCCTAAAGAGAATCTATAGGGCCATTTACCCCAACGACTTAGAAAAGAGACCATTAGAATTGCAAGAGTGCTGAAAAAGAAGTTATTGGAAAATGTGTTAAAATTGCAATAGAAAGGACTTAGAAGTTTTCAAAATTTGTGCTAAATAGACTAGACCATGGGATATAAAATATGGAATATGCAACAAAATATTGAGATTGTGTTAGGTTTGGGTTTAAATCCAAGAAAACTTCGGATGTACGAATACGAGATTGACTTCTTTCAATTAAGTTTTATAGTTTTGTTAATAAGCGTCCTCTATTTGTGAAGGGATGTTACTTTTTTGGGCCTTTAATATTAAATGTTAATAAGATCTTTGAATTAATTTCAAAAGAACTGCATGTAAGCTTCCGTACGAATATGAGTTTGAGTGAATGTACCTACTTCAATCCCTGTCTAAAGCTATAACAAACAACACGCAAGCGCTAACGGATTGGTTCTCATATTATGTATCAGAATTATGTGGGTAAGTACCCTTAGCTACAACTTATTGCACTCTCAACCACAGTTTAGCCACATGAAGATGAGAATCCCCGGCAGCCATTTTAATTTGCCTACAAGCTTGAACTGGCAGTTATCAGATAAAAAATGAGAATGTGTGTATAAAAGTCTCACACATAGACAGTAGGGATCTTCACAGACCTGGTTAAATTGTTGTTGCAATTCACATCTATTCATCGACGCGGGAAAAAATTACAAATACAACAATGTAAACAAATGGGTTTTGGAGGGTGAAACGTACGAAACATTCTCATCTTCATATGGCTAATCTGTGCTCTCAACTTCAAGTTCCGGCACGTTCTTGAAATCGCGTAAAAAAAGTAAGTAAAAGCAGTATTACATTATCATATAAATATGGCAAGTTTCACAAATAAATATGACTCAAAAGTGTCATTTAAGTGTGATAGTCAAATTTACATGACACAAAATACATGGAGCCTAATACTACTTTGACATACAACAAATATGTTTTCATATATTATATGGCATAATGGGGCATATATAATTACATGACAGTCTAATGTGGCTTTCGTTTCAACCAATTCAGATTTGGGTGTCAGATCTTAAATCTTCCTGGCAAAACGAACACAAAACGTGGTTTTATTTTGTTTTATGATTGTATAAGTGCCTTTTTTAAAACAACACTGGTAAAAGTCACTTTTCTTTGATGTGTGTGCAAGTGCGTGTGAAAATCTGTGTAAATCTTGCTAAAAATCGAGATCTGCAAAATCGACTTCAGATCGGCAAAAATTCGATTTTTTTGGTCGAAAGGAAAGGAAAAACTTGTCACAAATCAAAAAAATAAAAAAAAAACGAATTTTTTGGTCGAAACGAAAACCACATAATATCGCCTTAATACTTTTTATTTTTTTTTGTTCGCAAAGGCAGAATAGAAGTTTAGAGCAGAGTATACCTACTTGCAGTGAGTAGGCGCACTCTCCACGTGTTCTTCTTTTGTTTACAATTTTGAGTACCGCTACTTCTCACGTACATGAGAAATAGAGAAAAAGGGATAAAAGAAAAGGAGAACTATTTCATAATCTGACACAGGGTGTATCGTCAAAAAAAGACAAAAATCAATTGGTCATACATAAACTTATTTAACATTTTAAAATGAAGGTACACAATGCTCACATGTGTGTTACTCTTAAAAATGTTTGCTTGTTGTTAGTTTTCTTGTTATATCTATTAAAAATGTTTAATAATGTGGTAAACTCCTACTCAGATAACATAAAATTTGATAATAAATTCCCTATTTTGATTTTTGTATTAATTGTCATGAAATTCATTTTACAGAATGTTAAAAATATTCATCTGAAAATTATAAAGGAAATAAATATGAGGAAAAAAAGAAATACATTTTTGTTCAAGATTCTCTAACGAATTTAAAAATTCTTGAAGGGGCCTTGTCAATTTCGCATTTTCATATTCTTTTATATCTGTTAAAAGAGAGGAAACGTTAACTTGCTAACTCAATTTCAATTCACACTTGTGTTTTCGACGTAATTTTGCTAAAATATAACCTGCGAAATAATAAAACGCATTTACTAAACTGAAGTCGACAGTTTTATAGTCGGGTTCGATTTTGAAAACGTAAACCACATTGGGGCATATTCATAGTCACTTTTTAACTCCAGTTTATCATAGACCTGGGTTTATCCTATCTAAATAACATTGAATAAACCCCAGTCTAAGATAAACTGGAGTTTAAAAGTGACTATGAATATGCCCCATTGTCTTGGAAGTTTCAAGTTTGCAGTTGGCTCACAGTTTCCACGGGTAACGTGCTCCTTGTACTTTGCCAAAAAAAAAAACTTTTAAATGGACAAATAAATTGATATGGAGTCAGCAACTTGTTATTTCCCCCGGTTGCCTAGCACAGCAAGGGTGTTTCCAAGCTATCTTGATTGAGGTTTTTTGTTAAATAAAAACTTAAAATTTAAAATTGTAATCATTTTGTTTTGTAGTGACGCTTTATGTACATCTTAGAACTAATAGTTTTAATAGTATATTTTTACCTAAGACTATCGACTGCTTTTATGTACATATATAATTCAACTTTTTTCAATTACAATAAAATTCTTTATGCTAAGACCAAGCCATTGATTTTGACTACGGTTCTTGTCTCCAAAATCCGATTTTTTTTTTATTATTGGGCTTTGTTTTTTGAACATGAAACATGATTGAATTAAATGTGAATTCATATTAATCATAGATTAAAGTAAAGGTTAAAGTTTTAGGGAAAGGCTTAAGACGTCAAAACAAAGTTCTTTACCGAAATTAAGCTTTTTCGATATTTTTTCGAGTGGGTCGAAATTCTGCCCTTCAAAATTCATTAGAATCGATTTTTCTAACAAAAAAAAAAAACGAGTAACACCACTAACTTTTGCGTTTATAACCTCAATTACTGTCTTAGACAAAAGAGCAATCTTAAAACCAAATAAAGGATATTTGGAATTTTTGTTACATTTTCGAAATCCTTTTTTTTATTATTGGCAGATTCTTGTAAGACAGACTTTTGAAAATCAGAATTGTGGAATGCTAATTTTGACAAGCAGAATTTAGCAAAAAGAATTTTGACCCTGCCAGAATTTCGACCCCGACCCCTAATTTTCCTAGGGTACTAGTTGGTCCGCCCGTCTTCGCACGGGTAAAACAAACCTAAGCTTTGCAAAAAATTACAAAAAAAAATATAAAAAAAAATGTAAGCTACCTTTTGTAATCGAAATACATACTCTTTTCTGGGTTTTAACCTACTTCACGCTATGAATGGCTTAGTTTGTAAAAATATGATCATCTAAGTCCAACCTTTATTACTTATTGGTTGTAAATTAGTTAACCCTCGCCCTATGCATTTGTCTGTCGTAATGATTTTATTGTCAAAAATGCTTTGGGTACCACACCTAAAACTTGAATACTGTCTCCAAAACTTTTGACAGAAATATATTTCATTTTTGTTCAACTCAAATTTTAACCCTAGAACCTAATTTATTTCTGGCAAAAAATCACATCTAAATTACTTTTTTATATTTTTGCTAACAACAAAGTGGACTTTTGCGATCTAGCTCTAAAAAAATGGGCTACAATACTAAAATACTTCGACTAGACCGCTGGACGGATTTCTAAATTCGGCTAAACCATCTACAAATGGTCCCCTTTCATTAAAAAAAAATTATAGAAATCCACCCAGCCGGTTTCAAGATATAAGGTCATACACAAAATTTAAACTCGTTTTTTTATATACAGGGTGTCCCGTAAGTCAACGTCAAGCGGGTACTGGGTGATAGGGTAGCTTGTAATTACTTGTACTGGGAAAAATAATCAAAAAAATCTATCTCGCTTGTCTAAGTAATAATAGCAATATTTAGAAAAACAATGAAAATCGATACCCTAGGCCACATTTTTAGGTACTGTGGTCAAAATTTTCCAAATTTTGCGGTGTTTTTATTTTGTACGTAATCCTTAATAACCATGTTATTAATTCCAATCAAAAATTCAAAAATATATATTGTCAGTTTCGTAAGAAAAATAAAGTTCGACTGAGTCATGGTTCAACAAATGTTTGTAACCTAACTTTGACACTTCATATCTTAAAAAAATGTATTACTCTAATCTCGGCAAAATGTTTTAAAAGTTGGCCCGTTTCATCAAAATTTCAAAATGGTACAACACTTGCTACTTATTCCACCGTAAAAACATTATCAACATTTAAAACGTTTTGGAGCATTCAAAATTCTGACTAAAAAATTTCAAATTTACCCTATTGATGTATTCTGGAAAACTTTAATCTTAATGAAACAAAAGAAAATATTTTAATACATTTATTTTATTGATAAATCTAAAAGCAAATGCTCAAATTATCTACCCTCGACACGAATACAGGCTCTGCACAGCCGCACAAAAAAAAATGTTCATTAGGTGCCCGAAACTCCTTGAATTTATTTCTTCTCCTGCTTCAAATTTTGTTTGGCGTAGTTCTTGTCTATTTTCAATTGGTTTGAAGTACACTTTTTCTTTTATACAGCCCCAGTAAAATAAATCGAGAGGGCTTAGATCCGGAGAACGAGGGGGTCACAAAATGGATCCAAGGCGCCCAATCCACCTATCGGGATACTCCGTATTCAGGTAATCCAGTACACGATGAGCATAATGCGCTGGGCAACCATCTTGTTGAAACCACATGTCTCGGTAGATGTTGAGTGGAAGATCTTCTAATAAAGTTGGCAAATAATTTTGTAAAAAATGCAGGTAGCTGTTGCCATTTAAATTTTCTGGCATCTCAAATGGTCCAATTATTTGTCCATTTAAAATTCCGGTCCACATATTTACTTTAAATTGATGTTGAGAGCGGTCTTCAGGAATTAAATGCGGATTTTCTTGGTGCCACTCATGTTAATTGTGTAAATTCAAATAACCGTCTTTTTTAAATGTTAATTCGTCAGTCCATAAAATGTGGTTGAGAAATTGCAGGTCTTCACTATTTTTCGCCAACATTGTTCTGCAAAAATCGACTCTGGGACCGTAGTCCCGAGGTAGCAAATTTGTATATTTTGTACATGGTACGGGTGGTGATTATTTTGTTTTAAAATTCGATGAGCAATGATTTTTGGTATTTCAGTGGATCTTTCAATCGCACGTACTGAAGCGCTGGGATCACTTTCAATTTCATTGAAAACTACTTCTTCGTTGTGTTTTCGACGTCTCCGGGCGACGAGTAGTAGGCAATCGTCCTTGCGAGTATGAAAGGTGTGCAAAGATGAACACATGGTGTTCTGGGTGACGCTCCACAATTGGGTACCTTTCGCGATACAATCTGGCGGCGGCAGAGGCATTACGACGGCATTCACCATAGATAATATGCATGTTCGCATATTCTTGAGCTGTGTACAAATACGGCATTTCGCGAAAGTTTTTAGTATATATTATTAGAAAATAACTTACACAATTTTCACTACACTAATCGAGTCCAAGGTAATCGAAAAACAAACGATTACTATAACGGTAAAACAAAAGCTCAAGAAAAAGAGAAGCTGCGAGTAAAAGAAAGAATGTAGCGTACCATGTGTAATGTAGATCTGTCTCCCTCTAATTTACGGCAAACAGTGTTCTATTATAAGTGTCCCTGTTTATCATACAGATCGGTAAAACCGATGTTTGAGTACAAACAAAATTCACCACAATCATTTTTACGTGAATAATACATAAAAGTGACTGTACTAAATTGAGGTCCGTTTTGCAAATAAAAAATCAATAATATTTCTTATGATGGAAAAAGTAGCAAGTGCTGTAGCATTTTGAAATCTTGATGAAATGGTCCAACTTTTAAAATAACTTGCCGAGGGTAGTAGTAGTACATTATTTTTAAGATACAAAGTGTCAAAGTAAGGTTACAAACATTTTTTGAACCATGACTCAGTCGAACTTTATTTTTCTTACGAAAATGACAATATTTATTTTGAATTTTGGATTGGAATTAATAGCATGGTTATTAAGGATTACGTAAAAAATAAAACTACCGCAAAATTTTGAAAATTGTGACCACAGTACCTAAAAATGTGGCCTAGGGTATCGATTTTCATTATTTTTCTAAATATTGCTATTATTACTTAACCAAGCGAGATAGATTTTTTTTTATTATTTTTCCCAGTACAGGTACAAGCTACCCTATCAACCAGTATTCGCTTGACGTTGACTAATGGGACACCCTGTATGCATAGAGTATTAACAGAAAACAAAAATGTAGGCTCAAATTAAATAAAATAAAATAAAAAGACATACAGAGAATCATTACAAAAGGCTTAAGTATTAGATGGACGATTTTTTTTAAAGATTTTTTTTTTTAAATAATACAAAAATTGCCCCGCCCTGGATCCGCGCCTGTATACACCAAATTTTTTTTATTCTTTACAGGAACAAATTGAATTTTGTCTAGCTCGTTCTAAGGTAGAAGAGGAACGTTAAAACATCGCCCCCATCATTTGGTTTTTAAGAAAAAATAACATAAAATACAGAAATTGTATTTGCATATACATATGTATTCATTTTTTTATCTGCAAACAAATAAATACTAGACCATCTGAGATACATTAGTATACAATTCGTTTGCGAACGAGCAAAACCGGATAGGAAACATTTGCTGTCAAAAGCCAGAACAGCTAACAACAGGGAAAACAATTGAGTTTTTAACGCGGAGATTTGATTGGCATTTTATTGGAAATCTCTTTTGAATCTATTTATTAAGTATTCAGTAGGATTGCATGTGACATATTGGTGTACATTTTAACTCTTGTTTTTTTATTTTACTTTTTAAACAAACAAAATCAGACGCGACACCACAAATAAATATAAGTAGTCGGCTGTATCAGCTGTGATCAGCTGTTCCTCAAATTTCCATCGGGTCGTTTAGTACACCGAAAATTTTAGGATAGCTTGAGATATGTTTTCGTTCATCAGCTGAATTTTTCTAGGGATTACAACAACGCAAACCAATCCGGATAGCTTTGGATATATACCCGAACTTTTGCATTTGATAAATGTAGAATTTGATGAAGAGTTCCCTTGATTTAAATGACGAAGAGTGGGGAAGATTAAGATTTTTATATTTTACAAATAATGACAATCCATTGCATGAACTTTAATGTTATTTTAGATTCAGTTGGTTTCACTTTTTTGGTGACCCTCGCTGATAGATAATTTCGCCGTTAAGTTGTTTTGAGCGATTAACCATTCTCAAGCATACTTTTTTTTAGATTTACGGTTTGTTTCTGAGCCATTGTTAAGCTTAATTCATAAATAGGTAATTATATTTTTTGAGAAGTTTTTTTTATAAGTAAGTAGGTACATTGGTACATAATGTACAGGATACATTATAAATGTATATTTTCTTAAGAAATAAAAATAAAATTATGCAAAATCTTTTTCATATTCCTCTTTTTCGTTCATGGTATTTCGGTAAGTATAAATGATTTTATTCTTATACTTACTTTATTTTACTCCTGGGATAGTAAATATTTTCTATTCGGCATTTTGTTCTTTTGCTTTTTAGTCGCCCATGTAATTTAATGGAATCCAAAAAATTGCAAAACAAATGAACAAAATGCCAAATACAAAAAAGCGAAACAATAAAATGCCAAATAAGAAAAGCAAAACAACAAATTGCCAACTAAAAAAATTCCAAACTTCAAAAAGCCAATAAAAGAAAAGATTAAATGAAAATTGCGAAATGATAGTTTGTCAAATCATTAAAAAAACAAAACGTTATTTGCAAAACATAAAACAAAATGCTAAATATAAAAATGCGAAACGAAAAACGGCGAAATGAACCGCCGGGAAACGTTAATTTGCCAAACAATTTGGGCAAAACATTCCATACCCAAGTAAATCAAAGGAGGTTTTAATCAAACACTGCGATTATGTGGAAGTCGGGAAAAGTGGATTTTGTCATACAGTTCGTTGCTGGACGTCGGGAACAACAGAGACGATCATAGAAAAACTGCTCTTCCAATCGAGCATAAACTTTCACAGTGTAATTGTTATGAAATGTGAAGTGAACGTAAGTAAAAAAGTTTTTACAAATTGTCAATAGGTGGCGCTGAGTACCATACATATATCAAAATTGGATAAAACTCAAAATCTAATCTTCCGGTTGAGCTGAAACTTACACAATATATTCCTTGTGAAGTAAGAAAAATGAGTGAACAAATCTTTTTGAAAAGTGCGTTGTAATGTGCGTTGAAAATATCAAATTCGTGCGTTGCATGCCGATGAAATGTCAAAATGGCAACAACGCATCACGAATTCATGCGATGTATGAAGATATTTGCTTTCCGATTTGACCGACAGAAAATTAGAAGTGGAAAATTTCCCGCAACAAAATTAAAGATGGAAATGGACGCTCAGAAACAAAAAGTTTCTTAAAGTAAGCGTTTTTTTATTTGGTAAACATGTATGTTTCTTTCTTTCAGAAAAAAAAATACAAACCAGGTGCAATACGACCGGCTGGTTGAATTTATGACCTCAAAGGCAGACGTGGCGCGGAAGTTCACGAGTCACGACTTATTCGAAAATATTTTATTTTGACAAAAGTCAAATACATGGGTCGGTGATGATAGGGCTGAATGACTCCGATGTTCTTATTTCCCGTGGGAACGAATTCCTAATAATAACCGAAACAAAATATTTTTTTAAATATCGATCTCACATAATGACGGTGTTAGTAAGTTGGAATTTAAAATTTTACTAATTGTCAGTAAATCTCACATCTTTCTGTTAAGAATTTAGTTTGTGTGCAGCCAGCGGAGAGCTCTGGGCAACGGCTAGTATTAAGTTCATAGCATTCAAAATTAATTAATAAACTGCTTCAACAATTATAAAAATGTTTGTGTCCATACATTGAGATTTGTTAAAGAAAAGAGCATAATTATCGTGTACATCACATTGGGTCAAAAAATTTCTCATCTGAGGAAGCTATATATTTAAATCACATGAAACATGGTAAACCTTTATTACACACATAGTAAAATTACAATATTGACACGAGTAAACGTACACAAACAAAGATTGGACAGAAAATATGAATGCTATATAAAAAGTACGCATACGCCCAAGTAAACCAAAATTACAGACAAATTATTTTAGAAGCGCACACTTAATACTTTTGGGTAAAGCACTTTCTTTCTTCTATCGAGTAAGTAAGGTGGATTCCAAAATTGAAGTACCTTACATGTCACTCGCCATCTAATATGCCGAAAAAGCCCCACAATAACACGCACATTTTGTGCCGTCCGTTGGTGTGGACGCAGCTCGCACCATATCAAAAATTCCAACTGCTCCCAATGAAGAAACCCAGGCCAAGTTGCAGCCATACAACGAATTAAGGCTAAAAGGCCACTAAAAAGCCCACTGGAATCAGTAGTATGCGTTTATTCTTGTGCATAGGCGTTTTTTCAACGGATTCCAGGGAGGAACCGAAGCTTAGCCCAAAAAGGCAACGTAAAGTTTTTTAAACTTAAAATAAATTTTAACTCAGCTTGGTTAAACTGTGATCATATTGTATTTTGTCGGTTTAAAGGAAAGAAATAAGATTAAAAGATATATTTTTCGAAACTTAAAAGCCAAGTATTTTAAATATTGAGATATAGTGGTTGTGCATATGCCTTTTAATTTATGCATTAATATCTTCAAAAATGCGATTTTCTGAATAAAAAATATATATTTCAATCTCAATTATTTTCAACATTTTTGTTAGTACTTAATGATTTTACTAAAGGTCTGCATGAATGTATTCATTTGTCTTCTCTGAACAACTACATTTATTCTTCTATCCGTTATAATCATCCAAAGTAGTGTACTCTGAAAATGAATATCAATTTCTAAAAAACAAACACTGCACTCCATTTGATCCCTTTAAAACGAATCGAATACACTGTTTGGTTTCCCTCCTAAGCTAAGCTAAGTGCTTGAATCAAATGGCGTATATAAAGGTACCCTGTTAAAATTCATGTCATGCATGGGGGTGTGTGCTTGAAGCAAAATCTAAATGTTTGTATTTTTGTTTAATCAGCAATATACTCTTACAGGCATTTTAACAATGTATGTGTCGCTAAGTTGTTGTAATTGTAAACACACCGAGTAAACCGGAATGATATACACTCCGCTCCACTTGAATAGAAACATACTTTTATTTTATTATCAGAGCGTGTAGAGCTTTGGTAAATCTATAAATCCACTTTTTGGCTTAAGTTCTTTCAAGAGGGATCTATTGCGAATAAAACTGCATGGAGAGAATAATTCAAAAAATTACCATGAGGTTATTTTTATCACTTTTCAAATTGCTACATTAAAAACACTGATTTTTTTGCTCCACTTGAATAGAAACAGTGTCTTAAATAAGGAAACACTTTGAAAAAATGCAGTAAGAAAGGGTATAGTTTTTTATTTGTAATCATATTTTAATAATGTGTGCTTCCACCTTTATTTGAAATAACTTCAAAAACCCTGATGGGAAGTGAATCATACAGTTGTTTTATGTAATTTAAAGAAATTGCACTCCATGCTTCTTTGATTGCAGCAGTAAGTGATTCTTTGTCGTCATATTGAAGTCCAGAACCCAACGAACCATCCATCCCCATACGTTTTCGATGATATTTAGGTCCGGAGAGTACGGTGGCCATTGAAGCAAGGTAACATTTTTCTCGGATATACAACTTTTAATGATCCTTGCGTTGTGGATTGGCGCGTTGTCTTGTTGAAATGTCCGTGGTATTAGTCCAAAGACATCAGTAAACTTAGGGTAAGCTTCTTGCAATATTTGCTTTTCGGAGTTTGCCGTCATTTTCATTGTGGGAAACTCCAGATCAATTGTTCCAAACCAGGAAATCGCACCCCACACCATTACAACAACTTCTCTGCTATGGTGGCGCTCCAAGAACCTTGGTTCCTTCCTCATGTCATGTAAATAATAATTTATATCCGTCCGGAACAACTAAATTTATTTTTTTTTAGCCAGAAAATACCACTTTTGTCCACTCTTCTTTCTACGTCATATTCTTCCGCCAAAAATCTATTCTATTTTGTCTTCGTATTGAATTAAATGGGGGGTTTTTCTTCAATTTTATTGGCTTTAAATATTGTGACCCACGAATGACACGTCTAATAGCATTAATACGAGCTTGCCTACCTCTCATATTTGTTTGCCATAATTTTCATTATTTCTAAGGCACGACCAAACAATTTTCACACTTCTTCTTATTTTTTTTGGCAATTGTGCGTAGGGGAAGCTTGTTTTTCGCATGTACTTCAATTTTGGCTGTTTCTGCAGCGTTTAATGGTTTGCCACGGCGCAATTTTTCTTTGATCAAACAATTATTATTTTTAGTCTACACTTACATACATATATTATTATAACAATATTTTTTCTCCTAACCGTAACCTATGTATAGGTACAAATTACATACTGTTTCAATTTAAGTGGTGCAAAAAAAAAAACGGTGTTTTTAATGAAGTAATTAGATAAGTGGTAAAAAATAACCTAATGGCATTTTTCTGAATTATTCTGCCCATACAGGTTTATTCGCAATAGATCACTCTAAAAAGAACTAAAACAAAAAGGTGATTTTATAAATTTTATAAATCACTACACGCTCTGATTGTAAAAAAAATTGTTTTTATTTAAGTGGAGCGGAGTTTATGTACATAGTAGGTATTTACCAAGTTATGGATTCGATAAAAAAATCGAACTCGACACTTTGATCAAACTTAACATTAAGATGATAGGAAAGACGGACAAAAGTTTGTCTCGCAATCTCGCCCGTCTGTTCGTCTACAGTCTAAACCGATAGTTTTATTAAAACTTGGTACCGTTTGTTTTTTGGACATTCAAAACATTTTTTTTAATTTTTCGCTTTTCTCGAAAACGGTTGAACTGATTTTGATAATTTCTTTTATGAAGAATGATTGATATTTTTTAGATAAATGCATCAATTTATATTAATTAAAATTTTCATTAAATAAAACAGAAGCTTGCAATAAGTTGAAACATTTTTTTTTTGAAAATTTGCAACCTTTTTCAAAAACCAGTGTAGGTATGATTTCTTTTTAATATTTGAAATTTTGTTTCTCATAAATTACGATTTATTAAAGATATCAGATGGTGTACCATTGGGTTTCAGAAGTATTTTAATGAATTTACTTCAAATTTTGTTGATTTAAAACAGTTTTCCAGTTTAAATAATAATATTTCCATGCATGCATATGATCATGATGTATGTGCAACACGGTGCTATATAGGCAAACGTTTTGCTTAAAAGAAAAATAGCTTTTTTGATAGGTTTTTTGACTTCTTCAATATTAATTGTTTTCCACTAAAAGCAAGGAAGGAATTTCTGTCTTCCTTTTTGAATTAATGTTACTCAAATAACTTCACTGTCCGTTTTGCTACATTTTTGATCGTATCTGCCACACCTAGTGTGTTGGACACAGTCGTTTTATTGAACGACTTTTTCAGATTTTTCATGTACAGAAAAGAGAAGAGTAGATTCCCTTCCTTTTTGTACGCACGTAAAATCTGAAAGAAGTCTTTTAATAAAATGAATAAATAAATGAACTAAAAATATCCGAATTGATATTATTCCAAGATCCAACCAGCTACCAACAACTACAGGTGAGATTTATTCGAGAAATAATTTTTTTTATCTCGACAATTGGTTGAAAATATAAACAGGAAGCAAAGAAAGTTAGAAGAAAAATGTATCACCAAACAAACTACATAATGGAACAAATGTTCGTATAGATTAAAACAAGTATATATTTTCTGTTTGTAAATATAATATCTTTTTTACATTTGTTGTTTGTGTTTTTTTTCTTAAATAAGTATACTAAAATCACATCCATCGGTATCACAGCTTCGGTAGGGATGGCACTTTTCTTTTGAAATATTTTCTCTATTATTTAAATTTTCAAGTGCATCTTTCATACTATTTAGGTGGTTTATTGGTCCCAAACTATTACCATGGGCGCCAGACAGCTGGAACTTGAACATCTACAGGTGATGCCGGAGAATGTACAGGGCTATCCATATCGCTGTGGTATCCTGAAGAAGCTGGACTCATTGGTGGTGATGATGACATTGTTGGTATGTTAATCACCAGCGGGTTCATTGATCTATGTTGAGATTCTTCAGGAGTATTTGTATATTGTTGCTGATGATGTAAGCCCTCAAGACGATTAAATTGACAACCCAAATGAGTCATAATAGATTTTCCAAATTCAACTGATACTCCACGTGTTGAAGCTAAGACACGAGACACTTCATTCACAGCATTCATATATCCGTGGCGAAAACTGTCAATTGGCACTTTCGCATGTTGTTTTCGGCCAACAGCTTTGCTGTGCCTCAGGAACGCAATAGTGGTTTCAAGCATTTCCGCTTTATCCATCCGCAGAATGGCATCATCACTTTGAAATTCAGCCACTATTTGCTTAAGCGAATCCAAACACTTGTTGATCCTTGCACGACGTTGTCGCTCTATCAAAGGCTTCTTCACCTTTTGGTAGTGTTGAGTGCGTGAGACGTAATCCATTTCGATTTTCTTAGATAAAATTTTATTTCAAAGTATCACAAGAGACGTTCACTCCGAGATAGAAGAACTGAAAATGATGTCCTTGTAGATTCGATTAGGTCCTTTTATACTTAATTTTACAAAATTTAAAAATCAACCCCTAGGATTCTTTTTGAATTTTCTCTTCGTTAAATATACGTATGTATATGCATGTACACACGTTGGCCAAGGGCAAGTAAGGATTCTTAAGTTCGAAATTTTATTATAAAAGAGAGAAGGGAAAAAAGCCGTATGGTATGGCTCGTGACCGTGGGAACCACACTGAAAGTGAGTTTCTCACAGGAATTTCGGGACACATGTTTTATTTTTGTTGTTGTTTGTACTTCTTTTATTTTTCGACCTCCCTTATTTTGTTAATCATAAACCTAAGAACGAGATTCTTTCATCGAGCGGGGTTACAATGTGGATTTGGGATGAGTGTGCAGATAATTTTTTTTTTTCTGGAACTTATGCATTGGGTCGCAGCTGTTGTTGTTTGCGCGTTTTTAGTTTTTTTATCTTTGTAAAGGGATTTTGAGGACACTTAAATTTTTACTCCCACGGTTCTCAGGCAAGATGTAAAATGTAAAAATGCAGCATAATTCTTGTTCTGCTTTATGACCGAAGAATGCATTTGTATGCCCTCGTGCTGGCGTGTGCGGTAATTGCACAAATGATGGGTAGGTATATGAGAAAAAGACGTTATGAATTGAGTACATACTTTGCATGGAAATATCCGTATAAGAAATCAGATAGGATAATGGGATTTACATATTATTGTGTTTTTCGTTTTGTTTTGGTAATTCACTTTAACCCTTGATGTATGGGGTGTATACTTAATGATTCAATTCATATACTAATGAAATCATACCTTAGGGAGAAGTTTGTTTGAACGATGGATAAGATTTCTTTCACTTGAATGTTGGAGGAATATTAAGTAAGTCAATAAGTCCGAAGCGACCGATAACACGCGATGAACACGAGTTTGTTATAAGGTGAAGTAAGAAAATGTACTGCCGTAGGTAGGTATACTGAACAAATATTTTTTGTTTTTATTGAGAAAAGGGGATTGTAAGTGGTAGGTTGAAGAAAAGAAAAGTTGGATTTTTATCAAAATTCAAACTTTAAATGACTACAATTGGTATAATTGCCCAAAAAAGAACTTAACAACCAGTATCCTAAGTTAGAAAACTCTAATTTTTGTACAATTTGGTTGTCAAGAACAGCTTCTCTGGCAGTAGCTTACGGCCTTAGGGTATGTTTTGCTGGAGCTTCGATACACGATTTCAGCATCGATTCGAGCATATTTTAGAAAAATTTTAATTGATTGTTGTTGTTCCAACATAAACACACCCTCAGAACAATCATGCCGATTATAGAATCCACAACATTTAACCCCCGAGGAGTCGCAGACTTTTCATACCTAGATATTTGTTTCAGACAATTGATGGATACCAAATTATTGTATTGCTTACACAACACTTTTGGTGGGATTATTTGTATATGCATATGCAGAGAAAATGGTCCTTGGAGTCTCACATACTGTGGTCGTGAATATGTAAAAAGTAAGTCTGACTCTCGCCGCCGTATTCAGTAATAGGGGTGAATGTCATATCTAAATTATGTGAGTATGATTTGATCTTTTAAGACAAGTTGAAGTGATTTTATCTAAGCCTATTGCTTCAAAAAATGTTCAGTATTAAAAATAATTATTCTTCACATTTGCATATTTTTATCATTATCATTATGAAATTAATTAATTATTATTATTGAGTTTACGGTTAACACTTATTTTTGAGCATTATAATAGTAAAATAGCTGTTTTCGATTTTCATTTTCATAATTTATACCATGTAGGTATTACGAAAAATTAAAAGTTATGAATAGAAAAAAGGTGATAGGTATAACATAATTTTATTTTTGTTTGTCTAATTTGGGACAAGGTAAAGGTACCTATGTATTTATATTTCTTTAGTCTTTATGCATGAGTGGAGAAACGATCGAATCAAGAAAAATCTATCACACGTTCTAAAAACATTTTAAACTATTACAAACACTTATGAGCGTGGTTCACAGGTCTTCAATACATTTTTCAGTTTAATTTTATTAATGTTGAAATCAAAGATATGTATTTATGCTAAAATTAAGTAGTTAGCACATTATGTATGCGAGTTAAAGGTTCAAAAAATACATAATTAGTATGTACGATGCTATGGTAAATTTATTAGAATCAAGGCCTGTTTCATAATGTCTGACTGATGTTCTAATGTTCTAATTACTTAGTCGACACATATATACTGCGTAATAAGTCTACAATCCAAAATAATTTATTTTCGGCTTTATAAACAATTGGAAAGACAACGGTGATTTTCCTCCTACGGACTTATAACCCTGTGCCAATATTTAAGATTTATGTGTCGAGTAACTAATCAGAACCTTAGTCAGTTAAACAGTCCCTCAAACTGCAAAGGTTATGAGCTTCTCCACGAGAGCTTAAACTTAAACATTTTAAGTCAGAAGCATCAATTAGTTTGTATGAATAACCACAATATCATTATTAAACCTCCTTTGTGACAAAGTATGAATCTGAAAAAGATAACTAATCCGATATTCATAAGTTGGGAGGATATATGGATCGGACCCTGTAACACTTTTAATGTGAAATGAATAAAACTACTCTGAACTTCTTGTAACCTATTTTTAAGAACTTCGCAAAAAGGAGTCCATAGCTGGAAAGTCTATTCGAAATGGGGACAGTATAAGCAATTGTAAATAGCGAGGGTAAGGATTCTGAACTTTTTTAGCCCACTGAAAGAGTTGGTCTCATAGACGATTAAATTAATGTGACGAGTAAATTTATGGTTAGAGAATGAGTCTCTGAATTTAACCTGGTATGATATTTTTTGTAGATAAATGATATCAAAGAGATGAGTCTAGGAGGAAACCCAAATGCTTATAATAGTTCGTTTAGATATAGTCAAGCCCTTGTCCGCCTCCACGTTCTAACGCAGTTGAGAATACTTGTGCCTAAATACAAGCTGTTTCGTTTCGTTACCATCCATCGCTTTTGCATGAAATCATGTTGTTGTTTACATAATTATACTATTGAAAAAATTTCATATGAATTTCAAACAATACCTATATCTACCTGTTTGAAAAGCTTGGGAATACGAGATATCTTAGCAATTGTCGTGTAATTAGTAAGTAGTGTTTGATTTGTTAGCTTAAGTGTAATAAACGCTTATTCCATTTACTTGGAAATTTATCTGAACTTAGGGATAACACAAAAATATATAGAAGCTTAGATTGATTGTACTTTTTGAAAACTATTGGAGGTAAACCGTCCGGTCCTGAGTGAATAATCTTCATAAAGTATATGAAAAGGTAATGTTAAACTTTGTCAATATCAAAATAAATATTATTGAAGGTGGTTCGAGGACAATCAACTAAGTAATGGCGATGAAGTCCATGTGAATATTATCTAGGGTATCAATGAAAGATTCCATAAATTAATACCGAACAAATTTCTGGGGAGCTTTTTAAAATATTATTATCAAAATTTAAACTGAATGGATAGCTATCAGATTTCTTTTTTAATTTAACGTATTTTCAAAATTTTTAGGGTAAAGTGAACTTTACATATTAAACGTTCGAGTAGTCGGTGTATGCATTTTTGGAGAGTGTTTTAAATTTTTCAAAATTGGATATAACACTTACCGATTTGCAGAGAACATAATTTTTATATGGTTCTTCCAAGCTTTGTTTTTTTACTGCGCAGAATTTTAAGCTTTTTCGTATACTGGATTGTATTTGTATAATTTGTTGGAACTGTGTCATTTATAGAATTTTCCAAAATAATATATAAATATGTGAAATTGCATCGTCAGCGTGTCCTGAGGTTGGTATATTCTCAATAAGAAGCACTAAATCTATCAGAAAGCAGATGCAAATTTGTCTTACGAAAGTCAAAAGTAAACGAGCAGTCTTGATAATTACTATTAGCGAGCTAATAGCCAACCGACTTAAGAAATATATCAAGAAGAGGATGGTACTTGGCTATGTTAGATATTGCAGAGGTAGATTATACCACTACTTACTAATTGCGTTAGAAAAGAAAACTAAATAGAGTTCTCAATTTATTTTTTCAATATAACTAAATCTGCTTAGGCGGTTTTCGGTTTACTTTTGTAAAATAAAAACTGTTGTGCTATTTCACCTAAGCAATTTTCGGAAGTGGCATTTGAAGACCTTTTGTAAATTGATTATTCGACTAAATATAATTTTCCAGAAGTAAAAAGAAGAATTTTCTAAAACCGAATAGAAAAAGCTGAATTTTGAAAGCAGAATTTGAACCCACTCCCATTTTTTTTTTAAATTGTCATTGGTAATGGCTAAAAACATTAGTGGAATACGGGCATCACTTTAACTCGTGGCACCTATATCTTACAAACATTGAAACTACCAAGATCATTATTTTTAAAATCGTGCACTTTATTTAAGATCTTTAGGTACCGATATTCATTCGTCATGCATCATACTCAAAAGCAAAGAATATCTTTTATTCTTTGTTGAAAACAACACAAAAGAATCCTAATCTGGGTTCAATACTTTTAGGTTTAGAAAGAAGCTGAAGTAGCAGTTTTCTTTGCTTATACTTGGGTGCTCTGATCCGCGGACAGGATTAACAATAAGTAAGCTGGCCGGCCGGCGCAGCGCATGCTAAAGGGAAAAGTAAAAAAGAGCAACTATGTATAAAGTTTTATTAAGGGTCCCTATACAGATTTTCCCATCATAAAAATATACAAAGTATTCGTAAATCTCGAAGTAATTAAATAATATTGTATTGCTTTATTATGTGTGTACAATGTACATATTATTGGAATGAGCAGAAACTGGACCGTTAAAATAGGTAAAAAGTTCAAAGATTTGGGAAGGTGCGGGTAAATAGAAATATATAAAATTCCTTTGAACTTATCATTTGTCTCAGAAATAGATCTAATAAAAGTTGAAGGTAAAATTATATAGTACATCTTAATCTTTTGCAGGTTTCGAAAGCTGGTATATTCCGTATTCAATATTTTGTTATTTTATGTTTAAATTTCAGAATGACTGTTCACAATGTATGATGTGATAAAAATGGCACCATAACAAATGGTCAAAAACCCACTCATCTTTTAAATTTGAAGACTTTTAAAGACTGAAGAAGCCATTTTGTTTTCTAATTGATTTGGAGCTTGTTTGCGCTTATCTTTGAAACCACTGTATGGATTTTCACGGGAGTTTTTACAAACAGATGGAAGAGTTTAGACAGTTAAAGAATATCAAGGGATCCTATACATATGTATATGTTATTAAAATTGTAAATACGGCGTTAGGCAATAACGCTCAAGGAAATAACGCCCAAATCGGTTTGGAAATATCACCCAAAAAAATTCTGAACAGTTTTAGTTGTTTTTTTTGTCTCTATAAGGATAACGGGTTTCCCGCAGTTTCTTATCAAAGCAGTTTTTCGGTCGTTCCAATCCAGAAAATAGTTCTAGTTCGTTTTGTGGGGTTTTCAACAGAAAAAGAGAGAAAAAATCAAATGCGTGTAATTTTTTTGGGACTTTTCCCTATTTGCAATTGATTTTCTTTTTCTGTGTTTCAATCAACATTGAGATTCGTTTTGAATTTCAAACAAAGTCTTATTTATTTGTGGTGTGAACGATTTAACAAGATTTAGTAATATTGTTGCAGAAATCCGAGATTTCTGTTGGGTGTGAAAACATACCTCTTCAACTAAACTATGTTTTTGACAGGTGGTTAAAATATAGGATCCCACAACCAGTTTATTTCAGGGTTCAGAACCACAGTGTGATCGCACTTAAAAGCAAGTTCATGCCACCCAGTCGTGTATTTTTGCTGATACGAAACTTAAATATTTGAGTTCAACTTTAAAACTTATTTGCTATACCCTAGTGTATCTATTTCACATGTGAAGTGTTGGTTGTAATGTCTGAGCCCCTTCAATGGCGGGCAAAAGATTTTGAAACATAGACATTTTTCAATTTTAAGTACCTATTTTTATGATGTATTGTCGATTTGATAAGAAAGAAGCAAATTTAAGTAGGTATACCTGTTATACATTATGCACTTTTTTCTACATAAACCTACCTGTGGCTCAAGGCAACGTTATCGTAGTGCCACAGGTAGGTGTTGAAAGGAGATCCTTATCTTTGTAAATTTCCTTTATACAAATTATAATAAGCCGACGCGGCGGCGCGCGGCGCATGCCAAAACAAAAGTATTAATACAGCAATTAATGTTTTATAATAGGCCATCCAGAATGATGCTATAATAAATACATAAATGAAATTAACATTAAGCAAAGCCTTCCTGGAAATCATAGAATGTTTAAGGCATAAATCCTTGCTTAGCAGTGTATTCCAAAATGCAGTGGACTCTTTTTTCTTGCGCAAATGCAAAGCCGAGCAGGCGTTGCCAAAGCTGGAAGTTTTGCTGCCTTAGGCTAAATTTTTTATTTTTCCACCTCAAATAAACAAAAAGAATACAACGACAGTTTTAGCATAGTCGCCCGCAGGATTTTTCCCAGCGAGGGACAAACACAATATTTTGATAAAATTTTTAAGGTGATGTTATATTTCATTAAAAATTAATTTAATTTTGTATGGTACTCACCTTTTTTCTTTGAATGTACTGAAAGATCGCTCTTCTGTATATGTTGTGACGAGAATGAAAAAGTCCTATATATAGTGCTGCGAAAACCGATAAAATTCTTCAACAGATCACATTCATTTGGTATATTGACTTTGGCCAAAATTTATCTTATTGTGGTTAAACCACATTACGGATTCGGCAGAAAAATAACCAGAAAGGATCCATATTTTGTTGAACAATCAAATCAAAATCGGATGAGTCCATGCTCTGCATATTTTTAGGAGATAACTGAACATGCAATAGTTGCGGATTTATTTTCTTTTGAAAACCGCTCTTTACGGGATATTAGAGAATCCAAGTAAGGATGTTCTAAAATAATTTTCGGATGAAGACGAAAGAAAATTGGATCGGTGAGTTTGTTTCTTTACAATTTTTGGGCACCTGATTAACTCAAACATTTTTTAATTGTTTCCCAAAGTGTTTTGAAGAAATTCTCAGCATTCTCTCAATCTTCTTCAAAATGCTTGTAAATGATCTGATCTTTTACACGTAATCAATTCTATTCAACTCTCTGTAAATTTGCGACAAGTTCCAGTATCTACGAGTAATGAGCCATTATGAACAAGTAGACTAAAAAAGTCGAATTCGAGCACGACCAATACAGTTGAAGGGCTCGTTGCTTTGTAACAAGGTTTCCCTCTTCCCCAAGTTTTTGCAGTGCTTCCATTACAACGACTATGTTTTTGTTGAGTATTCGTAGACTTTTGAATTTTGCTGTCCACTTTGTTTCACGGAATTGGGGGATGTTGGGAATATAGTTGTTACAAAGCAACGAGCCTTTCAACTTTGTTGCTCGTACATACATATGTAATTCCTTCGCAAAGAACTGTCCGGGAATAAAGTAAGGCCAGGCGTGCACATGCAACTAAACAGTTTGGTTGCGATTTTTAGCACTATGGGATTATATGAGAGTCCGCGCACATAAACCGGCGGACTCTCATATAATCCCGAGTGCTCCAAATCGAAACCAAACTTTTTAGTTGCATGTGCGCGCCTGGCCTAAATATTTCTTTAATCGTCCCAACAGCATTTCTGATCTCTGACACTTCGTTTACATCATTTATCACTAAAATTATTTTGTGCGTCTTTCGAGCTTTCGATTCAAAACTTGTATTCTTACATATACATACGTTTAGAGTTAAAAAGTTATGTGAACAATTTTTCAACCTGAAACCAAAAATGAAATCCATTTTTATGATCAGTAAACGATTTTCATTGGCCACAAAGGGGGTGCAAAACGATAAAACTTAGGTATATATTCGAACAAGCGGTCCAGATTTAGAGGGGGGCAAATTGAAAAAATGACCTATACATAAGTCAAAATTCCCTATTAAGAACTAATAAAATGTTGGTAGACAAAAGTCGTTGCTCGGAGCCAGGAGAGAGCAAGTGCTCCATCTTGCCCCCACCTGCGGGCGCCTATGAATATTAGCCGTGTTTAATTTGGGATTTTATATATAGTAAAGTAGGAACTTAAAAAAAAAATCACCCGCAGTAGCCTGGTTATTATATTTCACACTATGGTACAAATCGCACAGCTTTCAGATTAATTTGAAAAAAATAAAACACAAATAAAAGAAAGTTTGTTACAAATGAAGCAAAACATAAAATAACTTGAAACAAAAATTAATTTTATTTACATAAAATGGATATAAATATTCCATTCAATACTCGAATAAACGTCACAAACCCATCCGCAGTAGGATTCTACTTTTGCTTTCATTGGCAGTTATTCTTCTGTAGATGTTGTATTTGTGACTGGTATATAAGATCTTACTGTACTGTGAACAGCTTTCCCAAAAAACTATTATAACATTTAAATTTATCTAATATCAATTAAAGGCTTTCGATAAAATACATGTTTACAAAGTTTTGAAACTAAAATGCTGCTCTGCACGATTTCATTTTTGCATATCTTGATCGATTTCTTCTTCTTCAATGCTATTAAGTATGTCTTTTTTATTTGAAATAGTTGCAAGGCTGGTTAATCGCTCTTGGGTAATTGTTGAGCGAAGATAGTTTTTTATAAGCTTTAAAGTTTTGAGAAGCTACATAGCTTCACCTGATGCAAAACTTACAGGAAATATTAATATTATCTTAGATTCTGTTAATAATTTTGGATACAATTCAAGTATGAAGTGTGAAGCTTAATATTTAGTTTAAAATTGACATATGTAGGTTTGAAATTAACAACAGCTGAAGTTGGGTTTAAATATATATTAATTTCATTCAAGAGATATTAAGCTATAATAACCTATTGAACTTCGTTGGTATTGTTGCTGTTAATATTGCTTCAAGTTTTTCGCGGTCTTTCAACTCCACCTTCTTTGAAACATCGCAAAGCAATCCGAAATTTTGGCTGAGAAATTGATCTGCGCAAAGCGCTCATCGAGAAAAATCAGCGTAAAAAAAAGAAATAAGCTTTAAATTTTGGATCGATTGTTTCAAGAAATTGTTCAGATTGATTACTAGATAGATATTAAAATTGTAGATATTTATGAATGCATCTGCAATAATCCTATATAGAACGGCCAACAGAAAACAGGCAATTGCCTGTTTTGCCTACAGCCAGGTTCGGCACCACCAACAAGTATTGGTTTCGTGTGATAATAAAATTCCAAGTTTTATTCAAGCCATTCATTATAAAATTTATAAAGAAAATCCAAAAAGTGGGTTTCGTCATACCGTCCTTTGGTGAGTAATTTTAATGTGCCTCCAACATTTAAAAAAATGTTAAAAAAAACAGTAACCCCATTTGGCAGTTCCTGAATACGATTAAATAAATGAATGAATTGTTAAGATTTAAGCGTTTAAAAGGCACATAAGTAATAATAGAAATATTACAGTCAATTTTTTCTTCAAGCAAATCAAAATCATGCATGGGTTGCTTGCTTTTCATTGGATCTGTGTTGAAAAATGGCTTTAGGACTCTTAGGCCATGTGTGAATGATTAAAATGTTAATTAAATTTTATCCGAGATTAAATTTTGAGGTTTAGACGAACCTACATATCTTTATTTTGAAAAATACCGAGTGAAAATATTTTTAGAACTAGGCTAAAAAGTTAAATCCGGATTAATGAATGGAGATTTATAGTCTTAAAAGGTCATTCAGGAAACCAGGTTTAAAATAAATCCACTTGAAATGCAAATCAAACAAAATTCAGAAGCAGATATGAAAGAAAAAGATACAGATACAATTTAAAAACACTTGTTTATTTTTAGACTATACTATTTTTTATTATTATTATTTTTATCCATAATCTTATTTAATAGTGTAACAAGAAAAATACATATTTTTAAAGCTTTATCCCTATCACAGACTTCAATTAATATTATTTTATTTATCTTAATTCTTTTTAAAACCTATTAATGCACAGCTTTAAACTCTTAGGAAAACTCCCGGCAGCGGATATCATGTCTTTGTCACATTTTTGTATATTCACCATGGTCTCCAAACCGCTGGGTAATTCACAACTTTAAGCAGCAACGGTGGTGAAGTTGACATAGACGATAATGATGATGATGACATTGAATGGTCGCTGTCACTGCCATAACCAGAAGACACTGGACTTAGAATTACAGGTGATTGGTGATGTAAATTCTCGCTGCCACAGTAAATATTCAATGGTGTGTTTATTTTCGGAGAAGGATCAGGTTGTGAGACAAGTTCATTTAAACGCACTCCTAAATGTGTCATCAGATTGGTTCCAAGAGCAATGTCAACTTGTGGAAGGCTTGCTAAACAGCGGGAAACTTCATTGGCAGCTTGAATGTATCCAGTTCTAAAGTTCTCCTTATTCTCAGATGTCGTTTTGGAATTCTTGATTTTGCGCAAATGTTGTACTGTAAGTTCCAAAATATCTGCCTTTTCCAACTTTACATTTGTATCTCCGCTTTGTTGCATGCACTCTGCAATAAGATCCTTCAATTCGTCTAAGCACTTATTGATCCTAGCGCGACGTTTTCGCTCCAACATTGGCTTCATCACTTTACGGTATTGGTATGTTTTTGACATTTCGTACTTGGCGGTATTCATAGTGATACTTTATGAACGATATTTACGTTAAATAACTTCAATAATTTTATAAATTAAAAAGGTAGTTTTTACCGTGTTTTCTGTTCGATAACTGAACTGAGAATGAGTAAGGAAGGGATCAAAACACCCTTATATACCTGCACGTGCCTGGCCTCATCGAGACGGCAATACAAAAAGTACCTTCCACGTTCCATTAGGTGAGTGTGTGTGTGAATGTATCAGCTACTCTCTCCCGTCCCTTTTGTTCTTATCGAAGAATAACGAGATAAGCACTGCCATACCACTAACGCACCAAAGTTGATGGTTGATACTTGATAGGATTGGTGGTGTTTTGAGAGCACGCACATGATATGATGATGGTGGTGGGATGACGAATTCAATCCTCAGGCCAGGCCAGGCCAGGCCAGGCCAGGCCAGGCCAGGCCAGGCCAGTCAGCCTGCCTGCCACAAGCTGCTTCCATGCTACACTCTTGATTCGTGGGAAACAATTTCGAAGTGAGTTTCCCACACGATGTTTTCATTATTACTTGGCAGCAGTGGCAGAAGCAGCCGCCACCTGCCCTTCGTCAAATGATGTTAAATATACTTACTTATGGTGTTCCTCTTGTTGCTGTATTTACTGCTGTGTTTGTGTGCCGTGTGGGTTTCGTCATCATCGTCATTTAGGAGAGCCAGGAACATTGAAAAGTGTGAGAAACTCGCGGTTGCAGCTGTTGTTGTTATTATTCAATTCAAATATCAAATTTAGGATACAACCCTTTTATCAGTTCAAAAGGGAATACAGCCCTGTTTTCAGCCCAGGCTCTGCTTGTTTGACGAATATGAAGATAGTGCGGGGGAGCGGGGAGGTATGGGCATTCCGCTGCATACGATTTTCCGCTCACGTGCAGGGCATGGGTAATGGGATCTCTCTGTTGCACTTTAATTTCTTGACGGCTTGGAGAGAAACGGTAATGTGGATGAAGAACGAAGAACATAGGTAAGAACATGTGGGTCTTGGTACACGGAAGGATGCCAGGGTTTTCACAGTCGTTTTTCTCAACGACGATGGTGACGTACTCTTTCGCATTTTATTTTGTTATTGATTTTCGTTTCGATCATTTGATAGTGGTTTTATTTTTGCTGGTTCAAGAAGGTAGGATTCTTGAATGCATCCAAGGTGAGTTAATTAGGGTTTAGACTTTAGAGAATGCTGGTCGTTTGCGGATAGTTGTGTTTACGATCCATGGTGATGGAACAACTTTTCAGATTACTTTTCTAATTATTCCTGTTCTTGGAAGGTGGTTTCTCATCCGAATGGCGGTCATTAGGTGGTTTGTGATATGCACGCGTTGGACACGTGAGCTTCCTTAATAGGTTAGTGAGACAAAATACAACTTGGGTTTGCAGAGAAATGTTTGCATGTGCTATTTTCCTTTCGGGTTATTACGGATTTTGGCATGATGGCAACTAAATAGTTATAGTTGTAAAATAAGACAAAGGTACCTATTTACTTATATGTATGTTTTGTTTTAATGGTAAAAGCAACTATTGTCCATTCTTTGCTGATTACAATTGATTCAGACCTAAGAGAACTTTGGGCGTTCAATATTAATAATAATTTTTTAGTTTCTTTATAAGTTATAGGTATAGACAAATAATGCAGATTTAAAATCACAACATTTACAAAATTGGATTTGGATTTTAATGTTGTTCAATGCGTAAAGCACATTTTTGCAGTAAATGTAAAGGGTGTTTTTTTTTGATCTAGTTAACATCAGACATTAATATTTGTCAAACCAATTGTCGGATTGCAAACTGTAAATGTCAGTTTTATTCAATACCTGTAGTTTCCAAATTTTAGAAATTTGATTTATCGAAAAATTGTGTTTAGCGATGAGGTTCATTTTTGGCTGATTGGGTATGTCAATAAGCCTAATTGTCGCATTCAAAGTGAAGAAAATCCGGAGGAGCGTTACATCTAAAAAAATGTACAGTCTGGTGCGGACCATATTTTTTTTTCAAAAATGAGACTAAGTCCGCATTTAAATTGCCCGATTTTTCCAATGCCAACTTTTCTTTGTTGTTGTAATCGTGTGAGATTTCGAGGGACAGCCGACATGTTCCACACGATTTTTCCATTTTCTCTCACACGATTACAACAACAATTAAAAATCGGGATTGGAAAATTGGGCAATGTAAATGCGGTCTAATCAGCGTATTATGGTCAACAGTATTCGCTAGAACCGTTATTAATGACTTTTTTGATCCCCGATTGAATGGCATGATTGTGGAAGTGATGTAGCTCAAGCTGAATGGCACTGTACAACAAACGAAACAATGAACTTATTGAAGGAAATATTCGAAAAATGCATAATTTCGCGTAATGGCCCTGTCAATTGGCCTCCAAGATCTTGCTATTTGAAGCCTTCTTGATTATTTTCTTTGGGAATACGTAAAATCGCGATTCAATGCCAGTAGCGTACTCAGGATTTCCTTACAAGGTGGTGCAAAAGTTGTCATCCGATGTTCTTTGGCTGTAATTTTTGTATACATGAAAAACTTTGGTGCGAAACAATTATTCCGAGTTCTTAAGGAGTAGGTATATAGTGATTCATGCCTTGCTGACTTGTATTATGTATCTGTTTACTTCACAAACAAAATGTCAACGTAGAACTCACATTTGCTGCCATTAATATCCAATTATAGCATCTTCTACCTTATACTTTCACACACAGAAATAGGTCTAACATAAATTCAAATAAAGCGACAAAACTTTGCTTTTTAAAATTCAAAGAATTTATTTGCTAAAAGTCAACAGAAACCAGTAAAATCACATTTCGTCAGTGCAATAAATTAAAACTCGAAGTTTTCGGATTTCTCACAGGTTTTTTTCAAAAAAATCAATTCAACAGTCTACCTCCCCCTCATGATGGGGATCCGCCACTGGTTAAGAGTTTCAAAAAACCTTTAAATCAGTAATAATAGGTATCGAAGAATACACTTAAATAGCTTAAAAAAGACAATTTATTATGTTTTTGTTGTATTTATTATTTTTACCATTTTATAAAATAATTTTACATAAAATCCACTTATAAATAAAAAAAAACTAGGTATACCTATCTAACTAGAGAACGATAATTTTAAAGCTGAAGGACACTACTCATCCTTACTCTCAATATCACAGTTACACGTTCTTCACGTAAAGCTCTATACCTACTCCATTCACAAAGAAAACCTTCGTTCATACAAACGAAAAAGTCTACATGTAGGTATACCTACAGGTTACTAGTTGTCGGCTAACAATTTTCTGAATGAATTGTCGTGCACCTCAATTAAATCCCCATCAACAGGTAACTGCTGCATGCCGATGTCCCAGTAAAAACTTCCGTTCAGGGTTTTAATGCAATTCACTGCGTATTTGTGTTGGTGTGACTCGTTCGTTGTTGCTCCATCAAAATATGACAAGGATGAAGTAAGCAATGCTTCATTAGCTTCGTTCTCGGCAATCTCTTCCATGTGAAGCGCGTAATTAGCCTCAGCTCCATTCGTCACCTGTTCGCAGTCCCTGCCGTTGCTGGTGACGTGTTGACGTTTATGAATGACCAGCATGGCCATGACGAATTTCTTTACAAATTTGCACGTCGTCATTGCAAACCGTCCACAAACTTTACGCTTGGTCACGAACATTTTTGTATTGAACTTTATGTTTATATGCGGTATTGCTGTCGGACTCTAACGACGACTAAACGAATAATGTACAACTGTTGCCAATCGACTTTGCCTTTTATACATCGAGGAACAGAAGCCAACAAGCCTGCATCCCTGCATGTTCTTTGCTTTTGCGCAAAAATCACTCTTTGAACCTGTACGCTTGAACCCGATCGGAGAGTGCTGTGCTACACGTGTTGTGAAAGAGCCAGAAACCCCAGAAAAAGCAAAACGTAAACAACCCCTAACCACCCCTCACAATCCCAACACAAAAAGAGGCAGGCACCGAGTGCCGAGGGATCTGACTGTGACATTATCCCAGCATAAGTCTTTAGAAAATGCAGGAACTTGTTTATGTGTGTATAGGTAGGTATAGCTGTTTTGTTTGTCCTTAATTTGAATCTGAGGAACTATCCCACGGTTTCAGGTTCTTTGCTCGTGGCAGATGTTTGCGAAACTTTTTTTTATTTAGGGTTGTTTTCTGCCACTGAATGCAGAGCGTGTTGGATACACTTGCTGCGACACAGTCAATTGATACGAAGTCCTGTTTGTGGAAGAAATAATCGGTTTTCGAAGGAGGGGGTAGGACATAGGAAAGCTAAACCGTGGGAAACAGTTTCATTGCATCTTATTCGGTGTCATCGTCATCCGTCCGTGCGTCCGTCGTCAGTGGTTGGCCCGCGTTCACTATAGTGGTGGATTGTTAGTACATATTGGCAGTTCGTTGTCCCATTGCGTATGCACGTTAATGTACCAATTTTTTTTTGGAACACTTCTGGCGTTGCGTTTCATTCATAATCGAAGTGCACAATAATCACTTGTTTTTTTTCTGTGTGTTATAAAATTAAATTACTCTGTGGATGCATTTTAATAAGTAATAACCTTAAAAAAATGTTTGTACCAGTACTTATTTTTTGTTTAAGGCGTCTTGTTTTTATTGATGGGGACATAGTAAATTGGAAGCTTCAAATACCGATGTTTTATGTTGGTATTCTTCTAAATTATGATGTCCTGGGTATTGATGATAGAATGAATAAAACCAAAGAAAAATAACTGTTGGTTTTAGTTGGCATTTTGAGCTTATGTTATGATCAAAGTGAGCAGATTCCAGATTGTCTCTTGTTTTCTTGTTTGTTGATGAGCAAGCCAATTAAGAGTGATCGTATATTTTTTGTATAATGAGTATGTGCCTACATATAAAGAATTAATTATTATAATGATTATGGAAATGAAATGAGTGACCTTTCCTGTTGGCATTCGTATGAAATAAATTCTTCCAAATACCTATAAATGAAAAAATGGTTATGTCAAAAAGAACATTATGCGAGATTCCTAATTGAATTTCGAAGAAAGTTAATTAAAAAAGATACCTTATAAATAAATGTTAACTTCTGCAAATATTTATTTTAGAAGATATTTAGCGCCCAAAGTGAGACGTTCTATGTTATTAAATCGGTTATTATTATTAAATAAGTAGTAAATTACAATATGAACCTAACCTATAGCACTAACTACCAGAGTCTGGGGCTATTTGATAAAAGCAAATATGTATGTATAGGTGTTAAATAGAATTAATAAAAATAATAATGTAAAGGGTCCGCCAAATAACTTTTTTTTTTTTGAAAATGGCGCAAAACATCGAGTGTAGCTTCGGCTGTGTGGCACGTAGCGCCGTCCTGTTAAAACCAAATGTTGCCAATATCCTCCTGTTCAATTTTTGTGAACAAAAATTCGTTCAACATGGCCCAATAACGATCGCCATTGACTGTAACGGCCACTCCTTGCTCATTTTCGAAAAATGGCCCAATTATGCCTCTGGACCAAAATCCGCACCAAACAGTGACTCGGTTTGGGTGTATCGGCTTTTCAATGTATGCGTGCGGGTTTTCTGTGCCCCAAATGCGACAATTTTGCTTGTTTACTACCTGCCAAGCTCAAAATGAGCTTCATCTGAAAAGATGATTTTTTTGGCAAAATCGGCATCTTCTCTAAGTCGATAGCAGGCCCACTTAGCGAAGCGTATACACAACCATATTCGTTCAGCGGAAGGATAAAACTAATTATCTGTCAAATCAGACATGAGCTAAGTGTAACCATTCACTAAATAAGCACTAGTTGAAAAAAAAACGTTAGATGGCGGACCCTTTAGTTTTAAGAGTAATTACTATCAGCCGAATTTATAAACGGACCATAGCGAGTGCATAGAACTATTCACTCCTTATAATTCCGCTAAACGCAAAAATGTTATCCATAAGACTTATGCAACGTTGAATAGAGGCACTAGAAGCTAAACGCGTTTGGAGGTTGAATAGTGCCTACATAAGGATGTTTAAGTATCGAAATGTCATTTTGACTCACACACAGACGACAATAAAATAAAATGTTATGAGGGTGGCGCTTATTTTGGGAATGCTTAAATATCTTTTTTGTCCCATCCTAAAAGTGATCAAGCTATATTCTGAAGGTACCTACTTTATACAAACGAAAATGTTGTTAAATTCGTTTTAAATCGGCTAAGGTCGACGTGACCCACCGAGAAGTTACAACTTTTCATTAAAAATACACGCAGTTTTCCGTCTTTCACTTAAAATGTAGGTGAAAGTGTACTAAAAGGTGATGGCAATTCTTTATATAATATACATGTGCTTAGTTGTATGCCAAAATTAAAGTTTATTGACTATTTTCAGTGGGACACACAGAATAATTAAAAAAAACATTGGCAAAATAAGTGCCACCCTAATAGATGTTCCTATATTCTTCTCAATTTGATCGAAATGTCAGTGAATAAAACAATTATTTCAATAAAAACCATGAGAATTGCTCACACGGCACAAAAAAAATAGTAGGTAATAAGAATAGGTACATATGCAATATTAAAAGGAATTTAAACTAATCCAATCGGCGCAAAAGAATTCTTTTATTAATTTTTCACTTTCAAAGCTGAGTTTTGTCAATAAATTTTGGCAGTAATACGTAATAGAGTTTCCCTTTTTGGTACTTTATTTGACACAAGCGCATTATAACTATAATGCGTAGGAAATAAGTCTAAGGTCACAGAAATAATTGATATTGATTGTTTTACTTTAAATGAAAAATTTCTTTCACATCCATCGCGACCTATCATGAGTTCTGAAACTCCAATTTCTTTTTTAGACCAAAGGGATAGCTCTGGTTTTACTTTTTAAACAGTGGATAGCGTTGATGTTGTCGAAAACATACTCTCCATAAAGTCAAATGCTGTTGGGGTATTTTTAAAAATAATTCTGCCAATAGTATTGCCGTGTTTTTTCAATACAATCTTAACGTCAGGTGAATTTCCTGAACTATGGAAATTGGCAAAAATTTTACCTCTTCCTAAAAATGGCAAAAAGTGATGAGGCCTATTTAAATTTTGCCTTTTTTGTCAAAAGTAATTGAAAGAGTCATACAAAAGCAAGTCAGTGCTTATCTTGCTGCTAATAACATGCTCACTCCCAAACAATCAGGATTTCGTGAAAAAAACAAAGTTGTGTCACGGCTTTAATAAATGTAACTGATGACATTAGACAGGCGTTAGATAGGGATGAAGTTATTTTCTTGGTGTTGCTTGACTTTTCGAAGGCTTTCGAAGGCTTTCGACACAATCAATCATTCCAACTTATGTAAAGTGCTTATGCAGAACTATAATTTTGCAGGATCTGCTACAAAGTTAGTTTATTCCTATTTGGCAAACATGAAGCATGCGGTATAGTTGGTAACAAGTTATCTCACTTTTTGCCAAATGTATCCGATGTCCCCCAAGGTTCCATTCTTGGCCCCCTTCTGTTCTCAATGTACGTCAATGAGCTTCCAACTATAACTGAAAATTATTCTTCCCATATGTACGCAGGTGACATCCAATTGTATTTGAAATGCCCTCTCGGGCATTATTCAGTATTGTGCTTCTTGTGTCAATGAAGACTTGTAGAGAATTGAATATTGGTCGCATTCAAATGGTCTAATTTTAAATCCAAAAAAGTCAAAGTTTTTAGTGATATCAAGGAATAAACTAGATCTTTCTTATTTTCCTCCGGTAGTGTTGAACAGTGCTGCCATCGAATATGTCGAAACGGCGAGAAACCTCGGTGTCATATTTAACCGATATCTGACTTGGGATAATCATATTAATTCCCTCGTCGGAAGTGTATATATGGCGTGCTGCTTACCTTGTAGGTAACCCAGTCATTTACGGTGGTTAACACCCGTTTATTACTTGCAAGGACCCTTATTATACCGATATTAATTTATGGATGCGAAATTTTTTGCAACTACAACTCTATAAGCAAAAGAAAGCTCAACGTCGCTTTTAATAGCATTGTGCGCTACGTATTATGGATTAAGAAGATATGACAGATTGTCTAGTTTTCGCTCTCGTCTGCTTGGTATGCCCTTTGAAAATTACATTAAGTTTCTGAGTTTGACATTGCCCTTCAGATATTTTGCTAACTCGCCAACCAAAATACTGTTATGACAGAACTATAATAGCATCATCGCAGAGATCTCGTCAATTGATTCATCCCCGCTATTCTTTCTTAACATCTGAACACCAATTTTTTGTAAATGTCGTCCGTTTGTGGAATTCTTTACCGCGTTACATAAAAGAATAAAGAAATACAGAACACAACAAGCATAAAAAAAGGATTGAGAAATTTCTTTTCAGAGAACTTATAAATCAAACAATAACTTACAGATTGAAACATGTATCTTTTTCTTATTAAATTAATTTCAATTGTATTGAAATGAATTTTTGTATAATTAGCTTAAGACTAATTTATAAGCAATCATCAATAAATAAATAAATAAAAATAAAATTAAATAATGTGTAGGGAAATATTTTATGAATTAGGATTTATGCAACGTTGAATAGTGGCTTCATAAATGCTTATGCACTACATAACTATTCAGCCGTTTAGAGGTGTTTAGAGAATTCTAATAAATTGGGCTGTATATTTATATCAGTTTTGAGTGTGCATAAAATTTTATAAAGATTTTTAATATTTTCTTCTATTGGCGTTATCAAAAGGTCTGTAAGCTTGTCTTTACAAAATTGATTTCTGCAGATGGAGTTTACTCTAACCCATTCAGTAGCGAAGTGTTTTATCGAAGTGTTTTATCGTTGTGTTGACTCAATTATTTAAGCTTTTTGTGACCTTTAGCCCAATTGATTTCGGATAGGTACAGCAGTTACAGCTCATCGGCTTAGATGCTGCTGTACCCTTCTAGAGACGCAATATTTTGGTCGATGGTTATCGACTCTGTTAAAATAAAATCATCAAAATCGAAACTGTTCCTATGGATTAAGAGGTTTCATACCTTTTTCTACTTAAATGCGGCGGGCGGGTTGCATAGCGCACTATGGGGCCGAATGGTGAAATCTATATCAAAAATGGTTTTGTCCAATTTATGTAATTTAAAAAAACGTTATGAGTAATATGTGTATGGGTTTTAACGTTTTAAGGACACAATGAATTTTTTAAATCTCTGTTTCTAGTTCCCGAATTGAACTTAAGTCAGAGTTTGAAGTCAAACATTTTTGGAAAGTCCAAAATCTATTTAAAAAAACGGTATTTCGTTGAGGCTAGAAATGTTGAATTAATAATTTTAATCTTTTCCCTAATGTATGTTTTATCAAACAATTAGAAAACAAAAATCGAAACTTGCACATTGTTATTGTTCAAGAAAAAAAATTGTAGGTATGAACGGTGCCGAACCCGGAAATTGTGCTGCCCTTGGCAAAAGTTCTTATTTTTCCGCCTCAAATAAAAAAAGAAGATAACGACAACATTAACATTTACTTAGGGTTTTATTTAATAACAATCAAAGGCCTTCGATAAAACACACGTTTACAAAATTTTGAAACTAAAATGCTGCTCGATTTCATTTTTGCACATCTTGTACCGAGTTCTTCTTCTTCAATGCGATTAAGCATGTCTTTTTCAATTGAAATAGTTTCAAGACCGGTTAATAAATTAACTAATAGTATTATTGATGGCAAGTCGCAAAGTGTTCCCAATTCTTTAACCCTAAGTAATGAAGGCGTTATTATTGATGGCGGTCCGCCATCAGCCGAATAGGGGGAATTACATGTAGTATACGAAAACATTCACGTGCCGTAACTATTCGGGACTGGTGGAAGTGTGATCATAGCCTCTTCGCGGCGGCCGCTAGAAACAAGCCTTTAAAAAGGTTTGGCTAATATGATCGGGCTGGTTCCACAGGTTGGCAACAGGTTAATTCCCTGTTCCGTAAAACTAAAAGAATTCTGAGACCTACAACAAGCCTCGGAAACGGACTGATCTCACGACGACAACCCACGCAAAGAAAACGGAAAAACGATTTACGAATTTTCTTATGGGACGTACGATCGCTCTATAGAGCTCTAGCTGCTCAGCAGCTAGCCGATGCCCTGTCAAAATATAAAGCTGACATAACAGCACTACAAGAAATTAGATGGACAGGGAATGGTGTTCTACAGAAGAAAGATTATGACTTATATTACAGCTGTCATACAATACACCATGTGCTCGGGGTAGGCTTCCTAGTCGGCGAAAAAATGAATTTTGCCATCATCGGCTTTAACGCTATAAGCGAAAGGCCTCATCAGCCTTATTAACGTTCACGGACCTACGGAGGAGTCCTCAGACGAAGAAAAAGAGACTTACTACGAACAAGTCGAGAGGGCCCTCAATGCCTGTCCAAGGTATGACGTAAAAATCATCATTGGGGATTTGAATGCAAAAATAGGTCGGGTGTCGGTATTCAGGCATTACGCAGGCACCCATAGTTTGCATGAGAATACTAATGACAATGGACTTCGAGTCTTAGAATTGGCAGCATCGAAAAACATGGTCGTTGCGAGTACCAGGTTCCCGCGTAAAGATATCTACAAAGCCACCTGGGTATCACCTGATGGAGTCACTCGTAACCAAATTGACCACGTGTTGATAGACCGTCGCCACTACTCGAACCTGATGACGGTACAAACGTACCGAGGTGCCAATATCGACTCGGATCACTATCTTGTTGCTATGGTTTTCCGAGGGCGGATTGCCTTCCGAAGACGTATTGCTTCCGCCGATCAGGGTCGAATCAGCACGGCTGCTCTGCGCAATGAAAACACCAGTAACACCTTTGGTAATGCGTTAGGACTCGCCCTAGAACTGGGTAGAGTAAGTCCTGGAGCCAGTATGCTGGGCGTAGATGAGAAGTGGACACGCCTAAAGAATACTGTCATTAGTACTGCCAACTCCATCTTAGGCAGCAGTCGTAGAAATCAGAACGACTGGTTTGATGATGAATGCAAGCTAGCGACTGAACGTAAGAATGTTGCGTACCGAGCAATGCAACAATCTCATAGAACGCGGGCACGCGAAGACGAATATAAAGAGCTCAGAAGAATTGAAAAACGGCTTTACAGACAGAAAAAATCAGCCTGGGAGAAGAACATAATCTGTGAAATAGAGAGCCGAGAGCGAGGTCCGCACCAGGCGCGGAAGTTCTACCAATCCATACGAAACATGACGCAGTACACACCACGCTGCACATACTGCAAGGACGGAGAGGGAAATCTGATCACCGATCCTCAAAGCATACTGGAGCGATGGGAAGTGTACTTCAATGAATTGCTAAATGGTCAGCTCACTGCAGAAGTGGAGGCTCCACTACTTCAAGAAGAGTACCCTATGTTGCCGCCACCAAGCATAGAATAGGTTGAGAAGGCTATAGGCCGGCTAAAGAAAAACAAAGCCCCGGGAGCCGATGGTATACAAGCCGAACTATTTCAACACGGTGGGCCAGCTTTACGTCAAGCAATTCATGAGATTATAGTGCACTTGTGGGAGCATGAAGAAATTCCAGAAGACTGGCGAAAAGGTATAATTTGCCCCATACATAAGAAGGGAGATGTCACAACGTGCAGCAATTATAGAGGTATCACGTTGTTGAGTACCGCCTATAAGATACTCTCCTCTATCCTACAAGACCGGATAACCCCATACGCTGAAACCATCATCGGACAATATCAGTGTGGTTTCATTCCAGGCAAATCAACAACTGATCAGATCTTTACCCTTAGGCAGGCGATGGAAAAATGTCTAGAATTTAACATCCGAACATACCACCTGTTTATAGACTTTAAGGCCGCCTACGATAGCATAGCCAGGGTAGAACTTTACAAAGCCATGAGAGAATTCCGCATCCCAAATAAATTGACACGACTATGTAGGTTGACCATGACCAACGTAACAAGCCAAGAAAAAATAGCCGGATTGCTATCCAAACCAATCAACATCTTTAATGGACTCCGACAAGGGGATGGTTTGGCCTGCCTCCTCTTCAACCTGGCGTTGGAGAAAGCAATCCGTGACTCTGGCACGGCAACAAGAGGGACCATCGTCAACAGGTCCAGCCAGATACTGGCTTACGCAGACGACATCGACATCATCGGAAGAACCGAGCAAGCTGTACATGATTCCTTCATCCAGATCGAGCAGGCGGCACAAAATCTGGGGCTGCACATTAGTGAAGGTAAA
The DNA here is from genome assembly GCA_932273885.2 of Leucozona laternaria. Classification (NCBI taxonomy): domain Eukaryota; kingdom Metazoa; phylum Arthropoda; class Insecta; order Diptera; family Syrphidae; genus Leucozona; species Leucozona laternaria. The sequence continues at coordinate 58,500,171 of OW026366.1, forward strand.
ACAAGGTACATGGTGGCGTCGAATGCGAGAGGAGCAGTTGGTCAAACAATCAAGGTAGCGGAGCACGAATTTGAAGTGGTGCAATCCTTTGAATACCTTGGGTCAATAGTAGCAGCCGATAACAATATAGAAGAAGAAATACGCGGGCGGCTTCTCAAATCCAACAGAGCCTACTATAGTCTGTCAAAGCTCTTCAAATCCAGAAATCTCTCTATAACTTCAAAACTGCTGCTGTACAGGACCATAGTCCTGCCAGTACTCACATATGGATCCGAGACTTGGGTGCTTAGCAAAAGGCACTCCGACCTTTTAGCCGCGTTCGAGAGAAAAGTCTTAAGGAGAATTGTTGGCCCCATATGTGAGGAAGGACGATTCCTGAGACGGTACAATCATGAATTGTACGCAATCTACCTTGAAGCGGATATCGTGACAAAAATTAAGCTCGGTAGACTCCGGTGGGCAGGGCACCTAGCTCGCATGAGTGAAGATGAACCTGCTCAGAAAGTTCTTTGTGGTACATTCTATGGTAGATGACAGCGTGGTAGACCATGCTTGCGCTGGAGAGATGGCGTAGACCAGGACGCCCGGAGCCTTGGGGTGCGCAACTGGATGGCGGCGGCTCGAGACCGGGATGGGTGGAGAGACTTGTTGAAGGAGGCCAGGACCGGACCCCGGTTGTCGAGCCGACGATGATGATGATTATCTCTTGAAAGTGATATGTCTGTTCTTGGTGTGTCATTTGATGGCAAATTAAAATTCATTCAACGCATAAATTCCATAACTAATAAAGCCAATTAAACTCTTGGTTGGAATAAGAGATAGTCCAAGCGATTAACCGATCCTTCTGTTATAAAGCAGCATTTCATAACATTTGTTCGACCCATTCTCGAATACGCTTGGCAGGTCTGGGGACCCAATTATGCCTGTCGTAAAGCCAGACTAGAACAGGTGCAAAAGAGGTTCCTGAAGTTTGCGCTTAGGGGATTAGGATGGGATAATCCCTATGATCTTCCATCTTACCACGACAGACTTAAACTTATCGATATGCCTAGTCTTGAGAGCAGACGTTCTTATTTATGTTTCGTCTTCACTCTTAAACTCATAAATGGGAAAATAGACTCTTTGCACCTTCTGTCTCGTATAAACCTCAATATTCCCAAAAGAAACCTGAGAAATTTGATCGAATGCATACCTACATATTTCAAACTATCGGACTAATTATGAACAATTTTCTAGATTAAATAAAATGTATAAATTGTTTAATTATTTCAATGATAAATATTTAAATTTGTTTGGCCATATTGAAAATTTGTCATGTACATTTTAAACAACTTTTTTTGCCAATTATATATAAATTTTTTGTACATAAATATGAATTCTGTAAAATTATAGTACTTAGACGAGTTATGAATAAATCATGCTTCTGCAATGTGTGGCTGCATACAGTTTTTTACCACAAGACCAAGTTCATGCGATCCATAGACGTGCATATTTTTTTTTATCGAAGTCGTTAGAGCCGTGTCCGAAATAATTATCGTTTTTCATAACGATTGTATGGCAGAATCTTTTATTTTTGGACCAAAAAAAAATTTCACTTTTCGGGAAAAATCTGTAAATTTTTTGAAAGGATTTGAAATTCAAATTAAATATTGTGGGGTAAGTATATCGAGACTTAACTAAATCTCAGTTTGCGGGACTGAAAAATGTGTGGAAGGGGCCGCCATTTTTAAAAAAGCGTTTATACGATTTTCTCGGCTGCATAAAATCAGGAATCTGATGAATTCACACAAGGTTAGGTTAACGATTGGCACGTGCACCGCTACCGCTGGAATCGTTCTTATGATTCGTGTTTTGCAGTCCCTAGTTACATAATGTGACCGAACATAATATGTATGTATGTGATATTTGATTTATGTTATTTACTTTAAATCGACGTGGCGTGGCAGGCGGTTGACGTTAGGCATAACCGATTTAAATGTATGTATAATGTATAGGTGATAATTCATGAATCATTAATTTTTAATTTAACCTTCGACAGTTATGATAAATCTGCCCTCGTGCATAGTCAAGCTACCATTATTATAGTATAAACATGTCTGCAATAATTTTCAGAAGATGTGCTAGTACGTATGTATGTATATAGGTATGATTATTATTAATGTAACATATGATGGGACCGGACACAAATATAGAGTGGTAAGTATTCGAGTTCAGTTATTTTTTTCTGCATCCGCTGGGTGTTGTGGCCTCATGGATCTATCCGGATCAATACTTGAGCTACTCACAATTAGGGGTGGTCCTAGTCTATGTTGACCCACCCCCTTCGGACATCCAATATATTAGCGGTAATTTTATTTTATTTTATTTTTATACCAATTTAACCAATTACAAGGTGCAACAGAATTCAAATATTTTAAGCACAGTGTGTGTAAGAAAAAATAAAATAATTAACAATTTTATATATAGAAATAGTAAAAAAAAAAATAGAAAAAACTATACAATTTTATTAAAAAAGTTTAAATTAAATCTTTTAATTAAATTCTATAAATTAAAAAAAAAATTAAAGTGAAAAATGAAAGTAGAAATGAACAAGATAAAAGCAAAGGCAAACTAAAAGTGGGGAAATGACGTAGAGGAAGAGTGACTAGGCAATATTCTCAATAACTGGGATTTAACAATAACGTCACTAACACCAAAATCAAATACATCAAACGAGAGGAAGTACTGGTTGTGATAGATCTGCAGTCTTATGTTTGGTGATTTTAAATATATATTAGTCCGAGCGCGAGGTGGTAAGAATGTGTGCAACGCCTGTTTATTAGGTCGGAATTGCCAGCGTATATGTATTTCATTTAACAGTAGGGACGATTGTACTTTACCTACAATTTTTTGTCTCAAATATATTTCCATTAAAACTAATCTACGTTGAGATAAGGAATGCATTTTAAATAGCTTCAATGTATCCTCATAACTGCTATGACTGCGATATATTTTATATTGTAAATATCTGGTGAACTTTCGTTGCAACGGTTCAATGGATTGGGTCATATATATAGGAGATCATACAATATTCCAGGATACTTCTGCGCAATAAGTTGAAAAGCGAGCAACCGTTTTGTATTTTTTGTACTAACCCGGTGCGTGTGACCGTGTGTCACCGTGTATGTAAGTAAAATAACCATATTTGAATATATACGTATTTTTACCTACTTTACTATTATTTTATTTTTTGATTATTTTGTGAAAGTTCCAATTGTTAAAAAAAACTAACAGATGTTATTTATAACATAATTATGTGATTTTTTTTTATTTTTTCTTAATTTTAAAAAATGTATGTCTAGAAACATAGTTATTTTTAATGCTCAAGTGGAAAATTTTATGGATTTTTAATATTGAAACAAAACAGTTTATTTTGATAAAATATGTTTGTTTTAATGCAAAAAAAACAAGATTTGAAAAATATTTATTTGAAAACCCCCATGCGTGAGACCGGCGTCACCAATGATGAAAGTCTCATGGACGTCCCCGGTGACGGGTTAGTGATTAAATCATTAATTGTTGTGTTGTCTCCATATTGTGTATATCTACATTTAAAATGAAATGAAAATTAAAATTTATTTTTTTAAAAAAAATATATTTGTTTAGTATATTTATATTTTAAAAATGCCTTTGTTAAAGCATTGAGTATTTTGTTATATTAAATAATAAAGGGACGCGTTCGGATTTTTTAATCCATCGTCGGGCTTCAACTCGTTGAATTCGCTGATTTTTCACACACCTAAAAGATTTTTAGCTCTCGTTAAACAATTGTAATCGGATGACAGAAAATACATTCGATGATTGTCTTTATTATCATTTATAGCATAGCATCTTTGTTTAAAAAAAAACTTTAATTTACATCCAATTTTCTGTCATCTATTACTTGATACTTTAGTTTTATTAACTGCCTGCATATCTATGTTGATATGGTTTAGCTGTATAACGTGATATATGTAAGATAGAAAACCCTGACTTCGATTTTCTTTTAATTATTAAAGAGACAATTTGTAATTAAACAGTATGTTTTTTAAGCCAGTACCTACCAAGTTTGATTTTGAACAAAACACATATCTTACTAAACAGAGCTGCCAAGTTATTTATGAACAGCACCTGTGTCTAACCTGGGTCTTAAATTTAGACCCCAGTTCAGTTAGTCTTGGGCTTATAATGTGACTATGAATATGTCCCAGGGTGTTTAACAACAAATATTTGAGTAGCATCGCTTACATTTGTAATTTCCTTTTTTTTCACAAATAAATAAAATTTATTTCTAAATTTTCGTTTAGGGCTTTTATATCCGGATGTCATTTATGGCTTCTTGATATAAAGGTGTTGAAACTGATATGAAATATCAAATAATATAAAAATATATAAAATTAACATTTTGCACTTCAACCATTTTTTCCTAGAGCTACTTAATTGATAAAAAAACAAACATACATCCTAAAAAAACCACAAAAGTTTAATTATTTCACAAATTTATCTAACCGCAAACTTATCCAGAATTTATAACAACTATACTGCAATTCTTGATAAAATTCAATGTGTACGTGTCGACATACCGAACAAAATCACAAATTTTTAAAATTTTATAAACTTTGAATTGACTTTTAAATGCTAAAACGTAAATAGGGGCATAATCACAGAGGTCCACATGTGTCTTTGCGGTTAGCATATCTTGCGTGTGGCCTCAATCAGAAATAGCTTGAATATATACCTATATATATAAATATATATATATAATATATGTATATATGTAGCTGTAAACCATAAGTTCTAGAAAAATTAAACACAAATAAAAAAACGAACCAGCAGTTTGAAAGAATATTACTTTTTTGTACAGACAATTTTTCATTTCATTGTGTATGCCAATCTAGAGATATGAATGTGTCCAGATAGAGCTTGTATAGATAAGTAGACGTTTCACGTTTATACACATCAAATGAACAGTTCTCAATAGTAGGGAACTATTTTACCACGTTAGGTGGGAGGGGAAATATTCTTAAAAATTGACTTAAAATTAAAAGCAAAGACCTACATTAAAAGAAACCAATTAAGGCAAGGCCGCACTCGACGGAACTGCACTGCAGCCGAACTGCACAGCAACAGAACTGCACGACGTGACAAGAGATTATTGGAATGAAATTGCATAGCTATATCGCACTAAGCGACAACGGAACTGCACGCGCCGCGCGGCAAAGTTGATAATCTGGGCAACTTTGTCGCCTAGCGCCGCGCAGTTCCGCTGTCGCTTAGTGCGGTACAGCAAGCGTCGCGAGTCGGTTGAAATGTTACAAAATTTTAACCTTGCATTTTGTAAAAGACAACATTTTTTTTTTTTTAATGTTTAGGGTGGGTCAGTGTTAGTAAAAAATTAGAAAAAAATTAGTTTTCCTATTCATCTGAAACTTGATAAAAGATTGAAAATTAAAGGAAAATTAGTACTTAATATCATACAATTTTGGAAAAAAAAATCAGTATACATTTTTTTTTCAACGTTGTTTTTTGGTATTTTAAACTATATAAAACCCTTCTGGAAAAAACAATCTAGAAAGTTTTACTTAAATACTAACAAGGGGCTAACAAGGGTTACTATCCAAATTAGCTAGGCCCACGTCAGTTATGAACCATTCTGCCAACAGTTAATACATTTTTTTATATTTGACGTTCGATCCTCTGGCCTTCTGTTTATCAGCTAACCAATGCACTGGGCTAATTTGCAATACAAAAGTCAAATTTTGAAAATGAATTATTTTTTACTTTAATTTTTCATATTTTGGCTACCTATACAATTTCAGTTTTTGTTATAGGTGTATAGGTGGTATTTCTGATGGATAGGAAAACTTGCCACATAAGTTTCTATTAGCAAGGCCCTCACTTTCCAGGGCCTTGGAAAAAACTTGCCATTTTCCAAGCCAGTCTTGTCAGTGTTTTATAATAATTTAGTTTTCCTTTTAAGTTCTTTTTATATTTTGGGCTTTATACAACAAAAATTCACCTGCAATTATTATTATTAAGCATAATAAAGAGTGTTTTAAGACGTGTGGTTTCAATCTGGCAATACTATTTCGGCGTTGGTCTTTTTGACAGCTGTCACTTGATTTATGCTCAGTTTGGTTTGCCATTTCATAATGAATAGACTTACTTCTAAACAACGTTTGCAAATCGTGCAAATTTATTACCAAAATAATGGGTCAGTTCGCGCGACGACATACATCCAACGAAACAATCAATTTTTTTGCTTTTGCTGAGCGCATTGTCTCGCGTCGTGGGCCTGTGGCGTGGCCTCCAAGATCGTGCGATTTAACACAGTTGGACTATTTTTTGTGAGGTTATGTGAAGTCGCTTGTCTACGCAGATAAGCCCAAGAATATTGACGCCTTGGAAGAGAATATTCGGCGCGTTATTGCTGACATACGGCCCCAATTGCTGCAAAAAGTGGTCGGAAATTGGGCCTCTCGGCTGGTATTTATTCGAGCCAGCCGTGGCGGCCACTTGCCCGAAATCATTTTTAAAACATAATGTGTAACCCCTTATCTTTATAATAAAGCTAAATTCTTGGCCATAACATTAAATTATATGCGTTTCATTTCTTCTTTAAAACCTCACGTCTAAAAATAAAAACACCCTTTATATTTATGCCATTCATAAAAGTGCAAAGCGGACATGCAATATATTTATGGTGAGAAATGTCAACAAGTTGATATTTTCTTTACTTTTTGTTCAATGCAGTTGACATTTCGTTATGTCATGATTTTAAAATCAAACAAATTTTTACATTTTAGCTTGCAAGATATTCAATATAAATCGAAATTTTAAAATGTAACGTAACCCTTCAAGAATGAAATTAAAAAGGTTACGTTACAGGTGATAGTCCGTCACCTTTTTCTGTAATATTCCTCAACATCAAAAAGGTTCGTTCATGTTCTTGCAAACTCTGATAGGAACGTGTTTTTTCGGAATGCTGAAACCGAACAGTTCCAGACTCAAGACTTCCTGTTTTGTCAAAAAATCAGCTAGCAAAATTTCTCTTCTTTGCATGACTTGACAAATGTGTTCACCGGTAGAGGGCCCTGACTTGCCTGGCCGTATAAACAGTACTTATATATAAATAATCAGAGTCACTTCTATATTAATAATGTTTTTTTTTTTTTCAATTTGTTCGACATCTTCTCTCAGCTCTTACAATTTAGATTTAAATTAAAAGGTATTTGTTGAGCTAAGACTGCAAAGTGCATTTCGAAACCGTGCTTCCAGTTCTTAGCTAAAAATTCTTATAATGAAAATGGAAATAGGTTAAATTTTATGAAGTGATTTTACCATGTTAGTTATAAGATAACAGTAATGGTTTATAAAAGTACTATTTTAAAAAGAAAAGGAGTATTTTGTTTTGTATTTTACAAAAAAATGAATTTTATTTCCCGAGAAAAGCTCGGTCTCCCAGGTACTAATTATAAAGGGTGATTCGCATAAGTTGTGACAAAAAGCTAGAGAAGAGGTATATTTCTCCCGTTTAGTGGGGGGGGGGGCTTCAAAATTGACTTAAATCACAAGAAAAATTTATCTTTTTCAATTTCCATCGTGAATTGGATTTTTGCGTGTACGGAGCTTAGGTGACTTAGAAATATTTCTACATCGTTTTTGTCGAGAATACAAAATGTTTCATCAACATATCTCTTCAAAATGATTGATTTTATTGGAGATGTATTTATTATATTATATATTGGGGAAACAAAACAAGGAATTGAAACACGACTAAAGGAACACATAAAAGCCATACAAAAGAATCAAGTAACTAAGTCCGCAATCTGTGAACATTTAGCATACAATGAAGATATTTTTATAAGATTTGATAAGGCGAAATCACTTGCAACGGAGAGATTTTATGTGCCAAGATTTGGAAGGGAAGCGATTGAAATAAAACTTCACCGAAACTTCAATTGTGACGAAAGCTTTAACTTGTCTGGTGCATGGGATCCGGTGATAAACAAATTAAAGCTATACAAAAACAAAAATCAAATCTATACACCAGCTGAGGCTGTTAGTTTTGCTTGTTTGCAAGTTTTTGTAAACTTACAGCAACAACAACATCAATCAAACCAAACACAAGAAAAAAAAATGCAACCGCCAACACACCGGTAAAAAAGAAAAAAGTATAATGTACTACCACCTACACCATCAGTTGACCCGTGACTACGACAAGTGGAATCTTGGGAGACCTTTTTATTCAATTATTTGAAGTTAAATAAACGCGGTAAATCCGAAAAATAAACAAAATAAATAAAATTTATAACAATCGCGAGTATATAAGCTTAATTTCCAAAAACTGTTCATTTTTTCTTTTAAAAAAATCAATTTTAGTTCAGTTATGTTCATAGGTATAATATTATATATTTACCAATATTTTTATAAACCAATATCTTATAGTACCTAGATACATATTATTCAGTGCTAAACCACTTCATAACCCCAAGTAGCCATAAGCGACCCATTCGTGCATTTTATATTCTGTGCCCTCGACGCACGGTGCGATTCAGTGGAAAATATCTATCGTCATTTTATACCCGCGAGTAAATAGTAGCACGTAACGTATATACAAAAAGCTATATCTCTGCCACTTTACACGATCCAAAAAGCAAACCCAATCCGTTGCCGCGCCGCGCCGCCGTCTCTATGGCTTCAAGCTACAACCGACACGCCGGCCGCACCGATGATGACGAAGACAATGTACATATACGAATAAGAATACGAGGCAAGATCAAACAACAAAAAAGGCAGGTGTTCAGATCGCGTGGGAAACACACGACAAAATCGGTTCTCACGGTTTCGAAAAATCCGGCACACACTGAACGTGCTTCAGACTGAAGTTGGCCATTATGAGCCTGGAGTCAATTCTCAATAGGCTCTCATCTACCTTTAAGTGCACAACCAACGAGGTGTACCTACCTACCTACCTACCTTGTTTGAGTTGTGTTTACCTACCCGGGGCTTTAAAGGTGACTCTGCATTGCAATAGGAATTTTACTTGATAGCTGTTTTCTGTCCTATCGCTTGTGTGTAGCTTGCCCCGCATGACGCTTCTGTTGAGTTTTATCCGAGAATGGTTTTTTTTTGTTACACTTTATTGCTGTACCTACCAGTACCAGTGATCAAAGAAGGTTTTCTTGTGCGCATGAAGAAATGGCTTTAGATTCGTTGATTGGCGAAGAATTGAGAAACTGAAGAAGCGAGCTTGGATGGATTGCTGGCGCTAATTAAACGCCCATCAGTGCAGTTGTGCGTTGTGGGAAATGATCTTGTTGAGTTATTAAGTGTCTTTAGCTGGCTATTTGAATTAAGCGCTGATAGGGACATTTATTTTTCGTTTATACAATGTGGCGAACAAATACTCAATTGAAAACATTGGATTGTCTGCCGTTTCTGATAAATTATGATTATGTGTAGATCATAATCAGGAGATTATTGATCTTTATTTTCGGTAATGGAGTGTCCATTTTTAACGAATGCATCAAAAGTTCACATTTTTGAACTAAGGTAGGTAAACTTTATCGAAAGTATACTCCCGAAAAAAGGAAGTCATCTTTAACAGGCTTATTTTTTAGAAAAATTTGTCATATCTTTAGATTTTAGGATTTGGAATGTTAAAGATTTCTTATGACAAAAATATAAGAAAAGTCATAAAATAATAGCTCTATTAATAAACTAAACGCTATTCGGTCTTTAACACACATATTAGTTGGCAAACAGATTGAGAAATTTTCCGCTTGATACCTTTTCTTATCAATAACCATGGTTTTGCTTTATTATATCTTCCAGTCTTTATAACTGAAGCACGGCAACACTTCATCAAAATGTAGAAACATTCAATTTTATGTGTCACACGATTTATGAAAACTATGATTGCAGTAGTAAACGGTTCTATAGATGTATGCATGGGTGTGTCTCTTAAACGCCAAATTTGGCGAACTAAAGATATTCGCTCGCTATCACATATCATACAAACCATTCCCCAATTTCTAATATGAATTATAATTTGAGAGATCTGTAGTTCTATTGTGCTTTTGTTAGCCGTTTATTAATAGTAGCGTGAATGTCTTAAGATAGAAAGACAGTATAATTGTAATATAATTTCTTTATAACATTATTATAATAACCCCTAGAGCCTTTGTAGTATATTCACCAGGGCAGCGGCAGAAAGTAATCACTATAGATACCTTACTGCGTTAACTTTTAAGACGACATGCATCAATCCTCATAAAATAAGTTTTTTAAAAATTCTTTGGGGCTACCATCCTCATGTTTTTCTTCTGCATTATCATTCCCATAATTAAATTGTAATGAAAAAGAATACCATTGGGGATGTTGAAATTGGGCAGCCAGCGACAGCCAGACAATTTGAATCTCAATCATCTCGGATTGCCAAGCATCCGGTGTGTGTGTTTTGTTGCATTGAATTATGTTGATTATATGGCCGCGCTCGGAGTTTGTCATCTTCATTTTTGAAATGGTGACATGTGACAAGATTAATTTGGCGGTTATGGGTTCGAAAATATGTACTCTTATGGTAGTTGATTATGTTCTTTCACGAAGAAAGGTATATATTAGCCGTTTTTCGAAAGGTTTCAAATTAAAATTTTTGGGTTTTGTACCTTCAACTCAATTACGCAAAACATACGAACAAGATGACATAATAATTATGCTGTTGAAGTCACAGTAGATGTTTAACATGAATTATCTAACTATCGTAGTAAGGTGTTTTTTTTTAAAGCCACTAGGTACTTACTTTGATTTTGAACAAAACAAATGAAATTGCATTAAATAACTATTTATAAAAGTACGAGAGATATAGAAATGTCCGTCGGTAAAAAAAAAGAATTTCAACAGTCCTGGTTCTTTCATATTTTGTTAATCTAAGTGTCTCGGTTGAAATGTGGAAATCTGGAGCGTAATTTTTGTAACTGTAAAATAATGATTTTCAAAGTCTTAATTATTTTTGATGTGTAAACATCTATGCTGGCGGTAGAGTGAACGTGAACGCGTTCGTGTGCAACGTTACGTAGTGCAACGTTACGGTGTGCAACGTTACGATCTGCATACTAGGATGGGTGCGTTCAGTGAAAAAATCTTAAGATCCGCTTCAAACAAAAACAAGTCCGTTTTGGATCCGCGTACGTTGATGTTTACACATATTAACCGTGAGTCCCGGCACCCACACAATTTTTTTTGCATTGGGTTTTACAAACTGTTTACATTATGAGTTATTAATTATATTTAATTGTGACGTCTGTTGATTATATTTTGATTTGCATAGTACCTACTATATGCTTGCCACATTGAAACATTAAAGTTTGAGCTTTTAAAAAGACAATTCCTTTTCAAAAAAGGAAAATACAACAATATTATAAAGTGTTTATCAACTATTTTAACCACAATTCTTGTCACCAATTTAATGTAGATTAAATTGTACGTTGTACGTTGTAATTGTAATCCATTTTGAAGGGCAAAGAAACGTGTGAATTCGATGTTTTATGAATGGCTCTATTTCTCCTCTAGCGCGACTTAGGTCCTTAATAACGCTATTTAACAAATTTACAGAAACTGTATTTTTCGACACAAATTTTACAATTTTAAAAGAAGATTTAAAATAAATCGTTAGATGAATTTAAACAAAAGTTATTTTACACTGTACAAAGCAATAACTTCAATAAATAATTACGGCTATTTACCGTTACTTATTAAAGCAAGCATAGAAGAGGTTGAGAAGGCTATAGGCCGGCTAAAGAAAAACAAAGCCCCGGGAGCCGATGGTATACCAGCCGAACTATTTCAACACGGTGGGCCAGCTTTACGTCAAGCAATTCATGAGATTATAGTGCACGTGTGGGAGCATGAAGAAATTCCAGAAGACTGGCGAAAAGGTATAATTTGCCCCATACATAAGAAGGGAGATGTCACAACGTGCAGCAATCATAGAGGTATCACGTTGTTGAGTACCGCCTATAAGATACTCTCCTCTATCCTACAAGACCGGATAACCCCATACGCTAAAACCATCATCGGACAATATCAGTGTGGTTTCATTCCAGGCAAATCAACAACTGATCAGATCTTTACCCTTAGGCAGGCGATGGAAAAATGTCTAGAATTTAACATCCCAACATACCACCTGTTTATAGACTTTAAGGCCGCCTACGATAGCATAGCCAGGGTAGAACTTTACAAAGCCATGAGAGAATTCGGCATCCCAAATAAATTGACACGACTATGTAGGTTGACCATGGCCAACGTAACAAGCCAAGTAAAAATAGCCGGATTGCTATCCAAACCAATCAACATCTTTAATGGACTCCGACAAGGGGATGGTTTGGCCTGCCTCCTCTTCAACCTGGCGTTGGAGAAAGCAATCCGTGACTCTGGCACGGCAACAAGAGGGACCATCGTCAAAAGGTCCAGCCAGATACTGGCTTACGCAGACGACATCGACATCATCGGAAGAACCGAGCAAGCTGTACATGATTCCTTCATCCAGATCGAGCAGGCGGCACAAAATCTGGGGCTGCACATTAGTGAAGGTAAAACAAAGTACATGGTGGCGTCGAATGCGAGAGGAACAGTTGGTCAAACAATCAAGGTAGCGGAGCACGAATTTGAAGTGGTGCAATCCTTTAAATACCTTGGGTCAATAGTAGCAGCCGATAACAATATAGAAGAAGAAATACGCGGGCGGCTTCTCAAATCCAACAGCCCTACTATAGTCTGTCAAAGCTCTTCAAATCCAGAAATCTCACCATAACTTCAAAACTGCTGCTGTACAGGACCATGGTCCTGCCAGTACTCACATATGTATCCGAGACTTGGGTGCTTAGCAAAAGGCATTCCGGCCTCTTAGCCGCGTTCGAGAGAAAAGTCTTAAGGAGAATTGTTGGACCCATATGTGAGGAAGGACGATTCCGGAGACGGTACAATAATGAATTGTACGCAATCTACCTTGAAGCAGATATCGTGACAAAAATTAAGCTCGGTAGACTCCGGTGGGCAGGGCACCTAGCTCGCATGAGCGAAGAGGAACCTGCTCGGAAAGTTCTTTGTGGTACATTCTATGGTAGACGACAGCGTGGTAGACCATGCTTGCGCTGGAGAGATGGCGTAGACCAGGACGCCCGGAGCCTTGGGGTGCGCAACTGGATGGCGGCGGCTCGAGACCGGGTGGGTGGAGAGACTTGTCGAAGGAGGCCAGGACCGGACCCCGGTTGTCGAGCCGATGATGACTTTATGCTGGACCGATCGCAGAATTAACCTCGTATCTGCAGTTTGTTTTAATGTAGGACTCAACAATTTCTGGGAAAGGGAAGTGTTATATTGAACTTGTAACGGAATTTCTACAAACTTCATCTAAACACGTGTGCATACAATGAAAAAAAGTGAAAACCTATAGGTACCTGGGTGAGTACGTATCCGTGGGAAAGACAACCGAAAACCATGATCTCATCACCACCGATCGCCCTCCGCTGGGATAAAGAAAACACAGTCCCTTAGGATAGACAAATAATATAAATAGATAAAGTACTCTCTAGGGGGCAATAACAATACGCTTACTGCTCGTACAAAACATGCAGGCATTTAAGTTAACCGTATAGTTTATATTATCTACAGAACGAACACCTGAGCTAAGTAAAGATCAAGTGTCAGGACACAGAATGATGTGTCCTTGTTGGCCTTTTCATTGTTATTTTTTCCTTATATAGGTTAGGTACCTACAACCTACATAATTATTCCCTTTGGATTACTGTGGCCTGTATGGGCACAAGTGAATTTATGATAAACCTTGTTCAATGCTGAACTGCGGAGGGGAGCGAAGTGCGATTGAGTTTAATATTTACTTGACATATACTTGCCGATCTACGTTGGTTTATGACGTAGAACAAACATTCCTTTAAGCTATTCAATTTGGCCATTCTCATGGCGGGCGTAATCGGATTCCTCGCATCGCACTTCAGAGCATAAGTAAATTAATGGTATGTCAGGGGTTTTATAGTGAATCTCACCGAAACAAGTGTGCTGCACATGTGCACATCCGCAGGCATAGTTGGTTTTCACATACCACTTCAAACGACTGATGGGTAATTCAATTCGGACCCGTTCACGATCGACTATATGGATTGTGTTGGGTTAAAAAAAATATATAAAAAAAAACAAAAAAAAAACAAGAACAATTTCATGGGCCCACATAGGAATATGATGCAGTGGTTAATTGTCAGCATGTGACCTACAAACGGGCCGACAATTTTATTTTTTTAAATCTTTTCAGGTTGAAAAGGGATTCATTTCAAATTACTTAGAATATCGTTGGATATATGTTGCAATTTGTTGTCCTTCCACAAAATATTCATGTGTAGAATATTTTTGGTCTTATTATTTACTCATTGTTTGTTAAAATCATGATTGGTTAATGGAACTGCGGACCACCCGAAGTGAGTGTGATCGGTTGACTATGAGCGGTTACGAGTTTACTTGGAATTGTATCAAATACGAAGGATTCCTCCTAAATGTGAACAATTTTTCTGTGAATGAGTACAATATTTTGTAAATACATATTATAATTGTTTTGTTTAAAACTGGTATAAAGAATCCGTAGATTCGTCTCAGAATTTTTAAAGATAAAAGACTGAATGGAGTTAACACCGTAAAACCGATGAGTCGCAAGTTCCATTGCGGAAGTGATCTCACTTCATATAGCAAAGGAGAATTTAAACAAAAATCAAATCGAAAAGAATTGTCTGCTTGATGGTTAACTGTTTACCAACGAGAATGAGAACGTTATTTATGAAAAATTTCCGAAAAAAGTGGGTTGTCTTACTTAAGTTATAAAAGTTGGATTTTCTAGTTAAAGGTTTTAAAATAAAGGTGGAATGTCAGGCTATATATGGTATACAAAAGATTGGGAACAGTTCTAAAATTCATACTAAAAAGATATATGAATACACAATCAGTTTTATTTTCAGAATTGTGTGAAATAATATTAGGTAAACATATATTTGGCTACAACAATCTAGGAGTTTAAACAACCAGAAAAGCGTTGCGGATACTTTATAAGAATTTTTATTGGTGTTAAGAATTCATTCTTGTGAGTGAAAAATCAATTCGATTCTTGGCGTTCAAAATTCAAAAAACAAATATGTTTTATCACGGGTTGTGCTTCTTGCAAGGAATTCTGAATCAAATCAAAATCATGGTGGTCCTTCCCAGTCGACTATTCAACGTTTGGTAGCCAAATTTGAGTCAACTGGTTCAGTAAGGAATCAGAAAATACCCATAGACGAAAGCCCGTCCTTCTTCTTAAATGAAGATGGAATTTCCAACGGAGAACACTACTGATCGAAAACCAGGCAAACGGAGTAAAAAGCTTGGAGTAACCTGTGTTGTTAATAATACCCTAAATTTGAAAGTCCGTATGTGTGTAATTTCTCGTCATAAATACTTCTGAAAACCGTACCGGTATTATTTCTTAACAATTACTGTGTCCAAAACGCTCGGAATTCAATTAAAACTGCTTAATATGTACTAAAATGAACATAATTAAAGAAACTAGACATACGAGTCTAATTTTAAATATACAACAGTTTTCATAAGAACAAATAATAAAACAGAAGAAATAATACATACAGAGAACTGGTCTGTATGACACAGAATGGATTCATCATTAAATTAAATTATAAGCCACAAATACATTCCAAGAACATCACAAACAAAATTGAGAAAGAAATTAGCTTTAAGTTGTTGGAATATAAAGTTTTGCAGGTTTCTTATCATTATTTCAATCAATGAGCATTCCAGAATTTTATTTTTATTTTTTCTATATTCATATAATGCAATATACATATATAAATATTATATACATACCTATATTGCAACCTCGTAAAACGATAAACAAAAATACGAATATGTAGTGGCATTTATTCAAGCTTAGGTCATGAATGATGAAACAGCTTGATTACGATGTTGTCAAAACATTGGTTGTCCATTCATGAAATTCGATATCATAAAAAATTCTGAAAAACGATCGGCACATTTTAGTTTGTGGTATGTTATGTTTTGTTTTTAAATATACATATAATTGAAGACTACGACTATATAATATGTTTGTTTACAATGAAAATGACTCCTCTGGAACAAAAATTCTCTTTCGGGAATTGTGTGATATTGTTCTTATACATACTCACAATTCACAATTCAAATACAATAATTCTGTTTCAAACAAAAAAAACGTTGGTGCCTTATTGCGTGAAGTTGAGTTTGTATTTGAGAATCTTAAGATTTATTAATTATCATATTCTCAGAAATACTGAAAATAAGCAAAACGATAAATTGCCAAATGAATTTTGTAAATTATATTCATACAGGGTGATTCCCATAAGGTGTGAAAAAAAGTTTGAACGTGTTAGTTGGGTCGAGACAAGAAAAACATCGTAAGTGGGGGGATCTATTCCCCCCGTTTAGACAGGAGGGGCAATTTTCTAAAAAAAAAATTCTTAAAACATAAAAAAATATTAAAAAACAACGGTCGCACTCACAATGCCATGCTATACCCTTATGCAAATTCATAAATTTCTTCTTTTCTTTTTAAATAATGTTGTTTTTGTGAATAGTTTTTGAAAAATTAATTTTCTCAAGAAGTTGTTCAAACTATAATTTTGTTCTTAATTTTACGATACTAAGTATAGTTTTTTTGTAATTAACATTCAACGCTCTTTTTGATTTTTAGTCAAATACCAAAAACCAGATGTTGAAATCTCTAATAGTTTTTTACAAAATTGACAACAATTAAAAAACTAAAAGATATTTTATTAGCATCTGGTTTTCGGTGTCTGACTACAAATTGAATATTGAAAAAAAAGGAAACTTAATGACGTAATATTTTGCATAAAATTATTTAGAACATCTTTTAATTTTTTTTCGAAAATTTTGAATTTGAAAATTTATTTTTTTTAAAAACTAATCAGTAAAACAATGTTATTTAAAAACAAATTTATTAATTTGGGTTTACAAAATAATTTGTTTACTGTAGATTGTACTAATTTTTACAGACAACAGAATTTTATCAAAATCGTACATATGTATGTGTTGTTTCTGATCAAAATAAGATTTTCCTTAACGGTTTTTAAACATTTGCTACGGTAATTTTTCTCTCTTTAAGATACTAATGTAATTAAATAATGAGTTTTGAAAACGAAATATTCAAACATTTTTAAAAAAATCAAAAAAATATTTTTTTTTTTTTAAATTTTGTTACCTATAGAATATTATTTTAAATATATTAATTATTCTGCCTATCAATAATCAATTGAACCTTTTTCAAGAGAATCGAAAATCAATAAAATGGTTTCATGGGGGGACCTACCGTTAATAATCACTTTCGGAAAAAAAAAACTCACCGATAGGTTGTCTATGCCTATAGTAATTAACTAATTAACTTTTTATAAGATCTTCTTTAAATACTGGTGCCGTTATTTATAGTCCTAGAAAACTGAAAAATTCGTGTCGCGAGAATATCCAAAAAAACACTATTTATTAAGTTTATTCACGTTCGGCAAAATTTCGAGTTGCATTTTTTTACGAATGTATAACTTGACATTTAGCACCTACATACCTTTATATCGCAAGTTAAAATCTATGAATTGATGGCGCGAAAGCGCATGTAGAATTAATCCCTAGTGCTTACACTTCAACCATTAATTTGTGTTAGTCATCTTAAAATTTTCTGCTATCATGACAAGAGATACTTCTCCATTTCCTAGCAAAAGACCGTACCTACCTATACCTCTGAAAAATATTTAAAGTGGAATCGAATTAAACGGATGAACACTTTTATGAATCTTATCTTATATTAACTTATCATTTTCGAACTCAAATTCTCAAAGGCCTAATTCCAAAATATTGATAATATAAATTCATAATGAAAAAGGGTCGCATTGCATGATTTCATGTAGGTACATACTACATTTCCCTTTCGGTAAAAAAGAGAAACAAAACAAAAAAACAAAAATATAATGCCCCAATTACTACAGTTCACTCCACACAAGACAGTAGCCCAAAAATGCATCGTATATCCATTTCTGGAACAAGCGATCCTCGTGGTTAACTCACTTCGCGATGGCACAAGACCATCTCACTTAAATTGTATTCTTTTAAGATCAAAAAAATTTAAGCAAAGGGGAAACCAGGTCAGGCAAAGTTATGTAGGTTAGGTGGGTGAGGTACCTTATACACATTTAAATAATTTGATCCTTATAATGATCCACGTACTGTCCTCTTGCCGTATATTAACGTAAAAGGACATAAATAAATTTTAACAAAAGATTATACCTCCTTTGCTTCTCACGATCCAGGAACACAAAATATTTGGTAAACCATTCAATTAATGCTTTTTCTCCTACAAAATAAAACTGTAAGGAATACAAGAAAACAATAAGGCTCCTAAAATTACACACCTCTGTCATTTTTCGTTCCGTTTCTGGAAGCACTTTTAAATTTTGGAAATTTTTCTCCCACGATCTCAACGAAAGCAAGTATCAACATGATCCTTAAATGAACACGTGTTCAAATTACTTTGGTTTTACTATGTATCCTTTTTTGAAAGAATAATATCTGATCCTTTGGACGTGTATTCATTAAAGAAGAACATACAAAGCGTATGAAAGGACTCTTAAGCAATATTAAGGAAAAAAAATTCCTTTAAACTGATCCTGCTCAAAAGTGTGGGAACTGTGAGAAACTCTCGTTTCCCACGATCGTTTCCTTTAAGGATTTATCGTTTTGTCCATGTTGTTGTTGCACACCTACATCCAACCAACTGGTGCAGGTAGGTATATTTAGCTGAATCAGAAGAGCAAGTATTAAATATAATCTCACCAAGCATAAAAATCCAGTGAACTACTGAACACCTGCCGTTTTTTATATATGGTTTTTTTTATCCTTATGAGATGGAAAGGCAACACAACAACCCATAAAGAGGTCCTTGCCTCTGGTTTCAGAGAATATACAAACACTATGAGAGGGAATTTTGTATATTCCTTTTTAACCTGCATTCAAAATGTAGGAGTGGGGAATTGTTTTCGACAGTATATAAGCGCAAGGACCTGAGAGCAGAGGCATCATTCAAACGCAACCATTCGTTTCGATAACAACAAACACCTAGTTCTTCCAACAAGTTAACCAAAATACAAAACCAAACAAAATGTTCGTAGAAATTCTTAACAACGACATCAACTCCACAATGGAATACAACAAGAAAAACAGCAGCAGCAGTAACAACAAGAAAATGTCTTATAGCATCAAAAAGATGCTAAAGACAATTTTCAATAAGCAGAAGTCCGGTCAAGCGAAAGTGAATAAAGAGGTGTCCAAACAAACCTCGATGGAATCATTAGAATCCTTGGAGAACAACCGCAATGCCGAAGCTGAAATTGAGAGTGAAAACGAAGCAAATGAACGCATTTATGCTGCCTCATCACACTGTGGCTCAAGTATCAGTTCAGAGGATCAATACGAAGAAGTCACCACATATGTTCCAGTACACTTTGTCCGAACTGAAAATGGTACATTCTTCTGGACTGCCACATCTTCCATTCCTGCCGATGCCGATTTAATTGAACCACTTTGCTGCTCAACTGACAATCAAATTGCTGTATCACAATTCCACGATCGCTGGGCTCAAGCTTAAAATCAGTGCTGAGTATGAAAGGATAGAAATGCAGAATCAAATATGTCTTCCATATGATTCATAACATAGAAGCTTTAAAAACGTGATATTTACAAACAAAAACAAATTATATTAGAATTAAATACAAAATTGAATTACAAAAAAAAAAAAAAGTTGATTTTCATTTTCTATTAAATGTTTTAATGGTTTCCAAAGTTTATTATGATCAATGCTCAAAAAAGAATGATTTGCATTTAAAGATTTCCAATTAGCACACATTTCCATCGAATAATAATTGTCGACGGCGCGCATACAAAAAAGATATGTTATTGATCATTTTCTTCATAAAGCAGAAACAAGATAGGTTTTTATTATTATTATCAGTTTATTAGACTTGACCATTCTTTATTCCGTCAATTTCATTAAATTTTTGAACAACAACAACAACTGAAGGGTGCTACCACCAATTTGTTTACGAGTTAATTTATAATTTGTTTATTTGGCTAGAGATACAGCTGTTTCAAGGGGTGCCAAGCCGCCTATAATCAGTCAGGTTTTTACCTACGAATTTCTACTTAAATTATAAAATCTAGTATCGCCTGTGGTCGAAATTCGACCATCTGTATTTATATATTAATATATAATTATTATATTTGTTTGCAGCTTTTGGTGTTGCATGTGTGCGTAGAGTATCCCTACCAGCGTTAGAACCTTACTCAAATCGGAGTAAATTAACTCCAATTTTGAGAAAATAAATCTACTCCACCACTTGGTTTTTTTTTGAGATCTACTCCTTTTTTCCCACACTAAAAAAAACCACAAATTCTTTAGTCAAACTATATGAAAGGGCTGTGTTGTTCAGTTTTCTTACCAACTCCGGCTCTGAACGTTTAAATTTAAAATTCTATTCAGTTCTGAGAGTCAATTTGTGTATGTGATTTATTGTGTTTTTGTTAAAAATACAATTTTTGAAGGTTTTTTCTTTTTTTTCAAATCTACTCCAGAAATTTCCTATTTACTACTGAGGTTCTAACACTGATCCCTACTCATTGTAAGTAGATGTAGAGTACATCATTCGGAACGAAACAACAAATATTGGCTCCAAATTATAGTCAGCTCCTATTAAGTAGGATAAGTACGTACTAACTAAAACCCATTTTAATTTTAAAAGCAGCTACTAGTTTTGCATAAATTATAAACATTTTATAACCTCCTTAGATATAGATTTTTAGATTTAGATTTATTTATTAAAACATTACTCAGTAAGATACAATATCTTATTAATTAGAGTAAAGATCAGTATACAATACTATAAGTATCCTAATTATGCTAGTTGCTTAAGTGACGTTTGATAGCTAGTAAATTTTTTAACGTTATATAAGTACATTTGGGTATTAGCGATATAAAATAAAAAAGAGAAGCTAATAATTAAAAAATTATGTAAAGAAAAAAAAAAATAAAAATACAAAATATTATCAACATCATCGACATTATCAAAGGGGTTCAAAAAATTTTCTAAGTGTCTTTCCAAACTGGGTCGTGCAGCTTATCATTCTTATAGAACGAGGGAGTGAGTTCCATAATCGAATGGCATGTACATAAAACTGGCGTTCAGATACCAGAAATGAGCAGCGGATTGGTATGAGGTGACAAGATCTATTAGATCTTGGAAATATAATTTTATTGTATAAGTATTCCGGTTTGCGGAATTGTAAAACATTATGGAGCAGGGTTAGTGTTCTCAACTTAAAAAGGTTATCTAGAGTGATCCCATACATTGTTTTTGAGTAAATAGAAATATGATTATATCTTCTAATTCCATAGACATAACGTGCAATACTATTAAACGCAACGTGTAATCTTCCCTTGTGTTCGTAGTCACAGTTACTAAAAACCTCGCTACCGAAAAGCATAACAGGTACAATCAGCGTCTTGGCTAATATTAATCGTGTTTTTAGCGGTGTTAAATGATGAGAAGCCCAAAGCATCCGAAGTCCTCCGTAAAGCTTGCCTAAAGTATGTCTTATATGGGTGTTCCAATTGAGTGTTTTATTAAACGTTAGCCCGAGATTTTTTGCAGAACCAACGAACTCTATGACTACATTATTAAGACAGATTTTTGGAAAAAAGGAGGTATCAAAAGTTGTTCTCGAGATAACTAAGCATTTTGTTTTCTTTGGATTTAAACAGAGATCATTTTGTCTGGACCAGATAACAATGTTATTCAAATCCTCATTGACTTCATGCACACCATTATCAACCATACCAAGTGGGCAGTTATTATTTATTTGAACGTCATCTGCAGACATGTGCATGGAAGAGTTCAGTGAACAAGAAGGAAGATCATTTATATACACTGAGAACAGCAAAGGGCCCAAAATAGACCCCTGAGGAACACCTCTATGCAAAGGCAGAAAAGAAGATATTGAATTGTTAGCAAAAACAGTTTGAGATCTATTAGTTAGATAAGAGGAAATTAAATGAGCTGAAGACGAAGAGAAGTTATATTGATCTCTGAGTTTTTTAGAAAGCATATTACAGTTAACAATATCGAATGCCTTTGAAAAATCTAATAGTGTAAGAATAGTGACTTTATCACCATCTACAGCTTTTCTAATATTTTCCACAACTTCGATTAAGGCTGTCGTACAGCTGTGCTTGGATCGAAAGCCTGATTGACTTGAAGAAATCATTTTATTGTCGTTTACAAAAACGCGTATTTGACTATTTCTTAGCCTTTCCAAAACTTTTGAGAGAAACGGTAGTATAGCTATTGGTCGAAAGTCATCACAATCACGATTTTTAGGAAGCGGTATAATCCTAGCTTGTTTCCATATGGAAGGAAAGGTACTAGTCATAAGAATAGTGTTAAATATTTAATTGCTGAGAAGCCTTCTAAAACATCAGCATCTTCAACGGCAGAGAATAAAAAGTGGACGGGCGGTCACTTAACTGATCTTCAGGTAATTGTAAATCAATAATTTGGTTGTCAGTACCACCACCAGCGCAATTCAATGAAGTGATTTTTTTGTTAAGTTCATCACAATCAATTGTTGTGATCTTGCTATTTATTTGCTTGCCTACTCCAATATCTCTAAGATTTTTCCAAAGTTTCTCTTTGGCAAGACAAGCATCTAATTTAGGTGCATAAAATAGTCTTTTGGATTCACGCATTACACAGATGACTTTATTCCTTAATACTTTATACACTTTGTGCAATTCGTCAAGCCTAAAAACTTTCCAACGTTTATATGCTAGGTTACGTTGCCTTATAAGAAATTTAATAGAATTGTTAAACCAAGACTGATCCTTCTCCCGAACTTGCTTAGTGGTAAGTGGGACATGAGAGTTAAACAAATAATTAATTTTAGTTGGCAAGAATAACACTTGGTCATCTACAGATGGCATTCCGTATATTCTAAACCACTCAATTGAATTTAAATTCATTTCTAACCGCTGTCTATCAACATTTTTGAAGTCCCTGAAACTGTAAGTAGAGGGTGCATATTGTGGTGAACATTGAAACGTTAAGTAAATCAGGTCGTGATGAGAGAAACCAGAAGCAGGCAATTGGTCATAAAGTAAAACTTCATCTAGATGACTAACAAAAAACATATCAAGTAAGGTTAAACTATCTTTACTAAAGTGGGTTGGTGTCAATGTGTTAACTGGAAATAAATTGAACGATGTCATCCTATCCGTAAGCTCTGAGCTTTTGAGGATATTACTATTAAAATCTCCCGCAACAATTATGAAAGGTGAAACAAATGACAACTCATCTAACACTGAGAATAGGGGTGATAAATCAGTGCTTCGATTAGGACGATACACTGATCCTAACATAACTTTGTTGTTGTTACACCTAATTTCAAGAAACAAGTATTCGATTTCACAACCTGGTGCAGACTTCCGCATAAACCTGCAATGTAAGTCATTACGTGTAAAAATAGCAACACCACCGCCAACACGACCATTTCTATCACAACGGAACACATTATAACCTTCCACATTAATTACAGAATCATTAGAAAACCAGGTTTCTGAAACACACACCACGTCAATTTTAGAATTTTCAAATAAATTCCGGAATTCATCCAACTTTGGATTCAAGCTCTGTGCATTGATATGACAGGTCTTCAAGCCAGTATGTCACCCACCTAAAACTCGTATCATAGAGCGCATAGAATAATTATGACGTTCGAAAAAGGACTCTCCATTACGATAATTACGTTCAATCATTATAGAATAGAATTAATTAAAAACGACATGGACGCAATATAGTCCAGTCCATATTCAAGGAATGTGGCTGCACTACCAGTTCAAGAAAGCACAGAATCAGTAGAGATGCGAAGATGATGATGAAGAAAGTATACTACTTACAACTGGTATTACCTTTAAGTCCTATCCACAATTAATTTTCCTCAAACAAACCCAAAACTAGACAGTTTGGGAAATCAAATACAGTTTGAGTAGTATACTTTTTCAAAATAAACGAACAAAATTCACAGTAGACGAAAGTACCTAAACCAACAGGAGCAAATAACAAAAAACAACAAGATACAACAAAATAGGAAAAAACTTGCCTTTATAATAAAATTAGCGGAAAGGTATTTATTTTATAAGAAAAAATAATAATTATTTAATTAATATCTGCAACTTGTAAAGATATAGGTATGGGAAGCCCACGTTTTGTCAAAGGCTCTTGGATTTGGAGATTTTCGATCACAAACTGGACAGTGATCTCATCAAATCTATATCGGCAATAAAATTCGTCTTCATCCAGTTCTTCAAAAGGATTCGCCTGGTTTTTATATTAAGCTCATAATCCTAAGCCCATAATCTATAATCTTGAAAAAAAGTTACTTGAAGACATTTTTCACGCGACTGACAGATACTTTGGCTCAATTGAAGCCCATATTAAAAATATACTTTGGTCGGTATTAAATTTATCACGAGCCGCTAACGATAAAGTGGGTTTTATTTCGTGTATAATTGCCCAAAAAATAATATCGACTTTAGTATCTGCTCAGATAATTTTAAAGTGTACTATATCTGACTATAATTTTGCGCCATTGAGTCTAAGTTACATGAAACACGTTGGAAGTGAACTTTTGCTATGGTACACTACGCTCGGGTGTTGGCAAACAGCCGTGTGTATCGTGAATTTTTTTTTTTTACACTTTGTATGGGGACGGATTCACATAATCTATTCTGATGGCACTTCTAATTAATAATAGCTTTCGAATGGTATATTTTTTATTGTCGGGCGTTCGGTTTAAGTATATTAAAAAGGGAGTACAAAAAAAATGTTAACGTATTAATATAATGATGATGATTAAATGCATGACAGTTCTTGCTATTGTACAAAGTGAAAATTTGAATTGCTGTTTTAGCTAACCTCACGCAAATGGCACTATCGATAATGATGAAATTGTTTAAGGCGATTGAAATAAATCCACGCATAGAGTCCCTCGTCTGACTCCTAGTACTTCACCTTTTACTCACGTCTTCGAATATTGTTGTATTCCTCTCGTTGCACTGGCAATTTTGATGCAATGATGAACGGTTTAGACTATCAGCCTTATTCTGCTAAACTTTCCAGTGAGCTTTTGCATTCTACTACCCGCGGAAAGGAAATATATGTAAGTAAAAATATAAGTAGTAAGTAAATATAAGTAATATAAGTAAGTATAAGAACAATAAAATCCTCATTAGAATTTCAAAAACAAGTACTGGCAAAGATTTGCATTGGAAAGACAAAGTTCTAAATAAATAATTTGAGCCAAATTGAATCAAACATTCACGTGAATCGAAAGATTCGATGGAATCGGATAGCAGAATAGTGCTGTATGTCGTTATGTCATATTATCCGAATTATGAAAAAAGATTATCACCCCGATTACCGAATCCGATGAATAAGCTGCGGTGGGAGTCAAAATTAATTTTGAAAATTCGCTCATAGTAAAAATGTTAAAATTGAGTTTGGCTTCTTTGCAGCTCAACGATAAGATTCAGTAATCGGGGTTAATGTTTTGGCTTACACAAATTACATAACGCCCAAGAATTTTATGAAGAAATTGTTGTTGCAGCATTTTTTCCAATTGGACGTTATGTTATGTCATCAATTCTGGACGTTATTCCATTTTAACTTCCTATACAGGGTGATTCGCATAAGCTGTGACAAAAAACTAGAGCGTGTAGATTGGATCAAGACAAGAAAAAAATCGTATTGGAAGGGGGGGGTCTATTCCCATCCGTTTAGCCGGGAGGGGCAATTATTTAAGAAAATTACTTAAATCAGAAAAAAAAATATTAAAAAAAAACAACGGTTACACTTACAATGCGATGATATACCTATTTGTAAGCCCAGAAATCTCTTCTTTTATCGCGTTTTTAAATTAAATTGTTTAAGAGAATAGTTTTTGAAAAACTAATTTTCAAACTCAAAATTTTGAAAAAAAAATTGAAAAAAATTTGTTCAAACTAATTATTTTCAAAATTTTACGTGATTAAGTACTAGTTTTATTTTCAGAATTAGTTGCTCTTATTAGTTTTTAGTCAAATACAGAAAACGGGATGCTTAAATGTCTTGCATTTTTTGAGAAAATTGAAAATAACTAAATCTACTTTACTACACTTTACAAGCTACGTAGTGGAAATAGGATCGTTAGAGCAGGTTAATCAACGGATTGGAGTCAAATGAAGGTAATTTTATTTCTGTTATTTTCAATTTTCTAAAGAACTAGAAGAGATTCTAGAATCTAGTTTTTGGCGATTGACTAAAAATTAATAAGAGCATTGAATATTAAAAACAAAAATATTACTTAATAACGTAAAATTTAAACAAAATTAGTTTAGTTTTTTTTTTTTCAAAATTTTGAGTTTGAAAATTAGTTTTTCAAAAACTATTCTCTTAAATAACTTTATTTAAAAACTCGCTAAAAGAAGAGATTTTTGGCTTTACAAAAAGGTATATCATGGTATTGTAAGTGTAACCGTTGTTTTTTAATAATATTTTTTCTGATTTAAGTGATTTTTTTAAATTATTTCCCCTCCTGGCTAAACGGAGTGGAATAGACCCCCCCCCTCCTATACGATTTTTTTCTTGTGTTAATCCAATCTACACGCTCTAGCTTTTTGTCACACCTTATGCGAATCACCCTGTATAGAAGATACTATTGATCAAATCTGACATTACTATGATAGAAAAGCAAACAAATTGTCTGTCTGTCGGCTGGGCTGCAAGTAAAACGGCTGGGATTTTCCTTATACTTGGTACTTAAAGCGTTTTTAAGGCAAACAAATTTAGCTATATTTATTTTTCTCGGAAACGGTTCCAATTTTTTTATAATAAAAATGGGTTGATTAGTTCAGGCAGAGGGTACTTTTTGATATTTTTACTTGCGATTATAGGTGGGTGCTATATGGAAAGTGAACGAGCTTGATTGACATTGCGATGAAAGGGAAGACGAAAAAAGTGGGTGTCGCCATTTTGTCCGTCTATGGTTGTTCGGCTACAGCCTTTAAGCGGATGGGTCAATTTTCTTTAAACTTGGCAGATACCTAGCACAGTTTTTTTTAAATTTCGTTAACACAAAAACAACCGTACTTGGGAAGCTAAATTTTTAGAAAAATATTATATTATTATATTTAGGTTAAATAGACGAAGACTACCTTTTGGTATTTTTTTTCAAGAAATGGTTATTAATTACAACTACCATAAAACCATTTATTTGATTTTCGTTTTTTTTTTTTTAAAAAAAAGTTCAACCCATTCTGATCAATATTTTTATGCAGAACCTTCTAAAAATAAAAAAAGTGAATTTAAATGATCAACTTAATGTGAATACAGGAAACATAAATTGGTGTTATTTTCTTGACGACGGCGACATTAACGACAAAGTATGTAGATTTAAAAATTATTTGAATTTCATTTGTGATCGCTTTGTCCCTAAAAAGATTAAAATCTCAACCAGTACACCACCATGGTATGACAAAGTATAATATAATAAATAAAGCGCACCGCAAATGGAATTCTTCTGGTAACTTAAGAGATTTTGAGACATTTAACGAGCTTAACCAGAGTTTCTTCGATTACAACAGAATATGCTACCATAGATATGTATATCTATAAAACTGGTTCAATCATAAAATCTTAATCACGTCATTTCTACAAATTTATTAATTACAAAAGAAATGTTAGTAATTTTCCCTCCAAAAATTTATTAATTACAAAAGAAATGTTAGTAATTTTCCCTCCAAAATGCGTTTTGAAAATAAGAGCTACTTTGATACAAAGGAAATATGTGAAATGTTTACAGTTGGTTTTTTTAGTCGGTTTATACTAAACCAATAAGTTGTTTCAACAAAGAAATCGGCTATTCCAAAAGTTTTTGAAAAGCTTGTTGATAAGTGAGCACCAACATGGATTTTTCAAAGGGAGGTGCCACTGCACCCAATCTTTATGACTACACTTCCTTCATTTTAAATAAAATAGAAAACAGAAACCAAATTGATCTACATCGATTTCAGTAAAGCCTTTGACAGAGTTGACATCATCTGGTTAACTTTCAAGTTACAGAGAATCGGAGTCCAAGGCAAATTGTAAGAGTGGATTTTTTAGCATCTTTCAGGTAGAAAACAGTTTTTAAAATTTTGTGGTATATCTTCTCGTATAATAAATGTTACTTCGGGTGTTCACCAATGAAGTCACCTTGGTCCGCTTTTAATTTTGATATTCATTGATGACTTGACTAATTTGTTTGATTATTGCCGGTTTCTGTTATTTGCAGACGATCTTATGTTGTTTAATGTGACGGACTGACGGGCTCCAAATGCAAAAAAATATTAATGCTCTTGTGCAAATGGCGCAATATAAATGGCATGTCATTTAATGTCGCTAAATGTAATGTTATTTATCTTTTGCTAGAAAGAAAGATTTTCGTTGACTACAATATTGACGAAAACAAGTTGCTAAGAATTGATGTCATAAAAGACCTTTGCGTACTTGTTGACTTTCATCTCACTTTCAAACCTCAAATTGAAAAAGTTTGCTCTAAGACCTAAAGCATGTTAGGATTTGTGAAGCGCAGGTCAAAAGAATTCAACGACCCTTACATTGCCAAAGCAATATATTGTTCTTAAGGTCGTCCGCTTTTTGCACTGATACTTAAATTGGAATTGTGAAAATTTTCAATTACAACCGTACGAAATTCGTTTAAAACAAATTAATTTGTTAAGTCTGGCCAACCGTAGGACACTTTCTGAAGAACTTTTTGTTTTTGAAATATTGAATGTAAATATAACTTGAACTGCTTTATGTTCAAAAATATGTTTAAATGCAAATGTTCTGAGACATACAAAATTTTTAAAAGAAGAAATACACAAAACAAGCTATGCAAATCATGAACCGTTCAACCGTTGTAGTATAACATTTAATAAATACGTTAATATATACAATATAAATATGAGTAGAGATACTTTCAAACAAAAAATATTGTCGGGAATGAGAGCTGAAGTTTCTTTATGAATATTTGAATGTACTTATTGTACTCATTTATAAGAGACGGAGGAGGGCTCTTATCACTTCCTTTGTGAATACCCTAGCTTAGTAAGAACCAGAAAAATGACCCTTGGAGATTACTTCTTGACGAACTAAGTGACATATCTTTTTTGCCACTAAGGAACAACCTGAAATTTATTCAAAGTTCGGGTTGGTTCAGGGAGGGTTTTCATATCCACACCTAAACTCCCCTAACTCCTCTCCTCACCCATCTTCATTGTCACCCCAACTATATCCTGGGGACCGCAATGGATCCATTGAGATCCGAGTGCGATGATCCGGCTCGCCGTATTATCACCCCTTCTAACCTAGCCTAACCTATTTTACTATTTTGCATGTATTTTATTATTATTTGTTATACAATCATATTAAAAGTTAATTCAGAACAGTTCTTTTTTTCGCCTTAATCATTACCTATTCGTTTAACAAATTTAAGTAAAAGAACATCTATAGAAGCCGCTTATAAATTTAAATAATATTGCATACCAAAATTAAAAAAAAATTTTCTAGATTAAAAAAATATGTTTATTATTTTTTTTTTAAATTCGTTATTTCATAAATGGGTGAATGATTTTTTTCGATATTTAATTTCTAACACCAAATTAATAAATACTAAAAATTGATATAATGTAGTGTAAACTACCCTTTATTTATGCTTGTAAGAGTTGGTAGACCCGCGCTTTTACCTCGGCAATTAGCATTACGCTTTTTTAACATTGGATTGTATCAACGTTCGCTCAACGAACACCTTTATCTAAAAAAGTTACCTCGTACAGTAAAATTAACTTATAAAATAAAGTTGTCTTTTCTTTAACACGAAAAGTGTTTATAGAAAACAGTACACATACCAACCTTTTTTTTTACAAATTTGTTTTGAAATAATATTTTTTAGAAAACCGCTTCAACGATTTTTCAAATGTTGTCCTAATAACTTAAATTTGTTAAAGAAATAAGATAACAGTTTCCGAAGCTTAGAAGCTTCAGACATTTTTCGAAAACGGTTAACCCGATTTCAAATATATCTTTCAAACGAATTTATAGATTTTTTTAACTTTAGATTCTTTTTTAAAAATCTGATAACAGTTTCCGAAGCTCAGAACTTTCCGAAGTTCAGAAGTTCCTGAATTTTTTCAAAAATTGGAATTACTTTTATACGATTTAAAAAAAATATTCTTCAATTTTTTTTTGAAAATTAATGTTTCAAAAAAAAAGTTGACGATTTTTTCGAAATTAAGATATTTAAGCTTATATTAGTACATATACTTTAAATTGGCACTCACAACTTTTATGCATAGATTCATATTTATTCAAAAAATCAGGTTTTCTTTGTTTTGCTTTCTTGACAGAAAACAAATTATTTATGAGTATAAACTTTGAAATTAACTTTCATTTACAAAGGTGATTCGCTACAAACTGTATAATGTCTTAAAACACCCTCTTCTGACTAGCATCTCAGGAGATATTTTATGAATTTTCTTCATATTGGCACCAAGAACGCTGAAGAAACATTTTACCACTAGCTACAGTGATTCTGTGAATGCGACAGGTTTTGTGCAAAATTAACACAAGGTGACACAAACATGTTTGGGAAAATCGACTAATCGAAGTTATGGAAAATGATCCCATTCAGCAAACTCGAATGGATGGTATCGGTGGATAAGTTTTTCCCAAAATCTTAAAATATCTAATTATTACTGATCTTTATTTGCATGTTTCAGAAACCATACAAAAGAAAATTCTGTCGTACTAAGCGTAAGCCTGGGGGGTCATTCAGTAATTTTCAAAATGATAATCGTCAAAACGATTATCGTTAACGCTATCGTCAATGATTTGCTTCACGCAACTCGACCACTAAGGTCTCGTCTATCGTTTTCAGTTTGAGATTGTTTGGTATATTTCATAAATTCTCAAACTGTAGTGAAAATGTTTTTTTTTCTATGGGGTTTGACCGAAAATTTGTAGTAAAAAAGCACACCCACAACTTTTTTGTGTTGGTTAATGCTTTGTGGTTTGTTTTGGTGCGGCCGTCACCGATTGGATTGAAAAGCCGTGTGGCAAGTTTATTATTTCGAGTGCCATCACAAAGGCTTCTTTTGATGGCCGAAAACGTTGAACAAAACTAAAGGGTCTGCCATCTTATGTTTGTTTCAACTAGTGGTTATTTCGTGAATGGTAACACTTAGCTCATGTCTGATTTGACAGATAATTAGTTTTATCCTTCGGCTGAACGAATATGGTTGTGTATACGCTTCGCTAAGTGGGCCTGCGATCGACTTAGAGAAGATGCCGATTTTGCCAAAAAAATCATCTTTTCAGATGAAGCTCATTTTGATCTTTGCGGGTGGTAAACAAGCAAAATTGTCGCATTTTGGACACAGAAAACCCGCACGCATACATTGAAAAGCCGATACACCCTAAACGAGTCACTGTTTGGTGCGGATTTTGGTCCAGAGGCATAATTGGGCCATTTTTCGAAAATGAGCAAGGAGTGGCCGTTACAGTCAATGGCGATCGTTATCGGGCCATGTTGAACGAATTTTTGTTCACAAAAATTGAAGAGGAGGATATTGGCAACATTTGGTTCCAACAGGACGGCGCTACGTGCCACACAGCCGAAGCTACACTCGATGTTTTGCGCCATTTTCAAAAAAAAAAAGTTATTTGGCGGACCCTTTATAATGGTTTGAATTATTATAACAATAACAAAAAGATTATTTGTTTGTTTAATTTATTTAGCAACCAGTGCCATTAAAGATATTCTACAATAGTACATAAACATAAAAACATTGTTATGAAGGTTTTTATAATACAAATTCTATATACTACTGAAATACATCAGTCAAGTAGAAGACTTAGCACTATTTAATTGGACTTGTTGAATTATTGATTCGAAATAGCTTTTAACGGCCTTTAGTCCATACAAATTGGCGTTTCGTCCCGGCGATCTCACTTGGACTCATCAGTTGACTAGTGAGTGCCTTGTCAATACGCAATTTTTATTAAGTTCAGTTCAACTTACATGAACTTTTTGACAAAAATCCAATGTGAACTATATCCAACAAGATTAAAATTCTTAATCATTAAGCTGGAAATTTTGCCCAGGGCCAGGCTTTGTGTTTATATGAAGGTTTTTATAATACAAATTCTATATACTACTGAAATACATCAGCCAAGTAGAAGACTTAGCACTATTTAATTGGACTTGTTGAATTATTGATTCAAAATAGCTTTTAACGGCCTTTAGTCCATAAAAATTGGCGTTTCGTCCCGGCGATCTCACTTGGACTCATCAGTTGACTAGTGAGTGCCTTGTCAATACGCAATTTTTATTAAGTTCAGTTCAACTTACATGAACTTTTTGACAAAAATCCAATATGAACTATATCCAACAAGATTAAAATTCTTAATCATTAAGCTGGAAATTTTGCCCAGGGCCAGGCTTTGTTTTTATATGAAGGTTTTTATAATACAAATTCTATATACTACTGAAATACATCAGCCAAGTAGAAGACTTAGCACTATTTAATTGGACTTGTTGAATTATTAATTCAAAATAGCTTTTAACGGCCTTTAGTCCATAAAAATTGGCGTTTCGTCCCGGCGATCTCACTTGGACTCATCAGTTGACTAGTGAATGCCTTGTCAATACGCAATTTTTATTAAGTTCGGTTCAACTTACATGAACTTTTTGACAAAAATCCAATGTGAACTATATCCAAAAAGATTAAAATTCTTAATCATTAAGCTGGAAATTTTGCCCAGAATTTTAATCTTGTTGGATATAGTTCACATTGGATTTTTGTCATAAAGTTCATGTAAGTTGAACTGAACTTAATAAAAATTGCGTATTGACAAGGCCATCACTAGTCAACTGATGAGTCCAAGTGAGATCGCCGGGACGAAACGCCAATTTTTATGGACTAAAGGCCGTTAAAAGCTATTTTGAAACATTGTTCTTACGTATGGGTTGGAAGAGATAAAGGATCTGATTTAACTTTTAATTGTCTTCGCAATCGTAAATCGAAACATTTGTACTTCTATTTATCTACTAAATTGACAGATTTCAATGCCAAACGATACCTATTTAGCTATCGTGTAAGCGATATCGTTTTGATGATATCACTTTGACGATTATCGTCTTACGTGAAGCGCGACTATCGCCGAAACGCTATCGTGTGACGATAATCGTTTTACGGAATGACCCCCCTGATATTGTTTATGTGAAGAATTGTGTATGGCATTCTGTAAGTCGGCTATAACAACCTTTAAAGCTGCAACAATGTCTACCTTTAAAATAAAGCTTCAGATAGTAAGTAATTGTGTTCTTCTTTCAGATACGTTCAAGTTTAAAATATCGATTTTTGACTTCTTTCCAATAGATCACAAAAAGTACCAATCGTAGCATCAACTCAAACTTTTTAGCTTAATTAGTGTGTAGAAAAATAT
Source organism: Leucozona laternaria (assembly GCA_932273885.2). Lineage (NCBI taxonomy): Eukaryota > Metazoa > Arthropoda > Insecta > Diptera > Syrphidae > Leucozona > Leucozona laternaria. The sequence continues at coordinate 58,533,917 of OW026366.1, forward strand.
TGATATATCTTTAGTGGAGTTGAATTGAAGGCAACAAGTGTAATATACTTCCATAAATAGAAAAAGGCAGAAACCTTTAATTTCCAATAATACTCCCAGCACGAGAGTTCTTATAAAACTGTAATTACTGATCTAAACATTTTTAAATATGCTGTTTCATGTAATATATTCGCATATATTTATTTAAAATATTAAAGTATATTCTTTTTGTATGTAATTAAATCATAAATGTCCTTCAATCGCGATCAATTATGTAATGATGAAAAAGTCAGATTTTTGAATATTTAGAAAAAATTGCAAGTGAATTGTCTTTAAATAGGGAACACAATTTTATTATAGATAAAAACAACTTCTATTACCATTTTCCGGGCCAAAACAAGATCGGGTTTGTGGGAATTCCTCCCTTCTCACCCATTTCGGAACGTCACTGGTTATTGTATTTTTGACCATGACAATGTTCAGCCAGAGCCAGTTACTAGCTTCGAAGCACAACAGCAAGCTGGTGTGATCCAGTTGTGCATTCTATTTTCTGTAAATTCATTTTTATTGAAGAAATCAGATACTTACATACACATGTAAAGTGCTGCATATGGACGGGAACATTTCGTGGCATTTGAAAAATACAGAGCATTGTTAAAGCATAATACGATTTAGAAAAACTACTCACTCAAACTCACCCAAACCATTCTTGATTGATTGTTTAAGAATTCCAATAAACTTGAAAAAAAAAATAATTCTAAGATATCAAACAACAATGTAGGTATATAAATATAATATCTAAATCTTGATTTTATTCAATTCGATTTTAAAGCTTTCAACCGGTTTGTTTTTTTTTATACTATACTGTCTTAAAATCTATTGTACATTTTGTATATCACAGTGTTTTAGAGAACTACAAATTCAAGTTGGTGATTAATTTAAGCAATATAACTGGAAGACGGTTGATCCTTTGTTTGAAATTGTTTATACAAAAATTGTCACTCACAGAATATGCCAGTCTTTCTTCTTAACTCTAAGGATCAGATCTGAGTCGTCTACCGTTACCATGGCCTCCAAACATCTGCACCTTCCGACAATGGTGATGGTGATTCGACTTTGATAACATCAACCATCACATCCATCTCTTCCTCTCTCATATTTGGTACCGCTTCCGTCATGATAAGTGGCAAGTGGAATGGATCCCTTTGTAGAGCTTGCAGTTGAATCAATTGATCTGCCAAAAATCTCATCAGCTTCGAGCCCACATTCAAATTCATTCCGGGAGTCGCAGCCAGCACTTGAGAGATCTGTTCGGCTGCATGTACATACCCCGATCGAAACGACTCCAGTTGATGATGGCTGTTTTGTGACTTGGTAAGTGTGAGTGCTCCGCGCTGTTTGAGCTTCCGCATGTGTTCAACAGTGAGTTCCAAAATATCAGCTTTTTCCAGCCTCGTTACATGTTCACCTTCTTCGGTGAGGCATTCCACCATCAGATCCTTCAGATCGTCCAGGCACTTATTGATTCGCGCTCGACGCTTGCGCTCAAGCAGTGGCTTCATAACCTTGCGGTATTGATACGTCTTCGACATCTCCATGACCATTATTGTAAAGTATCCTATTAGTTGTCCAGTTAAATTGAGATCGAAGGTCTTAGTATCCAAATTGGGTATTCCGATATAGATCGCAACCGTCGGTAGGAGGTATCAACTCTCCGTTGTGGTTGTGTATACGTTCACGACACGACCGCTTCTGAATTTCGAATGAGCCATAAACCCGTTTGTCATCCTCCTTTTATAAAGAAAGTAGCGCAAAAGTGGTGGCGATAAAATAAATCCGGAGTAAAATAGCTTGAAGGGAATTGGAAAGAAAGAGACCGCTGAATGTAAGATAGAGGGAGGTAGAGACTTTGGCATGACACTAAATGGATATGACTGCCATGCTGCCCGTCTCCCCACCGAGCTCTTTATGCACCAAAGGCTAGCAGCAGCATTGTATGACCGTCGTCATTGTCAGATACTCAGATACATTTTTCAGACCGTGGGAAACAGATTTGTCGTGTGTTTCCCACACGATGGATGGATGGATGGATGACTGCCGGAATGGCTGGATGAATGGCCTGAGCATGGGGCATGGGGCATAATACCACATTTATGTGACAGAATATTACAAGTTATACGCTTTTATCGAGGCTCGTAGGGGACGTAAGAGTGGGAGCAGCGGTGACGGCGACCGGCGGGGTGAATGGCGCGTTAGGTTGAGTCTTGTGTGTGACAATGTGTTGGTCTAACTGCCGGAGTGCCGCGCTGTGCTACCAGCAAACGACCTACCAGCTACCTGCCTCCGGGTGGGACTTGGATTCGGAGACTGAAGCCATGGGACGTTGCTGCCTTGTACATATTTAGTTGGGGATTTGTTTTCATGGTAGTTCGCAGTAAAACGACCGATGGCAAAAGACGAAGAAACGGAGGTTGTGGTGATGGTTTCATTGGCATATCATAATCGTCAGCCAGAACTCGGTGTGGTTATTTCATTCGCATGTACGTAGCGTAACACTGCTTGTAATCTGACATCAAGTTGGGGTAAAGGCATACCATGTATGTATAGATTGTAGACACCCCAACGTCCCTCGTTTTGTTATCAACTTTGTTGGAACTTGGAACAGTGCGTGGGCTCTATTGCGGTATGCAAAATTGTTTGTGGAATTTTATGGTGTTGTTTGACTGCGCTGCTGGTGTGGCTGATTAGGTTAATTTGGATGGGAACAACAACCCTGTGTAGATATTTGCTATGGTTTTGATCTGGGCGCAGCTACTCACCGTTGATGATGTGATGATTCGAATTCATTATGTGAAGCTGTCATTGTCAGGATCGAGGATGTGGTGTATGGTGTGTTATGTATGTGAGAATTATTGTAATCTAGGTGTGGGGCACCATCATATGTAATGATTGTTAGGTGAGAAAGGTTTCGTTTGCCACGAGTAGGTACCTACTCTGATGACGATAGCGATGTTGGGTGAATATTAATATCTACTGATTGAAACTTGAAAGTATAGAATGAATAAGATAAATAAAGTGATGAGATAGAGTTGAATGGGATTCTTGGAACTGATGATGAAATAAATGAGCTCTTGTATTGAGTGACATAAATGTGTCGCTTGCCACATGAATTTAACCTATTTAGGTACCTACTTAAAGGGTAAACAGACTTAAAATTCAACGGTAATTATTATCTATCTAATTGTTTTGAAAAGGGAGTATATATTTCAAATACAAAGTGATGCATTGCACAAAAATAGTCTATATATACCTACTTGCTTACCTACTTGTATGGTTGGTATTGCTTAGTCTGATAGGTGTTTTTTCTTCTGCAAAAGGTTAGGTATTACAAAGCGATTTATTTTATGTACTTTATGCTTATGTCTAAACCATTTAAAAAGGGACTTAAATAATGAGTATGGATTATTTTATTTCCAAAAAAATATGTACATATTTCACTTGAAATGTTAATAGGTACATATCCCTATTCTGCTAAACGTTCGCGTGAATATTTGCACTCTGCTATCCGCGGGAAGGAAATGATTGTTCCGTAATGCGTATAAATCGCGATGGAAATATAATGAAGACAATAAGATTCTCTTTAGAATTTCAAAAACAACTAATGGTTAAGATTTGCATTGGAAAGACATAAGTTTTAAATAAATAATTTGATGCAAATTGAATGAAATATTCACGTGAATCGAAAGTTTCGATCGAATCGGATAACAGAATAGGGCTGATTATGAAAAGAAGAAGAAAAACTCCTTTAAATTTTTTGAGTGAAGCAACGGCAACGCAACGAATTACCTACGATGTTTAAAGCCTGCAATCAGTCCATATTTGTGTAGATACTATTAAAAATATAGGCATATATAAAGGGTGGTTTTTTAAGAGGCTTAGAACTTTAAAAAAAAAAAAAAACACAAAAATTCGAAAAAATGAATGAAATATTTATTTGAATCGATAGTTTGAACCTTGCAATTTAATGTTTAAAGATAATTTCATGCAAATGTTGACCGCGGCTGCGTCTCAGGTAGCCCATTCGCTGAGTCCAATTTTGGCATACTCTTTCACACATATCGGCCGGTATCTCACGAATGAATGCATGGATGTTGGCTTCCAGTGCGTCAATCGAAGCGGGCTTGTCCCTATAGACATTAGCCTTGACATACCCCCACAAAAAATAATCTTATGGTGTCAAATCGCACGATCTAGGCGGCCAATTGACCGGCCCGAAACGTGAAATTAACTGTTCACCAAACTCGCCTCGCAATTGCGATATTGTTTCGCGTGCTGTGTGGCATGTGGCACCGTCTTGTTGAAACCACATATCATGCAAGTCAAGAACTTCCATTTCGGGCAAAAAAAAGTTTGTTATCATCGCTCGGTAGCGTTCACCATTGACAGCAACGCTGCGATTCGCATCATCTTTGAAGAAATAGGCCCAATAATGCCGCCGGCCCATAAACCGCACCAAACAGTGGCTTTTTCGGGATGCATTGGTAGCTGTTGCAATGCTTCTGGCTGATCTTCACTCCAAATGCGGCAATTTTGCTTATTTACGTACCCATTCAACCGAAAATGAGCCTCATCGCTGAACACAAGCAGCGCGCGATGAACATTTCGAACCGAGCACGAATTTTGATAGTAAAATTCAATAATTTGCAAGCGTTGTGCATTTGTAAGACGATCCATGGTTAAATTGCAAACCAAACTGAAGCTGTTTGACAGTGACACAAGGTACTAAACACACGTCAGCTGTCAAAACCAGTGTTGCCAAAACCAAACCAGCTTAAAAATCACCCGTTATATTGTTTAGACTTTCAATTGCAACCGCAAGCACACAAAATGTGTAGTGCAAGAAACTAAAGGGACGTACGTAGGTACCTATGTATATAGAAAAATATTTTTCATTTTGTCTAATCAATTGAAATGTCGACTGCTTTGTTTTCTTCCATTGAGAAAAAATTGGATCGAGGTCCTATCAACCTCAACTCAATTACCTACTTCCTCAATTTTGTTCAGCAATTAATCTCAATAAAATAGATTCCTCAATACATATTAAGGTTTATTGTTCGGTAAGATTGTTTCCTTCCTACAAAAATAATAAGTAGGTACCTACTTAAAAGTGTTTTTCTTGTTGACAGAAGGAAACTCATCAATCGCTTTATTAGGTAGGGGTCATCTGGCTGATATTTTTGGCTTATTCTCATTTCACAAATTCTTGTCTTGCGAATAGGTCATTTCGCATTAAATTGTTTGAAAAGTTCTTATTTCGTTATGTAACTGTTTCGCAAAATCATCATTTCGCGAATTTCACGTCGCAATATTTCTCTCTCAGTTCATGATTTCCCATTTTGTTAGTGCGATAATTTTCTGTCGCATTTCAATATTTTGCATTATTATTATTATTCGCTTATTTTTATTTTTCTTTTAAGTTGCTTTGCTTTTCGATATTTCAGTAACTTGTTAAAGAATTTCACGCATGAATTTCACTAACAAGTATACCTTAAATATTAAAAGGCAAAACAGTTTTCAAGCTAAATAGTTATATGAAAAATAATTAAATGCAAAATTTGTCATAATTTATGTCGCAAAAAGATGAAAAAAATTTACATTGAACATTTCTTTGGAGTTCACAGAATGAAGAGTAATTTGTTTTCTTTCATCAATGTACGAAAAACTATCAACCGTAAGTTTGATTTGAATAAAAAAACACAACTTTCTGTAAACTATTCATTTTGTGAACAAAAAAATTATACATATATACATTCATAGCCTACGTTTACAGATAAAATTAGTGACAGTGTCATTTTTCCAATTCCATGTGAAGAGATAACGATAAACTGCCGGATAACAAAACGGAAATTAAGAGTAAGCGAAATAAAAGCATTCAAAACAACAAATTGCCACCCAATAATACGCTTTATATAAAAAAAAAAATTTTTGGAAAATGATCGTTTTGCGAGTTGATTCAAAGTCCAACAAAAAAATTAGACAAAGAACTATTGCTAGTTGATTAAAAGATATGTATTTTGATAACTATGCGGAGTAAGATTAATTCAAATCTCGAAATAAAACTTATGTCGTTTTCGTTTGGATTTCGAAACTGTTCCATTCCTATCTAAAATGGGAAATTTGGAGTAAAAGGAGTGAAAAAGGAGTAGCTCCGAACGTCCACTCGAAAACGACATAAAAAGCATAACCTTGTGTTGCGAAAATCTAGAAAAAAGAAAACTCGAATGTTAAAATATGAGATGTGAAATTTTTTATTATTAATAGTTTATTTTTTGCTAGAGAATATTTACAAGAAAAATGTTTGAGATACATTTTAAAATACTTATGTACATACATACCTGCAATACCTATATTTATTTGATTATTTCAATTATTTTGATAGACAAAACGCTGCTGTAATTTGCATTTTAAAGTTCGCTTAATCTTTTTGGTTTCCTAAATCCAAACTGTTTCACAATTTTTGAAAATATGATGTTCTTCCATATTTCAAATTATTAAAGAAAATAACACTGACATTTTTAGGCACATACATAAGTATGTTTTGGATTCCTAAAAAAAATAGATCTCGGACTTTTATTCAAATCTGAAATTACGATGACCTTCAGCAACAACCATACTGAAGTGGTTTTCTTAAAATTTATAACTTAATGTTAAAATTATTTTCGATTTTGTAAAACACTTCAACTTCAACCAAATTTTTAAATCCATATAAGCGATTCAAAAATGCGCAACTTTCAAAACCTTATGTTTTACAAATTGAAAATACCTAATCTTTGTTGCCTATAAAAATTTTCAACAGACGAAATTTAATAATTTTTGTTTCTTAAATTCTAAAACATAAAATTCCAAAATTGCGTTTCCCCTTCCTAAATACTTCCCTCTGTTTTGCCCTATTTTATAATTGTGGTTAATATTGTAAATTTTTCCGACGTTTTTTTTTAAATAATTTTGTATCAATTTTAAGTTGATGTTTTTACAACGTTTTTCTTTGAACATAACCATAAATCATTTTCTCAAAGTATTGGTGATTAAAATTTTTAATTTATTTTAAAATTAAAAATTCTCATTTGGTTTAAAAAGTAATAGATTTTTGAAAACAAATCCATGATTTCTGCCCACTTTATTTTCTGCTCAAAACTTTTGAAGGAGTTTTTTTTTAGCAAATTAAAGAATGAGTTTATGTTTTCTTACCATTTTCTTTTATATATTATATGCATGTTTTATAATATAAAATCTTTAAAATTCTAAGCAATTTCGTGCGATCCAGATCTATCGCAAAAATTGTAATTCCTTCAAGGATTTTTCTCCCTTTCGTAAATGAATATTTTGAAATTTATTAGTTTAATGTTTATTTAGTTTAATGTTTATTTGAAAAGTTTAATTTCAAAATTACTGTAGAAAAAAAATATCAATAAAATGAGAAGGAAATTTTTCGTTTATGATTTCGTTGTGTCATTTTGGTATGGGATTTTTCGTTTCTCATCAGCGTGAAGCTTAATATCATTTATACCGTCGTTGAATCCTAGATACGCAGATCGCGCTCAATCTTAGCTCTCAAAGTTCTCTCCAAACATCAGCTAAAATCCTAGCCAAATTTTGACATGACAGCACTGTGGAAAATATGTACGGAAAAAAGCTTATCTGCAAGAAAAAATTATATTCAACCATTTCAGATAATTTGTTTTCCTTATTTCTCGTGAATTTAATCAAATAAAATGGATACTTTTTTTATTTATAAAATTCTTCCCCAATAGAATATTTATTTTAAAAAAAATGAATATACTGGACTAACTTTTTTTGTTAAGCTTTGGAATTTTGAAATGTTCCCCGAAAAATTTAAAAACAAAAAAACTCTTTTTATTTGCATCACACTTACAAAGGTACCTACTTAAAAATACAGAAGTCTAAAGCCAGCTCAGCAAATTTGTACACACAAACAATAACAACAAAAAGTGATACATACTTTATTATTGTTTGTATACAAAACATGAAGTCTTTTATAGATTTTATTATTATTGTTGGAGCGTATAAATTTGCTGAGAATTGTTTACCCTAGTTATCTTTGATAACATAACTCGTCAATCGGAAGTAGTTATTGTTTTTTAATGTTTTCAGAACTTAAGCTTGTTGTTTACAATAAGTCGCTTTTATTAATTTTGTTATATCTACATTTTATATACCTAGTGTAACTTGAAAAACAGCCTTTTTTATTTTTTTTATTTTTTAATCTTCGAGATCCACCCGCAAGCTTAGATAAAATGGACGACTGGATCGCACAAACTTGCTCTTGTTGTTCAAAGTTATAACGAGACATTGAAGATGTTTGCTAACGGTTCAATATTTGTATTATTATTATTATTCGTTTAAATTTAACAAATACATAATTGAATAAATTAGGTACTATATATGAGTTAGAATATGCATACGAATAAATTGATTTAGTTTTTTTCATACGTTCCGTTATTTAAATATTCGTTAAGTTTTTTTATGAAATAAATTCTTATTTTCTTAATATGTATATTATTTTATTCTATATTTCTTAGCTAAGCCTCCCCGCTCAGAGATCTCTGTTCTCTGTTCTTTGTTCTTTTTACTAAGTCTGTTATACAAGTCTGACTTCTTATTCTTTATTTGGTAGTCTTTAAATTTATCGTTGATATGCGACTTCCGCTCTATTTTGGCCTAGCAAATAGTAAATTTATTTTTCAAAAAACCTGAAATGCTGTTTTCTTACAACTAATTTGGTTACTACATTTACGAAGAATAATCAAAATTGAAAAGGCAAGTTTTCAAGCCATTAACGATATAAACGGGACTAACCCAAAAACCAGAGATTTTTCTCAAAAAAAGTCTTCATTTACGTTATGATAATTTTTCGGGGCAAACGTAGAACGCATAGTATTATTGATATCAAAAGTTCAATCAAAATTTCTAGAGTTGCCTTCGAAACAAATTGAAAAAAAAAACGAAATTGTAGTATGGTAATGGTAGTTAACCACTATAGATTTTATTTTAAACAAATATACGTTTTCCTTTATGAAACCAATACCTGCCCTATAGAGCAAGTAGAGAGAACATTAAAAGAGAGAAGAACTTAAAAGTTAAGTCAGATAAATTATTGCAATATTCCCGCGCCATATTTCGTCTTCTTTGGGTTTAAATTGGTTTTCTTAAGCTCTCACTCAGTCGAATGGACCTTTTGTTTGGTCCCACTAATAGAGAAACCCCATCTATAAAGAAAAATACAAAAAAGAAACACAGATCCATACCTAGTCAACCAGACCAAAACTGAACCGTGGGAACATAAATCGAAAATAGTTGATTTTTGTGTGCCTTGAATAATGCATGAATGCTGTCGTGACCATTTATGGGACTACCCATAGTACACATTCTACTTTCTTATGTTCAAGAGAATTGAGATAGGCTTTAATAAAAAAATGAATAAGAAAGAGAACAAAAAAGCATAATACAAGATACACATTCGAAAACAGTGTGTGATCATAAAAAAATACACAAACGATCGTCAATTTGCGGAGATTGATCACTCCGTTTCCACCGCAAGCTGCGCTGCTGCGCGCCACTCACGCCAGTAAGCTGGATGGTGTAATTCCTCGCGTACCCTAAGCACGCGATTGGCACGGGCTACAAGCTTTACTTTGGGTTCAACTGAAAGATTACTCAGTCTTTGTAGCCCCTGGCTTATATTAACTTCAGCCTCTCTGTACTGTAACTGGCTGTTGGGTGAGTAGGCATCGTGTGGGTATAATAAAATAGATATAAATGTGCACTTTTAAAACGTTGTTTCGTCGCGTCGTCGTCGTTGCTCGATCATGTTAGTCCACAGTATTTGAGGCAGTTGCACTATACATTTTCATAGTATTGGTTGATTTAACCATCTACTATCGTGCATCTGAGTTGAGCTTCAGCAAGGAGCTGTTCTCACCGAACTGGTATGGTGGCGTGATATGGCAAGGAGAATGATGCTTTAATAATGTCTAGGGGCAGTTGCCACCCATCAAAGATCGATGACTGGAAGTAGTTAACGTCAGTCGGTCCTCAGTGTGTTTCTTGGAGTCTTATAAACCGGTTGTAAAGACAATTTTACAAAATTGATTGCACATGTATATACAAATGTTCGAGTTCTAGCAGCAGATGAGATGTTTGGATTGGATATCCGCAGTGAATGATGATGATGATGATTAGGTGTTTTCAAAACGATTGATTTCTGTTTTTTTACTAGCAAAGTCAGTATTATTTCTTATTTCCGTCATTGATGGTGGTAAATTGATAAATTATTATTAGTTAGGATTAGGACTATAGAAAAGCGGGGGAGGGGGGGGGGGAAGCAATCCGAAAACCCCAAGTATTATAAATAAAATCTATGGGGGTTTTCCCGCAAACTTGTTGTTTAATTTTTGTTACGTTCATAAGAATAAAAATAGTAAACGATATGTTTATTACGATTTTTCTGGATAAAATTGACCTTAAAGTCAAAAATTACCACGGGCAAAACATGGAACACGCATACAAATTGGATTGGTCTGAAAAACCATTAGTAATAAGAGCGCAATTTCCGTTAAGATGAGTAGGATACACCAGAGTAAGCCTTTTCTTAAATCACTGATGATGACAACATAATATAAACCCTTACTGTAAAACAATTATAAATTATACTACTATATGGCAAGTTATGCATTCGTAAAAAAAATGTTACTTCAGATTTTGATCAAACTTGTAATTACGATGATAGAGAAGAAGAAAAAAGTGCGTCTTGAATCGTTCATTCAAGTGGGTCGATTTTCTTTTAACTTGGAACCTAGCGCTTTTGGACATTCCTCCTACACAATTTTTCAATCTAAAACAACGGTACCTGCTCTATACAAAATTGTTTGGCCCATAAGGAAAATCCTCATAGATATAGGCTGCCTTTAGTTAAAAAAAAAAATTGTTCCGAAAATTATTAATGGCACCTCCCACTGATCCATTTATTTTGTTTTTCGTTTTTCTCGAAATCGGTTAAATTGACTTTTATGCAGGATGATCGAAAAATTTTTCATAACATTATATACTTACCTACCATTTAAAAAAAATAGTTGTTGGATTTTTAAAAAAAGTTTCGAAATTTTAATATATTTCAAAAACGGGTGCATGATTTTTTTTTTTAATCCAAATTTTTAACTTCACGTTAGTAAATACTTTAAATTAGTGAATTTTGCTGTTAAAAATATTTATAAAAATATATAACTATACATAAAAATTAGTTTTTCAAAAACTGCTTCAACGAATTCTAAAATTTATTTCTCATAATAGGTTTATGTGTTAAAAAAATCAGATAATGTCCACCGCGATGGTGTTAAAACAATTTCACAAGTTGCTTAATCAAATTATTTATAATTTTGTTGATTTAATATAAATTTTCAGTTTAAACTGTAAGTACCATGTAATTGCCAGCATGCATTGCAAATGTTCATGTTCATATGAAATGTATGTCGAACACGGTTCAGGTTTGTGTACTAACATAATATGACCTTCAAATAAACGTTATTTTTGGCAGGTGGAATTTATTCTCTTAAAATTAGATAGATAGGTTTACAATACTAGACTTTAGAACCACAGTGTGATCACAATTAAAAGCAAGTTCGTGGGACCTAGTCGTGTATTTTTGTTTGTGTGTCATAAAGAAAAGATTTAAGTTCACCTACCTTCTCCTTACGCTTCAGACTGGGTTGTAGAAAAGTGAATGCTTTTATTTTTTAGAAATACAATCTTGTTGTCTTGAAACGCTAAGCCGAGAAACTTCAACACCCCCTTGGAAAGACTTGAACATATTTACTTACATATTTATGATTTTTATAGTTAACGAAAATGCTTTAAATATTTATAAACAAGAATGTAAATATACAAAAATTTAGAAAAAAATTTAAAAATCATAAGGAACAAAATAAATATCATAAATATCACTTAACATGATTGTAAGATTTTCCTTACAGTGAATAGTTTATGCGGCAATTTATTCAAAAATTTGTTTGACTTGCTCCATATTTTGGTATCTTCAATTCTCCACCGAGAAGTGGAACAAGTCTTCCGTTTGGATTGGATTCCACGACCGAATTATGAAAATAACAGCATCTGTTGTAAATTTTAGATTCAGAAAGTTTTTCGTTACAACAGTAGTCATTGTTGAATGCACATGCACAGCATAATCAGTAAACACACATTAATTGTATTTTTGGTAGAATGACTAAAGTTTGTGAAGTTTCTACCTGTTGTAATTATGACAGAAAATGACTGCAGATTTAATAGCAAACGCTGTTAGACTTGCAAATAAATTGTCAATGTGAGCGCATTTGCAGTTATGCACAAATTTCGAAGTAATAATTGTAAATTTGACTGCCTTACTTTGTAAAATTTCCAGCGAAGATGCTTTTGGGTGCATTACATTGGTATTTGGAAACCTAAATATTAAAGAATAAGATCATCTTCAATGATTGAATTTTAACTTCGCAAAATGCATTAAATCGTCTACGAAACCATAAGCAAATACTGATTCTGATATCTTTATGTTATTTAGTGTTGTTGGATTGGAATCCGAGAAAAATATTGAACAATGTTTCTCGCTTTCCCGCTACAGTAAAACATGCATTTCTTTTTTAGCAATTTTATAAATGTAACATAAAATATCTTGAAGAGATTTAATTTGCTCAATTAGATCAGAAGAAGACAAACATAACTGACCAGTGACCAGTCCATGTTTAAAAAGTGAAAATGTAAAAACGAATATGTGGAAATAAAAAATGTTAAAATGCTATTGAGTGCGTGAAATCGCAAACCAAAAGAATAAGGGTTTTGTTGGCATTAGATACAAATAGATTTGTTTAAATTAGCGAAGTAAAAATTAATATTTTTATCAATTTAGTGATATTCGTATAAAATAATAGAATATAACAGAGAAAACTATTATAAAAAATTCAACTAAGCAACATTTTAAAATAATATAAAAAGAATAATTTTATGAGGAGCGTTCTCAAAAACGTCACTTACTTGATTTATTATTTTGTATGACAATTAAATTCAATCAAGCAAAATTTTAGACAGTTAAGTACTATAGTGTATCATTTTTAGTAGGTTATTAAGTCAAAAAGAGGATTTTCCAAATTTAGAACGATTCGAACATCGTTAGATCTTTTTAACATTTAACTAAAGCTAAGTGTACACCATTGGTAGATCTTACAGTATTGTCAGAGCTGACAATGTCTGACAATTATCTGCCAATAAGCTGACAATTAGTTGTGTGTGAACACAGTTGGTAGAAAATCTACCAATCTCTTACAATTTAGTGTCAGAAGTTGGCTGACAATTTATTGTAAGATAATTGGCTGCATACCCATCAATATATTGTAAGAGATTGGTAGATTTTCTAACAACCGGGTACGCACACAACTAATTGTCAGCTCATTGGTATATAATTGTCGTTTCCAGGTTATGGAAACTGCTTCATTTGCACATTGGCCTGACTTTTTTTCCTGATGTTTTTCGAGTCATTCCTGCAGCAGATCTGCTATTTCTTGCCATAAAATTTCTTTTGGCAACTTATAGTCGGGGCATCCAGCATCCCACAGACTGCGTCGCATCTCAATTTCTTGAATTAACTTCAAGGTTGTGTCGTGTGACCATTCACTTCCAACCTTTTTCTTGTTTTTTTTATTTTATTTGCAGATTGCCGAAATGTTGCATCGCTTGCAAGTATTCTTTCAAATTCTGGTCTTTCCAAGTTAAATTGTTAAATGAAAACAAATAGTTAAAATTAACCTCACTGCACCACTAAAATCAACTTCCAAATTCACTGCAAATTGTCTGACAATTAAAACATTGTATGATGTTAAAAAAAAGACATCTTACAATTTATTTATTGTCAGAAACGTCAGACAACGATAAAAATTGGCAGGCTTGACCAATAGCGTACGCCGGATTTTTTTTGAGGGCGGGGGGGGGCTCAGCCTGTAGAAGTTTTTTTTTTACGTATCACTAAAACCACCTTATATGAATAACAAGTTAGATTTCAATAAGAAAACGACAAAAGGAAAACACAAACAAAATCCTTACATTTAAAATTAATTTTACTAATTTTTTTTTTTGCATGCAAACAGAGACCTTTATTTTTAAATTTGTTGATATTTTAAGTTTTAAATAACAAATTTAGGAAGTTAAATTTGGTGAAGAAATGAAATCCATTCTCCTTTTTTTTATTTGCAAATTGATTCACCACATCTCCAGGGATTACATCAATTTCTTTGTGAATATTCAAAAAAGCTAATCCGTTAAGCCTGCTATCCGTTGTTGTGGCCCTTAGCCACGTTTGTAATTGCCTTAATCTGGAAAACGAACGTTCTGGCTATGCAGACGTTACTTGCAGCACACAAAGAACTCCAATTACCTTGCTCAAATTGGGATACAAGTCTGGATTGCAAAACGGAAGTGAAGCTAAAACAGTTTCTGCTGTAGTTATTTCGGTTGCATCCTTCCATATTTTTTTCCATATCTAAATTTTGAAAGAAAACAACTTAACAACGCGTGTTAGATAACCCCTTTCACCCATGCTGTCAAAACACTTACAACAGCTGTTTTTTGATGAATAAAACTTATTTTTTTTTAAATTCTTAAATGACAAAATTGGACTTTTATCGACTCGATTTTTTTTAACAACGGTAGCAGGAGTATGTTATTCATATTAAAATAGGTATATATTTATGGAATTTCCTTTTTTCTTTAAGTTGTTTTATGTTATAATTTGAACTAGCGCAAGCAGTATCAAATGCTATGAAAAAAAATAAAGTAATACTTTGAAAGGAAATTCTGTTAAAACGAATTTTTACTGGGGCGAATTCATAGTGGATCGCTAAACTCATGTTGTACTTAACTACAGTTTTAATAAGATCATTTAATACAATTTTTTCCAATTGCATTTCTCTAAAAATAGAAGTTTATCAACTTATTTGACTTCAAAAATAGTTCATTTACATAAATTAAATTAAATGAAAATTCAAGGTTTTGGTTTAACAAAGCAATAGTTTAAAATGACGATAAATACGGCCCATTCGCTTTGTAACGGGTGATTTTTTAAGAGGTTTAGAACTTTTTTAAAAAAAAAACACAAAAAATTCGAAAAAATGAATGAAATATTTATTTGAATCGATAGTTTGAACCTAGCAATTTAATGTTTAAAGATAATTTCATGCAAATGTTGACCGCGGCTGCGTCTCAGGTAGCCCATCCGCTGAGTCCAATTTTGGCATACTCTTTCACACATATCGGCCGGTATCTCACGAATGAGTGCATGGATGTTGGCTTCCAGTGCGTCAATCGAAGCGGGCTTGTCCCTATAGACATTAGCCTTGACATACCCCCACAAAAAATAATCTAATGGTGTCAAATCGCACGATCTAGGCGGCCAATTGACCAGCCCGAAACGTGAAATTAACTGTTCACCAAACTCGCCTCGCAATTGCGCCATTGTTTCGCGTGCTGTGTGGCATGTGGCACCGTCTTGTTGAAACCACATATCATGCAAGTCAAGAACTTCCATTTCGGGCAAAAAAAAGTTTGTTATCATCGCTCGGTAGCGTTCACCATTGACAGTAACGCTGCGATTCGCATCATCTTTGAAGAAATAGGCCCAATAATGCCGCCGGCCCATAAACCGCACCAAACAGTGGCTTTTTCGGGATGCATTGGTAGCTGTTGCAATGCTTCTGGCTGATCTTCACTCCAAATGCGGCAATTTTGCTTATTTACGTACCCATTCAACCAAAAATGAGCCTCATCGCTGAACACAAGCAGCGCGCGATGAACATTTCGAACCGAGCACGAATTTTGATAGTAAAATTCAATAATTTGCAAGCGTTGTTCATTTGTAAGACGATCCATGGTTAAATTGCAAACCAAACTGAAGCTGTTTGACAGTGACACAAGGTACTAAACACACGTCAGCTGTCAAAACCAGTGTTGCCAAAACCAAACCAGCCAAAAAATCACCCGTTACAAAGAGTATGAGAAGATTGTCTTCCTCCGATTCAAGTTGAAGTTTATTGTGTTTATGAGTGCAGTGTATTCAGGTGGTGGGTATTTATTTGGTGAACTTTATTTTGAGTTGATTTAATTCTGAGATCTGAGATTCGTTTCAAATGTAAAAAAAAAACCTAGATTACATCTGGTATGATCTAGTGCTTTCATTACGATATCCATATCTACGGTTTTTTTTAAATTAAAATTGAAGAATAATTTTAAAAATAAAATCTAATTAAAATTAAATTTGAACGAAAAAATAATAAAATCTATTCTTCTATTTTATCGAGCATCTAAGCATACTAATTCATCTTGCTTGGTGAGGGCTCGAGCCCCCTGAGCACCCCCCTAGGTACGCCACTGGGCCTGACAATAAATTGCATGTGTACACGAGTATCAAATACCTCATAATTTATCGTCTAACAATTAATTGTCAGATACATTTTCTGACAATTAGTTGCAAGAGTACACGCTTGTCAGCTAGCGCACACATGATTGTAAGATTTCTTACAATTAATTGTCAGACAATGATCTTACAATTAAATGTCAGACAATTTTTCTGACAATTAATTGTAAGAGCACGCGGTTGTTCGGCATTGTAAGCATGTTTTTCACTGACAGAACTGACAATATTTTAAGATCTACCAATCGTGTACACTTAGCTTAACTTTAAATTCATCTTTTAAGAGTTATACTAAATCCATATGACACTTTGATAATTACAAATGTGTAAAAGGGTCTGTTTTTTGTCACTTTCTTAGGCAAAGAGCTTTAAAGTTGGAAAATTGTTAAGTAGTATCATGCTTATATGTTAAGATCAGATTGTTAAAAATTTTGCGCCAGTAATGATATAGCTTAAAATGTTTAATTTTGTATACCTAATCAATCAAACAACGAGTTCAATACATGATTTTTACACTATACACAATCAAGCAAACAATTGATATTAAGTAAGAATAAGGACAGACATTTTTTGCAAAGGATGCGTTTTATTTTTGTCACAATTACATACACACATAAGCAAGCAATTAACAAAAACATACAACTGAAAATTGATACATTGTAAAAAGGAAAAAGGTATCATTGTCTATGAACAAAGATACTGTTATGTTGGCAGTCTTTAACCCAGCAGAGCAGCGGTGTATTTCATGTAGCACGTGTTCAAAGAAAAGGAAAAGGTCAGATTCGATATGGTTAGTGGTTAAGGATATTTTTGAAGAAGAGATTAATGGTTTTAAAAAGGTTAAAACTAGCACACGTTTGTAACAAAATAGGTGCTGGTGCATACATATATGCAAACATACATATATGCAAAGAAAAAAATTCAAAAAAAATTTTTCGTAGAATTTTTTTCTCTCCACAACTAATTTACAACAAAAAAGCTACAATTAATGCCATCTTTAGATTTTCTAATTTGCTTTTCTAATGCCTGGACTCAGAGTGTCAACTTAGCACTACCTACCTAGTTTTTGTTTGAAAACTTCGTCAACAAAATTTTTAGAATTTTTTCTCTCCACAACTAATTTACAACAAAAAAGCTACAATTAATGCCATCTTTAGATTTTCCTATTTGCTTTTCTAATGCCTGGACTCAGAGTGTCAACTTAGCACTACCTACCTAGTTATTGTTTGAAAACTTCGTCAAAAAATTTTTTAGAATTTTTTTCTCTCCGCAACTAATTTACAACAAAAAAGCTACAATTAATGCCATCTTTAGATTTTCTAATTTGCTTTTCTAATGCCTGGACTCAGAGTGTCAACTTAGCACTACCTACCTAGTTTTTGTTTGAAAATTTCGTCAAAAAAATTTTTAGAATTTTTTTCTGTCCACAACTAATTTACAACAAAAAAGCTACAATTAATGCCATCTTTAGATTTTCCAATTTGCTTTTCTAATACCTGGACTGAGAGTGTCAAGTTAGCACTACCTACCTAGTTTTTGTTTGAAAACTTCGTCAAAAAAATTTTTAGAATTTTTTTTTTCTCCACAACTAATTTACTACAAAAAAGCTACAATTAATTGTGTACTTTGTTTTTTAAATTTCCTAAAGTGTAGTGCTAACTTGATGTCAAATTAGCACTACATACCATTTTTTTTTTTAATACAAGGATTCTTATGGCAAACAAATTTTTTGAATTTTTTTCTTTCCACAACAAATTTACAACAAAAAAACTACAATTAACTGTGTTATTAGTTTTTTTATTTTCTGAAAGTGTAATGCTAACTTGATATCAAGTTAGCACTACATACCATTTTTTTATTAAATAGTAGAGCTACAAATTTTTTTTTTCCACAACTAATTTACTACTAAAAATCTACAATTAACTGTGTACTTAGTTTAATTAATTTCTAAAAGTGTAGTGCTAACCTGACACACGTAATAATGTTCCAAATCGATTAAAAAAAGTTGGAAACATAACGGGTCCTTTCCTATTGATGTGACAAATAATTGTGACTCCAATAAAAAAAGGTGCTGCCAAGTTTGAATACTGTGCAATAATGTATGTAGATTGTAATTTTTTATGGGAATCTCCACCACGTAGAATAAAAAATATGCATGAAAAAAAAACATAAAAAAATTTTACCCGCTGGAGAATTCTATATTTTTTTTACATTTCGATGGTTAAAGTGCAGAACCTCGTAAGGCATTTTTCAGAAATAAAAAAGAAACCTTTTGATCAATCAAAAAAATTAAAAAAATAACAAATAAATTGATCTGAGCTACCTATTAATCTGAACAATATTGTTACGCTGAAAATGCCAAAAGGTGGCTCTGATTGTTGTCATTTTTTTCCATTTATAATTTTAGTGAATTTTTCGACTTACGCTGTACTGCACTTTAACTGTCGATTTATCGTTTGTTTTTTATGCAGTTGCCCCTGGCTTAATAGGTAGTTTCTCATCAGCATCTTCCAACTAAATATAAACAAAAATATTATTTTTCAACGGATGCTGCCTCTTATATTCAGTTAATTTCAATTTTCTCAACAACAATAAGACATTAAAGCATCTGGTTCTTAGTGTATCATTAAAAATGAGAAGAGCATTCAAAATTGAAAAAAAAACAATAGCTAATTCGTAAAATTTGAAAAAAATATGTAGTTTGAAATTTTGTTTTCTTTTTTTTTTAATTTATAGTTTGAAAATTAATTTTTCGAAAACTGTTCACTAAGACGACTTTATTTAAAATAAAATGCATGACTGGGTCGTACAAACCTGCTCTTATGTACAATCACTGCACACTGTGGTTCTAGTCTGAAATAAATTAGTTATGGAAGCCAATGTTTTATCCATTTGCCGAAAATAGTTAAGTTGCAGGTTGTATTATGTGAGCATACAAAAAGATACAATAAAGCACCGTGTTGCACATATGCATGCCTGGAAATTATATTTTGTTAACTGGAAAATTGTTTTAAATCCACAAAATTAGAATAAATTCATTAAAATACTTCTGAAACTGTTTGAACACGATGTACACCATCTGATTTCCTATATAAATCTTAATTTATGAGAAAATATTTTTAAACTCGAAGTAGCTGTTTTAAAAATAATAATTTTCTTACACTGGGTGAATCGCATAAGGTGTGACAAAAAGTAAGAGCGTGTAGGTTGGGTGGAGACAAGAAAAAAATCGTATGGGAGTGGTGGTCTATTCCCCTCCGTTTAGCCAGGGGGGGGGGGCAATTTTCTAAAAAAATGGCTTAAATCATAAAAAAAGCTCTTTTAGTTCTAGTTCTTTAGAATATTAAAAAAAAAAAACAGAAATAAAATTCCAATCCGTTGCTTAAGTTTCTCTAAAGGTCCTATTTCCACTACGTAGGTAGTAAAATAGACTTAGTTATTTTCAATTTTAACAAAAAGTACAAGGCATTTAAGCATCTAGTTTTCTGCTATTGAATAAAAACAAATAAGAGATTTGAATTTTGAAAACAAAATTGGAGTACTTAATTATGTAAAATTTTTAAAATAAAAATAGTTTGTAGGTAATTTCTTAATTCTGAGTTTGAAAATTAATTTTTCAAAAATTATTCCTTAAAACAGCTTTGTTTGAAAACAAAATAAAAGAAGAGAGTTCTGGCTTTACAAAAAGGTATATCATGGCATTGTGAGTGTAACCGTTGTTTTTCAATATTTTTTTTGCGTTTAAGGTCAAATTTTTAGAAAATTGCCCCTACCGGCTAAACGGGGAGGAGAGAATAGTCCCTCCCCTCCCATACTATTTTTTCATTGCCTTGCCCCAACCTACACGCTCTAGCCTTTTGTCACAGCTTATGCGAAACACCCAAGGTATGTACATATACAATTTTATAAATATTTTTGAAAAAAAAAAAATTAGTACGCCAATTTTAAGTGTGTTAACGATGAGTTAATAATTAAATTTAAAAAAAATTATCCAACCTTTTTTGAAATATCTAATTTTTAACTTTTTTTAAATCCAAAAATATTGTTTTTTTAAATTTTGATATGCAATATACTATTAAAATCGGTGTCATCCCAGCCCATCCCAAGACAGCTGGGGCCAAATTACCGCATCAGTGACTGATCGAGTGAGTCCCATCAGTGATCGAATGAACGAGTAAAACCTATGGAGATCATGACTCCATAACGTGAGCGGTAATGCCAAATTCACATAATTCAGTCACGTATTACTCGATAACGGATGCCGTAATTCGGCCCCTGGTCCCAAAACAACTCGTCCCCGACCATTCATCCCAAGACCCAACTGGTACCGGCGCAACTCATCCCTGGAAAACTCATCCCGGGAAAACTCATCCCAGAAATAAGAACTCGTCCCATGGAAAGTATGAGGGATGTTTTGTGAGAGACCTACCTACATATGTCAACTTTGAGGATCAATAATATGTAAATTGAAGCCCGTTAAACATTTCTGTTACGTCTGAACTTTGTTTTACTGTAGGTACCTAAACTATTAATAAATACAGTAATTATTCATTACACGTTTTTGGTTTGATTTTTTAAACCAAAGAGTTGTCAAAAATATGGTTTGAAAAAATCTAATTAAACGTTTAACACGAGCTGGTATTTTTTTTTAATTTCATAATTATAGCTTAACGGCATACCTACCTATTTTATGAACCATAATCAAGCGCCATACCCTACCCACAGTGAATTCATCAATCCCAAACTCCCTCTTATAATATTACGTAGAAAGACGCAAAGACATTCCATGCAAGTAAGAAATTCTGTCACGAAGAACAATCGACGATAAACACAAACAACATGTGCATTTCCCACGCCATCGCAATGCCCAATCCCGTACTCAAAACATTGCTGAGTTACATTATAGTTAAATCTGATAGTTATCTCCTACAACAGCGAGAGTAAGGAACAATGTGTGGCTCTCAAAAATCAGGTGTTACTAGCCCGTGGGAAAATAAATCTCTAGAAAATGAAATAAAATCGAAATCCCAAAGTAAAATAATCACTTAAAGTCAGGGATGCCTATAATGCTTTCAACAACAACAACTACAACAGCACAACAAATCCCCGAAAAATCCATTTTCAAAAAGACAATAAGATCCTTGCGTGGGAACTCATAAGAAATCCTTCTTCCCACGAATTTCGTATGTACGCACATGCACAGCACAGTCTGATGAGCTCAAAGGACATACACTTATATGCACCGAGGAACCTACGTTTCCTTCGGGAAATCTAAGTATCAAATCACCAGTACGAAACTCCAACAAAGCAGAAGAAGAGAGTGAAAAAATGAATTTTTGTTGCTGCATTCAGGAATTCCCACACTTTTTGCTCGTAGCGCAACCAGCACCCACCTGTTCTGTGTGCGCTGCGTAGCGTAGCACTTTTCTCCGTTGGTTCTGGCTATTCTTCTTTGTGCCGTTGTTTTACTTCATACAATATCTTCGTGCCAGTGACCGGTTTCCTTGCCTCCTTATTGGAAATCAGGGATGAAAGACTGACTGACTGACTGGTGCCCAAAAGGATGTTTGTTGCAATCCGAAACCAAACGGAAAACGGTTCCCACACTTTTTTTTACTATGTTGGTGCTTTCTGCTCTTGGGCTCCCTTCTTCTTCAATTCGTTTTCTCTCTGCATGGCAGTTTGATATTTTTTCTCATTGGTTTTGTGTGTAGGTATCTACAGCTCCTATACCTGCCTGCCTGCCTCTCGTTTGGTTGTTAGGTCTTCCGGCCAAAGCAACACGTTGGGTTATAAAACTGTGCGCACGGAACATTAACAGCATCAGATTGAATCTATACCTCGACGAAGTTACATCAACAAGTTGTTCTTAAAATTTTTACTCGTACATCGGAAATATACGAAACCATATAACTTTTTATTAAACAAATTAAGAAATAACAAAGATGTTCACCGACGTTAAAAACCTCACCCCCAACCAAGTTTTGGATATGTCAACTATGGCGTCAAGTCACAAAGCTAAGGGGAAGTTCCATAAGCTCTTCAAACCACTCCTACGCATGTTGCGAGCTGCGAAAAAAAACTCAAATAGTGGCACCGGATCTATCGCCCACCCAAACAACGTTAATTTGAATAATACCACAGAGCTGAGTTTTATCACACCTACAATGGTGGAGGCGGCAACCGCTTCCTACGAGGATTACGCAGCAGTCATCCGGAAGGTTGCAAAAGACGAAGAATTTCTGAAAGCATACTTTGGAGAAGATCCCTTCAGCGACACCACCCCCTACGCACTTGACTGCAGTGTCGCAAAATCACAACCAGCCACAGCTTGTCCCTGTCCGCACGGCTTCAACTGTCAACAATACCACGGAGAATTCAAAAAGTACAATGACAACTTTCAAATACCAGTGATTAAGGATATATCCGTGGATGACAGTTTTGTTCCTGTACACTACATCCGAACCGAAAATGGAACGTTTTTTTGGACAGCCGAACACACCAAATTAGATGAGGATCTAATGGAGCCGCTGTATTGCACTTCATATCAACAGCCCGCACAAGAACAGTGGGATAATCAAGCACTACTATATTAGTTTTACAGTTGTTGTTCTTATGGCACTTTATCCAGTTTCTCAGGGATCTCATTAGTTTTTTAATGACTAAGATTGTTTGCAATAATGTTTGTGATATTTTTATTTACCATTTTGTTATGTTTAAGAAATAGCTTTTAAGCTAACGTTCATATTGTTATTGAAAAATAATATAAGCGGAAACGAATGTTATTATTTGTTAATCCATCAAGGATGATGAAACCTATTTGAAATATATAAATATTTTAAACTTTTTACACAAATCCAATTTATTGTTGTTAATATTGACAGAGCCGCAGCTCGAATTCATATACAGCTGATGTTTATTTATATTTGTTGTTTTTGTTGTAATTCCCGTAGAGGGAACCTCATTTTGGGTAACACGACCAGAGCAACCTGTTGCTGGTTCCATACTTGACACGGGAATTCCCTATCCCTACTTGTTAAAATGATTGGAACTGAACTCATGGGAACCGGATGTCGGTATGTAAAGTTGTGGAAGTCAACTCACATTATGTGATACCTACACATTGAGTCTGATACTCTTACTTGTGCGAAGTATATGTATGTAGGATGGTACCTCTACTACAACTTGATGAAGCGAAAAAGAAAATATGAGAAGTAGATAAATTGTTCCCTCTAACGCAACAGGTTTATTTATGTGTGTGCGTTAACATAAAAACATACATTTTTTAATAGCAATTAGGTATTGTGTCATTTACAAAAATTTTGTTAACAAAATCGGTGTCAATTGTCAGTAACTTGTTGTGTTAGGCCAAGATAATAAAATTATTTTGGAAATAGTGTTGTCTTTTAAGTATTGTCAAGGTAGTCACAAATTAGGCAACTCAACTGTAGGTTCCGTATCTATACGGTTTAGATCTTAGGTATTCGATATTAAGGGAAGAAAAATAATCTAATATTTTGTAATATTTCGGGAATAACATTAGTTTCATGTAAGCAAAAATTGGGTTTTTGATAGAATCTTAAATAACCATTATAAAAAAGCAAATTTTAACCCTTTGGTACACACGTGGGCCTTCACAGGTCCCTAAAGGGCTGGTTGTAGCGATCAGGAAAACGCATCAGGAAAAATTTTCTTTTGGATAATTTAATGTGTTAACTTACAATTTGAAAAATTAAATAGATACGAATCTATGAGGAATCACTTGAAATAATTTTTTTGCAAAAAAAATTTTCCTGGGGACAAATATTTTTTCTTAGTAAAGCATTTACTAATTTTCCTGTTGCAGATTCGTTTTCCGTACCGAATTTTCATCAGGAAAATTAATAAATGCTTTTTTAAGAAAAAATATTTGCCCCAAGTGATTCCTCATAGATTCGTATCATTTTTATTTTTCAAATTGTAAGTTAACATATTCAATTATCCAAAAGAAAAATATTTCCTGATGCGTTTTCCTGATCGCTGTAACCGGCCCCTAAGTGAAAAAAATAAATACGTATGTACTTAACTGGTGTCATCTCGAGGCTTTTATTGAAGTGAGATTTTATCCTCCGGGTTCCAAGGGAATTAATACAAATACAAAAAGCAATGTTAGATTATATGGAACGGTTTTAGAAACAAAGAATATTTTATTAATGATAGTTTTTCTTATTATGATGAATTCTTCAATTCATTTTGAACTATGCATATATTTCATAAAATTTAGTATTAATGCATATTTTCAAATACCCTCACATTTGTTCATATTATGTAGATTTATGGAAACTAGGAGGCTTCACGTGTGTAACGACGCACAGTGGTTCAGGTTGTATGGAGAGGCGGTCATAAATCTATAAAATCTGAACAAGCCAACTGATTTGACTGAAATTTTCAGACATGGTTAAGGATAGCATAAGGTATGATAAGATTTTCCGCCCACTGACACGCCCACTTAAAAAAAAGGTTTTCTAACTGTCATAGTTGATATAAATGAGGGGTGTGTTCTTTGAAAAAGTTGTAGATAACGTCATTTCATATTATTCTTCAGTACAAAATGTTTGCCACGCCCACTTTTGAGATGGTTTTTTTTACAAAAAAATTGATTTTTCGACCAATTTCTTAGAAAACGATACACGTTGTTGTAAAAACATGCACACAAAAATAATAATGCAAAATATTTACCACGCCTACTTTTGTGGGCGTTTTTGACAAAAAACTTATTTATTAAACCTTTTCCTAAAAAAAATGAAAAATTAAACAACAGAATGTGTAGAAAATTCTTTTTTTTAACAAGCATCTCTACAAAGTTTTGTGCCACACCCACTTTTTGGGGGTGTATCGGGAAAAATCGTTGAAATATAGGTATTTTTGAAGTGTTCTTTTTGTATAATTAAAAACTGTATTAAATTTATAACTTTAGTTTATTTGTTTGCTTTATTGAATAAAATGTAAATAAATTAAAATACAAAAAAATAAAAACTAATCATTGGCCTAAATTTTTGTTTTCTTCTGTTACTATAAGGTCCTTTACATCGTCTAATAACTGATTGGCTTTGGTCCACCTCTGATTTAAATTTGGTAAGAAACGTTTTCGTAAATGTTCTGCTATGCTTGCAACTATTGATTCACTTATGTTTGGATACGTTAATTTTAATTGTTGTATGCAAAGATCTTCCTTGTGATTGCAGGACAACGCAATGTTGGATAATTTGGCGTTTGATATGGTAAAATTTTCCATCTTCTTGGATTATTTGTTTTTCTTCTGTCTGATTTTAATTCTTGACTGTCTAAACATTTACCAATGCATTTGTTTGAATGCCATTTTGTAAAATTTAACTCATAAAAAAAATATCAGGCGAGTTTTTTTTTATATCTACATTATTTATAAAACAAAACGTCACGCTTCCTTACAATCCTTTTATACCTTTTATTTATTACAATCCTTTATATTGGAAAATAATGTGTTGCAAAAGGTGTGGGGCACATGTAGCTTATATTTACATAATTATATAATTTATTTCAGCCCAGGAAGCAGGTAACTAATAAAACTGTAAAAAACAATAATCCAGGGCGTTAAGGAAGTCATTCATTCGAATTTTTATGCTCCCCCCCCCAAAAAAAAAATTATTAAGAAAGTGGATTAAAAATGCTACTGTTGTAAAGGTCTTCCTCTAAAAATAATAAATATATATATTTTTTTTATGGTTTACGGAAAGGATTTGAAGTTATTTAAATAAAACAATAAAAAAAACGTAATTCAAGGATTTGTTTGGTTTTTGGGGGTCTTGAGACATGAATTGGGTGCATTTGAAGGTTCGCAGGTATTAGCAGCAAATTTTGTTTGTATTCAATACTTAACGGTCCCATGTATGGTATGTATTATGTTCTCGACCGGGGAAGACCAGGGAACATTAATTTTTTCTTAGTTGAATTTTTAATTTAACTTAAAAAAAGGTACTAATTTTAAAAATTCGTAAAAAAAATTTTTACAACAATAATTTGTTTTTTTCTAAAATTTAATTTGTTTTTATATGCCCAATAGAGAAAAAATAACAAAAAATCATATAAATAAAAATTATCGTCTTTGAAGAATGCTCGTCTTTTGCTTCAAAATCACTGAAGATTCGTTTATCAACTTTGGCGCTCAAAATTTTATACTTACAAACTGATTTCATAAAAAAAATCCTGATCCTAATGTTCCAACGATTACTTAATCAAACTACAATGTCAAAAATCTAAATATTTAAAAGTCGATAAAATTATTTTTGTCCGCTCCTGAACCACTGTGCGACGTAGCGTCGTAATTTTAATTGACGTGTGCACCGAAGATTATAATTATGCGCCTGGAAGAAAATAAAAGGATTTGGTTCAACTTTATTTGATATACCTAAGCCACTTCATTCTTGCCAAATAGTTCTTGTTTATGATTGTGGAAATTAAAATTAAAACAAAAAACAACAGCTAACGATTTTAGACATTTAATAAAATGTCATAAAGTGTAAATAAAAATCAGGAAGCTCGTATTGAAATCTTAGGAACATTAAAACATTTTTTTTTATAAATCTTTTTAATTGTTCGATGCCTTACACTTAATAACTAAAAGCGTCTTCCATTTAAAAAATATAAATGTATTTTTCACGAGTTCTGAACCTTTCGAGGAATTGAGTATTTCTTGTCAAAAAAAGTACCTTTCAGTACCGTTCGTATGCAGTAGAAAATTGTAGGTCCCCGACATTACTACTGATAAAACGCACACATTCAATAGACCCTGGTTCTCCACAAGCACTCCAACCACCAATTTTTTTTTTTTTTATAATGGACTTGACAGATATAACTGTTAGTATCGGTTTGAAAGACTTGAAGAGACCCAGTTCTGGCCTTAGATATACTGGTGCCCGGGCAAAATATTTTGTGGCGCCCCTCTTTTCAAATTTCAAAAAAATGTACAAAATCACAGATTACGAAACTAGCTTTTAATAAAGACTTCCCCAATAATTGTTTTTTTTTTTCAAGAAATTTATTTTTAAATTAAAAATTAAAAATTGGATGCATGGTTCACTATGAAATAAAATTTACTTTTCCGAACAAATAGTTTTCACTTTATGTATCGCTTTAAAATTCTGTGTTAAATATGAACATTGATCGAGTTTTTGGAAGATGAAAAATATAAGAAGATCAATTTCTTGGGTGCCTTTTTTTAAAAAAAATTATGCCATCGCAAGACATGGGAAAACGAAGTATACCCAATAGGAAGAATTTGAATTTTCCTTTAAAAAATCTCCTCAAATAAAATAATACCTTTTGTTTTTAAATTAACGCTATTCTTTTACTTGGCTCCCCTACCGTTCTAGCACCCAATCCTTCTCAATTTTTACATTTTGGGTATTTTGGTTATGGAGGATCAGGTAAAGAGTTATTAACAAATTCTAACAAAACTCAATTTTTTTTACATTGAACATGAATAATGCAAATAATTTGCTGGTTGCTAACTTTAAAAACAATCATTCGGATTTACTCAATTAATTGTGGCATTTATGATTTTTTCAAAAAAAAAATAAATATTTTTTTTGGACGGGAACTGTAGACAGAATCCCAAAATACAAAATTCAGAAAACCCAAAATTTCGAAAATATAAAATTCAAAAAGTCTCAATATTCAGAAAATCCAAAATTCTGCAGCTAAAATTGAAAAAAAAATCCTTTAAATTGTTAAAAAAAATAAATCTCCGAAATCATGTTCATTATGAAAATTTTATTGAAAAAATTATTTAACAAAAGATTACTAACTACGATTACTATACTTCTCAGTAAAAAACTGCTTAGTACAAAACACTTTTGCTCGCCACACAACTACTATTCTCATTTGAAGATCTTAAACCCAAATTTGCACCGCCTGACAACTTTTCTTCAAAAGATATTCGTGCAAATCAATTTTTGTGTTTTTTTTTTTGGAAATATAACTAAATTGTCTTGGCTTAACTTAAACGCTCAGGGTTTTTTTAATAGCTAAAAAAGCTGAAATAGGTAAGTACAAAAAAATTCGGGTAAGTATGAAATTCATAATTTGTCAACGGGTGCCTTAGCTTACAAGCAACTTGTGAAATAAACTATTGTCTCTTGATACCATTTTTTTAAATTATTTATTATAAGTAATAAATATATTTCAATTTATTTTATTATATTTTATTTTATTTTATTTTTTTTTATTTTATTTTATTTTATTTTATTTTATTTTATTTTATTTTATTTTATTTTATTTTATTTTATTTTATTTTATTTTATTTTATTTTATTTTATTTTATTTTATTTTATAAAAGCAGAACATCTAATGACTTAATTTTTAAGGTACGCCTTATGATTGGATGTTTACGAAAATAAATGCAAATGGTTTATGGGAACTTATTCAAAATAAATATATGTTCCAATATTCAAATCACAAATATTTTTTAAAGTCAATAATTTTTCACTTAATTGCTTTTAAACCAGTGTTGCCACTCAAGCGATCTTTCTTTTTTAACTGTCCTAATATTTGTGTTTTTGTAGCAGTAAGCGAGTTGTATTCTTGATTGCTTAATACAAATGGTTTGGACGCAAAAAAAATCTGTCTATATAATTAATTCAAGATACCATTCAGACATCCATTGTCTCGGTATATTTATGTTCTTTATCTTAGACCTCCGCAAGATTCGTGGGAAAATATCTTACCTGAGCCATGGTAAAAGTTTGTTGGATTTTAAACTTTGATCTTTATTTGAAAATGAAATTATTGCAAACAAGTTAAGTTAAGCGATGCAATACCTGAGAACACGTTTAAATACTGGATGTATCTTTGTATCTTCGTACTTGATTTAATTATATATTTATTGGTATCTTATTTTAGTACACCTGATACATTCGTTTGACTGACAAAAATTATATGAATGGCTCCAAACTGATATTGTTATTTTTCCCAAACATTATTCGCTGAATAACAAAATTTTTATTAATGTTTTGCACTCTTAAAATTAGTAAAAATTGAAAGTAGTCAGATTTTTCAATTCAAAAATACGAAGAAGTACTTTTGTTGATTTACAATTCCTTTATTTAATTAATAATGTTCACAGATATATCTTAACGATACGAAAATTAATTTAAAATTGGATTTGTAAGAAATAATTTAAAATTGAATTGTAGATCGAAAAGGTTTAAGGCGTGCATTTTGGTGGGGAAAATGGGGCATATGCAATAGATTAACGATAACAAGCCGCATTGCAGGCTTTCACGGTTATTTATGCATAAAATGTTTTCTCCCGTCGAAAGAGAGTTGATATCAACAAATTGCAAGACTTTAGAACACTTCCATATAAATATAATATGTTCGATAATGCAGTTTGCTAAAGTCACATGTTTAAAAACATCATTTGCGGTGCAGTTGTGCAGTAAAAAAAAAATTGAGGACACGAAAGAGACAAACATGGAAACATGGTGGTTCGAGGTGGTTTCTCACAAATTGCAATTTAAAATTTTTTGATGTCAGTCAGGGAGTCAATTAAAGGAAGTATAAAATGACGACCAAAGTTAATCTGAATTCTAATGTAATTGTTGAGGAGCAATAAGTTTTTATTTTTTGTATCTTATTTGTTTTAAGTCAATGCCTTTTGTTCATACCTTCAAAAATGGTAAAAAGTCCCAAATTACGTTATGTAGAAGTGTGCACAGACAGATTTGCCTCTGGATGTGAAGAAATGAAGAAAAAATAGACTAAAAAGACATACAAAAGGCAGGAAGAGGTGCCACGATTTGGGAATATTTTGAGGACTTCGACTCGCTTTAGGGTTCAAAGCATTTTATAAGTGCACCTGTAAGAAGTGTTGCTGATTCAATAAACTTCGGTGACGAAAGTGATGATTGTGAGGAAGACTCTTCAACAGGTCCACCAAACAAAAATTCTGAACGTATAAAAACCGAATGAAGTCCCTGAATATTTAGAAAACCAGGAACACATTGAGAGGGATAAATCAATAAACTTCGGTGACGAAATAGATGATTATTAGGAAGACTCTTCAACAGGTCCACCGAACAAAAGTTCTGAACGTATAAAAACCGAATGAAGTCCTTGAGTATTTAGAAAAGCAGGACAAAATTGAGAGGGATAAATTAAAAATGCAGCAGGATAAATAAAAATCCTCAAAGAGCTGCAGGCAGTTGTTTCAAATTTAATTTCTTTTAAATATATATGTAAATTATCGTATTTATTTCTTATTTCATTTGTATGTTATAAATAATAAAAAGTTATTAGTTATAAAGTCTGCACATTTATGTTATTGTACTTGCATGCGTTTAATAAACTGGCGATTAGATCCTTTGTGCAGTATTTATCCTGGGTAAATGTGGTAAACCAGCAGTTGTAGTTGTATTTGGAGTATTGTGTAAGTTGCTCTTTCCTTCATGAAAAATATACACATTTTTTATGTTGAGGCTGTCGAGAATTCTAAATTTGGTTTTAAGGATACCAAAAGCTTGTTCTTTGACTACTTTTTCTATTTCAGAGAGATCTTTTGTCTCTTTAACGTACTAAAAAGTACGTATATAATGGGTAAGCAGAGTCTCCAATAAGATAAGTATCCAGTGGCAGCTTAAGGGTTCTAATTGCGTTGATTTCCGAGTTGGTTTTCCTGGAGCACCATGCGACCTTCCAGGCACTAAATTAGCTCCTAATTAGCCCCTAATTCCTGCATCATTAGAATTTTGAAATTGTGTATTGGGAGGTTGTGGTGGATTCAGCAGTGACGTCATCAAATCGGTTTCTTCCCTCTAAAGCCCCCACCTGTGAGAGTAGAAAAACAAAACTTGTGTTTTTTTTTTCAAATTGAGAAGGGTTGCTCATAATTGCAACGTAATTTTTTTTTTCAGGTGCTTTATAAAGAAAGTCTCCACATTTTAACACTTTCAGAACTAAATTTCAAGGTCAAATAATGTATAACTGATTTTAATATTAGTGCACTAAATAAGCCCCAAAATAGATCTATTTTTCCACATCATTAGATTTTTGAAATTCCATTGTAGTGGATCCAGTACGATGACGTCATTTTGAGTCAATCACAAATTTGAGGGTCAAGGGAATTTGGGGCTCCTTCGGGATTGGAGCACTAAATTAGCCCCAAATTAGCCCCTTATTCCTGCATCACTAGATTTTTGAATTTGTGTAATGGGAGGTTGGGTGGACCCAGGTTGACGTCAAGCTGAGTCCACCACAGGTTTTAGGGTGAACAAAATTTGGGGCTCCTTCGGGATTGGAGCACTAAATTAGCCCCAAATTAGCCCCTACATCCTTCATAGCTAAATATTTGAATTTCGATTGTGGTGGACCCAGCTTGACGGACCTATGGCATGTCGCCTGAGGAAGAAAGTTGTTAGTGAATTCAAAAGAAAAAATACAAATTACTTGAAGGATCATTGAAGTGTATATCCTTTTCAATTAAAGTAGCTTGACTTATCTTTAGGGTGAAGATTTGTATGTGGGGGGGGGGAGTCTATTCCCCCGTTTATCCAGGAGGGGCAATATTCTAAAAAATGACAAAACAGAAAAAAAAATAATTAAAAAACAACAGTTACACATACAATGCCATGATACACCTTTTTGTAAAGCCAGAAATCTCTTCTTTTATTGTGTTTTTAAATAAAGTTGTTTTAGACAATAGTTTTTGAAAAATTAACTTTCAAACTCAACATTTTGAAAAAAATAATTGAAAAATTTTGTTCAAACTGATTTCTTCAAAATTTAACGTTATTCAGGAATATTTTTGTTGTTTTTTAATATTTTTTTTCTGTTTTAAATTATTTGTAGAAAATTGCCCCTCCTGGCTGAACGAGGGGAATAGACCCCCCTCCCATACGATTTTTTCCCTGGATCCATTTTGTTTTGTTTTATCTTTTGTTCGAAAACGTCAAATGCGCTTGCAAAAAAAATTATTTCATATTTGACGACTGCGAATTCTGCGTCGAAAATGACGATAATGAAAATGCAAGATATATGGCGAAGAAATTGTTGGACATCTATCTGATAGCTTGTAGAGCTAAAAGTTAGTATTATAATCTAGCCGCTAAATGCTATTTGTTTTAGAAACGACTCCAACAATTTTGATAAACATTTTGTTTGCACTATTGTAGACATAGTATACAGTCAGTGTAAACAATAATTTTACCAAAAACTGTTATTATCGGTACCTGCCAAAGAATTGATTTTTTTTATTTTCGATTACTCATTAACTGCTAAACCGATTTTGGTTAAAATATTTATGCATAACAATCCGATTTTGATTTTAATGTTTATACATACGGTCCTTTTAAATCTTAATAATATTGCATACACAAATTAAAAAAAATATTAATTTTTTTTTGGATTTCAAAATAAAATCTATTTTAAAAATGGGTTAGTGAATATTTTTGAGATAACTTTTTAAGGTGTATATATAGCAAATGTAGTTGCAGTTTTAGTATTAAAATTACGCAAATAAAAAATATAACCTTAAAGCTCTAATTTATTCCCAGAGAGCGGAATGTGTATGGCAGTTTAAAATTCAGTTTGGTTTTCTTATCCCCATCGTCAATGCAGCTTAGGAGAACTAGAAAGACGCTGAGAGAATTATGAAAACACAACTTAAAGGCAATTCACTGTAACCAATTAATGGGCTTATTATTATAAACAAATTAATATATTAAATATTATAATATTTTACACCATTTAATGATTACTTCCAAAATTTCTGTTAGAACCAGCACTTAACCATACGAAAATCAACAATTATTATTTGTATCTTTTTTTAATATGCGCAGGTTGTTGAAATCAATTGCTGTCAAGATTAATTTGAACAACTGCTGCTCTTCAATAGTCTCCATCCTAAAATTAAACACAAAACCATTGATAAGAATATTTTTAAATCATCACTAGGTTCATTACAGCTTACCGTTCTTCCTTTGGGCCTTGTTAATACAATTAAACATTTCCATTTCGCAATCGTTACTAAAATTCTTTCTGTATGTTCCATTTGAACCACAAACTGGTCTTAATATCATCGGGCATGGTTTCATACATAAAACTTCGGATTCTGATAGATCCTCTCTAAACAATTCTAAACTATCTTTCAATTCAATAGTTGTACACCAGTCCATGTCGGTATTGCTATACGCTTAGCAAAAAAAAAAAAATAAAACAAAAACTCAGTTTAATAATAATGTTAAAATTCTATGTCAAACAAAGCATTTTAAGAAACTTACTGGAAAGAGCTGAACGCTGGCGTTTACAATTAAAAACATTCATTTCACACTGGTTCTCAAATTTCAGGTATTCAAATCCATCTGTTCCACAAATTGGGTCAAGATTGTCGGGGCAAATGTGAGGACAATTAAGGCTTTCACCATTAGCTCCTATTGTGGTAATGACAGCAGCAAAGGAAAAAAATATTATCTTGAGTGAATTCATTTCTTTACTTTTAAATATCAATGTATAACTGAATATATTGCATGAAGTCAATCGCCTATATAGCAAAATTCACAAAAACTTTGTTATCTTTAAGATTAGAAACCTTGAACAACACTTATAAGTTGGCTTTATCTTTGGTAGCAATTAAATATAGTTCGTTGGAAAGTTCAATTTTACTTCCCATAATCATAGATACTAAATGAGAAGAACATGTTTTGATTTCGTAAACAAATAACATTTGATCAGGAAACAATTAGTTCTTGTAATTTGTTTTGTCTATTTTGACATGTACCTGTTGAAGCAATTTTCTTATGAGTTCTTAAAGGTCTTAGAAAACATAAAAATTGTGTAAAGCAACAAATTGTTTTGAGAACAAAATTGTTTTCTATACGATCACCACGAAGAAATCGCAAAGAGGCATTGTGTAGAAGGATCAGAACAGCTCACGAGCCTTACGAGCAGAAAAGCAAGTAGTACTTCAGTTAGAAGGGAAAAGAAAAAGCATGAAAAACGCATGATCAAGGAAAAAGAGAAAGTTTTATTATAAGGATAATTGAGCCTCTCAGGGGTGGTTAGAAGTATCCACGAACTCATTTGCAAATTAAGGTTGAAAGAAACCATTTCCCCTAATAGTCCAAGAGCTGACAGAAAATTTTGGGTGTAATGCATAACGAAAATATTAGTACCAGCCTTTGTAGGCGTATGGTGTCGTACACATATTTTGATAATGCATCCACACCCATAATCTGCCCAATCGTCAAGAGAGGAGACCCTCACTATAAGTATAAATAAGAGGTATTTTCTGTCATATAATGTGAACACGCTGCAGTCATTTAACAACAACTTCATACATCAATATCAGCGTGGCTTAAAGCCAGGAAACTCCACCATCAACCATATTTCACATTTCGGTGGCGGTTCTAGTAAAAAACAACTAACTTTTAATTGACAACCACCATCTTTTTGTATAAATGTACATATTTGGTATCCCTGTGAAACTTTTCCGTTTACGCAGGATGACAATGGAGAAGGCATGCTGCTCCAATACCTTTACCTTTGATGTACAAAAAATTTTAGATAAGGCAATGTGCTGTCATGCGACTAATTTAATATCGTTCTTAAAATAATAAATGCAAAGTTTTTTGGTCTTTTAATTAAATTGCAAATTGAGCAATTTGCAAAAGCGGTTTGTTACTCATATATTGCTATCATTATTTACTTTGCTGACTACTGCTAATTCCGGTTTTGTTATCTTGTCGTCTATGTATAATTGGCAAATTGACACTGGCATTCGCTTTGTTTGTAAACTTGGCTCTTGCATGTAAGGTTTATTTCTGTATTATTTACAAATGAATCATTCGGAAAACGTATATTTGATTTTTTTAAATCGATAAGAAACGGAGATAAGCTAAATGTTGATGTTTTTTCTAATATAATTGAGCTTAAGTAAAAATAATTGAGCTTAAGTAAAAAACAAAAAGTAAAAAAAATTAGACCTAAGGCACTTTAATTACTAATATCTGAGAAAATCCACTTGATCATTCTGATTTTCCTTACTGAAAGCACTTGCTTCTAAAATAATTATATCTTTTTATACTTATATACTAATTTTGTAAATTGTTCACTATACCTATGGGTTTTTTAAATTTATTGAAAATGTAAGTGATGTTTTTTTTTTAATCCGAATTATTAATCTAAACTAGATAAGAGAATTGACCACATGGATATTTGTTCCGAATATGATAAGATTTGTTTATTCTTTTAAATTGTTTTATTAATAATTAAATTTAGTGACGAGTTAGAGCTTAGTGAATTACAACTCTAAACCATTCCTTGTTGTCGTCAAGAAATAAGAAGAAAACTAAAATACAAATGATAAAATTAGCTGCGATAGCAGATTTTCAAACAAATGCCTTAAGCTAGGAGCAGATGGCATATAAAAGTCATCATTTGCGACCTTGAGAGCATATCGTTTTAATACCCTTTTGGGACAGTCCGCATATGCTCGCAAACCATTTGCGGAATATGTGCAAATGACATTTTTCAATTGTACACATTTTCTTCACGTTTTTCAGACTTTAAAGACCTTTCCAAGCTACATTTTGGATTTACAAAAAAGTTTGGATGTTTTATTTTAGTGCCCTTTTTTATGCTGAATTGAATACTCCATATATAATGGCATGTATGGGCTTTTCAAATAAAAAAGAATTTTGTTCATACCTCACACACAGCTTGTTTTATTCCATTTCAACATCTACCCGCCCTTATTGAAAACCCTTCATAATGTATTTAATATGTTCAAAGAGTTGATGTTCAGTCAGCTTTGCAACTTCATTGAATCCCATAATCTGCTGTCACCTTTTCAATCAGGTTTTCGGAAGAAGTACAGTTGTGTTTCAGCTATTTTGAAAATAGAGGATGAAATTCGCATTTCTTTAAATGCAGATAAAGTTTCGATTTTAAGTTTACTTGATTTCTCTAGTGCTTTTGGGTCAGTTAACCATTCTATTTTACTTCATAAAATGAAAAATCAATTTGATTTTTCTTCTTGCGCTCTCGAACTAATAAAAAGCTATCTAACAACCCGAAAGCAAGTCGTTTTCATCGGAACTCTTGTCTCTGACTGTGTACTTTTTAGCTTATTCATTAATGATGTCGTTAAAAACATCAAATACTGTAAGTACCACCTCTATGCTGACGATTTGCAGATATATTTTTCTTTTCCTCTCGGTCTTTTGGAAAAAGCAGTCTGCTGCATAAATGACGATTTAAAATGCATTCATGAATGGGCAGCTAGAAATTACTTAGTGTTGAACCTAGCTAAATCCCAAAGTATTATTATTTACAAAACAAATTTGGATGATTCATTAATACTTCCCCCAGTTAAATTTAAACGGGCATGTGATTCCTTATAGTTGTACTGTACAAAATTTAGGTTTCATTTTTAACAAAACGCTTACCTGGAATGATCATGTAAAAAATGTAATTAGAAAAATTTATAGAGGTCTTAGGCGGTTGTGGAGAGTCTCATTTTAGGTTCCTTTGGCTACAAGATTGATGCTGGTTAAAACATTAATTGCTCCATTTATAACCTACGGTTCGGCTGTATATGGTGGAATGGACTCAATAAGCAAACAAAAATTAAATGTAGCTTTCAATTCTTGTGTTCGTTTCATTCATTCCTTAAGAAGATTTGACCACGTATCTCACTTGTCCCATTGCGTTTTCGGTGTTTCATTGATGTCACATTTCATTATTGAAATTTGCAAACTTTTTTTTTAATTAGTTCGATTTCAAATCCCTACCTATTTATACTTCATCGCGTACCAACAACATTAACATACCAAGAAGTTCAACATTGCAGACTCGCAGATCTTTTTTCGTTATTGGTGCCACAATCTGGAATAACTTACCTGCTCGATTTAAAATTTTAAACAATGTAAATAATTTTATCGGCTCAATAAAAGATCATCTACAAAACCCAGACGTAGCTTTGCATTTTCACTCCCTTTTTGTTTAATAATTATTTTTTTACTTTTTAGTTTTCATAATTTTTCTTTAGGCACTCTTCTTTTTTTAAAATATTAAATCTTTGATAAAATGTCTTTTTATATTTTTTTTCTTTTTAACTCTTAGTAATTTGAATCTCTTTTTTCTTTTTTGATGTATATATACATATCTTGTAATTTTATTTGTAAATATTTTAATGCCATAAATGAGATATTATCTCAAGGCTTTTTTGAATAAATAGAATGAAATAAAATGAAATGAAAAGTTGCGTTCGAGAAGATCTCAAAAAAGTCATAGTTTTCACAATTTCTAACCGATTTTAATAAATGAAAGCTCTATAGATTCAACATAAAAATTTTAAAATTAAACATCCAAAAAAATTTTCATACTACAAAATGTAGCTTAAAACGGTCTTAAAATTCTAAAAAAAGTGAAAAAAGGTGTAATTTATACCTAGATTCAATCCAGAAAATCATTATAATTTAGTAATATGAGCATAAAAGTTTATATATAGACGAAAAATTCTCTTTTCGAAATTGTAGACAAATTTAAAATTGGTCAAAAATAACTGAGTAAAAACCTTTGAAGCCTGAAAACATTAAAAAATGGTTTTTAGACAATAAATTTGAATTTTGAGGATCTATGAATTTTTTCAAGTGCCATATATAATAAATGATGTATTCAGTCATACCTACAACCTCTACTAGGTCACTTCAAAAGTAATTAAATTTTTTTAAATTATGTAACACAGTGTAACTATATTAAAGACCATGCAAATGGATCAGAAAAAAAATGTATGAATGAATGAAAGCACTTTCAGTTTTAGAAATATTATTCCATCTTTTAATTTAATATTAAAAAATGGCAAAATACGCTAAACAACAAATAGCGTTTATATTTTATTTATGTGGATTATATTCACTAAAAGAAATTAAATTGTATTCACAAATTTAAACTGACTGTAAGGCAGTTAAAACTAGAAACAAAACAGAAAGACATCGTTCGAATAGTGAGTTTATACAAAAACTCCATCAAAAAAAAAATCAGTTTTTCCGCATTTTCCATTTTTAATGGCAAATTACTATTGAATCAAAACATTACAAAAAACCATAGTTCGAACAAAACAAATATATTGCGTGAGTAAGACCTCATTTGCTCTAGCGTTCGGAAAGTACCCGTTTGCTATGAGACGCATATTTACGGGTAGGTATAGTTTGTGCCAAATTTTAGGCTGATGGTTATAAGTCGTTTTGATTTAAAAAACTGGGGTTAATTTAAATAGTTATATTTCAATCGACTAAGCTAACGTAAAGTTCACAAACAAAAATGTATGAACATTTGTTAAGAACTCAATAAAATAAGAAAAAGTGCGTCTACGCCCGAGTGCGCCATCGTTTAACTGTTGATAAGAAAATAAAACTACAACATATTTACGTGGCATGATATTAGGCTGGCCACAAGTACAATTCAATATGTGGTTCGACTTTTACATGAAGTTATAATGACCACCATTATTAAACAAAACACTTAAACAACATTATATTGTAAATATGTGATATTGTGCTTTGTCAGTAGACAATTATGTGTCAAAGCGTTCGTGATGTTCAAAAACGTCGAAAGCATCGAAAATGTTAATACTTCTGTCCAAACCTAACCCAAATAAAAATAATCAACCTTTTTATCGATGACATTTAAATTTTAAAAACACCACAAGAGGTATTAACATTTGTGAAAATAAAGAGCCAACGAAAATATTTTTCACCATAACAAGAAGGATGCTGGAAATTATTTCTTGTTTTCGATGGCATTTTGACATCGAAAATGTTAATACCTCTTAGATTTTTTTTTTGAATTTAAATCGTAAAGAATATCCATTTTCGTTGAGAAACTGCATGATTGGCATTTTGTATTTTATCAAAATAACGTGCACTGTTAAATTGTGTATTCTAGTACAGGCCACAATCCTTCTAATCGATTAATGCGGACTGCTTATAATTTTGTGATGACCCCAGGATCAGATATGTTGCGTGCTCTTTTGAATTGGCTATGTTTTAAATATAAAACTATATCCTAAAAATTTCTATAAATTACCCTTTTTTATTTGTGTCTTAAAGCTCTCAAAGGAAAATATATTGTTCAACTAAGTTAATTCAGATTTATAGGAAATAGATAAATCCCAAAGTTGCTAGAAAAATAAACAGAAATAGTTTAATTTTAGGAGTATAAATAAATATACACACAGTCATCAATTTCAAATTGCTGTTGGCATAAAGGTTATTTTTGCTAAAATTATTTTTCCCACGATTTAAACAAACATTCTTTGTTTATTTTATTTATAACAGGGTTACCAGGATCTTATGTTAATTAAACAGTTTTTTTGCCCTTAACAATTTCGATAACTATGCAATATATTATTGTAACTTATTTAGAAGCTTCTGTATGCACAAATTTAATCCAATTTAAGCAGATAATGAGAAACTAAAAAAAAAAACGTTCTATGAAAGGTACTGTTAATAATAACATGTTTAATTTGTTCCTGTTAGTTGATCGTTATAGTTATATCGTTATAGTTGACAATCATATTTTTGGACCATATTTTTTATTTACATTATTAAATACTTAATGCTAAATAACATAGTTCACTTTTTTTGAACTTTGCTTATTTTTTTTTTTATATATATTTAGGCCACACTAAAGGGGTTGTGACTACCCTTAAAATGATATACACAGCACAAGCGATTAGGTAGATTGGAGGGGATTGAAAATTGCACATTGGTTTTAAATGTCTGAAGATGACAATGGGAGGGGAAAACTGGGTTGGGTAGAGCATTCCCCATTCGCGTAGTGCGACTAAGGAAAGAATCCCTGTACTTAACAGTACGTCCGAAGTTGGGCTCAAGGGTAAACTGATGAGCATTCCTTCAAGCGCTAGTATTACGGTTGAATTGTTTAAGGGGAGGAATGCAACTGGCTATTTCAATAGAACACTGTTTATAGAAATAGCGGTAAAATAATGATAGACATGAAACATTGCGACGGTGCTCAATAGATGTAAAATATTTCCGTTATAGTTCTTTCACCTATCATGTTTAGAGCTCTCTTTTGTATTCTATCCAATAGGCTCAAGTGGGTTTTTTGGCACCTGCCCAAATATGGGAGTTGTACTCAAGTTTTGGATGAATAAAGGCTTTATAGATCAAAGCCAGATCAGAGGGGAGAAAAATATATTGAATCGACGGAGAAAACCTAAACACTTAGCAGCGTTTGCGGTCGTTCCACAAATAAATTAACCTAAAATAAGAAAAACACAAAGTGAACAACACTTTCTTGTTCTTGTTGACAAACGTAGATCAGCATTGCTATATACGAGGAATCCTTAGTCCACAGACAAATCTAAAACAGCATTGCCATGCATTTGGAATTAGTCCTCGAACAAAATGAATGTAATAAGAAAACTAGACGTGAGTGTGACGAGATCTCGTCGTTCTTGTTAAATTAGTTTCAAACTATGATGAGGATAGACATAATAAAGTGTGAAATGCTCAAATTACGTTAATCAAGTTAAATCAGTTAGCTTCAATATTATTTTGTTCAATGTCGTCGTGAAAAGTTTCGTGCCATTGAATTGGGGAATGGTTTTATAATTATAAAATGCTAACAGTGAATCATGTCACGCTCTCGTCTCGTTTTTTTGCTCATTATGAGTCATTCTTTTCTTAAATCTGGTCCCGATTTTGCAAATTTTACTGAGGTAAATCAGTGAGTTGAAATTGCTAAATCACGGATTAAAAAATTGAACAATGCGACGAGGAAACGAGACGTGAGAGTATGAGCAATCGTATTCGTATTCCTTATAATCATAACTTAATCAACAATTAGCTGTTATGTTGGCTTATATAAAATGTTTGTACGTTTATAAGTTAGAATATGACAGAGGCTTTGTTTGAGAGAAAAGAAGAAGTACACACATATATTTTTTTTAATGTGTTGGCATGTTATTTTAAATAATAAGATTTTCTTTTAATTATTAAATAATTTTTTCGAGAATGTATGGCAGGTCAGTAGAGTGTAGATAGCTTTTTTACGATGGGAGTTATATTTTCATTTTGT
Organism: Leucozona laternaria; assembly: GCA_932273885.2. Taxonomy (NCBI): domain Eukaryota; kingdom Metazoa; phylum Arthropoda; class Insecta; order Diptera; family Syrphidae; genus Leucozona; species Leucozona laternaria. Next base: position 58,575,534 of record OW026366.1, read on the forward strand.
GTGGCAAAAACAAGTGTACACAAATTATTTACATTCTTCTCTTATGGAGTTTTTCATTGGTAAAATAAATCAATTTATTTTTGATTTGGATCTGGCAAAAAGCCGATTTTGACCATTTTTGCGTTCCATTGGGAAAAATAAATTGATTTAAATTTGATTTAAAATCAATTTTGCAGATCTAAATTTTTGGGAGATTTACGCCTCCCTGTACTAACACCAAAAAAATTTACAGCTGTCAGTTTGCAATTGTAATTTTTATTTGTCTCATTTATTTCGTGTGTGCAAATTATGTTCAAAATATGTGAGAAATCATCGTTTATAATAAATAGAAGCAGTTCAGAATGAATCAGTAACTTCATCAAACCCATCTTTCTCTTCTCAAAGTGCATGAAATGAAATTTTGTTTGACAAATTGACACAGAAACGAGACTACACAAATACAATGAAAAAAACAAATCAATTTAAAATTGTGTTCCATTCGCCATGAAAAAAATCATTTCTTAAATTGAAATCTGAATTAACCAATGGAAAACCCCAATAGTGTACAAAATCTCTTGACAATTATGGGAGAAAATCGAGTTTTCGCTATGATTCCATCATTAATATATGATAAATCGACAGAACAATCAAACAATTCAATCGGTCTTAAACGAATACCAAACAAATTTTTTTTTCTATTCCGCACTGATGAAAGTCAGATGATCAGAAGAACAAACTAACTTCTTTTGTTTACATCCATTTGTTTTCATCCATTTGTTTTCATCCATTTGTTTTCTTCCATTTCAAACTAAAAAACGTTAAAAAAACAGAAGAAGTTGATACCAGCAGTGTATTTAATATTCTTACAAACAGAGAACAGATTGATATTTAGGTTATTTTCTATTGAACAATCATCCAGGCTTGATGTCACATCTGCGAATCAAATATTTCTTCCACATTTTCATCTCGAAGCAATCAGCAAAAAATGTTTGATAAATCTCGCCAGTTTGAATAAATTTATCAGCTGTCGATTGTCGATTAAGTGGCATCTCTCTAAGATTCATAAGAAGTCTAGAAATGGATTGAACACCACACAATTTTCAGAATTCGATTAATTTATCGGCGCACTATTTTTTTGCGTTTCGGTCTCAATGTCAACAGTTTCAGTAAATTTTTTGAATCTTGATAGATTCCAGAAACCGCATCTTCTTCTGCTTGAATACTTTTAAAATCTTTGGCCAGATCCATAGCTTCAGCTAAATTTTGTTCTTGAAATTAGAATGTGCACCTATATTTGCACAGGTGCATATGAGGACATAAAAGATCTAGCTTATTCGGAACACGCTTATAAGAAAAACTCGAATTACTGAATCACAAAATCTGAATTATTTTAAATTCGTTTAAGCTTGAGCAAAAATAAAAAAGGCACACAGCTAATAACTCATGAGCGGAGCGTCTTTTATGCCCTCATTAGGTATTGTACAATGCAAAAAAAACCCATGTGCAGGTCATAAGTGAGCATTTTTGTAGCGATGTTTTACTGGAATATCCAAACGGTAAATGAAGGTATGTATTTGCGGTGTATGTATGCTTTGTATCTTTTCTCTTTTCTCGAAACCAAACAAACGCATGGATTCGTTGATCCCCCTATATACTCAATGGTGTCACGTAACGCTATTTTTATTTCGTTACGGGTGAATGGCCAAAAAACGCTAGGTACGAAGTAATCAACCCATTCATTTTGTTGTAGCCGAATAGATAGACAGACGAACAGAAGTGCAAGATGTCAAGTTTGATCAAAATCGCGAGTACAAAATCGTTAAATTGGGTATAGCTTTTTGTTATTCGTTTTTCAACTCAAAATATGTTTTCAAACATAGAATCGGTCTTCTCATGCTGTCATTTTGAGCGCTAAAAAACGTTGGCAACCCTCTCTTCAATTAGAATACATTTAATCTGATGTCCGATGAAACGATAAAAAGAAGGTCAAGTTGCGAGTTTCCATTGGAAACTTTAAAAAGACAACTTTTCGGGTTTGTCGTTTGCACGACTATTTAAAATTAATTATAGTGCATCTCCATATCTGACAGGTAATGGTCGCGCTAAAGCGATTAATTCGGTAATCTAAGGTGACGATTGGAGTCAGGGGGTTCCTTTATAAGATCAAGATCTTTTTGAAACAAAAACAAATAGAGTTTTTTTTCTTTAATTAGGTGATCCATTCTTTGATAAAAGGAATACAATTGTTTTCAAAAATAAAAAAGGTAGTTATACCTCTCTACCTTTTTGGATTTATACCAAAGATTGAAAAGGTAGGTATGTTCTCACTTTAGGATCTCCAATTTAATCATGAAACACAAACTTACTGACCCTTTCTTGATTGTTAATGTGAAGAGCTGAATAAAAATTGGTTTGCAGCTCATAATCCCGGATGAAACGAATTAGTTATAAAAGAAAAAGGGGAGAATGCAACAAACGAACGAAGAAGAAATAAAAAAAAACGAATACCAGGCCTCAGTTATCTGACTGATTGCCTGGGAAAGTTTTACGAAACGAAATAAATCCATGCACTCCTCCTGAATGTGTAATCCGTTCGAACGTGTAATTTGGGGCCGTCACCTTTTTATGCTACCGCGGCGATGACGACAAGATGTGATGGGTTGGTTGGTAAGTTATGGTGGTTGAAGCGGTTCATCTTCGTGCACCAAGTTATAAAGCAGTCAGAGTTATTCATTTCTTTAGTTAGCGTTGGTAATATTTTGTTTCTTCTTTCTTGCGAAGTTAATAATCACCACGTCCGTTTCTTTCAATTGAGTTTTTTATTTTTGCATTTTGTTTTAGTCCACTAACTAATTTGAGTTATAATGGTGATGAAGCAGAATTATGATTTCTTGCTGCAATGTACGCCCAAGAAGATTTGATTACTAATACCTTCTGGCTTTGAGATATTTTTTATTAGGTGTAAAGGTACATTTTGTTGGTTTTGTGTTACACGCGTTTAGCACGAGGTAAAATTTGAGTTGGCTAATTTGATCTTCTTCCAGCATAGAAGTAAACAGAAATTTCTTTAAGTACATTATGTACATGTGTATATTTGTACACCGTACATTTTTGTTCAGATTCTTTGTAATTATTTATTTTTTTGTTTGAATTTCAATTATCTTATTAAAAGAGGTTTCTTCGACTTTTTTTTATTTTGTGCGTTTTATTTTTCAAGTATCTGTTAGAACGGCTATTCCAGGAAGTCCAAACAAATAATAAATAAGAAAATTTAATCAACAGAAAATTAAACAAGATGTTTATTCAACAAGAATATATAATCGAATAATTTATAATTGAAAAATATCGAACTTCAAAATTGTTCGATATTAAAACTATAAATAAAATTAATATCAAGTGTTTTTATAGTAAAGTATATATGTATATACAAATGGTTAAATATAAATATATACTAACACCCCTTCTTAATAAACACTTCTTAAGTAATGTCTTCATCGTTCTTAGTTAGACCAGCCAGGAGTCTGAATTTTGATTGTTTAATATTCTGTAATGGTTTCGTAAGAATGTCTGCAATCATTTCTTCAGTTGGACAGTAAATGAATTTAACTTCTTTAGATTCTTTAATGTCACGAAGAAAATAGTACTTCACATCTATATGTTTAGTTCGAGGATTTATCTTCTCTGAGTCTAATAATTTCAGACAACTTTGATTGTCTTCGAATATTGTTACATCTTCTAAATCAACTTGTAGGTCTTGAAATAATGTTCTCAGCCAAATAAGTTCTTGAGTTGCTTCTGCTAAAGCGACAAGCTCTGCTTCAGTTGATGAAAGTGCAATCAATCCTTGCTTTTTACTTGCATAACTGATTGTAGCTTCTCCAAATTTAAATAAATATCCGCTTGTGGATTTTCGTCCTTTAACATCTGAAGCCCAATCTGCATCGGCATATCCAACAAGTTTTGAATTTTTCTTACATCCAACACAAAGTTGTAGCTGTTGAGTTCCTTTCAAGTACCTTAGAATTCGTTTAACTTCGTTCCAATCACTCTTAGTAGGGCAGGATACTTTTCTGCTAAGAATTGAAACAGCTGCTGCTATGTCCGGCCTTGTATTTCCCGATAAGTAAAGAAGTGAGCCAATAGCTTTTCGATATATTTCATTGTCGTCTAAAAGCTCATCATCCGTTGTTGCATTTTTGAAATATCCAGTATCCAAAGGTATTTTGGATGTCTTCGCATCTGACATTTTGAAGGTATCAAGTATTTTCTTTATGTATTTTTCTTGGTGCATATAATATTTCCCATTTCTCTTTTCAATTTGAATTCCAAGATATAACTTCAAATTTCCCATGTCAGTAATTTCAAAATGTTTTCTAATTTCTGTAATTGTCTCTAAAATTAAATTCTTTTCTTTTGAAATAACCAGGATATCATCAACATAAACAAGTATATAAATAATTTTGTCACCTTGGCCTTTTACATACAAACAACTATCAGCTTTACCCCTTCTGAATCCAAAGTTAATTAGGATCAAATTTATCTTTTGATTCCAACATCTCGCTGATTGTTTGAGACCATATATACTTCTATTCAATTTACATACCAAATTTTCTTTTCCGTTTTGTATGAATCCTGGAGGTTGTTTCAAATATATTTCATTTTCTAGGTTACCGTTTAAGAATGCAGTTTTAACATCTATGTGTTGTATTGTCATGTCATTCATTGATGCAATCGCTAAAAGGGTTCGAAGAGTCGTCTGCTTCACCACTGGGGCAAACACCTGGTCGTAGTCCTGACCATATTTCTGCGAGAAACCTTTCGCAACAAGTCTTGCCTTATACCTTTTTGATTCATCAGCTAATGTTTTGATCTTGAATATCCATTTACAGCTTATAGCCTTTCTTCCTTTCGGTAACTCCACCAACTCCCAAGCATTGTTTCCTTGCATAGCCTGCAGTTCTTCTTCCATCGCACATACCCATTGTGCACTGTCAGAACTTTCTAATGCTTCCTTATAAGTTGTGGGTTCATCTGGGTAAGCTGTTTTATAGCCATATCTTTTAGGAGGTATGCCTTTGTTGGTTCTTGTTGATTTTCTAACATTATCTTTAGAATCAATGCCATCTTCTTCAGAATAGTAAATGCTTCCATCTTCTGATAACTGTTCTTCAAAATCAACATTATTTTCATCTTCAACAATTTCTTCATTTTCAATCGCATTAGTTGTTAAGTTGTCGTTTCCTTGGTTCTTGCTGGTTAAAAGATTGATTTCAAAAGTTGTATCATCTTCATCTTTTGTCACATCAGGTAATTTGTTTAAGCTGGCATTCATTTCTTCATTAAACTTGACATCTCTGGATTTGATTACCTTGGCTGTTTCTGTATCCAACAATCTATATGCCTTTGATTCATCACAGAATCCTACAAGTACATATTTTTTAGATACATCTTCCAACTTATGTCGAAGTTTTTTAATAACATAATGATATGCCACGCATCCAAATGTTCTTATATGAGTCATAGCTGGTTGTCTTTGAAAGTACATTTCATAGGGAGTTTTTAGAGTAGCTTTCGTTGGTAATCTATTTTGTAAATAACTAGCAGTATTTAAAGCTTCTGCCCAAAATTTTCTGTCGAGTCCAGATTGTATGAGCATACACCGTGTCATTTCCATTAGACTGCGGTTCTTTCGCTCAGCTACACCATTCTGCTGTGGACTATAAGGGGCTGTTAACTGCTGCTTAATACCTTTATTTTTAAGATAATCTTTCAACTTTGTGCTAGTGAATTCCCCACCTCTGTCAGTTCTTAGTACTTTCATTGGTCTTTCAAAATAGTTTTCAGTTTGTTGTATAAACTCTACTATTTTCTCTACAGCTTGACTCTTTTCTTTCAAAAAATAAACAGTACAGTACCTACTGTAGTCATCAATCATTGTTTAGAAATATTTGTTCCCACTTGGAGTTATTTCTCTCATAGGTCCACATAGATCTGCGTGAACAAGATCCAGGACCTTATCAGATCTGTTTGTGGATTGCTTTGGAAACTCTGGTCTTATCATTTTACCTCTCAAACAAGAATCACAATGATCAAGACAAGAACATTTAATGAGTTCAACTCCACTAATGAGATTCTTTTGTATTGCTTCTTTTATCGACCTTAAATCTCGATGACCAAATCGGCGATGAAAGGTATGAACACATTCCTTTTCAATGTGTGTTACCCTCTTTGCATGAAAATCTTCATTTAGCCTATAAAGGTTTTTATGTAAACTAGCCGTTGCATATATTTTACCATGATATGATATTTCACAAATCTCATCTTTAAATAGAACTTGCCAACCACTTTCTACAATTTTTCTAACGGAAAGCAAATTTCCATCTAGCTCAGGGACATAAAGAACATTCTTAATAGGAATTGCATTATTTTGACATTGTAATATTCCACTGCCAGAACCATTTGCTTCGATTTTGTTCCCATTTGCTAAATAAATGCAATCGCCAGTCTTTCTATTTAAATTTCTAAAAAATGTATCATCATTGCACATATGACATGTAGCGGCAGAATCAATATACCATGCAGAATCAATTTTATTTGTACCAGTACTAAAACATAAGTCAATATCATTTTGATTGCACTCACCCGCACCAGACTTCGAAGTTTCAACGGTTTTCTTGGCTTTAAAATTGGGTTTTCTTCGTTCTTGCATCTTATTTGGGCAGTTCTTTTTCAAGTGTCCGGTTCTTCCACAAGAATAGCATTTGAACTTGAAGTTTTGAGTCTTCAATGCAGCATCTTCTAATGGTCCTTTCGAAAATTTTTCACTTTTCTTCTTATATTCTTGAATCAGCTTTTCTTTGACTACTTCCAGTGTTAACTCTTCGTCATTTCTGACTTCAAGAGCAGTCACCAAAGAATTGTAGTCGTCTGGCAAACTTCCTAAGAGAAACGCAACCACAAGATGATCTGCTAATTGCTCGCCTAAGCTAACTAGACGATCCACAATGTCCAGCATTTCACAAATGTGATCTTCCATTGTTTGTCCGTTCTGAAGCTGCATACGACACAATTTCTTTAATAATATCACCCTATTCGAGAGAGTTGACTTCTCGTGTGTTTTCTTCAGAGCTTCCCAGCATTCCTTAGCAGTATTCAATTTCCGAATATGCATCAATTGAGAATCTTCCACTGCGAGCCCGATTGTGGCACGAGCTTTCCCATCTTTTAAGGTCCAACTAGCAACAACAGGATTAGGTGCTGCATTAGCAATAACTTCCCAAAGATCTTCTTTGATTAATAACAGCTCCATTCTGTATTTCCATGTTTGATAGTTGTTGTTGTTCAGCTTCTTGAAAATCGATCTTCCTTCTTCCATCTTCTGTTAAATTTCTGAATTAATTTCTTTAATTATAATTGTTGGGGTTCTGGGCCCATAACCTGTTAGAACGGCTATTCCAGGAAGTCCAAACAAATAATAAATAAGAAAATTTAATCAACAGAAAATTAAACAAGATGTTTATTCAACAAGAATATATAATCGAATAATTTATAATTGAAAAATATCGAACTTCAAAATTGTTCGATATTAAAACTATAAATAAAATTAATATCAAGTGTTTTTATAGTAAAGTATATATGTATATACAAATGGTTAAATATAAATATATACTAACAGTATCTACCTATGGTACTTCTTGATAAAAAATAATAGGTTTTAGGGCCAATTTTTCAATAGCTAGTTAAGCCATCAGTTAGTCCTTATTCTTCAGATAGACCAAAAATCAGTTTTTCAATCATCAGATAAAACTAATTCCTAGGAATAAATCTTTTACCAGTGGAATAAAGTTATCTGCTCATTTGAGAGCGGGATAAGGAGTAATTCTTAGGAATAAATAAATCAAATGTCAAAACAAACTAATTCATATTGTTTTGAATATTATATGACAATGGACTGCTTTGAAGCTATCGACGATGTTATTATGAAGAAGAAAATGTAAATGGTCTATTGGAATCATCATTCAAGAAAAAAAGGTCATTAGAAATAGATCAATTTTCGGAATGGAAATACATACGTGGATTTCCGAAAAAGATTTAGGTTACAAAATATGCGACTTGATCGCAAGAACTTGCTCTTGTTGTTAACCACTTTGTCTAACCACATATTGAAGATGCAACATGTATATATTTAACGAGAAAAAGAGTCAAAATTACCCACTAAAAATTTGATTTTTTGTTATTAAACCAATATTTTTCAAATTTTTTAAATGCAATATTATTTAAACCACGGAAAAGCACGAGATTGCAAAAACAAAATTGGTCGAACCATCAAAAAGATATACCTACTTGAATAACCCAAAAATAAGACCATTTTCTTAAAAAACGTTGAATACCTAATTCTGTTATGTGAATTTTGGAAAAAAAAACGTGGTATGCAGTTTTCTTACAAAAATTCGAATTGCAACTCTGGCGAATCACATTAAAATTTGCTTTACCAAATTTGAAGCAAATCGGTATATGTACCTATCCGTTTAGGCTCTAGCTCAAATTTCAATGGGCGCACAGACGAACAGACAGACGGAATGCATTACGAAACCCACATAACTATTATTTTTAATATTTCTTATATTTTTCCATTACAAATCTTTAAAAATGCACTTTTTTAAAAATATAATTCAAATACCAATGGTATTTGGTATAAAACAATAAAACAAACACGAAATACGAGTAAAAGTGACATTTTGATTTGAATATTTTTTTTTTGAATTTGACATCATCTGCTATTATTCTATAGAATAATTAACCGAGTGTTTATTTTTGATTGAAAAATTCAATGCTGCTATCTGATCGTTTAAGAGTCTAATAACTTTATTCCTCTGACAGTTACCTGACTCTTTAACTGATGATTGAAAAATCGGCTCTTAATCAACTAAAATTGACTACACCTTTATTTATTGGAACTATTTCAGTATTTATTTTACTTTTCTAGCTCAAAATAAAACCGTTTTCGTAGTATCGACCATAAATGTCGCATACAAACAATTTGTTGCCTTATTGCCAACTTCAAAAAATAGGGAATTTGTACTTTTTGATCTCAAATGAATACAAATAAAACAAATATTTTGTTTTTGAATTTTCTAACTTAAAATAAAATAGAAAATTAAAATCAATAAAAGGGTTGTTTGAGTATCTGAAGTGGCCCGACTAGCAATTGGACTTGTTTAATGGTTAATACAAGCTATTTTCTAGCTTGTATAGTAACTCAAGGGGTTGTGACTACCCTTATGATGATAAAACACAGTACGAGCGTATAGGAAAGTGGGAGAGGATTTAAAACCTTTCATCACAAGTCCTATGCAATTAAATCACTTGTTTTTGCTCGAATTTTTTTGGGGTGCTTTTCTCTTTATTCTGAAACGTATAGCAATTTATTTTAATTGAAAAAACTTCATTTTACTTACATGATTTTACCTAGGTTTGAACTCACGGCCTTCCAATCACTGATCCAGACCGCTACCAACTAGGCCAATTCGTAATTCAGAAAAGAGATGACAATTTTCCACTAGTTGATACAATACATATGTGTTTGCTTCAAACTCTAGGTAGATAATAAAGGCAATGTTTTGGATTTCAAAAAATAAAAGTCATCTTCGCGATTTTGGTCGAACCTTAATAACGATAATAGAGATCACGAAAAATGATATAATATACACATAAATATATAAACACTGACTGACAATTTTTAGAAAGATAGTTGTGCTTTGAAAATGTTTCTCTATAAATTGTCTTTCATATTAGGTAAGGACAATCATTAAAATCCCGGGTAATCACTATTTTATTTTGGAAAGAAACCCTGGTCTTAAAAGAACTTCAAACAAAAATGTTTGCATTGAAACCAAACATTGGAAAATGTGAAGGTATCTTGTATCGTTCCTACCTTGCGACTTACAATCAACTTTCAACATCGGGGCATTTTTAAAATTTATATAACTTAAATCTCATTTCGAATACTTTTGTTTCAGTTTAATCTTATAGTTTTAGACAAAGATAATCGTTACAATTATATATTTATATATAAAATTAGATTGAGAAGCAAATTGAATTATGACAGCAAGTACGTGCGATTCAGTCGTGTAATTAATGATTTAGATATTGACAATGACAATGGGAATAAGAGGAGACTAATGATAGGTGGCTTGGCACCCCTTGAAACAGCTGTATCTCTATAGCCAAAATAAACGAATTATAAATTAATTCGTAAACAATTGGTGGTAGCACCTTTAAGTTGTTGTTGTTGTTCAAAAATTCAATGAAATTGACGGAATAAAGAATGGTCAAGTCTAATAAACTGACATTCTAGTATGAATAGTGCAATAAATAACAATAATTTATTTATTTATTTAACATCAATTCGAGTTTACAACATAACTCTTATAGACTAGCAAAATATACATATTTACATAAGAAAGAACATATTTTTACTAGTTAATTTACTAAAAAGAATAAGTTTAACATGTTTTTGATGATGAATGAATGAATGAATGAATGAAAATCTAAATCAATAGAATGTGATATGGAATTAATTTCTCTGACATAGCGAGTAATGGGTTCTTTGAACGCATAATTTACTTTATGATTTACCTCATTGAATAAGTTTCGATTTCTAAGCACTCGAGTTGGTGCATATAAGTCGATTAAAGACAATAAAAACGGACAATGTATATGATATGATAAAATATCTTTTATGAACATTATAGATAACATCTTGCGGCGGTTTTCTAGTGCCTGCATGCCAATGAGCAGTCGCCGCGTATTATATGAATGCATTACTACGATGTTTCATCTCAGTTTATATGTGACTATTCTCGTAAATTTTTTTTGAATTTTTTCAATTTCAACTGAATGGGTTTTATAGAATGGATTCCATACTACGCAGCAGTATTCAAGAACTGATCTAACATAAACAATGTATAGAGACTTCAAAGTATACGGATCATTTAAACCTCTGGAGTTGCGGGTAATAAATCCAAGCATGGAGTTAGCTTTATTGACTATACATTCTATGTGTTTAACAAAGTTGAGTTTACAGTCAAAAATTACTCCAAGATCCTTTTTACTTGATACTCTTTCAAGAACTTTGTTTTCAATATGATAATCATAAAAGATGAGACACGAACGACGGGAAAAGAAACAACACTGACATTTAGAAATATTAAGTTGTAATTGGTTATTTTTACACCAAACAGACAGACTTTGTAGGTCTTCTTGCAGAAGCCCACAGTCCATCGAATCTTTAATGCATGTGAAAAATTTGAGATCGTCGGCAAACATCAGTTTGATGGAGTTCAAAAGGACATCAGGTAAGTCATTGATAAAAATAAGAAACAAAAGTGGTCCAAGGTGGCTACCTTGGGGAATACCAGATGAAACCACAATCGGATTTGAAATAGTCAAACCAATACGAACATATTGGATACGATGTGACAGATAAGAACGGAACCAATTCAGCATATTTGAATGTATTCCTAGTTTTTCAAGTTTTTGAATTAGTATATTGTGGTGAACTCTGTCAAATGCCTTGGCAAAGTCTGTATATATAACATCCACTTGATGTCCCTTTTCAAGTTTGTTAAGAATAAAGTTCGAGAAGATAGTTAGGTTTGTAGTAGTCGATTTTCCAGAGACAAGGCCATGTTGAAATGGGGATATTGTTTCTTTTAATAAAAACGAAAGCTTATCACAAATAATTTTTTCAAAGAGTTTGGGTATCACAGATAACTTGCAAATTGGACGATAGTTCGTTATGTCTTGTTTTAGACCGCATTTATGAATTGGTGTGATAAAAGCTGTTTTCCATTGCAAAAGAAATTCGCCTTTACCGAGTGATTTGTTAAAAATAAAACATAATATTCTGGATAGAGATGGTGCACACTTTCTTAAAACAAGAGGAGGAATTTCATCTGGACCGGCCTTCTTATCGTCACTGAGGCCCGATAAAGCTTTCTCAACTTCAGTTAAGCAAACGCTTAATTGACCAATGTTAATTATATTATCAGATGGATTAGAGGAGAAGTCATTGCTGTTTGGTGAAACCAGGTAGTTTGACTTGAAAAAATTAGCAAAACCATTGCAAATATTAGGTAGGTTTGTGTAGGTGGATCCTAAATAATCCATACACTTTGGAATCCCATTATTATTTTTTTTGCTCTTGATAAACGTCCAAAAGAATTTACTGTTTGTTTTCAGTTTAGATTCCATTGAATAAAGAAAATTTTTGTAAAGAAATTTGCTTAAGACATTGAATTTTTTTTCAAGGGCGATATATTTTACTCGCAAATTGGCATCAGATGAAGAAACCCGCAACAATTTGTAAACTTTGTTCTTTTTGTTTTTCAAATTAGTTAGTCTTTTGTTATACCAAGGTGGCTTCGAATTATTTTTTACTTGAGTTTTAGGAACATAAATGTCAATTGCTTCCTTTAAAGTATAAATAAATCGTAACCATAATTAAAATCAGTGGGCAATATTAATTCATCCATATAACTCGCTATACCAACAAAATTTGCTTTATCAAAGTTATATTTAAATGAGTTTGAAGTTTTAAGTTTAAAAAAATTAAGTATTTTCAATTCAAAAGTTAAAGCAAAAGTTAATGGGAAGGCAATCATTTTAATAAATTAGCTACTAACATTTTCAAAAAGCTATACCTCTCATTAGCTGTCACAAGTAAAACAAAATTGGCTAAACGAAATCATAGCTCACCAAAAATGGCAATCATTTCAATAAATTTGGTATTTACATTTTATAAAAGCTATATTTTTCAAGGCAAGGAAGGAAGCGAAACAACTTTAACAGGCCTTAAACAGGCCTTTTCATATTTCAGTACACAAGTCCTTTATACCACTTGTCGATGTCAATTTCAAAGGCCTTAAACAAGCTATTTTTAAAAATATTTTTCGAAAAACAGTTGACTTGCACAATATAGAGCCTTAGGCCAGGCGCGCACATGCAACTAAACAGTTTGGTTGCGATTTTGAGCACTATGGGATTATATGAGAGTCCGCGCACATAAACCGGCGGACTCTCATATAATTCCGAGTGCTCAAAATCGAAACCAAACTATTTAGTTGCATGTGCGCGCCTGGCCTTATACTGATCCTATTCGAGCTATAGCTTACCAAATTTTAAAAAGTGGACCTAATAATGGGTGATTTTTTAAGAGGTTTAGAACTTTAAAAAAAAAAAAACACAAAAAATTCGAAAAAATGAATGAAATATTTATTTGAATCGATAGTTTGAACTTTGCAATTTAATGTTTAAAGATAATTTCATGCAAATGTTGACCGCGGCTGCGTCTCAGGTAGCCCATCCGCTGAGTCCAATTTTGTCATACTCTTTCACACATATCGGCCGGTATCTCACGAATGAATGCATGGATGTTGGCTTCCAGTGCATCAATCGAAGCGGGCTTGTCCCTATAGACATTAGCCTTGACATACCCCCACAAAAAATAATCTAATGGTGTCAAATCGCACGATCTAGGCGGCCAATTGACCGGCCCGAAACGTGAAATTAACTGTTCACCAAACTCGCCTCGCAATTGCGCCATTGTTTCGCGTGCTGTGTGGCATGTGGCACCGTCTTGTTGAAACCACATATCATGCAAGTCAAGAACTTCCATTTCGGGCAAAAAAAAGTTTGTTATCATCGCTCGGTAGCGTTCAACATTGACAGTAACGCTGCGATTCGCATCATCTTTGAAGAAATAGGCCCAATAATGCCGCCGGCCCATAAACCGCACCAAACAGTGGCTTTTTCGGGATGCATTGGTAGCTGTTGCAATGCTTCTGGCTGATCTTCACTCCAAATGCGGCAATTTTGCTTATTTACGTACCCATTCAACCAAAAATGAGCCTCATCGCTGAACACAAGCAGCGCGCGATGAACATTTCGAACCGAGCACGAATTTTGATAGTAAAATTCAATAATTTGCAAGCGTTGTTCATTTGTAAGACGATCCATGGTTAAATTGCAAACCAAACTAAAGCTGTTTGACAGTGACACAAGGTACTAAACACACGTCAGCTGTCAAAACCAGTGTTGCCAAAACCAAACCAGCTAAAAAATCACCCTATATAAGTTAAATTGCTAGTTAGGGGGTGCTTAGCTTAAAGATTTATATTAGCGATTTGTTGAAAACAATTAAATAGAAACCATTAGCTTACTTCTCAGTATAAGACTGCCCATCAACGATCAACAAGGATGTAGTTTTTGCTATTGAGATATAGAAAAATACAAGCAACGGCACGAATGTCTGTCTGCTTAGCACATGTTTCTTTAAAAATTCACCTTCTCAGTAATTCAATGAACGTTCCATCAGCAAAGGAATTCCCTCTTCTGTCTAACCCTCATTATACGAAAAATCCCAAACCGTATATGCATGCCAGCGCCATTATCCGCGTTCGTGTCATCCTCATCACATCAAAGTATCCATCAACATCAACCACCACAACCAGTAATGCTTGCACACTGCGCGCCTGCTTGGCATGTGGGAATTCTGTGGGAATATAGGAACGCGATCCCGCACTGAGGCGGATAAATTCCCTTTATCTTTGCATCTTCGACCATCGCTGGTGAATGGTTGTTCAATCGCGTATGCATCTCACAGCTTGATTGCTGCCTTCACTTCTACTAAGCTAAGTGAGTAAATGAGATTTCGTATTCATGTGGGGTAAACCCCATAAGCGACCTTTAAAAAAACAAGCTCTTTCTTTCATAATTATTATTGAATTGTGTTCCGTGGAAACCAGAGACACATTTATAAAATGCGGAAAGAGGGTTTGTTTTCGAGTTCTTGCCTTCTGGTTATTGTATGTTCGTCTTAACATGTTTGTTTCTAATACCAACCTTTGCTGTGCATAAATTTATCTAAAAGTGAGTATGGTGTTACCTTCAAATTAATAATGCGGTAGATAAAAGACAGCAACAGCTGTGAATGTCAATGGTGGCAAACAGTGGTTACACATTGGTACTTGTCAAAATCTTTACCAGTTAAATCCACATAATTATCTTCTGAAAAAATACCTCAATCGGCTTTGGAGCTTCATTATTCGTTCAGCTCATTACAACTCAATCTTGCGTTGACTCTCTGACGTCAAAATGACGTAAAATTCCATCCCAAAGTTTTCTTGGCGTGTGATCGTCAACGCAGAATACTGTCCATACGTTGACGGCTGGGTTGACACCGACGTTGACATTGTTTTTACCTTCGACGCATTGACTTTTTTTTTGCTAAACGTGTAATCACCCTGAGCAAATGTAATGACACATTGACGCAAAGCGTTGACCATAATCCCAACGTTGACATGGCATACTTTTCTGCCACGTCAACGTAATCTGCGTTGACTTCCGCTTGACATTGACGGACTAGCGTCATTCGTGTGATCGTCAATGTTGACATGGCCAACGTTGACGGTCTATTAGTAGTGTGTTGGCGACTTTTTTGGTGACGTCAGAGAGTCAATGCGTTGACCATTTACATTGACGGTCTAATCATAGCTTTACAAAAGCATTTTGAAAAAAATGCATTACCCAACTGCAATTGTTATTGTAGATTCCAAAAAGGTTTAAAACTTACCAAAACTCATCTAATATCGAAAACTCGAAATGCTATATTACATATATCGGGGTTTTCAATAACAGCCATATTATTGACATGTTTCAAAACTAGTTTAATAGCAAAACTAGTTTTATAGAAATTTGGAGTCCCAATATTGACACGGTTTTATGAAATAAGAGATTTATCCAAAGTTAGATTTAAGTTTTCGAGTTTTAGGTTGAATAATACCAATTTGAGCACCTCCAAACATCTATAAAACTAGTTCTGTCATGAAACTAGTTTTGAAACAAGCCAATAATATGGCTGTAAGAGCGCTACAAAAGTTTTTTTTAAATAAAACAAAAACGCTTTTGGATATCAATGACATTCTTTATTCTATGAAAGTACGTTTGATGCCATTATGTATGGAACTCGATTTCTTTTGCATGGCCACCACGGGCACGCTTGCAGAAGTCCAGACGCTGAACCCAATTTTCTACGGCTTTCAAGCATAAATCGGCCGATACTGCTGCAATTTCACGTTCGATATTCATACGCAGTTCATCAATCATCGCTGGCTTGTTGGCATAGACCATAGAATTGACGTAGCCCCACAGGAAATAGTCTAACGGCGTCAAATCGCACGACCGATGCGGCTAAGTGACTGGACCATTTCGTGAGATAACACGTTCTCCAAACTTGGTTTCCAATAAATTGATTGTGACATTCGCTGTCTGGCTTGTGGCGCCGTTCTGTTGGAACCACATATCCTCCAAGTCCATATCATCCAATTGGGGCCAAAAATATTCGGTTATCATTGAATGGTAGCGATCCCCATTCACAGTAACGTGCCGGTCTTCATCATCACGGAAGAAGTACGGCCCAATGACGCCGCCGGCCCATAAACCACACCAAACCATAATTTTTTCGGGATGCAATGATGACTCATGAAGTACGTGTGGATTGCTGCCTGACCAATACCGCATATTTTGTTTATTGAAGAAGCCATTCAGCCAGAAATGAGCCTCATCGCTGAAGATGATTTTTCGATGAAAATCCGAATCATTTTCAAGTTGTTGCTCAGCCCAATTCCCGAACATACGACGCTTCTGGTGGTCAAGCGGCTTCAGTTCTTGCGTCAATTAAATCTTGTAAGGATGTATGCCTTTTTTTCGCAAAATTCGTGTGAGAGACACATTTGGGCTTTCTGCAACTGAAGCCTCAGCGGCAGCAATGTTCTAGACACTACGGGCACTTCTTTGTCTCACTGGCACGGGAACATTTTGTACTGTGCCTGTGGATTCAAATTTGTCCACTAGGCGCTCAATTGTTGAGCTTTTAGGACGATTATGACGACCATAAATTGGACGTAGCGCTCTTAACGTTGAGGCCACTGACTCCGAATTTCGATAGTAAATTTTAATAATTTGGACTCTACTGAACTCTTACTGAAGAGAAATGTCAAGAAATATGGCGTCCTTTGCTGTCCCTGTTGCTCTACTTTTGTAGAGTCCCTGTTGAAAAACCCTTTATAATCATTTGAACTCTATCAGAAATGATTCTGAACAAATTAAAATAAATTATTTGTCCCCCTTAATTTTTATTTTGTTTACTCGTTTCAATATTATTTAAACAAGATAAATATAACCACTGAATAACTTCAATGTAAAATGTAAGACCAAACTATTCCAAAGACGATGAATGCGGATGAAATTTATGAAGTCCTCTCTGAACATTGTGTTTACATTTGTGTTGCGTGATTAGACTACTGTATATGGGCTAGACTTTAATGCAATTCGTTTTTAATTTGTGTTAATTTGTTTTTATTTTTACGTTTGTCTCGGCCTTTTTATATTTTAAAGAATACTAACAGAATATTGGAGTTAAGAAAAATGTAATGCTATGGAATGTGATATTTTATTCATTTTGCTTGAAAGGCGATATTAAAACGTTCGCGTGTATTGCATGTTAGGTTAAGTGTACCACCGAATATTTATGTGTTAAACAACGAGGTATTCTGATGTTAAATCAGTTATTAATCAAACTACCTGAAGATCTACGCAGCCTTCTTATGAATGCCTTAATGTCTTATACCTACGACTAATATGTAGAAATTAAGGCCCTCATTACGAATAGCGAATCTAACTTAAAACTTTGCGAATTCGATAATTTCGTATTATGAGTAGCGATTCGCTAAAATTAAGTTCGCTACAAATGTCAAAAGGTTAGCGAATTTGGTTATCGACATATTACAAACACCGAATGTTCGCTAATTTAACGGCTCAAAACGTCGAATTCTATCGAATCAAAATATTCAGTAATAACGCTAGCGAATTGAGAGTTTCTATTGTTTATTTTTGCTTTTGTTTATAATAAGTGATAAAAGAAAAAGGTAGGTGCAAATAAATTAGCTATATATTATTCTTAAAAACAAACGAAAATAATAATTTTTCAACGAAAAACTCAAATCAGGGAACATTTTGCAGAGGAACTGAACTCTCTTGGTCATCCGTCGCGTGCAGGAAAAGATATTGGCATAAGGTTCGTTGATAAAATTATGAAGTTTTGATTTAAGAGGCAAAAACCTAAAAAAAAATTGCCAAAACAAAAAAAATACCACAGCTCCTGGTGGAGGACCATATTGCCAGGTGTATTTGTCTTCTTTGGAGCAAGCTGTAGACAGACTTCTCAGTCTGGCATAAGGTTCGTTGATAAAATTATGAAGTTTTGATTTAAGAGGCAAAAACCTAAAAAAAAATTGCCAAAACAAAAAAAATACCACAGCTCCTGGTGGAGGACCATATTGCCAGGTGTATTTGTCTTCTTTGGAGCAAGCTGTAGACAGACTTCTCAGTCTCAGACAGCCAGTTAATACAGTAGGCAATTGCTTTGATATACACACGAAGGCTTCACTTCCTTTAACCGATTCAACTAACAAAAATGTGTTGGCCAATTGAGAACATTAACCAAGAAATTAATTGTATTATTGAGTCATGTGAAGAAACTCAACAGGATGAAGGATCTTTTCAACAAAACTCATTGTTGACGCCAAGTGCAACGGAGGGCGACCATGGCCAAGAATCATTTGCACATCAAAGTTCCTTGCCAAGTCGAAACAGGGGGGTTTAACAATTCAAATGCAAGGGAATGTGAGCGACTAAAGTTGTTGCAAGGACAGACTGACTCCCCGGCAGATCTTTTAGAGGTATCTAAATCCATCGAAAAGAATATTTCGGAAATTGGTAGTCAATAAGAACATAATAATACTGCATCCTTGTTAAGTCGAAAATACTAAATAAACCTAAGAAAATAGAGAACATCAATCTTTTTGTGAAAATAAATAATTAGTGAGCACCAACAAATGTTCTGGCAGTTCTAAAGGATAAGAATTATCCCGAATGTTTCTTCTTAGTCTGGCCATTTTTATTCTTTCTTCCCTCCTCCTTTCATAATCATTTTCTTCAAAAAATAAATGAATTTGGCTTAACACTAGGTATAATTTATTGGTTTTTAATAAATAAATTATGAATACAAAACACAATCCGAGAAAACAATTCCAAAATACTAATTAAAAACCCATTATTTGACATTTTACATATGTTATTTCAATGAAATAATGTTGGCAGCATTGATATTTGAAGCGAAAGTTTAAGCTCGTTAACGATAATACCATGAGAAAAGAAATTCGCTTAAATATTCGAATTTAGCGGAACGTTCGCTCCGCTATTCGTGATGAGGGCATAAATTTGCAAACAAAAATCAAAACTTTTTTCTAAATTTTGAAAGGAAGTATCAATGTGTATGATTTAATTTTATCGAAACTTATGAGAAGCTCTTGTATAAAATTTGGTAAAAATGGATTAAGTCGGCAAGACAGAAGAAAAAAAAATTGTTTTTTTTTTTTTTTTACCAAGCGGTAAACCAAATTTACCTAATTACGATAGTTCACAGAAAGTTTATAAATCGTTGGAGACATTTTTAAAAATAGGCTTTTCCAAATACAGTTCGGAAAATAAAATAGTAAAATAATTTTTAGTTTTCAAAATGTTTAAAGTTTATGTTATTAATTATGTAAAAAGCAATAAAATTTAATGCTCAGAACTACATAAATGGAAATGCGCATTTTTTTCTAAGAATGGCAGTATAAATAATCATCTATAGACATTAACTGTACACACTTACCAGAAAAAGTGTCACTTAAGTTTCCCATATTAGGACTTAATGCTTAGTTTAATAGCCTGTATAAGTGGAACTTAACTGACCTATGTACATGGGAAACTTACGTGCCATACACAATTTAGTAAAAAATTAAAAAACTTTGTTTTGTCGAATTCATTTTAAATTTATTATTTTCTGCCTTAATGTTATTATAAATTTTCTTAAGGTATCTCTTTCGAAAGAAAATGTAATTTTATACTGAATTACTTTGAGTAATTCCAAAGGAAATGCCCATTTTACAATGGAGCATTACCCATGATTGTAAACGAACGATTTTGGTATCAAATTAAAACTGAAGTTAAGCTCATCATATGAAAGAAAGGTGACGTTTAGCTTGTTATATGAATGAAATAGTTTAAAAATCGTTAGTGGGAAAGTCGAGATATTGCCGATTACAAAATGAAGATTGCAGTTTGTTGTCCAAACAATTGTCCATAACGTGCCAAACAATCAACCCAATTATGAAATTCGAACTTAGTATTGGTATGGTATTGTATTTGAAACGCATATTATGAAAGTCGTATGCGATGAATACGACTCCTTTTAAAGCCAACGACTATCAGCGTATGTTTTTTAATATTGAAAAGTCAAATTTTTGATAGGTATCAATAATTTAATTGTTTTCAGCTCAAATGTTGTTTGTTTTGCTCAAATAATTGTGATGTGATTCCAAAATTAAATAAAAGAAATTTATTCAATAGAATTGTTTTTTTTTTTTTTTGAAGATGGTAATGAAGGTCGAAGGGAAGACTTATTAACAATTCGAATATCGATTCGAGATAACTCTGATCCCATGAGCTTAGAGGATTCCTATAGTGGGAAGTATTTTGTAATTTTTTTGTTTAATCAAAAAAATTAACTGTGGATCCATAGTTTAGCTGTAAAGCTGTTGCTCTGTCTAAATCTGTTTTTTTATATTCTGAACTCGAGTATATAATGCATAAAGCATAATTCATGCTAGGGCCCCTGCGTTCGGTTCATTTCCTGCTTAAAATATCAAACGAGAAAAGTGACAATTTTTACGAAAAAAATACGACTGTCGGCGAATTTCGTAATAGAACTAAAAACTGTCACGGGTATGCGATGAAATGCGTTCTCCTAATTTCAAAATTATGACTTTATTTACTACGACTAATTGTAAGGAAGATGAATCAAAGTGACTTTCATAATAAGGATGTTCGAGAAAAGTCGAATATTTTAGCTTAATACGAATTTCATAATTGGGGTGAATGTTAAATACATTTTGAGATGATAAATTTTAACTTCTTGAAAAGCAACTTTTTTGCACAGTCTTTGGAACACCAATTTATCAAAAAATTCAGTGGTGACATATACTTTTTATAAAAGTAAATACAAAAATAATGATTCAAAAATAAATATTGTGTTTCATGCCGGTTATGAAATCCACAGCATCATACTACAGGGGAGTCAGGGATCTTTCGAATTTGTTTAAAGACACTGCGTATCAAATTAATGGATTGTTTTTAATCCACAGTTTTTCAGAAGTGCGTTAACCCAGAGTTAACTTACTCTGTAAATAAATAAACAGTTAAAATAGTAAGTAGTTTTTGATGTGTAAAAATCTATGCTGGCGGTAGAGTGATAAAAAAACGTGAACGTTCGTGTGCAACGTTACGTCGTGCAACTTTACGTCGTGAAACGTTACGGTGTGTAAAGTTACAATCTGCATACTAGGATGGGTGCGTTCAGTGAAAAAAATCAAGTCCGTTTTGGATCCGCGCACATTGATGTTTACACATATTAACCGTGAGTCCCGGCACTCACACAATTTTTTTTATGGAAGGATGCATTCGGAAGGAACTAAATAACTCGGAGGATAACATAAAATCAAACTCGGTGGGATGACTCGGTTTTAACTATAATCTCGCACTGAAAAAATTGGCCTTAGTGTGGATATGAAAACAAAATCAAATGTACACAGTTAAACTTTAACTGGTCACTATGCTTAATCGATAGTGACTTAGACTCCAGTGCAGATATGATAACAAAGTTAATTCTTCTCGGAATGAGTAATTTTATCCCGAACAGGGAATCTATCAAACCGAAAGAAAACGCATGGTTTGATTTGAGCTGTAAAGAGGCTATCAGGGTTAGAGAAGTAAGTTTCCGAAGTTACAAAGCCAATCCCACTGAGGAAAATCGGAATAAGTTCAAACAAGCTAGAAAGACCTGCAACGGTCATATTCGACGAATAAAATTTTTGCATGATCAAAAATTAAGGCAAAAAATCCTGCAATGTCCCAAAGGCAGTACAAATTTTTGGTCATTTGTAAAAAATATACGAAATACTACTTCGTCTTCGGTTCCAACGCTTGTCTTTAACGACACTCCTTTTGTCAGCTCACTAGATAAAGCCAATTTGCTTGAAGCACAGTTTGCTGTTAATTCGACGCTGCCAGAAAATGATTTGACTTCTCCTGTACTTGAGAACGTAAACGTTTTCATGGGACCAATTTTATTTCGTACTCGTTCAGTTGCAAGAGTGTTGAAGGATCTTGACATACACAAATCTGCTGGCCCGGATAGTATCCCTCCTATTGTTCTGAAGAGGTGTTCTTCTACGCTGGCAAAACCACTGCGTAAGCTTTTCCATCTGTCCTACTCTACTGGTCTCTTTCCGAGTGGATGGAAAACAGCATTTGTCCAGCCTGTCCCTAAAAAAGGCGAATCTTCTTCCCCCTCTAACTATCGCCCAATTGCACCTACTTCCCTTCTTTCCAAGGTCATGGAAACGCTGATTAACCATCAGCTTAAGAAATATCTTGAGGAACGAAAGCTTCTTAATGACCGACAGTATGGCTTTCGTAGCAATAGGTCCACTAGTGATCTGATGGTATATCTCACCGAACAGTGGCACAAATCTTTACATCGTTTTGGCGAAAGTAAGATTATTGCACTTGATATTTCAAAAGCATTTGATAGAGTTTGGCATCAAGCTCTCTTATCGAAAATGCGTGCATTTGGTATCGATGAATCTCTTCTTCGTTGGATTAGAAACTACCTTTCGGACCGATCAATACAAGTTGTATTGGACGGTTTCAAGTCTGATAGCCATAAAATTAATGCTGGTGTGCCACAGGGCTCTGTTTTGTCTCCGACTCTCTTCCTAATATTCATTAATGATCTCTTGTCTGAAACTTCTAATCCATTAAACTGTTTTGCTGACGACAGTACCCTCAGCTTTTCATATTCGTTTCTAGATTTACATCCTTGTCCTTCGGATGTGGAACTTCAACGGCAGCGTATGATAAGCTCATTAAATTCTGATCTCGATTGCATTGTGCAATGGGGAAATAAGAATCGCGTAGAATTTAATGCTTCAAAAACACAATGCTGCCTTCTGTCGTTAAAGCGAAACCCACCCCAAGTGCCGCTATCCATGAGCGACACTTGCATCGAGGAAACTGAAAAACTTTCAGTTCTTGGTATGTGCATCACAGACCACCTTTTATAGACTGATCACATTTTTGATATCGCCAAAAACGCTGCTAAGTGTTTGCGTTTTCTCCGTCGATGCAAGAAATTTGTCTCCCCCTCTGATCTGGCTGTAATCTATGAAGCCTTCATTCGTCCAAAAATGGAATACAATTCACATATTTGGGTAGGTGCTCCCATAACCTACTTGAGTCTATTAGATGGAATTCAAAAGAGAGCTTTAAAAATGATAGGCGATAAAACTATAACGGAAGCAATTTAAACCCTCGAACACCGCCGTAAAGTTTCATGTCTTTCATTATTTTATCGCTATTTTCATAAACATTGTTCTAGTGAAATAGCCAGTTGCATTCCTTCCCTTAAACAATTAAACCGTAATACTCGTACTTCAAGGAATGCGCATCAGTTTACCCTTGAGCCCAACTTCGGACGTACTGTTACTGTTAAGTACAGAGATTCTTTCTTTAGTCGTACTACAAGAATGTAGAATGCTTTACCCGGCTCAATTTTTCCTTGCCATTTCGATGTTCAGACATTTAAAACCAATGTGCATCGGTATCTCCTTTCAATTCCTCTCCCACTTTCCTAAACGCTCGCACTGTGTATTAAGATTATAAGGGTAGTCACAACCCCTAAAGTGCGCGCAAAATATAAAAAAAAAAAAAAAAAATTTGATGAGTGAATCTTTCTTCCTTTGGCAGATTAGACCGGGTGATTATTTCATCCGATTATTATTTTGGAAATTATTAAAGAAATTTATACCAATTTATTGTAAATGTACTGGTTTTGCCAAGGCCCTCCGCGGGTGGGCACACCCACTTTTAATGGTGATAAACAGATAGAACTGGCCTTTCTCTGTCTCTATAGTATCATCCAAATATTTTATGCCGGCCTTGTGGTGGCCAGATTTAACTAGTCCGGGCCGGGGTGACATAAAATCTTAATACGCCACGCCTAATTTGATTGTAAATATAATTGTAGAGAAGCACATATATGTAGTTAATTTTATAAAGACCAACACGCCAGTGAAATTTTAATTGCCAACCTTGCCTATTTACATATGTATGTATGAAATTAAAAAAAAAAAAAAATAATTTAACACTGATTTCAATCCAATGCACAGAAAATAAAAACAAGAAATAATTCTTTTGTAGTTAAAATTAAAATATAAAAATATTTGTATTTTTCTTGCTAAAGCTGTATAGTTATCACATAAATAATTTGTCATAATATAAATATATATTTAAATTTATAAACAAAATAAAACTAAGTAATCTTCGTCCTTATCACAATCTAAAATTAAATCCTTTAAAGCATTTTGTTTCTTTCACTTTCTCCCATTTCTTATATTATTTACTTTTTACTGGGGTATTTTCATCAGTTGAACGCACTTGTTAGTTATGTAACCTAAGCCTGTGCCCATCTATCTCCAAACTGCAATTGCGGATATTGGCTGTTGCTGTAGCAATATGCTGGTTGCACCAAATCCTCATCGGCTGCAGGAACAATACTCATGACAGGTTGCAAATTTGTAGTCCAAAAGAATGTGCCAACTTCGGTGCGAGCAAAGCGAACAGGAACATAAACACCTTGTTCCTTTGGTTGTGGTTGCTGGTGTTGATTTTTATGTTCTGATTCTTCCAAAATAAAGTGAACCAGTTTCTCATTGGCCGAATTATCTCCAATTTCAGTGTAATAAACTTCTGTTTGTGAATTACGTAGGTTCTCAAGCGACTCCAAGGACTCCAATGATCTTGTATGTTTTTGCTGCTTCTGTTGTTTTTTGAAAATGGCCTTCAAAACCC
This sequence comes from Leucozona laternaria, assembly GCA_932273885.2. Classification (NCBI taxonomy): domain Eukaryota; kingdom Metazoa; phylum Arthropoda; class Insecta; order Diptera; family Syrphidae; genus Leucozona; species Leucozona laternaria. Next base: position 58,600,587 of record OW026366.1, read on the forward strand.
TCTTGATACTGTATGAAGCTGACTTCTTCGTTGTCACAATTGTTTGTTGTTCTGGCATTGCGATACACATTTTTACGTAAAAATATTCAAAACAAAAATTACTTTAATTGGGATAAAATGTTTGTCTTTTATGTCTTGCTCAAATGAAGAACGAATTCAGAATGTTCCCAAACCTGCACTCATATCGGCTTTTATACATTCTCGGTTAAATCCGAAACGCACAAGTGCTACGCACACATGAGCAAAACACTCATGCAATATTCGGTCTTGTTGGGCTTCGTTTCAATACCAAGCCCCGAAATTGAATGCGAACAGAGAAAGAGAAAGAAAAACATTGTGTAAAAGGATCACCCTTCTCGGGGGTGTGTAACTGCAGTGTTTAGTGCGCACTGCAAACAGAATACCACACTAAAGGCATTTCAAGTGAAGTGATAAAGCAAGGGAAAATCCTATGCATAAAAAACGGCAGGTGTTTTGAAAATTGTTTTCTTTGGCTTTCGAAACCGAGACCGAGAGGGAAGGATACATAGCAAATGATATTTGTAGAAAGCGAGATAGGGCTATGGGGTATATTTTAAAAATAAGGGCACATACAAAATTTCCGTGGGAAAGTAAAGTTTTCTGGAATTCCCACGCACCACCATCAATTGTTAAGTGGTTGGTTTCGTACAGAGCTAACAACAAAAAAAATTTAAAATGCCTTCGCATGTGTACAAGACGACAGGATTTCAGGATACCGATATTTTGAACAGTGTAGGTATAAACACTAAGTAACAACAAAATTTAAGGCGATGTAACAGGAATCAGAAAAAATATCTACATACATTTTTTTTGTTGTTGGAAGGGAATTAAGGATATCCATACACTCGTTATCTTGAACTTTCCCACGTTCCGATAACGAGGATGTTTCGTGAATGGATGTCCGACCAATATCCATTCATGAGAGAGTTTTGTGAATGAGAGATACTATTATAAGGGTATAATGAAATGGGTGGAAGGACAGACGGGGGCAATTATGTGGCACGATTTCATTATGACGTTGACCGAGTGTATATGAGGAAAGTATGATGGAGGAGTCTCTATCATGATTATTTTTATTTGTTTGCTCCTTCATTTTAGTCGTTCGTACTTTAAGTGAAGTAGGTAGGTACATGGAACATGGATGACATATTAAGTATAAAGTATTAGGTAGGTAGGTATATATACTACAGGTTGATTATTATTGGTTTCTTGCTGTGGAAGAGTAAAATTACGATATTTTTTTATTATAAAGAAAGAAACGTGGAATTGGGAGTGCCCAGTTGGGTGTGTTGTGCTTATGCTCGATAGCAATTTAATTATAATTGAATTGTGCGGCAAGGAACCAAGCCCGATGGTCAACACATAGAGATACCCATACGTAAAATTAATAATGACTTTATTGTTATGTTATCGATGGACTAGTGCTGGGCTCATATATGGATAGCACGAGTCTGTAAATAATGAATCGAATGGAAAACAGAGGCCTCAGGTAGGTCTATTGTAGATAATATGTACACAAATGTGCGGTTTTAAATTCGTAGAAATTGAAGGTGTGTTGTTTTGTCATATAAATATTTTTTTTCTAGGCAATATTTTTAAATCTGATAAGATAAGATTTTCAAAATTATTATTAATAAAACTGTAAGCGTAAATTACACATCTAAATTGCAGCTGGGTGTCTAAAAAACTTTACCGAAATCTTATACATATTTGACAAATCAAAGGTATGACTCTTACTTATTTAAGCAAGATTTTAACAACTAATCCATCAATGGAAATCATCTAAGTTTTGCTTGACCTGAAAACTTTGAAATTTAATGCGTTTCGCCCAGGCATGAAAGTTGATGGTGTCTTATACGTGAAAGATTCTAGAATTCTTTGATGCTTCTTTTAAATATTATCATATGTTACTATTTCTGCACCATATTTGAGCTTCTACAAATCATTAAAGTCCAGTTTTTCAGAGCGAGATTAAAGATAAACCCGAGTTAACTCATCAATTTTCATAATCCGTGGTCAATTTTTGTAAAAGTAGATAAGTATGCATGTAGTATGTAGTAAGCAAAAGGATTATCTCATAAATTTTTTTTTCAAATCTTCACAGTTCTAAACTATTTTGAACAAATTTCATAGTAGTTTGCCTAATGAGTAAAAACTCAAAAACCATAAAAATACACTAAGTGTTAGGTTTAATTTTTTTTCAAATACACTGTTTTATACATCACAGACTGATGAGAGGAAGATTCTCTGGTTAATTTGTGAAGTGGAAGAGAATATACAACAAGAAACTACACGGGCTGTGGTGGAAGGGTAATTTAGAGCGATAGGACACCAGAGCTCCGGTCCAAAAAGTCTTCGAATCCAAACCTGATGGGCGGTGCGGCGCGCGTAGTAAAAGAAGACCGTGACTCATTTGTCGCAAGCAAGTGGAAGAGGACCTCAACTAACTTGGCGTACGAAAGTGGATACAGCTAACTAGGGACCGAGGTGCCTGGAAGAAGCAAGGGCGTATGCAAGAGCATACGAAGAGTCGTTCGCAAGGGGGCAGGGAAAGCATGAAGGGCCGCTTGCCCTCGAGAATAAGCTTGTTGGTTCAGGCCCTGCTTCACTCCAGAATGTAGCGCCACCTTAAGTAGTATGTAAAAAATGGGATTTCTTTTACCAAATTTTTAAAATATTGATATCTTTTAAATGAACAGTATTAAGAAAAAATATGTACGACTGGGTCGCACGAACTTGCTCTTATGCGCGATCACATTGTGGTTCTATAGTCTGAAATAAATTAGCTATGGGAGGGTATATTTTATCCATTTTCCAAAATTCAATTTAGTTGCAGGTGGTATTATGTTAGTGAAATTATATTATTTAAACTGGTAAATTGTTTTAAATCAACAAAATTAGAATGAAATTGACTAAAATACTTTAAATCTATTTTAACGCAACGCAATGTTCACTATCTGATTTCTTATATAAATCTTAATATATGAGACAAAAAAAATTAATTTGAAAATCGTAGGGGCGGTTTTAAAAATAATTAATTTTTTATATACATATAAAATTTCGTTAACATTTTTGAGAAAAAAAATGGTACGCCAGTTTTAAGTATTTGTAAATGTTAAGTAAAAAATTGAAATTCACAAAAAAATCTGCTACCCGTTTTCGAAATATCGAATTTTCAACAAATTATTTTGAATTTTTTTTCAAAAATCGAAAAATTATTTTTTTGAAAATTTTGCTACGCACTTTTATTTATATTTATTACAAGCTTTTGTATAAAAAATTTACTTTTATTCGGTTGATCAGATATTGATATAGTCGAAAATCAAAGCAACCGATCTATGACCTCTCATACTGTTAATAAACGTTAAATATAAAATTTGAAAATTTTAAATGGTAGATTGTATTAATTTTAACACACAAAAAACTTTTATCAAAATCGTATGAGGCGGTTTTGAGAAAAAAAATATTTTTCTTAATGGTTTTTAAACATTTGTATGGGAGGCACCGTTATTTTTGGGTATTAGAATAATTTTTGTCAAAAATCTTCTAGATAACGTTAAAAAACTGCTATTTACCAAGTTAAATAAAAATCGAAAAAGTCATTTTTGAAATATTGAGTTTAAAAAAAAAAAATTTAAACTTTTTTTAAAAATCTAAACAATATATTTTTGAAAATTTTGGTAACCAATATTATTAAGAATGTGTCAATAGTTCTTCATAAAAAATTGATCAGAATCAGTTCAACCTTTTTTGAGAAAAGCGAAAATCAAAAAAATGGTTCTTTGGGAGGTACCATTAATAACCATTTTTCGGAACAAGTTTTTTTATTAAACGGCAACTTATAACTATTTAAATTTATTGAGTTCTTAAAAACAAAGTCGATAGCGCTGGATTTGAGAAAAATAAGTTTTTCCTTTTTGGCCAAGAAATTTTGTATGACAGCTACTATTAATTTTGGTCCTAAAAAAAAGAGAAAAAAAGGGTGGGGGGAATGTCCAAAAAACGCTAGGTACCAAGTTTAAAGAAAATCGACCCATCGGTTTAGGCTGTAGTCGAACCGACAAACAGACAGACAGACAGACAGTAAGACAGACTGACGGACGTTTTTGCGAGACACACTTTTTCGTCTTCGCTATCATCGGTATGTCAAGTTTGATCAAAATCTCGAGTTCGATTTTTTGTACGAATACATAACTTACCATATAGTACCTATATTCGCAATTAAAAATGTTAGTTTTTTCTTTTCACATTGTGTATACAAATTTCGTTAAGAGTTGGTATTACATAACACTTACCGTTTAGGAGTTATACGCAAGGAACTGGTATTTTCGTCTTTTAACTTTTTTTTTTTATAATGGCGATATCATCTAAACAATAAAGAGAAATAAAAGTTCTAAGTGAAGCATGAAAAATGTTCGCTAGCACTTATCGTTTAAAAGTTATACTATGTGAAAAACCTATATTTTTGGCATTTGACTTTGAATAACTTTTTATGCACCCACGATTTTGCAATAGACTTTTCAAATAGATAACTATACCTAGTATTTCTTATGGCAAATTTTGATTTTTGATTTTTTCCGCAGAATTACCTTTGGTTTGTAATTGTTTCCTAATCTAAAAGTAGCAAAACAAATTACTTGATAAATATGTCCTATTAGGAATTTTTGACATGTATAGAAGTTAAGGATCTTATAGTCATGCAAAGCTTGGACAAGATTTTGATAACTTAACACAAAGAATAGGATTTCTTTTCAGCCTCCTATGTAATGATTAATGAACAACACAATACATCATTGCAAAAAATTTCTGACTTAAAAAAAAAAAAATATAAATTTTGAGAAACTTGAAACAATTGGGTCCACAGAATCGGTTCTGGGCTAAGACTGGGGGGTGTATGTATTCGAACAGCTCAGTCTTCTCATCGTATCCAATCGGAAGAAAATTTTCTCCGATTTCTAAGAAATGTACGAATTTTGTATCATTTTTTTTGCCATTCCAACAGGCCAATCGGACAGATCTACGAAAACAAAAATGTAATTTGCGTTTAAAATATCAAATTCATAGACGGTGTTCACATTGGACTCACTCCGCGCGACTCATTTTGACATCTTTTTCTTTTATCTCACTCTACACAACTATATGAGAAAGTGAGGCAGGATTTTTAATTTTTTTGAAAAAATCCTGCCTCACTAGACTCTCTCTTTCTCATCATGAGTTGGAGTGAGATAAAACAATGAAATGTCAATATGAGTCGCGCGGAGTGAGTCCAATGTGAACACCGTCATACGTTGCATACCAATGAAATGTCAAAATGGCAGCAAAGCATCACGAATTCTTGTGATGTATGAAGATATTTGGTTTCCGATTTCCCCGACAGAAAATTAGAAGTGAAAAATTTCCCGAAACGAAATTAAAGACTGAAATTGATGTTCAGCAACAAAAGATTCGTTAGTAAGCGTCTTTTTATTTGGTAAACATTTATGTTTCTTTCTTTTAGAAAAAGAAAACAAACCAGGTCAAAGCCAGACATTGCGCGTAACTTCACGACTTATTCGAAAATAATTTATTTTGACAAATGTCGAATACATGCGTCGGCACGAGTCATATTTCGTTTACGATTCGATTACCATAAAGCAAATAAATCCTCCGATCGGAATGGATACCATGATAGGGCTGACTATCATGATCAAAGCTGAAAAAAACCTTACTCTTGTTGTTGTAGTTTGCAGAGCTGCTCCAATATATGTATATGCCTATAGAAGAAACTCACATCGCTCCTCTGGCTCGAATAGTTTTTCGCAGCTCCAACACAAACACAGCCACAGTTAATTTGAAAAATCTTCCCTCAAAGTTAAAAAAAGTCAAATAATTAAGAAAGATATAGAACATTTTGTACTTTTTTTTTTTTGATTTTTAACAAAGTTTGGTTTGGCGCTCGAGGCTGAAAACTTGTATAATTCCTTAACCCAACATAATATTAATGGGCTATTTGAGAATTAAGAAGGCCACTCGAAGACTAATTACTAGCTAAAGATACCTCGAAGTTGACAGAGAGAATTGAAAAAAACTGTAACTGGCGCTCAAATACAACAAACGAAAATATGTTTTATAGAATTTCTCCGAGCCACGATTTGAGCAGTTTGAATTCAGAACATCATACAACTTTGGATAAATAGAATCTGGTTTCGGCAAACGATATTATTAGTTATCTATTGAGAACAGAAATATATCAAAACAATAATAATTATCTATTATACAGATACCACAGTCAAAATCAAAATCAACTGAAACAAAAATATAAAATGTAAAATTAAAAAAAGAAATAATTTCGAAGTTGTATAAAATAATTTGTTTATTTATAAAGTTTTCTTATTAATAAAATCACTATTCACTATCACAGGTATATGTATACTATAAAACACTAAAGCTTTCTTCAATCACAATCCGATGAATGAGCGGATACTCTTCTTTCACCAAGGGCGCCAAAGCTCTGCACGAGACTCCTCAAAAACTGCAGGTGATGAAGAGGGACTACCCTTGTCACTGTGATAACCAGATGAAGCAGGACTAAGTGGTGCTGACGAAATGCTAACTGTCAACTGTTGCATGTACTTTGACTTCTGGTTAGCAACTTTCAACTGTTGTTGATGCTGGTGTAAATCCTGAAGTCGACTAAATTGGCAACCAAGATGTGTCATCACAGCTTTTCCCAGTTCTGCACTTACACCTCGAGTAGAGGCCAATACACGTGATACTTCATTTGCAGCATTAATGTATCCATTACGAAAGCCGTCCACAGGTAGTTGTTTGTTTTGGTTGTTTGTATATTTAGTTTGACGTAGATGAGCGATCGTTGCTTCCAACATCTCGGCCTTATCCATATGTAGGATGGCATTGTCGTCCTGCAACTCGGCAACCATGTGCTTCATCGAATCCAAGCACTTGTTGATGCGTGCACGACGTTGTCGCTCCAACAAAGGTTTCTTTACTTTCAAATAATGTTGTGTCTTCGATACGTGTTCCATATTGTAAAAGTTATTTTAAAAATTGTTAAATTCACTACAAGACGCAAGATCTACGAACGTTGAAAATTGGTATCGGAATGATATCCTTGTAGCTCACCTACTGTCCTTTTATACTTCATCCGAGATATCCTGTTGGAAACATCTTTCTCTTTCTATTTTACCTGCTTTTGCAGGTTGCCTTGTTCGTCTACACTTCACATGCAATGTATATTGATAAAGGTAGCAGATGGCACAAAGGCTATGCACAAGGGATAAACTGAATCGTGGGAAATGATTTTAAAGGACTTGTGACTGGGAGCACTTTGAGCGCACTTCAAAACACCTTGCGTGTTTTCCCACGGTTCACATTGCTGGCAATGCAGAGATAATTCTCGAAAAAAGTTTACTATTTTGATGATGGGAATTGAATTGATGCTTTAAGTAATTAAAACGCATTTGATTACATGACCATTATTGTGGGTGTATAGGTATACTGCATATCCGTTGTTTTAAGTTGAGTTAAAGATTAGATTATGTTCTTTACGTGGTATATTTAATAATTGCCCAATAGTCCAGCACATTTAGTCATAGCGCGAATAGGATTTTAAAATGGAAATGGGGAAGATTTTTTTTTGGCATCAAGAGTAGCTTAAATTTAAGCTTTCGACCATCAACCCCATGCAGGGTTTCTGCCATCTTCATTTAAGATGTGAAGTTTTGATAGTTTCTAAACGGAGTGAGGTAAAGAAAAATCTAGAAATCAAGATATGAAAACTCTTAAAAGTCGAAAATGGGAAAGTAGACGTTTAAGAAAAAGTTAATAATAAATTAGTATGATTTTGATGGTGTTACATTTAATATTTTTGAAAAGGTAATAATTAAATATTTTTCCTATGTCTGATTATCATTATTATTTATTATTATTATAAGCTTTATTGATCCAAGTCTGATTATAAACTTTCAATATATGTGTTTTTTTTTGCGTAGAGAGTTTTTTTTAAAAACATACATTTCTTCGAGACCTTTTTAGGGAATTGGCTTACAAAATTTTAGGTGATGATGAAAATTATTCATTGTCTCATTGTAAAGGAAATGGATTCAGCAAGTACTGCTAAACGCAAATAATATAATCAATATTGAAATATTTACAGGTATCAGCTTGTATGTCTTGAATGCGTGCATGTAATAATTAACATTTTCAATAGCCTTTGAGAAGCCTAAATAACAATTATAGAAGATGCAATTTGTTTAATATTTTTCTTACTTTAATCCATTTCGACTTTACAGTAAAATTCTCTCATTAAACTTATTTGTTGTAGAGGAAAAAGAGTTAGATTATGTTTAGTAAACCTTATAGATAGGTTATAATATTCTAGTATTCTAATATTTTTAAGTTTTTAGTACCAAAAAAAAGCGGTACTTGTGATGCAAATTTGTTTGGCCAGAACGGAACATTTTATTTTTCTCATAATCCGCTCCACAGATTCAATACAAAAAAGTTCAGTAAAATTAAATAGGCATAGGATGCCCTTGTGTTGAAAAAAAATTCTTCCGAAAATGGTTTTTATGGTTTTTCAGAGATCAGAAATAAATCTCAACCTTTTGAAAGTTTCCTTAATAATTGTTATTTGTTGTTATTTTCAATAAAAATTACTCAATAACCTTTATTCTAAAAAGAAAATTTTCGGTCAAGGTCTGAGAGAAACCTTTATTTCGATTTTTTTTACGTTTCGGTCAACTATTGAGATTTATCGCTGAGAGAAAAAAATAAATCTCATCTGCAAATTTATTAATCAAAATGTTCGTTTGTATGACCGCATACGGAAATGCAGTTAATTAGGCTTTTTAGTCATCGCTGAATACTTGTCAGTAAAAATTGAGTGATTTTGTGCTATAGTGATAAAAAGACATTCTCGACATATTCGACATTTTCCTTTGCATTAACCATTTTTGATTTGTTTTCAAGCGAAAAAGGTTAAAGGTTGACCTTTTCCATTTATTTTTTCGTATAAATTTCAACCACTGAGAGATATTTTTAAAAATACAAAATAACTCTCAACCGATAACCTATTTTTTTTGTTTTTTTTTTTTAAATAAATCTCAAACCGAAACCAAATTATTTTTAAAGAAATGTAATAACTCTAAGAGAGAAACCAATTAAAAATAAAGGTTAACAGTTATTTCTGATCTCTGTAAATGGCACCTACCAAAGTGCCATTTTTTTATTTACGCTTTCTTGAAAACGGTTCAACTAATTTGTATCACTTTTTTTTTATGAAAAATGATTCTAAACAACATTGTGTTTCGAAATTTTCAAATATATTTTTTTTTTTGATTTTTTTAAAAAAGTCTGAATTTTTTTTTTTGGAAACTTAATTTTTAAATTATTCTTATATCCAAAAATAAAGGTACCTCCCATACATATAGTTAAAAACCATTAAAGAAAATCGTATTTTTTTTCAAAAAAAGTAGTAGATAAAAGTAGTCTATGGGTTAGAATTAGTATTATTTGCCATTTAACAATTTACCATTATTAACAGTGCCTCTGGTAGAACGGTTTTTTGTATTTTTGACTTGCCAATTTTTTTTCGAAAAAAATGTTTACAAAATATTCTATATGAAAAAATTTGTATTTATTTTATTTAACTATTTAAAAATTTTGGGGCAAAATCTTAGACCATTTAGTAAAGTCTTAAATCATTTTTAGTATGATACTAGGTCAAAAAGAGGATTTTGCTAATTGTAAGCGAGTTTAATATTATACTATCTCTTAACATTTTACTAAAGTTAAAATCGCCAGATTGCTGTTTTATCTTTTTAACATGTTACTAAATCTATATGTCACTTTGACATAGAAACATTTAAAAAAGGTATGTTTGCTTCATTTTTTGCACGAAATGTCAATGTCTTAGGCGCGTTCAGCTTGAGTTTTGTAAAAAAATCGGTTTAGTATGATACTAGCTAAAAAGTGTTTAAAACTAACAACATTTTACTAAAGAGCTTTAAAGTTAGTAGTAACTAGTATAACCTAACACCTTAACATCAGGTTGTTTAAAATTTTGCACCTTTGTTTTAATAAATTAGGATTTACTAACCATATACCGCATACAAACCAATAATGGTTTACCAAATACAACATGAATTATTCCCATTTTATTATACAAGTGGGTCAAAAATGCAATCTACAATGGAACCATGTCTTTTTTTATAATAAAACGGTTTTTGTTTTCAGTAATAGAATCTTGATTCCCAAATAAACTCACTGGCGCAAAATTTTAAACAGCCTCATGTTAAGGTTTAAGCATGATACTTGTTAACACTTTACTAACTTTAAAGCTCTTTAGTAAAATGTTCTTAGTTTTAAACACTTTTTAACTAGTATCATACTAAACCTATTTTCTTACAAAACTCAAGCTGAACGCCTCTAAAACAGTGGCATTTCATTCAAAAAAGGAAGCAAACATACCTTTTTAAAGTTGTTCTATGTCAAAATGACATATGGATTTGGTAATATGTTAAAAAGATAAAACAACATTCTGGCGATTTTAACATTAGTTAAAGTCTGCGTAGACAAGCGACTTCACATAACCCCACAAAAAAAAATCCAGCGGTGTTAAATCGCATGATCTTGGAGGCCACACTAAAGGCCCACGACGCGAGATAATGCGCTCACCAAAAGTTTCCTTCAATAAATTGATTGTTTAGTTGGATGTTTGGCATTTAGCTCCGTCTTGTTGGAACCAAAGGTCGTCCACATCAATATCCTCCAATTCAGGAACGAAAAAATGATTAATCATGGCTCTATATAGCGTTCCCCATTATCTGTAACATTATGGCCGGCTTCATTTTTGAAGAAATATGGACCAATGATTCCCTCTGCCCATAGAGCACACCAAACAATGACATTTTGATTATAATCACTCCATATATTGGAAAAATATTGATTGCAAACCACACGTCTAAAAAAACACCCTGTACAAGTTTTTTTTATTAAATAAACAGGTTAGTTTCATTAAAAAAAAATTATTTCGTATGTACATATTTACTCTTCTTTTTTACATTTATAAACTTTATTTCATGTTTTTCATATAAACTATTGCCTTTTTTTTGGTTTCATGCCTTGGCGACAAAGTTTTGTGCGAATTAATTTTTTTTAGAGTGAATTCAAAGGCTTTCTATGGAAATGATAAGTATGTTAATGCTATACCTGATCATGGCTATAGTAGTGATGATAATCTGGCGCCAAATATGCAAATTTTGTGGACAGAATAGTAATAATAAGAGATATCCAATAATTTAATGCATACAAATCCATATATGTTCTGTTAAATTTTAACTTGAAATCTCCTTACTGCATACTAACCTATATTATGGGTTATGTATCTAAAACAGTATGTATATGTATGTAAGAAAAATTGTATGTAGGTACTACCTTTTTTAACCCCCAATAAAGGAAAATAAATAAAATGCATTTGAGTTCGTTCATAATTCATGCAGCAAAGGGTTAAAGAAATCAGATGGTGTACATCAGGTTGGTGCAAAATAGGTTCAAAGGATTCAGACTTAAGAACCACATTCTGATCATCACACAATTCGTGCTACCCAATTGTGTATTTTTTTATAAATCTTTATTTTAGATATACACAGGAAAATATGTTCATTTTTAAAAATTTTCAAAAAAAAAATTACGGTATGCGAATCCTTAGTATTCGATAGCATTTACCTGCTTTTGAAATATAATATATAGATCTTCTAAATTGTGTTTAAAAAAACTGCTTCGATCGTTTTTTTGATAGTTTTTAAAAATTTCAAACAAAATTTGGAACTTTATTAAAACTGCAAAAAATATTCAGACGGACGCGCGATTGGAATGTCGACTAGTAGAACTTCAATTATTTTAAAGAAAACTGAAAATAACAAAAGTAAGGTATCCGTTAATTTAACTTCAATACGTTGTTTGATGTTGAAGCTATTAAAATAAATTTTGTTATTTTTATTTTCTCAAAAATTATAAGGCGTATAATTATCTTGTTTTTAGTGTTTGACAAAAGAATTTAATTTCAAATGTAGTTAATTTTTCAAAAAAAAACTTGATAAAAAATTTTTGAATTTATTTGCGATTTTCTGTGGACTCTGTATGCCCTTTTTATAAATATCTTTTTTCTCCTTTCCTTTTTCTTGTTTCGACGCTATACGGTTTGGCCTTTTGTCGCATATTATGGGAAATGTTCTTTGTAAAGTAAGTTAAAAGTTAGACAGTTGCATAGCAAGAAAAACTTATTAAGCTAAAAATTGAAAGTTCGGTGAATTGATTTATCAAATTTTAATGCGAATATGAATGACACTTTTTCTAAAAATAAAACCAAAACAAAAATGTATCCGGCAATTATTATGGCTAGCATATATATAATGTATCTGTATCATCACGGTGTCCCAAGGCGGGTCCCAGTGGATACAATTTTTTAAGAACTTTTAGCTGTGTATTGTAGCTTTTAGAAACATTTAATCGCATCGTGAAGTGAAGTGAAAAATGTTTTTTTTTATTTCCTACCCAGTTCATATATTTTAATAAAAAAATCTGTAAATGTGTTACATCGTTGGAGAATCATTAAACAATTTCTTGCCATGAAGCTTCACTCGGGCGTATGCGTACTCTTGTTATTTTATACAATCATTAACGCTTTTTCTTCAGTTTTAGTTTATTTTGCACAAAAACATTTTCTTAAGTGTTAAGAATCTTTTATGATCAAGTTGAAAGAGTTATTTAAGTTATAACTTTGGATTAAAAATAAGTCAAGGTAATTTTCATACCTTTTTTATTCTTTTAAAACTTAAGAATTAAATTGAGAGCTTCCGAGAGCTCTCATAAGAAACCATTTGTTTGTTTTCGTTACTCTGCTTAACTCTCGCATCACCGCTCTGCTCACAGTTCCAGTAAATTTTTAGCCTAAAGTAGTAGAAGCGCAGTTAGTGCAATATAATACAAACGAACCATCGTACACAAGATTCTAATACTTGGAAAACCGTTTTTTTTTTTTGTAAACGCACATCAAAAAATATGGACGATGGGATCCTACGAACTTACTCTTGTGGTTAAAAACTCTAATGCAGACACACCTTTAAGATAAATGTTAGTAGTTCAATAAAAGGTGTATTCTTTAGTGTATGTATACCCGCTTACAAAATAATTTTCATGTAGGTATAATAAAACAACAATTCCGCTTAGTTAATTGCGATTTTTCGCTAAAAACCTGAAACGCAGTTTTCTTACAATTACTTTGGTCATTTCAGGTACGAAGTTTAATCAAAATCACTAGAGCCGTTTTTTTTTTAAATTGAAAAAAAAACTAAATTTTTGTATGGCACATTCCCGTAGCTCAAATTACAGTGGATGCACAGAAGCACAGACCCACAGACCGGCGACGACGGACAGCATGACGAAACCAACTTTTTCGGACTTCTGGATCATATGGTAGTGATGTTAGTTGTGACCAGAAACTTGAAGTTTTTTATTATTCATTTAACATTTGAAAGCCTTGAAAAAGACGTTTCAAATTATGAAACTTCAAATAAAAATACATTTTTTTAAATATTTCATATTGAAAACTAATTAAAAAACGGTCCATTTTATCAAAAAACAATAAAAAACTTTTCATTAAAATTTTATGTTTAACTTGTTTTTCGGATGAATATGTTTCGAAAATAAATTTTTTGAATTAGTTTTTAAAATAAAAAATAAAAAAAGTTTATTATTATTTGAAAGGTCTTTGTCAACATTTTCAATAGCTAAGTTAAATAAATATTTAATACAATCCCATTTAAGATTATAACATTATAAATTTAAAAAAAAGGGCACAACAAATGACGTTTTACATGTTCCTGTCGCTAGAGCTTGATTGGACTCATAAGGACTTATTTATAGTAACTTATCAAGCGTTCCAAGTTTCAAAACTGATCAAAATATTTTGAATTGAAGGCATTTTGTTTCCTTCGTTGCCTGGACTATATTTAAATTATTAATAGCAAGATTATCCTCGTGCTACAATTTTCTGCCAAAACCGAAGGGAGTACCCGTGAAAATTCTGTTTTTTGGTAGCATTCCTGCCGATAAACAACATGCAAACAGAAATTGTTGAGAGTATGTAAGTCAGTAAGTCCCGTCATCACGAGCAGTCACGGGATCAAATTCGTCCAGACTGAAACTAGTGAAAATTGAAAGTAGATAATTGGAATAAATGAAAAAAGATTATTTTCATACTGGTTTTGCATAGCTCCAGTTTGTCATGGAGATAAGCAAGGCCAGCTATCGCGAATAACATTTAAGATGAAGTGGAAGTAATTCTGGATACAATGAAAGATCGTAAAATGGCTGGTTCGAAGGGTATGCCTACAGAAATTTTTTAAACATTCTTCAGCATTGTTGAAAGAAAAGCTTACCCAAGCACTTAATGTAATTTTTAACTTTGCTGTACATCCAGATAAAGTTTCGAAGAAGCTCTTATTTGGCCAATCGATTAGAAAGGTGACCCATTTGATCCCAAGAATTTTAGAGGAATATCATTTTTAAATGCAAATTTGAAAATATATACACATCGCTTCTCAATAATAGGTTTAGTAATTGGGTAAACATAAATACAAAATTGATCAAATTCAAAAACTGGTTTTCGAAAAGGCTATTGGACAAATGATAATATTTTTGTGTTAAGATGTCTAACCCGTTCAGAGCTTAGCCAACATAAAAAGCTGTATGCTTTTTTCGTCGACTTTAAAGCTAGCTTTGATAAAGCAGACAGAATGCTATTATATACACTAACTATAACCTGGGTATTTTAACTAAATTCGGGAGAGCGTTGGAAAAACAGAAACATCAAAAAACCTTAAAATTAATTGCGGAGTGCTGTAGGGCTGCATCCTTAGATATTTGCCCTTTTCTGGATGGCATTATTAAAATATAAGTTATAATGTATGCGGACGATATTCTAATTTTGGCAGAATCTCCAACTTCACTTCAATTAAATATTAATTAGACTTTATGATTACTGCAGAAGATGGTGCTTGGAAGTACCTCAATACTGAGAAATCACAAGTGAAGGTATTCCAGAATGGATCAGGAAGAACTTCTAGAAAGGAACACTGGAGTTTTGGCGAAACCGAGTTGGAAATAGTGAAAGAGTACACTTTACCTGGGAATGACGATAACTTATAATTTGAATATGGAAGCACGTCCCGAAGCTAAGGCTAACGTAGACAAGACAGCAGTTTGTAAAAAAATATTCAACAATGAGCTTATTTTTACAAATGTTAAATTTGAAGTTTTTAATGCAACTGCTAAACCTAAAGCTATTCTTTTCTACGAAGCACAAGCCTGGGGTATCAACAAATTTGAGACAGAAGAGAGTTTGTTTCGTTTTTTCATAAAGAATTTTTTTTTACTGGTGAATACGCCAACATATAAGTACTACTTGGAAACAGGACTTCCAACACTGTTCGTTTCTACTCTGAAGTTAAATGCTGATTCCTTGGTTCGAGTAATAAAGGTGGAGGATACCAGATTGCCGAAGCGCGTGTTTATACATGACGTACGTCTAAAATTGTTATTTTACAAAGATTATTGCGCAATATATAAAAAAGGATCGTCTTGAGATCGGATGCTTAAAACTTGAAATTTCCTGTACCAAATTGGATACTTCCTTTTACGGGTTTGTTCGTAATTGCTACGCAAAGGTTTAGGAAAAAAGAAAAATCGGAAAATTCCTGTATGCGCACATTTAATTTTTCAGTTCAATTCAATCACCATTCAACAGGTGGCAGTGTAGGTGGTTATAGGAAGTGGCTTTTAGGATATTCTTTTCAACTTTTGTTATTTGTAGGGTGAAATGGGGTCAAAATAAAATAATTGTCCGATATAAGAAATTCTTTTTTTTTTAAAGGTTTTTCTTATGAAATGACTAAAGGTATTTTATTTTTCAAATTTTGATATTTAAAGGGTGAAATGGGGCAAAAAATTAAAAAAATTTTTTTAATTTTGTTATTTGTAGGGTGAAATAAGGCAAAAATAAAAAAAAATTGTCCGATTATAGAAATTAATTTTTTTTAAAAAGGTTTTTCTTATGAAATAGCTTTAGTATGGTGAAATTGGGTAAAAATAAAAAATATCAGTTTAAGAATTTATTTTTTGTGTTTGAAAGGTTGTTTTTGAGTGGATGCCTAAGGACTTTTTTTTATAAAAATTGGCATTCATCTGATTTCAAAAATTATGTTTGTATTTGAAAGGTTATTTAAAAAAAAATTGCTATTTATAGAGTAAAATGGGATAAAAAATAAAAAGTGGTTTTTGATTACAAAAATTCCTTCTGTATTGGAAAAGTAATAAAGGTGGGACTTAAAGGATCATGATTTTACGCGTATTAAGCCATTTATATCGTGAAGTAGGTTAAAAGCCAGAAAGTAGTATTCGATTACAAAACTTAGCTTTTGTTATTTATATTTTCTTTTGTAATAGGTTTGTCTTCCTGTGCGAAGTCGGGCGGGCCAGCTAGTTAAAGTTCTAGTTATTCTTTTTTCAATACATTTTTTAAAAAGCTATTGTTCAATCAAAAATACAATTACATATTTATATTCCGTTTTAACCAAACTAAAAGTTGCCGAAAAAAAAAATATTTATATTCCGTTTTAGCTTAACAAAAAGCCATTATAAAAATTCAAATTTGTTTTACTAACTAAAAGTTTCTATTTTAAAGTATTTAATAAATTTTTATTTGAAATTAGACATAAACCATCGTACTGATAAAGTTAACAATTATGTTGAAAGTTGGTTTTTGTGTGATAACACACACGCATTAAGGCTGCAAGGCTTACGCACCATCATATTAATATTGAAGGTTTGAATGAAACAACAACCAATTGAGTGAGCTACCACCAAGTCATTATCAGCTGGGAAAAGGTTTTTCAAATTAAAAGTGAACGTAATAGACTAAGCACCACTAAAATGAGTCTGATGATCGGCCTGGCAGCCGTGAAATAGCTATGACTCCAGCCTAATAATGACATTCAATAACAATATATATTATTACTTAAAAAATAATTATGTAAGCGCTAAAAGTTAAAATACAGTCACTTGGGCAGAGGGCAGCATGTCATGCCCTATTTTATTCAATTAAGGAGCCACCGTTGTAAGTGAAACTTACTTATTTTAACAAATAATTGAAAATATCTGTGTATCTATCTATCTTATTTTCATACTTTTATAGGAAGAGTGCATTAAATTTTATTTTGTCAGTTGAATTATGTATTTGCAAAGTGCAGTCAATTTACTGAAACTGCAGCAAAATGCCAACAGAGCTCCTGAGTCTTTCTTGTGCATCTTGGTATTTCAAAAGATGGATGTTTTTAAAAATCATGTTAATCATCAAATCAACGCGGATTACAAAACCTCACGGCTATGTAGGTATGTATGTACATAAAAAACTAAAATCTGTACAATATAAATAAAAAACCTCAACTAGTCATGATCATGTGGAAGTCATTAAGTAATAAAATTTAAGATAAAACTAATTTCATTAAATCCCCTTTTCTTGAACCTTGATTCACTCCATCATTCAATGGATTAAAACCATTGTACAAGATAAAAAGTAGGTAACTTAAAGCTTTAAGAAAAAAAAAATAAACCACTATCTGCTTGGATTCCATTCACTGAGTCATTGATTCTTAAAGCCAACGGACAAAATGTCGATTGGCGCTGTGCTCGTGCTTGAGTGACTTTTATGTTTTATTTTTACGAAAATAACCACACCCACTCCGCTTCCCCATATACCGCCAGAGACCACACGAGCCATTTTCACAATCTCCGTCAACATTTCTCAGCATCAGCACAACTAACAGACAGCAACAGACAACGACGACAACGAATGCCTTGTCCCAAACTTCACATCAAAGATCAGCAGATCACTGATCCATGCGGCGGAAATGGGGCTGCAAAGGGGGGTAAATTAAAAAAAAAAAAAAACGGCCCCAAAGGCACGATGTCAACAACAACAAGCTACAAATAACGAGAAAGATTGCAATGAGACGAACAAAAATAAACCATCCAGACCCAACTTTAACTGCTCGGCACGAGTTTGTTTCCCACGGTCTGAACGCGCGCGCGAGATCGCGTTGTAGGATTATTGTTCGTGTGAGTGTTTAGACGGGGAAGAGGGGGTAAGAAGAAGTCTAAGCTAGCATTCGGCGCAGCGCAGACTCGTTTTATTATTCGATTGCG
This sequence comes from Leucozona laternaria, assembly GCA_932273885.2. NCBI lineage: Eukaryota > Metazoa > Arthropoda > Insecta > Diptera > Syrphidae > Leucozona > Leucozona laternaria. The sequence goes on from OW026366.1 coordinate 58,618,872, forward strand.
GTGGTGATAAATTAATTCAGCAACGCGTTTTGGATCGGATTTACGTATAGATAGTGTGTGACCGACTTCATTCTCTTCCTCTACCCGTCCAGCGAGGCATGATATTGAGGGTATAGTAGGAAATTATTAATGAGCCAATCTAGTCGAGCTGCTGCAAATAGTAGCACACATATAAGTTTAAGTGTCCGCTTGACGAGCAGTCGGCGCAACTTAAGTAGTTGTTGACCTGCATAAATAGATTTGAATTCATAAGTTCTCAACTCAAGCTTCGTGAAGGCACGATGACGTTGTCGTTGAATGTTGCTTGATATGTAAAAAGATTCGTCATGTATCTATATAGAGACCTTCAATAAATGTTAAAAAATGAGCCACTATATATTAAACTCCCAGGTATGTGTATTTCCTAGAAATCGATTACAACCGAATTTTATTTAAATGTTTGGTCTCATTGTCGAGTCAGAATTCATAAATTACTTCAAAAGCAGTATTCCATTAACTCTATGAGGAATCTTGAATTTTGTATTTATTTAGTTCTTTTTATCGTCATCTTGATAATTTTCTTTGTTCAACAACAAAAATTTCCTAAAGTGAATTTATGAGTTGGTGGTTTACTACCTACAGCAAATTATGGTCTCCCATTCGTAGTGATTACCTAAATACATGTGTTCAAAATTTACAACCGATGAATAAAGGTATTCGTTGTATGGTCACATTTCAGGCGGGGCTGATTGATGCTGATTAAGATGAGAAGGCCGACGAATGCCGACTTTGATATAAACGATTCAAAATTGGTACTTTTGGTGCCAAATTTTATTAGTTGACAAAGGAAATAGATATAACAACAGGGGAAATGTTGTTGATCAATATTTGTATGGTAATTTATGAAAGGACAAGAAGCGTTCCAAAGAAATAATTGATTCTTTGACATAAAATTCGTTGGAATTATTATCAATTTATATTCATGGATATGATTTTGCTAACTTAGTTTTTTTTTTGGTTAACCGTAATTTCTTACGACTTTAAACAAATACCTTTCATGTCCTTCTGATTTTAAATAAATTTATTTTTATTAGATTCATACTCCTTCAAAGTATTAAAATTTAATTCAGTTATATAGAGCCCTTGAATAAGGCTAGAGAAAAGTCCACTTACTTCTTTAATGCATTTTTTAAGCACATTTCTTAAGAGTTTTTGCCTGAAAATTTTAAAATCTAGTGGTGTTTGTTTTAATGTATTTTTAACTTGTGCCTTTTTGGTGTTTATTTTTGGCTTTTCATAATGTTGTAGATCAAAAAATCCTTTCCCTTGCTATAGGCATAATTTAAGGCTCAAATACAAAAATTCATTGCCACTGCATTGTAATGGGATTTGGCTAAATAATGATTACGGGTCAATTCAGTGTTGTTATTAAATTAAAGATTTTTAATCGAATGTCTATCTAAGGCCCAGTTTTTCAGTAGTGAAATAAAATAAAGTTAACTAAATTTGGGTAAGAATTAATCTTCAGTTATATCACTAAGGATGCAGTATTTTAGTGAATGATGCAACCACAAAGAACTAAAAAAATCGGAGGATAAATAAAAGTATCTGTTCAGTTAACTCGAGTTCAGCTTTAATCTCGCACTGCAAAGCTGGGCCTTAGACCTTGAAATTAGTTGTCTGAACTTATTTACAGCAAATTCTACGTTCAATGAACAAAGAAGGGCAAGTTTCTAGTTATGAATCAAAAAAATTATATTGAAATGAATGAAATGTTCATTGAATGTATCCAAAAGTTAACTCAAATCATCCAAAAGTTCACACAAACTTATTATTTCATTCGAAATCGAAAGATGAAAGTCAATATATGAGGAAATATTTGGACTAAACGCAATCGATTTTAAACTAACTTACCGATGAGCTAGAGACTTGATATATTAAACATAGCTCAGAATTTAATGGCAACACTTTTGTTTAAGAGATTCAAGTTACTTAAAAATGGATTGAAAAATTTGACCCAAGCACACAAAATAAAACCGAAATTTGTCATGATCGCATCACCATGTTTAAAATCGGTAGCAAATTTTAATAAGCACAAGACTAGAAAGCAGAATAGGTATAATAATTATTAAATTAAAAAAAAAATTAAATTGTTGTTTGATCGCAACTCTATATTTTTAAATTTTAGTTCATAAATCATCATAATTCAAAACTGTCTTACAAATAAAAAAGCAAAATACTTGTAAAAACATATTTTTATTTTCATTATATGTATGTATGTTGGTACATAGTTTCAAATTAAAATCTAAGAAGCTTCGTTACCGGTATCAATGTTTTTCTGTTGAAATTGTTCTTACGCACGGTGCAAGGACAAAACTCCTACCAATCTTCACAGTCGAATAACAATACAAATGTTTTTTTTTCGGAAAAGAACAATCTTCTTTCCACTTACTCCTACAATCTCAACCGTGATTTTGAAATTATTTGTCTCCTATAACATTTGAATAATTCCCATCGTAGCAGATAAAAGCATAAATACAAACAAAATTGATATATTATTTTCTTATAGTATGTCACGTCAAAGATGAGATGAAATGCTAGTGGAGGGGGCGGCCTGATTTGATTAGTCGAGTGTTGCACGAAACCTTAATTCGCCACTGTACTTAGCACGATTCGAAAGTTTATAAGTTGTCTTTTTAAAAAAGACACCAAAGTACAGCTCTTCACAACTAGGTACCTATGCGAACTTAAACCTAACTAGTTAAAGTGAGACCTAAAGTCACCCCTTCTCTAAAAACCTGCGTGTTAAATTATGTACTTCCAGTTCCAATTAAACTAGTTTTGCATTCCAATCAAATTCTTGTTCCCTTTAATTATGCAAACCTACACTCCAAATTATACCCGTTTCCCTCAAGCATTATTTACGTATGAAGCATACAATATTCCCGCTGATTTGTTTTTATTAAAATAAGACGCAAAAAGATTATTTCCCTCAGCACTATCAAAAGCAAAGGATCACCCCATAGGACCTTACTAACATGGCATTACATCTATTGAATCTATGTATGTACATAAGTATCTACATATGACTAATACGCAATAGCAATAAAACATTCAAAACATATGAACATGTACGAGTAGGTACATATATTGCAAACCAATAATGAAGTTTGATACTTTAGGCAGCAAGCCATAGCAATTATCATGCAAGTGCATTGTGCACAGCAAATGCCACACGGATAGAGAGTAAGATAATCGCCTCACCCACCACCCCTGAAGTTTAGCACAGTAGCTTAGTTTGGCACATTCCAAAACTCATCAACTTGAATGCGCCACCACAAGTCTGAACGCAATCAAGCAAGCGATCGTGCGCACTTCAACAAGAAAGCGAATACCATCAGTGCATTTGTGAACACTCGCTGCGCAGACCCCTCCACTGGACAAACTCAAGGAAAGCTCTTTAAAAGATAATCTTACATTCGTTGTTCGTACTTCTTGAGAGAATAGTATTTACCCATGCGCTGAGGCTGTGCCGGAATAGTAATCGGACTGAAGCAAGACCCCAGGCCTGTTCTTAAGGTCGCACGAAACTATGACGAAGATCAAAATGATCAACAAACGAATAAGACTACGCCGAGACGATGACTACGACAAACGATTATCGGTGGCGGCACGCAGCGGCAGCGGGACCAGGAGCAGCACAACGCGGGAAAAGCGGGTGTCCACAACATAGCACGGGTACGGGTACAACAAAAGCGGGCTCTTCTTCTGCACACAATCGAATCAATAGCATTATTCAAAGAAGAAAGAAAATGATGGAAGAAGAAGCAAGACTACAAATAAAAAATCACGTAAGACGACAAAGAGGACAGAAACGTAGGGGAGATGAACCACTTTATAAAAAACACGTCTTGTTATATGGAGAGGCACAGGCATGTGCGCACTCAGTGAGGACTGTGAGAAATCGACTCCAGAATAGTTTCCCACGGTATAACAATCTCTGTGAGCTGTTTTATTATTTTATGTGAGTATCCGACGCGACCGGCGGCGATGATCGGCAGGCAAGGCAACAACCAGCACGATCGCAACATTAAGCCTCGATGAAGTAAGCCGGTTTTGGCGAGGGGCATGACATGAAAGAAGCCTTTATAAGTGATCGCACAGTCGGCCAGTCGACTCATTCATTGCATAGTCATTGCACAGTGAAGATCTTTATACACGGAGTTTTGTGTTATTTATTTTGTGATTTATATTTTATCGAAGTTAAGAAATAATGGTTCTCGAGATGGAAATGTCAAAGACCTATCAGTACCGTAAAGTAATGAAACCAATGTTGGAACGCAAGCGTCGCGCAAGGATAAACAAGTGTTTGGATGAATTAAAAGACATCATGGTGGAGTGTCTTACTCAGGAAGGAGAACACATAACCCGGTTAGAAAAGGCTGATATTCTGGAGTTGACTGTGGAACATATGAAAAAGTTACGTGCCCAAAAACAATTACGTCTTGGAGGTGTTATTGCCGGTATTCAGGACTCAAAAGTGACAATTGCAGAAAGTTTTCGTGCCGGATACGTACATGCAGCAAATGAGGTATCAAAAACGTTAGCCACAGTACCAGGAGTAAGTGTGGAATTGGGAACACAACTTATGAGCCACCTTGGACATCGTCTCAACTATTTACAAGTGATTGTGCCAACGGTGCCTACTGCGAGTACTTCACCAACCCCTATGTTTCCACTCGTGACACCGAACTCACTTGTAGGTGCCTTTTACGAGCCCGAAAGCAATCGTAGCCTTTTGGCAATAACACCACCTCCGTCGGAATGCAGTAGTGATAGTGGCAGTTGCAGTCCAACACCAAGTGAATCTTCAAGTGTCTGGCGACCATGGTGAATTGACGAATCCTAAAAAATGCAGATACATACATATGCTTCAAAAAAATCTGCTAATTGAATTTTAAGCTATAGAGTTTTGCGGTTGAAATTATAATGCAGAAGGAGCAGTTTCTAAGTGATGAACCGAAATCTCTAAGGATTAATCGTTAAACAGGAAAGTTTGACAAAGAGGAAAGGTGCTTTATGTACAATATAGATGGATTCAATTAAAGTCTTGAATGAAGGGTGACTGAGTAAATTGAATTGTACGCTGTGATCATAAAATGCTTTAATTAAAAAAGAAATCGAAAATCAAAAAAAAATAAAATAAACACTATTACAATAAATTCTTTTGTTATTTTATTGATTTTTTTAGGGGGTCAATTTGTTTTCCACCATACAAACAAATTTGAGGAAGTTTAACAGTATTTAAAGTCAGTTATTGTTTCTCAACTTTAAAGTCAAATGGCAAAATTTGTTGTACTTATTTTATAAATATATAGGTACATTATCATTTGATAAGTGCTTCTTCGCATAAAATTACTTTTTCGAAAAAGATTTCTTAGATAATTCTCTACTCTGTTCACATTGAGTAAAGGAATCTGGAACTTTCTGTTTTCGAAAACGCCAAAATATGGGTATTAATCTACAGATGTGATAAATTAAGAAAACAACTTCAATACGCAAGTTCAGAGTTTTTAGTTTTTCCTACAGTCAAATAAATGGTAATTTAGATTTTATCAGCTGGGTTTTGGATTGGTTATTTCTGGGAGTCAAAAGAATAAACAATAATTGGAATTGTTTGTGTTGGTGAACTGTAAGCAAACAACGATAAGTTAGATTAATGTTCATGTCTAGCATGTGACACGAACACCCACCTCTCAGCAGGACCCGTTCCAGCTTTTTCGCCGCCCGTGCCCTGGGCAAACATTTAATTTGCCGCCGCAATGACAACATATAAGTTATAACATGTTTTCAGAGGTGGTGCGGTTTTTAACCGACTTTTAAAAATGGAGGTTATCATTTCCAACCGTATGTATTACATATTGTTGAATTGTATTATATTCACATCCATATATTAGCCTTATAGGGCTTCTAAACAACTATACCAAATTACATGAGTGTACATACATGTTTGTTCACACATTTCTCAGAAACTACTTATAGGATTTATATAACTTTTTTCATTGACATACAAAATTCATGAAAATCGTTTCAGTAGGCAGGTACCTAGTTTAAAAGATATAAACCAAAATGTTATATTATGTAGATTTATATAAATGTATCTATGTATAGATATTTTGTTACATTGACTTTGCTTGACCTATTTTTTGCCTTCAGATTAAATCATTGAAAAAAAAAACACAAGAAATGATATTGTTGTCTTATTTTATTCCAATAAAAATACACAAACTTAAATTATGTTTAAATTTAAAAAAAAAAATAAATAAATTAGGAGCATATATTATTTAATTAATTCCTTTCATTCATATTTTTCGTTTTTCCCTGCCCTCTTAAATGATAAATACCATATAAGCAGATATTAATATTCAGCCTTTCAAAATAAATAAATCATATTTTTTTCTGAAAATATTAAACCCTGCCTAGCAACTGAAATAATTTTCTTCAAACTATCTGTTCTGCAATTTTTTTAATAATTTCCAATAAATTCATAGCTACTGTCGCAAACCTTGTGTTCTATAGAAATCATAGCCAATTCAGATAATCTTTGTTGTGTCATGTTAGACCGAAGATAATTTTTATTATTTTTAATTTAGAAAAGCTTCTTTTACCGCTTGCAACTGTAACTGGTAAAGTCAAAAGAATAATAAAAGCAGTAGTGATATTTGGACCAAATATTAATTCCGTAATAAATTTTAAAACGTTTTGAGGAAACAAACTTCTATCTAAAACCATGCATAAGACAGATGGGTCCTCGTGGGTTAAAATAGTCTCGAGGTTCTTTCTACAACAAGCAAATACTGCTAAGCGATAAAAAAAATGAAAAAAAAAATAGCAAATACTTTGATGGAAGTGGATCAGTGTTTGCTAACATACAAACGTAGAAGAGTGTCTGTTTATCAAAATTTCAGGATCATCCTTATCGAATCTCTATCCACTAAAAACTTACACAAGATCAACGATTGGCTTATTAATATTGTTGTAATACTTGTTTATCCCGGAGTTACTGATAAACTCGGTATGTAAAAATTGATAACTAACAATAAGATCATTTTTCAAAATGCAAAGCGCAGGCGGTCAAATATGAAAAAAAATTGTACGAAATCAATATGAATGTATCAAAATTCTGGATAAGTTTTGGTTTTATATCCCACTCGAGGTGAACATGATCTGCCGGGCCAGCTCGGTGATGTCTTCACTATAAGGTAATGAGCTTTGCGAAACAGTGAGATTTTCCGGAATGATGTTGTATAGCTTGGTAGAATCATACACGGTTTCTCGATGAGGAAAAAAAAGATTCAAAACATTCAAAATGTATTTCGAATAGGGAAATTAGTGCTTTTAGTTCTCTTAATTTAGTTGGGCTGACAACTGTGCTGCTTGTCACCTTTACATGTTATAGAGTCTAGGAGTTGAGTCAATATTCAAGTGGTGTGTATTTTGTTTGGCTCTATACCTATATTCAATACAATAACCTTCAAGCAAACAAGTCCGTTTTGGAGCCATGCACGTAGTTAACAACGTATCGACGACTTCACATATCTACGGATCCAAATATTTATCCTCAAAATTGTATTTGGTGGCCTTAATTAATATGGAAATTAGAATCACAACGAACAATCACTGTGAGAAAGAAAGCTCATTATACTCATCATAAAGCCGAAACCAAAACGGATCCAAAACGAATACAAATAATTTACTTTACCAATCGAGTTCTACATTACCTACAAACAGGGCTGGCCCCAGCCAAATTTGCGCCCTGTGCAAGATTTGTGGATAGCGCCCCTTTTTAATATTTGCACACATAAACTGATACAGACGGATAAGATTTTTCTACATTAACCAGGAGCTAGACTTTCAATGCGTACATAGGTCGAGTGGGATCTTTAATTTACGATATTTTGAGTTAGATTCTCCTAGAATGCAACAATCAAAGTGAAGTTAGTTAGTGTGCAAGAAATAACTAAGCACAGTTGTGATGGATGTAAATTTGAGATTAATTGAACAAGTTTTGTGGCTAAAATGCAAATGGCAGTACATATTTTCCTGCGCAATATCAGATTACATTTCCTTGCTCCTGGTAATGCACCCCAGAATTTTGCGCCCTGTGCATTTGCACATCTTGAACATATGGTTAGTCCGGCCCTGCCTACAAAAAAAATTAAGCTTTTTTTTTATTTCAAGAAAATTTTATTTATCACTTATAAAAACACAAACACATTAAGAAAGATGAAATGAACGGCAAAACATTTAAATTTGTAATATCAAAAATTTGTCAAGTACTAAATCCGTAACAGCCTTAAAATTCTGACCCCATCAATTTATTTTTTTTTTTGCTGAATAACTCGCAAAAAAACTAATTGCAGGCTTTATAAAAGCTCACATAACATTAAAAATAATTCAAATAAGTGTTTGTTACAATGTTGGGTGATGCACACTAGCTCTTGCAAACATGTTTTGGAACATCATTCGATGTAATAGCTATATAAGCTTTTTTAATCGAAATTGCAATCAAGTCTCAAATGTTCTGAAGAAGTCGTTTAAAATTAAAACTGTATGGTTGACTAATGCACAAGCAAAGTAGAATACTTCACGAAAAACATGTTCAGTTCAGAAGTTTTTTAATCTTTATATCTGTGGCAGAGTGGATTAACCTCACAAATAAGTTAGAAATAGTAATTAAATATAACGTTTATTTAAAAAATATACTTAAGAAATGTTTCAATTGTGTAGTGCAATTGTAATAAATCGGAAAATATTTGGCTTAAGTGGTTTTTGACATAAATTTTATATTTTGTGATGTCGTCAAACGTTAAAATCTGCCCCTACTGAAATTTTAATTTTTCAACTCAGTTATTCGAGACCACAAGACATAAAGTTAATTAAAAAAATTAAAGGATTGTTTTTTTTTTTTAATGATAGGAGTGATGGTGCTAGGAAGCCTTTACGAAAAATGCTGACGGAAAATTCGAATCCGAATAAGGCTAACCTGTAATTTATCAAATCTAACAAGTTTATTATTTTGGTACCTAGTGCAGAGGCACAGTTTTCATCATGCAACTACCATCTTACTAACAACCTTCTCACAGCCTATTATCCCCCGTATTCGGTTCCTCTAAAATCTGTCTTTGAATAGGCTGATCGCTGATCCATCCGCTTCTTAAGGTAAACCAGTTATGCTTAACACAAAAAATAAAAAGTGTATAGCAATAATGACAGCAGACATATCCAATTGCTTGGGTATGCTCGTTGGTAGGTATAATATTAAAATCCTCTCTGCCCGGCTCAGATATCATTCCTCTAGACTTCTTGTTAATTGTTGGTTTCCGGTGGTCATCATTATGGTTGCATTGAACAGGTATTATACTTGGGTTTTTTCTTTCTTTTCATTAATGTCTGAATCATCTTTTATCATGTCTTTCGGATGTGTGTGGACCATGTGTGTGACGGCGGATGAGTTCGATAATCATAATGAACGTAGGTAATCATATGAAGTGGGTGCATTCTTATTCTGGTAGATCTTTCCTGTGGTTTTTAAGTTGAAAAGATTTTATTTTTTTATCAAGAGCGTTCCACCTCCGCTTTATATTGATATTTTCATTCATACAAATCACGCCAACGAACAATTTGATTTTAAATTCATTTGTAAAATTAAATTTAAGTGAAGTGATATACATATGTAGATGAAAGACAAATACCAAAATGGAGAGACCATGTTCCTGGGTATACTGCAATTAATTCTGAGAAAAAATAAAAGCCAGTCTTAATCAGCGTTTTACTTTATATTGTAGCTGAATCTTCAACCAATATAAGTCAACCGTAAGCTGGAATAATTAAAGTAAAAGCTAACAAAATATATGTATATAGATATATGGCTGCTTAGAAGTCAACTATACTCTGTCCAACAAAAAAGGCAGTACACGTCTTATGGGAAAGCTTTTTCAAAATCAGTAGCGTGCCATATTTTTGCATCATATTAAATTGAAAAAACTCCTCCACAAAAAGTGTTTACCCGCGCGTGAATTTCCAATAGCATCTGCCACAGACCCAATGTCCTATTCAAGGCACATCTAAGTGTGCACTGAATTGCTGCGGCCAATGGCGATTTTGATTTTCGAGAAAGAAAGAAGAAAAAGCTTTTAATGATGAGTGTTATTGTGTACACTACGACAACCCTGTGAAAGCTTTAATGAAGGACAGATTTATGCAATCCACTGTAGCCAGAATGAGAGGCAAACGTCCTATCTTGCCTGCACTGCCATTTTCTGTTGGACAGAGTAGAGTCATAATTTTTTGTATATTGTTTTTTAAGAAGGTTACTAAGATTTAATTTTATTAAGGTGACAACATTTATTGTAAGCTAGATTTGTATTCACAAGACAGCTGGAAATACGCCATTACTTGTTTACGGTTGTAGAAACTAAACTAGCTTAGTCTACATAAATCGTAATTTTATTTAAAATCTATTTTGTTATTGCCAGCTTTTATTCTTTTGAAGCAAGCCTAAGCTACTTTCTTTAAGCTGTTAGTAGCTAGTGCTGCCTTAAGAATCCAGCGTTCCATTTGATTTAAAAGCTGACTATAATACATTTGTATTGAGCAGTGTCATAAGTCCACAGATCAAAAGTCTATAATAGACTGTTTTATTTTTCATAAGACAAATTTTGAAAATATAAATGAAAATATTTGTAAACATTTGGTTATATAGGTAAATATTTGGTTATATACATAGGTCCCACCTGCTTCTTAATATTGCGGCCTTACGACACGGAAATGTTGTGGGCTGTTGACCCAATTAGATGGGTTTCAACTTATAAGTTAACAATAATTGATTTGTGGACTTATAACTCATCCAAGTGGACTTTTGACACTGCGCCCATTTGTATATTGTTGGTATTTTCCATGTTAAACTCCTGTTAATCAATTTAACTAGGAATTTCGTTATCAAAAAAAGCTTTCCACCAAAATAAATTCTGAATAAATTGTGATAGGTACGTATAATGTTTACATTTTTGTTTCTACCTTAAAACAAAAATGTTATTTTTTTTAAACGCTACTGCATTTTGCGAGTTAATACGCGAAGTAATTTTGTGCGTGAGATTAATTTTTTTACCATGTGGCATCTGTTGATTGATTTTCATATATTTCGTTTAAGTGGTATATTCAGATAAAATCTCAAGTAAAGGTAACCAATTATCATTTAATAAACAAAACTAAGCAGTCGATAGCCTCCAGTGTAACCAATTGTCAGTTTGATCATGTTTTATAGTCGTGATGAATCGACAAAAGCTAGTTGTAAAATCTAAATGATACCTTGTAAGCTTATCATTATCTAACATAAAAAATCCTGTTGAAAAACACAAAAATCTGGATAAATTAGCTACATTTATTACACCTACACTGTACACTAATCAACTTACAATACTTGAAATGTGGTTTACAGGAACAAGGTTTCATAAAACCAGTAGCCGTGTTAACTTTGCACTAGAACAGGGGTGAATTAGCATAGCAACAATGCTCAACTGTGTAGTTTACCTGACCCCTTGCATGTATAACCAATGGCACGATTACGCTTGCATGAGAATCAGGATGAATCAACATGATACACTGAAATTCAAACCTACCTGTAAACATTATTTTTGACATTTTATTAAATCTTTGTTACTTAAAAACTTAATTGATTGAAGAAATATATGTAAAGAAAATATATTTCTTTAATTTATTTTGATACGCTCATCAGAGCTCTGTTAAAGAAGTAGATAGCTATATGCTGAGCAGAGTAATATATACAGAGTAGAGAATTGATTAAGCTGTCAAGATTGGGACGTGTTTGTTTCAAACTAAAAAAATCAAATTCTACAATTCTTTCAAATATGACATCACAATGATAGAGATCACAAAAAAGTGGATCCCGCAATTCCGTCTGTATGCCTGTTTGTCTATATATGTATGAATGCCTGTGTGATGTCTATTTTTCTGTCCATCTGTACCTAGATCTAAGTTAACACCCTGTAACTATTTTGCGAAACTCCCACAAAAAATTGTTTTTGCAGAAGTTCACAATTTGGTAAACAACGTACCGTTGTCAAAATGTACCAAAAGTGAAAAACAAAATACCGTTGACTACAAGAGAGAACAGTAGTTCTCTTGTATTCTTTTGCTGGCTGGTAAGCTGTCTACACTCTGCACCGGTTAAGACTCACTGCTGGGAAGAGTCTTCAACGATCAACTTCGATTGAAAAAAAAATTATTTAGTTTCCTAATGTTAAAAAATAGATATGTTAAAATAAAAACTATAAAAAGATATCTATTACATTTACTGGCGCCCAACGTTTAGCAACGCGAGTTTATCGATTCTTCTAAAAAAACGTATTAAATTATTAAAAAACCTAAAAGGTTAAAATAAATCGTTGCTACTTGATCCCATCATCCAAAATTGTGTGTGAAAAAAAACATAACTATAACAAAGGGATACGAACAAAAAAGGTAATCCATACAACATCGACGGCTGAAATTCCTATTAAGTAATTTATGGCAAACTAAGATTTTCAACATTAAATTGACAAACAGATTAAAAACTATCACCATCACCCAAAATTGTGTGTGCAAAAAAATAGTTATAACAAATTACTGGGATACTAAAAAAAGTAGTCCATACTACATCGACAGCTGAAATTCCTATTGAATAATTTATGGCAAATTAACAACTTCAATATTGAATTGACAAACAATTAAACAATTAACAATTAAAAACAGTTCAAGAAATATAAAACCAGTTTAATGAAGTGCTTTTCCTAAAAATCATATACCTACTTAAACCAAAAAAAAATTTACAGATTTAACACCAAAAATCCATTGAATATTTAAAATCGATATAGAAATTACTATTGCTTATAAGTGGAATACTTTCTTTCAAATAATAATAATAAAAAGTTACACAGATCTATAAAACAATTAAAATTAAAGAAGATTTTTCTCTTTCTTATTTGTGTTAAGGTTAAATCAATCAAATATTAATATTATTTTTCATTTATTATATTATAATGTTCTAAATTACATACATATATATATTACTTTATACATATATTACTTTCTATTATCACAGAGAAAAAATAATTTTCGACAAATTCATAATAAATTGTAAAGGGCAAACAAAATATATTGACTCATACTTGACATATAATGGATGACATTCAAATACGTGCAATAATAAAATTTGCGGTTCAGGCCACAGTCGAACAATCGCAACAAGCTTTTGAGTCTCAAATCAGTGAACTTACGAATAGACTTTCTGTTTTGGAAACACCATCGAAGGTTGTAGAATATAAAACGATAACTATTAACCGCCAAATTAGATGTGAAGAAACATTAGATCTTGTGAAATCTCTTCCAGAATTATGTCTCCTGGCGCCAAGCTGCATTTGCCGCCCATAAGATGTTTGAAGGTTATGAAGGAAGTTCTAAGTATTACCAAGCAGTTGCTTTGATTAGAAATAAAATTATAGGATCTGCTGATTCAGTGTTGTCATCTTTTAACACTGCCCTAAATTTTCAGGCAATAATAAGCCGGTTAGATTTTACCTACGCAGACAAAAGACCAGTTTACCTTATCGAACAAGAAATGTCTACTTTGAAACAGGGAGCATTGTATATCGTTGAATTTTATGACGCAGTGGAAAGGAAACTAACATTAATAATCAATAAAACTAAAATGACGCATGAAGGGAACACTGATTTAATTGCGTCTCTAAATCAAAAGTATAGACAAGATGCTCTTAGGACATTTATTTCTGGATTGCGAAAACCAATGTGTGACATTTTGTTCTCTTCAAGACCTGTAGATATGCCCACTGCATTGGCACTTGCACGGGAATTAGAGGCCAATCAAACACGTTATACGTTCGCAAATTCTTTTTCTAACTATATTGAACGACCAAACAAGACACTGACACAACAAAGCTTTAAAAATGATTCATTGAATTCCCCTCATTCCAAATGTGAGTTAAATCAAATTCCTAGAGTACAGCCAATGGAAATAGACCCTTCAACTTCACACTACCGATCTCCGACTCAGAACCAAGTAAATTCGTCTCAAAGACCTTTTAACCAATAAAAAGGCCGGGAATATCAGACAAATATTCTCGCAATAAACCGTTTATAAAAAATAACGAATCAATACAGCAACCGATTCCAAAAATTCAGAGAGTAAATAATTTAGTTCAGAATCGGCCAAATCAACATGAAGTGGTTCATTATGAGCAGCATTGTAGAGATGACACTTATTTTGACGACGAGCCACCTTCATGTTCATGCAATTATGAAAGAAGTGAAAATGAAGAACTTGAAGCGATAGATGAAGTTAATTTTTTAGGGATAGGTCCCTCCTACCATACATAAGTAGAACACTAGGAGGGAAGAAAATCAAATTTTTGATTGATACAGGTGCCGCCAAAAATTATATCAAAAACATAACTTATCTTAGAGGTATCAAGCCGGTAGAAAATATTTTCACTGTTAAATCTTTGCATGGATCAGATGAAATTAAATTCAAATGTTTTATACATTTATTCAATAAAAACACTACTTTTTTCATTCTTCCTCGCCTCGATAGTTTCGACGGCATCATTGGAAGCGATTTTTTGCATGAAATAGGAGCACATCTTGATTTAAAAAGAGGAGTTATTAAATATGATAGTAGAGAGGAGAAACTTTTATATTTTTTTTGTAGAAACGTTAACCACATTTGCATTGACAAAGAATTTGTACCACAAGATGTCCGCAAGCAATTTGACTATATAATAACAAACAGACACAAAGTATTTGCTAATTCAAATGAATCTTTGCCGTTTAACACAAAAGTTGTTGCAACCATCAGAACAACTGACAATGAACCAGTATATTCAAGAGCTTACCCCTATCCAATGGCAGCAGTTCAATTTGTCAACCAAGAAGTTTCCGATCTTCGCAATGCCGGAATCATAAGGCCATCAGGTCACCCTACAACAACCCTATTTGGGTTGTTGATAAGAAGGGCTTCAATGTGGATGGCAGTCGGAAAATGCGCCTTGTCGTTGATTTCAGAAAATTGAATGCCAAAACAATAAGTGATAAATATCCGATTCCGAATATGTCCGTTATTCTCGCTAATTTAGGTCAGTCTTCTTTTTTCTCGACACTAGATTTAAAATCTGGGTTTCACCAAATTGAACTGTCTGAGAATGATAGAGAAAAAACAGCCTTTTCCATAAATAATGGCAAATTTGAATTCTGCAGACTTCCGTTTGGCCTAAAGAACGCTCCAGGCATTTTCCAAAGAGCTATTGATGATGTTCTGAGGGACGAAATTGGCAAGTGTTGCCATGTCTATATTGACGACGTGATTGTGTTCTCTAAAACAGAGCAACAGCATCTTCAAGATATAGACAGGATTTTGTTCTAGCTTTTTGAGGCCAACATGCATGTTTCTTCCGAAAAGTCTAAATTTTTCAGGCAGGAAGTTGAATTTTTGGGCTTTGTAGCTTCAGCACGGGGCATTAAGACCTGCCCAGATAAAATCAAGTCCATTATTGAGTATGAAACTCCAAACACTTTGCGTAGCTTACGGTCATTTTTGGGATTGTCGGGATACTATCGAAGATTTATTAGGGATTACGCTCAAATAACGAAGCCGTTAACAAAATTTTTGCGTGGAGAAAATGGAAATATTAGTGCCCGACAGTCAAAGAACATTTCAATTGAATTTGATGCGGATGCCATTCAGGCTTTTAAGCGAATCAAACAAATTTTATCTTCAGAGGATGTTTTGCTTCTATACCCTGATTTCACTAAGCCATTTGATCTAACCACTGATGCATCGTCACATGCGCTGGGGGCAGTTTTGTCACAAAGTGGAAGGCCAATTACTATGATTTCCAGGACATTGACTGAAACTGAAGAGAGCTATGCCACTTATGAGCGAGAGCTTCTCGCCATAGTTTGGTCTTTGGGAAAACTTCGTAATTATTTGTACGGTGTCAGGCAGCTCAATATTTTTACAGATCACCAGCCGTTAACGTTTGCTGTCTCTGAAAAGAACCCAAACACAAAAATTAAAAGGTGGAAATCCTTTGTGGAAGAATTTTCGCCGACATTCCACTATAAGCCAGGAAAGGAAAATAATGTTGCGGATGCGTTATCCAGACAATATATTAATATGCTAGAGAGCTCAAATAAATCAAGGTCAATTACTGCCCATAGTGAAGAGTCTTTGACAAAAACTATTCGAACCGTGGAAAATCCTATTAACTGCTTTAGGAACCAGATTATTGTAACTAGAGGCCAAGAAGACAAAATAGTAAGGAAAATAATATTTAAAATGAAATCGAGACATGAAATAACATTTTGCAATAGAAACTATTTGCAGAAAATGCTTAGAGACGTTATTAACCCAAACATCATCAATGGAATCCATTGCGAACTGAATATCTTAGCTTCGATTCAAAATGATGTACTTCTAACTTTTCCATCTACCAAATTTTTCCACACAGAAAAATTTGTGATAGACATTTTTAATGGAAATGACCAACAAGAAATTCTCGCTGTAGAACATAATCGAGCGCATCGATCTCTGCGCGAAAACACACAGCAAGTTCTCCAAGACTATTTCTTTCCTGATATTCGAAAAAAGTTAAAAGTAATAATTAAAAACTGCAAAATATGTAACGAAGCGAAATATCAAAGACACCCACCCAGGGTAACCATGGGAAAAACTCCTATACCATCTTTTGTTGGGGAAATATTACATGTTGATATTTTTTCGACAGATAATCTGCATTTCCTCACATGTCTAGATAAATTTTCAAAATTTGCAGCTGTTTTCCCTATAAAATCTCGGTCCATAGTTGACATTAAAGAACCTTTAATCGAAATTCTCAATTTTTTTAAAAATACAAAAACAATAGTGTGTGACAACGAAAAGTCTCTAAATTCACAAACTATAAGAACCTTACTAAGAGATTATTTTAAAATAGAAATTTATACCATTCCACCCTTCCACAGTACATCTAATGGACAGGTTGAAAGGTTCCACAGCACACTAACAGAAATAGCCAGATGTACTAAGTTGGAGCAAAACATTAACGACACAAACGAACTTATTTTAATATCAACAGTAAAGTACAATAGAACTATTCATTCAACCACAAATCATAAACCAATAGATCTTATACATTCAACCTCATTAGAACTACAAAATGACATACGAAATAAAATTATTCAAACACAAGAAAAAGATTTAAAGTTCCATAACCAAAACAGCCATATAAGATCATACCAACCTGGGGAAAAAGTTTATGTGCGAACAAATAAGCGCATAGGGAACAAATTTAGAAAACTTTATATTGAAAAAGTAGTACAACAAGATCGAGGAACTACAGTTCTAATTGACAATCGACAAGTTCATAAAAGTAACCTCAGGTAATTTATTCGTACGTTACTGATGAGAGATGCATTACCTACATATAAAATATTTACGAATATTTATTTTTAACTAACTTGAGTATTTTTTTTGTTGGTCTTGATAAAGGAATATTTGTTTCAGTTTAATATTCTATCTTTAAATAAAAAAATTATAATTTTAATTTTTAACTTTAGATTCTCTGATAAAAGATAAGGATTAGATAAAATTATTTTATAAAATATTTAAATTATCTAAAATTTAAAACCATTGCACATATATATTTAAAAGGAGAACTATTGATTTCAAATAATTCTGTACTAAAAACATTGTATAAATATTTAAGCTCAATACAAATAAGGATCGAGGCATAATTATTTTTTTTTCTATGTTACATAATTAAATTCTTGAATCGGTTTAAAATGCGTACCTATGTACTTTTTTTGATAACTCAATTGAGCGAATGTTGAATATTATTTGTAATTTCATAATAATCTATCTGAAACTATACCTATGTTTGTAACAAATAAAATATCAAAACAGTATAATCAAAAAAAAAATGTAAATACTAAAAATTATGTTAAAAATTCATCCATGAAAATAAATCTCATACATCTACCGAGGACAGCAGAATTTGAAGCGGGAGCAGTTAACACCCTGTAACTATTTTGCGAAACTCCCACAAAAAATTTTTTTTGCAGAAGTTCACAATTTGGTAAACAACGTACCGTTGTCAAAATGTACCAAAAGTGAAAAACAAAATACCGTTGACTACAAGAGAGAACAGTAGTTCTCTTGTATTCTTTTGCTGGCTGGTAAGCTGTCTACACTCTGCACCGGTTAAGACTCACTGCTGGGAAGAGTCTTCAACGATCAACTTCGATTGAAAAAAAAATTATTTAGTTTCCTTATGTTAAAAAATAGATATGTTAAAATAAAAACTATAAAAAGATATCTATTACATTTACTTCTATGTACATTCTTAATTACAGAAGCGATTTTCTTCAAAACTAGAACTACATATATGTTAATATTTTCAGGTGATTCCTTAATAATTTTGTTCAGCTCAAAAAATAACGGTACCTACCATACCTTCAAATGTTATGAAAAAAATCTTTATCTTATTAACCACTCTAACAACATTCATAAAAAAAACATTATTATTAAAAATTGTTTTAAAAACTTATCTATGTTAATTCATATAATCTAATTGTCATCGAGCCAATGACGTCATCAAAAGAAAAAGTGTAAATAGTTAACAACGACAATTTAATTTAATTCTGGCAACGTCGTGGGTATTTGTATTAAAGTAAAATTTCAAATAGTTCTAGAAAAATATGAATTGCCTTTTCGACTTTCTTTTTAAAATTGCAACTTGAAGAAGGATGAACAAATTCTCCCACGATGTTGTCCGCAAATTAAATTGCTTCACATTTGTAAGTTTATTATTTCATAAAATTATATATTACATTCTAATTATTTATAATTTAGAAAATAAAATCAATCAATTGTTTCCTAAAGGAGATAAAAGGATTTTTATTTGGGAGAAAGCAGAGAATCGATTTCTTTTATCAAGCTGCGGGGCAACACTAATATTTTTTTAAATTAACATTAACTGTTGTAGGAACTTCAACTTCTAAATGTAGCTTTTTACTTACTCTATAGAGCCGTCTTCAAGAAAATTTGAAATAAAACCAAAATATTTGTATGGTAGCTACCCAGGGTTGCCAGTTTAGGGGTTTTCCCCCTAAATTTAGGGGCTTTTTTTGTCGTTGGGGGGTAATCTGGGGTGACGAGATGTTTGGGGGGGGAATCGGGGGGATTAATTAAGAGCTAAAAGGTTGAGGAATCGTATGTATATTGAAACAGCTGACTGTGTTCTACGAGTTAGACATTCCTTACATTCTGGATGTTCGAACTTTACACAAAGAGAAGAAATGCTGAAAACTTGCACTAGTGAGAAGATGTATCAAACCGACGCTACAGCCAAAACGAAGATGACGATAATGTATTAGAACTTTTTTAAAGAAGTGCAACAAAAATGTTGATACCTTTTATTTTTATTTTTATTTTCATATTTATTTATTTCTCGAGAGTTAGGCGAGAGCCAGAGCCCACAGTGAACTGAGGAAGCCATTTATGGGTAGAGAATGTATGCGGAATGACTAAACAAACTCGTTGCATAAAACATCAAAAGCATCTGTTCAGTTAATCCTGAGTTAATCCACCAAATATGATGAATTAACTCGGGGTTTACTTTAATTGCGCACTGAAAAACTGGACATAGGTACTTGTTTCTTATGTTTCACAATATCTGAAAAGTATAACTTATAATTAAAGTTCAAAGTATTTTAATGGCCCGTTGAAGTGTCGATTAGCAAATATACTTGGCAATTCAAATATTATTCATTATTTTTTTCAAGTTTTTATCAGTCAGAACTATTTTGTCTGGAAAACTGGAACATCTAATTGACACATACATTTATTATTTCGAAAAATTGTGAAACGCTAAGTTTTTTACTGGGAGGATTAAATTTGCGGATAATTTAAATGTCGAGTAAATAATCAGACCTTTATTCAGACATTGTGAATAAAACCCTAAACAAATTGGGGAATATTTATAGACATTGTTTAAGCCGTTGCGTTGCTAAGAAAAACCATTGTGTATCCTATCTAAATAGCATTTAATAAACCCCAGTCTAAGATAAACTGGAGTTTAGAAGTGAATGAACCATTTTATTTTATTACTGACTACGTTATTTACAAATGTTTTTTTTTTACTGTTGCTACTCAACTATTGTGAATTAATTTAACTTAAAATTAAAAACAAATTAAGGAGCTTTGAATAAAAATAAAAAGTTGAACAAAATTCAGGGGTTTTTGTTGATAAAATGTGGTAATCTGGGGGGTTTCTCAATTTTTCTGGGGGGAGATTTTTTTTTCATCTGGCAACACTGTAGCTACCCGTTCTAGATGAGCTAAAACTAAAATTCCAATTTCTACTCTAGGGACTTTGCCATACAAATATTTTGTTTTTTTTTTTCAAATTTTCACAAAGACGGCCTTAACGATTTTTATTAAACTTCGTATCTAAATAACCAAGTCAATTGTAAGAAAACTGCCCCAAGAAACATGTTTAGCTGCTTAATTGCTTTAATGGCGCTTCTAGAGCAAATGTTAGAGCTTGATTATTTGAGAAAGAGCTCTAGATGCACCCTAAGAGCAAGTGTAGGGCTTGCATACAGCTAATTCATTGAGTTTGAGAGCACATTTTTGCTCGTAACCAGCTTTTTATCAGTGACGAGTGGTTTTGAAGCTCTTTAATATATTCATATGAAATTCTAAAAGGAGCACTTTTGACAGATTTTTGTTTGTATTAGTTTGTGAGATCCAAATGATAAATAAATATAAAAGTAGCACAACAAAATTCATGTGTGTAAAGGTAGGAAGAGTAAACTTCATTTATTGTGATGTCAACAAGCTAGTTATTATTTATTCCTAGAGAAATAATGTATCTAATTAATTTTTTTGCATTAACGTCATTGAATTTTAAGTGTGCGCTTAGTTTTTTCATAAATGTTTTGGAGGTACTTCGCAAAATTACAACGCGCCTTCCAAGTTATGTATTTTAAGCTGTGAAATGTGAACAAAAATTAAATTGAACAATGTAAAAATTGGTTAAATAAATTTATCGAAGCACGAAATAAAATGCTTTGTTTACATTGGAATCACTATTGTGTTTTATATTTGAAGTGAAGGATTTAAATGTTTTTATATGAATGAAAACAAATAAATCGCCATGTTTTTTATTATGGACAATATGTCTCTTTAATAGAGCTGCAATATCGCTTTGAGAGCAATGTTACAGTTTTCCATTCAGGGCTTTGTAAAAAATAGAGTGTTTTGAAAATTGAAAGCTAGAGAATGTTAAGTGAATACATAATGCTAAATTGTAGAAATAATTTTGAATTCAAAGAGTACCTACTTGCCATTAAAGTGAATAAAGTTTCATTAGCACCTTAAATTACAAAAAGAAGTACTTGTGCGGCTAAGTCGTAGATTTAATTTTTTTAGGGAACTGCATAGTTAACATATTTTAATAAGAAAATTGTCAATTCCGTGCTTAATTCGAATCTTAAGATTTCCCTTATAAATTGAAAGGAATTTGTTTATTTTCCACTGTTTTAAGTTTTCCAGTTGAAATAATTTTTGTTTTAGTTTATAACACCCTATAATATGATTGGGAGAATTGTCTTGAATGAGGATAAGTATTTATTCAGCTCTATATGTGCACTATTGGAGCTCTATTGATGGATTTTTTTGACATCAAATTTTGTGTGAGAATATTAGTAATTGAACACTACAGCCGCTTTCAGTGTGGCTCTGTTAATGCAATTTTTTGACATTTTGAAAGAAAGAAAGCGTTAGTATTGTGCGCATGTGTTATTAGCAGCTCTACAATGCCTCTATCTATGCTGATGTTTAGAGTTTGCTCGTTGCAAGATCTCATGAACTGTGTTAGGGAGCATGTTTTCAAATCTGGAAGCGTTGTAAAGTTAATAGAGCTAAAAGTGTCCTAAAACTGCGTATATAGAACATTGTTTTGAAATATAATGTAGGGAGCTTTGAAATAATCTCTAACAGAGCTGTAGCTTTGGATTTCACTATCTAGGAGCTGTAGAAGAACAGTTTTGCTTCTATTAGCTCCAACGATGTTACTTGGGGCGTTTCAGGTTTTTCTCAAAAAATCACGTAAGTGATTTAGGTATTACTATAATCTGTTTTTAACGGTACCTGCCATAAAATAGTTTTATTTTTTTAAATTTTTACTTTCTTGTTAACGGCTCAACCGATTTTGTAGCACAAATTTTATACAAGATGTTTTTGAAGTGGAATTATTATTGCATACACAAATTTTCAAAACTATTTTATTTTTCGGATTTAAAAAAAAAAATTGATCTTTTAAAAGAAGATTTGATGGTGTTTGTTATTAAATATTAAATACCTACGTAAAATTGGTATTTAATTTTTTTTACAAAATGTTAAGGAATTGTTACATAGTTCGTTGAATAACACGATAAGTTAAACAAACAATTGACAAAAAAAAATTCAGGAAAATCGTTATGCGCACAGGAAAAAATTGTAAACCAGATTTGGGGCAAGTTCAAATAAAAAAAATCAAGATTCGATCGCAGTTTGTTAAAGATAGAGCCAGTAAGCAAACGAAACTGAAAATCATAAAAACCGTTATCAAACAAGAAAATTAGCTATTCATGCCGATTATGGAATTCGCAATTCTGGATTCGCAGTGCAGTGCACTCGTTCCTCTTTACTCATTCGCAATGAAAAAAAAAGCACTGCTAATCACCGCGAATCCATTATTGCGAATTCCATAATCGGCATGATTAAGTTTTTTGATTTAAAATTGCTTCAGGAATCCATGGTCTTCTTCTGCGCTGGTGACCGTGGGACAAGCTGTATATCATAATAACATAATACAAACGCCACATTCTAATAACGTACTAACAAAATTGTAAAGTTAATATTGAATACGGTTGATATATTAAGTCCCAATTTTCCAGCGATGAGTTACCTAGAGCTACCTGTCTCTAAACAAAGATTTATCTACAGTTGCATAATTGAAGAAACTGGTGTTTCTCAGTGGTGAATGCATGCACAAAGACTTAACAAACTTGGAGGATAATAGATAAATCAAAAAAAGCGCCTGTTGATTAAATCCAAAATTATCTTCCCAAATTTGGTGAGTTAACTCGGGCTTAACTTAAATCCTATATTGGAAAACTGGACCCAAAAGTTATATTTGATAGTTAAATAATGAACCTGTGGATACCTTCATTAACGAAGTATTATTTAGAAGAAGTTACATAGGATACATAAACCTATTTTTCAATAGGTATGACTTACTCTTACTTGCTCTATAGGACTATAGGGCAAGTATTGGTTATGTGTAAAAACAAAATTTTGAGGTTGTAATCAAAACTATCACTACGATAGTCGAGAAGTCCAAAAAAGTGGGTTTTGCCATGCCATCCGTCGGTCTGTGCGTGCGTCGGCGTCGGTGCGTCTGTGCGTCTATGCGTCCACTGTAATTTGAGCTAGAGCCTAAACGGGTTGCTTCAAAGCAGAGCATTTTTACGTGATTCCCTGGAAGTGAAATTCGACTTTTTGTTCTAGGTCATCTAGAACGGGTAGCTGTCATACAAACATTTTGGTTTTATCAAATTTTCTCGAAGACTGCTCTTACGATTTTGATTACACTTCGTATACCTGTAATAACCAAGCTAATTTTAAGAAAACTGCGTTTCAGGTTTTTCTCAAAAAATTCACATAACGGAATTAGGTTTTCCACAATGGTCTTATTTTTGGGATATTCGCGTGTATCTTTGCCAAATAAGGCTATCTGATGCTTCTCAATCGTTTGAACAATAATGCATTTAAACATTTTTAAAACATTTTTTATAAACGAAAAAAAATCAATTTTTTAGTTCTTTTAGCTCTTAATGTTTCCGCGTTAAATATATATACGTCCTGCGTCTTCAATGTGTGGTTACATACAGTGGTTAAACTCACGAGCAAGTTCGTGCGATCAAGTCGTGCGTATTTTTTATTTAACCAGCAACAAAAAAATGCTCGCAAAATAACTACACGTGACAAACTTGCCTTTACGCGGGAAAAATTTAAAAAAGAACACCAGATGAAATTTAAATATACATTATTTGCTCTCGTCGCACCCAACGCACGGTCCGGCACGGCTTGGGAGTGTTGACGATGATGGCTAAGTAGGCTTTGGTCTTTAGTCTCCCCCTTTCGTTGATTTCGTCTTACTGGCTCGTGCTTGAGTGTGAGAAAATATTTCTTGAAAACATTTTCATATTTTCAAGCCCCGTTTGGATACCAGATGCCAGAGCAGTGGGACTGTGGCCGCATTCATGTCAAACTTTATAGACATTTTTTTTATTTGGCTAGATGGTGGATGGATGATTGCGTGTGATTCAAACGCAAGACCTTACTAGTCGAAACAACATTTCAAAGAACATCGTAGCCTTTAAAGGCAACGAATGCTTGGCAAAACAGAAGGTAGTTTCTACTCAAAGTAGCTTGCAATGGGACTGAGGTGGGCAAAATGCCTTTTGGCATGGCTCAATTTAATAAGAAACACTGGGTTTGGTTTAAGCAAAGTGGAAGAGGTGCCCATAGAGTGAATACGGTATAGGTGTGGAGTGAACGTGCGCGCAATCTTTTGGTGTTTTTCAATGTGTTTCTTGTTGCATTCCTTATTCTTATATGTGGTATTTGTCTTCGTCCCCTCCTTGATTTTATATACCTTTATAGAATCTGACGACTTTGAGAAGGTCGAGTTAAATAAATGAAGGTCTTTGAATGCTTAATCGTTTCTTAAGTCTTGTTGGTCATTGAACGGCCTACGGTTACAGTTGGATGATGGAAAAATAAATTTCCTTGAGTTATGCATGAGAATTTGTTCTTTGACATTATCAGGTGTCAACTTCTGTGAGGTTATTCGTGTTTCTTGTAAAGGCGGAAGTAAGATGAGCTTTTAGAGAATAACAATTGAGCCATTTTTTGTGAGA
Organism: Leucozona laternaria; assembly: GCA_932273885.2. Lineage (NCBI taxonomy): Eukaryota > Metazoa > Arthropoda > Insecta > Diptera > Syrphidae > Leucozona > Leucozona laternaria. Next base: position 58,643,952 of record OW026366.1, read on the forward strand.
AATGTTCAATACGGAATACTGAAACACATTGAATGTTCGTTTACGAACTGTTTACGTATTGCTTAGTAACTTTTGTTACCTTTTAGCATAAAAGCATTTCTTGAAATAATAGATATTATTATTTTTCTTGAATTAAAGATAGGTATAGTAACAGGAATTGTTAACGTAGATAGGTGCTCTTAAAAATCACTTTACAATACTGGAAAGTAAACATTTGTTTTAGTATGTGGTTGTAAGCGTGAAATATGGGCACGTTAAAATGTTATGTCAAACGCTCTACAATTTTTAATTTGAAAATTTAGCTAAACAAGCATTTCTATATAAATAGTTTACTGTTAATTATTCGAGTAAGGGGCCAGTTATAGCTTTCATTGAAAATTTTAATGTTTGGTTTGAGGGACTTAAAAAGCAAAATCAGTTTATATTTTGTATTGGTTTGAACAACCTAACCAAGGATCATTTAAAAATTAAACTACATTTTATGGCGAAGTTTTGGCCCTAATAAATTATTTTTCCACAAAAATTATTACTTGAGCATCAGCTTTATTTTTGCATCAAAATAATTGCTGATTTTACTTGCTAAACGTTTCAAAATAAGTCATTAAGGTTTTCAATTATGGTTTTCAATGAAAGCTATAACTGGCACCTAAAGATGGTGGACATTTTGTCCGCTCTTGCAGTTTTATTATTACAATCACAAAATTGTCAGATTCGTTTTCGGGAAAATGAAAAAACTTGTTCTTCAGGGAGAGTCAAGACAAAAAAAATCGAATAAATGGGGGTCTATTTTCCCCCCGTTTAGACAAGAGGAGCAATTTTCTAAAAGAGATAAACATAATTTCAAACTAATTTTTTTTTCAAAATTTTCAATATTCAATGGTCTTGAAACCAGTGCCTACGTTCTGTAACTCTCGCATGGTTAAAATTGGTCGAGAAACGATGGAAAATGGAACAAAACTCATACGATTTGTTTCAATTCTCATCGTTTCTCGACTGATTGTATCGATGCGAGACTTACAGAACGTAGGCACAGATTCGAAAATGCCTTCTATAGGGTGATTTTTTAGCTGGTTTGGTTTTGGCAACACTGGTTTTGACAGCTGACGTGTGTTTAGTACCTTGTGTCACTGTCAAACAGCTTTAGTTTGGTTTGCAATTTAACCATGGATCGTCTTACAAATGAACAACGCTTGCAAATTATTGAATTTTACTATCAAAATTCGTGCTCGGTTCGAAATGTTCATCGCGCGCTGCTTGTGTTCAGCGATGAGGCTCATTTTTGGTTGAATGGGTACGTAAATAAGCAAAATTGCCGCATTTGGAGTGAAGATCAGCCAGAAGCATTGCAACAGCTACCAATGCATCCCGAAAAAGCCACTGTTTGGTGCGGTTTATGGGCCGGCGGCATTATTGGGCCTATTTCTTCAAAGATGATGCGAATCGCAGCGTTACTGTCAATGTTGAACGCTACCGAGCGATGATAACAAACTTTTTTTTGCCCGAAATGGAAGTTCTTGACTTGCATGATATGTGGTTTCAACAAGACGGTGCCACATGCCACACAGCACGCGAAACAATGGCGCAATTGCGAGGCGAGTTTGGTGAACAGTTAATTTGACGTTTCGGGCCGGTCAATTGGCTGCCTAGATCGTGCGATTTGACACCATTAGATTATTTTTTGTGGGGGTATGTCAAGGCTAATGTCTATAGGGACAAGCCCGCTTCGATTGATGCACTGGAAGCCAACATCCATGCATTCATTCGTGAGATACCGGCCGATATGTGTGAAAGAGTATGACAAAATTGGACTCAGCGGATGGGCTACCTGAGACGCAGCCGCGGTCAACATTTGCATGAAATTATCTTTAAACATTAAATTGCAAAGTTCAAACTATCGATTCAAATAAATATTTCATTCATTTTTTCGAATTTTTTGTGTTTTTTTTTTTTTTTTAAGTTCTAAACCTCTTAAAAAATCACCCATTAGTTTTTGAGAAAATGGAAATAGCATCTTTGGAGTAACTTTTATAACAACGAATTGAGTTCTAGGAACTAATTTTAGTTCGTTTGTATAACAGTTTTCACCTAGAGCTAACCAATGGGACCACAACAACTATTTGCTGCAGAAAGGCTCTCTCCAAATTTCGAAGTCGAAATTTAAAAGTATAATTTTGAAGTTCGAAGGCGTACTGCAAGTTCCTAGCTTGCACGTTTGCTGGAGAAAGAGAGAGAGTTTCAATAATGGTAGACATTTTTTTTAAGGTATGGCTAAAACTACCACAAAAATGAGAGCCTTTCTTATTATTAACCACCTTATATGAATTAGAACTAAATTTCAATAAGAAAACGAAAAAAAGAAAAAAAAACCCTAATGAATTTTATTCATATTTTTTCTTTACAAATGAGATATTTTTTAAAAACTTGTTGATATTTTTTTAGTTTGAACTAACAAATTTAGGTAGTAAAATTTTGTGACAAAATTAAATCCATTCTCCTTTTTTTGATTAGCTAGTTGATTCACTACATCTTCAAGGATTACATCGATTTCTTTGTGAATATTCAAAAAAGCTAATCCGCCCCTAATCACCCACTATTTTAACCGTCTCAAAGTGGAAAACAAACGTTCTGGCTCTGATGACGTCACTGCTAAAAAGAAGCTAAGAAAGTTTTTGTTTGGTTAGTACGAATTTTTATTTTTGCGTAGTCATAGTGGTTTGGTAAACTCATGTTTTACTTAACTACAGTTTAAATAGAATCAATTAATACAAGTTTTTCCAATTCCATTTCTGTATTTAAAAATAGAAGTTTGATAACTTATTCGACTTCAAAAATAGTCCGTTGACAAAAATTAAAATAAATTAAAATTGAAGGTTTAGGTTTAACTAAGCAATAGTTTAAAATGACCATAGCCATTTCTATGATGATTTTTATAAGATGATCCATATATATCATCAAATTACATGCATCACATCAAGAATATGAGATCCTGCTCTCTATCGAGATCACGTTTTATGAACCAAAAGTTTAGTTTTTGCTTTGCAAATGGTTAGGAATTGTGAACTGTATAGTGTAAAGAAAAAAGACAACGAATAAATGAAAAATAAATAAACGGAAGGAAAAAAGAAATATTTATACACCACAGTTGTCGCTAAGATCTTTTTTTTTATTTTCATGAGATGATCTATATGGATCATCGGCGATAATAAAAAACGCCTTATGAATACGGCCGGCCCATTACCTTTATAAAAAGTATGAGGCACTTCAATTCGCTTATCGGTTTTTTTCAAATGGAAAAATATAGAAAAAAATGAAATGTTTGAAACCGATTTGGGTCTTTTCCCTTTAAAATGCAACGCTACCTTCTGAAACATAATATACAATTAGAAAACAAATAACCAAAAAAGGCAACATGAAGACCAAATGTACATATCCGGTACTACCTTATACTATGAACGTTTAAATAAACTTCTCTGATTTTCTAACTTTACAAAAAAACGCACTCCATACATTCCTCATAAGCACTCACGCTTAAAGCACTCAAAACCAAGGTTAGATGAGAGAACACCAAGAGCAAGCCGCTCCTGCCATTGTAGCACCGCACCAACAAACTCCCGTCTGATGAAAGATCGTCGTTCATATTCATGAGGTTACAAAAACCAATCGTCCCAAAATCAAATCTGGAACCCTCGAAGTAATGCCAAGGGGATTACAGGGAGTCGAAAACAAAGATTGTTAACGTAACGAATGAAGTGCAAGGGGCAAGAGGCTAAGGCCTTAATAATAACGAGATTCCAACAAAACAAAGAAGGAGAAAAAAAAAAGATTCCAACATTCAAACAAAAGACCCAAGATGATCGTGAGAAAATGGTTTGGAACGTGGTTCTCACACGATCGACACACCTGCCCTTTTTCCATAAGATCACGATCGTTTTTTTTTTCCTTCCTTTCTGCCTTCCTTTTTTGCCGGCTTGCCTTGGAGCAATCATCGTCGTAATCGTCATCGTATTTATCGTTGTTGTTGTTTCGCGGGACGCCGGCCGTGCCGCGCCACGCCAACCGTGTAGTTCGGCTACACAGAAGCAAAAGCAGGCAGCAACCCACCGCTGCGGGCTGCTGCCAAGAGTCACAATCATGGAGTATAGAGTCAGACAGAGTGAGCCTGAGTAGTGAGGTTGGTTGGACCTAGTTATGGACAATTTCTTCTATGTACCTACCTTGGGTTGGACTATCAAGAAAGACAAGACAAGAAAAGGAATTAAGTGTGCTGAAAACAAAGTCGAGAGGTGGATCTTGTCTTGATTGTACATAGCACAAGCACACCAAACAGTGAAGGGAAATTAATGGAAGCTGACCGGGCGCACACTGTGTGGCACGCTGTCTTAACGATTATTATTACTCCGGTGTGTACCTAAGGTTCTTTAGATCAAGAAAAGGCTGCCTCCTTAATCGGGCGGAAAGCGAATTGAAGGGGGATCCAGTGAGCCCCTAATAAGCACATTTTACAGTGTATGCCCGTTGTCGTTGTGTGTCCCCTTGTACTGCACAAACTATATTCGATATGCAATGTTGTACGATCGATTGCTTTTGTCCACACAAAATTTTATAAGGAGTGGGTTTTGTTGGGATTTATTGAATTTTTCCCCATCATGAACTCACGGATGCTTGCTGGTTGTGATTCAATTTTTTGTGTCGGTTTTGGTCTTTGAGGCTGGCGTAGCATGTGCTGCTTGTAAACTGGATTTTCGTCCCAGATGTGCGCAACTGGAGGCGCTGCGCGGTGCAGTGCTGCACTGTGTTGAGTTATGACCGAATTTTAAATTAAATTTATATTCATTTTACAGTGTGTGGCATCACTGTAAAGGGAAAAAATTAGATTTTAATTTATTTTCTATATTATTTTCAATTATTTTATTGAAATGTGACTGAGGGTAAACGGAACTTGGGATATACCAACTTTAACAAAAATCTGTAATAGCTATGATACTTTATTAAAATAATTAAAAAATTATCTATCTACATATCTTCTTCTATCTTCTATATAAATAAAAATGTAAATGTTGGTTTGTTCCTAATCGCTAAGCTCTGAAAGTTCTTAACCGGTTATTTTGAATTCTTAGCACACCATTGCATTCGAATACGCGCGTGTTTATATTCCTACATATACTTTTTTTTTTAGAAAAAACAACAGCGGTATATGTTGGGCATAAAAACAACACCCGCTATACTGATATGTAAGCAATACAGGAACTTTATTTATCAGAAAAATTTCTCATTTTTATTGTAAAAAAATTTAGGAAATAAAATAGTATACCTAAGCGAGCTGACAGCAAATTTTGGGTGGAAATATAACTAAAAATTGAGTACGACGGTTTGTAGGTGTATGTGCAGCGATATCAAAAACAAAAGTATGGCACGTTTTTTTTTTCGCCGGCCGGTAGTCAGGGTGGAGTGTTGAAAATAGCATTTTTACCAATTATTTTTCAGAAGCATTATCACTTAAATTCATTTTCATTTTTTTTAGATAGGACATTTATCTTGACGGTCCGATTAAGAACTCAAGATATATCTAAGCTTTTTAAGCGAAGCTTATCGGATTTTTTTGGGGACTTGCGTTTTTGATTTTTTGATATGCATATAAGAGGACTTCGCTCATTTATGTGAACCTTCGTGACATTGGATCTTGCTGCGGACCGAATGTAAATTACCATCGAGGTATGAAGTGATGTATGTATAATTTCATATTTGCATTATAAATATAAGATCTCCGAAAGTTCGTCATCGATTGCTTTAGAGTTTTGACTCAACTCAACGTTTCATTCGCATACGCCCGTATTTTTCTGTGTTGTTTTTGAAAACAGCACCATGTGTTGGACGTAAAAGCAGATCCTGTAGTGTTGGCACGGGGCAGATCCAATTTTTGCAGCCCCTAGTAATTTTTTTTTCACACACCCAAAAAAAAAAAAAACTTCGAGATTATTTTGTTATAATGCGGTTTAGGTTTTCAAAGGTTTTTAAAAAAAACCTTTGTCTACGGTTTAAACCAGTTATATACATAAACTTGGCAAAATGACTCTTCAAAATTTTGTCAACTGTTGTTCGCAAATTAAAAATGTTCCCTTTATTTTTCTTTAGCTTTTGATAACTTACATAATAGGCGTATGTACGTATGTAAAATGTTTGTAACTTTGTCTATACTTGAAATAGCTTATTTTTTTGAAAACATGGAACCATATGCCATTTTTGTTATGAGGGTTTCTTTTTTAGAATATATGTGCATACATGAAATTTTTAAATTAATTATATTAAATTAATTCTTTTTATTAATAATATGAAATTGGTTTTGTTTACTTATTAAATTAAATTCATAATAAATAAATAAATCGTTACATAAATACATTTTTTTTAAGAAAATGATTTTTAAATGAAAGGATGAAAGTACATATTTAATTTAGTTTGAAGTAAAAGAGAAAAAAATTATATGTATCTATAGTATAGATAGGTACATAATGCAGGTACATATGTAATTCATTTTTATTTAATTAATTTTTACAAGAAAACTTCTTTAAAATTTTATTTTCCTACTTTTAATCAAAGCAAAATCTTTTATTGTTTGTACCTACTAATAGTTTGAGTGGGCTTATTGGATAGGTAGTTCATTTGTTTTTCCTGTAGAAGATACAATTGCTTTTAACAGTACTTGTTCGATCTCAAATTCTTCCTTATCAACGTCATCCTCATGATGTGTAAGATAGTTAATGCTTTCATAGTTAATGTCTAAAATTTTGGCCGGGGTGAGAAAGTCAAACTTTTTCGGCAAATTTCGTAGCTGCTGAAATCTTTGCCGTATTTCAGCACTGACCTCGTCTAAGGACGAACATAATTTTCGTCGCGGTTCATTTTCGTAAGATAAAGTAGCATCTATATTTCCATCAGGAAAAAATATGTTTCTTTTTTATTTTCTCGACTGCATCAGCTCTTGCGCTCTATCTTCTTTCTTGCAGCCTCTTCAATGCTTTGCTTGAAGTACGAAGTAGAACTTCCCAACGCTGTGTGAACACGGAAAAAATGAATATATGCGTTCTAAAGGCACCGAAAAAAGTGACCGAATCTACCTCAACAGCAGCAACAATAAGCAAACCAAGTTCAGAGGGATTGGAGCAGTGTATAAATTCTGCTTTGGGGTTCATGTCTCTGTTCAGTCTTTGCTGCACTCCTGTATATTTTCCACCCATGACAGCAGCATTGTCATTTGCTTGGCCTCTGAAATCCATTATATCACGATCATCAACTTTGAGCTTACTTAAAATCATGGCAGAAACGAAATAATTTTTTTTTTAATTTTGTTTACTAATGAAAACTACCGCTTCAAATTGCTGCCCCTACCAGAGTGCCACCCGGGACCTGTGCCCCCCCTCGTTACGCCAGTGCAAAGCACGCTATACTGAGATCTCAGAAATCTCAATTAAAAGCGTAAAAGGATTCCTCAATAAAATTTGTCAGTTTCGCTGTCAAATACTGAAGAAAAAAATGTACATACATATTTACTTAATCTCTTTCTGACGAAGCAAAATATCTGAAATCTCATTTTGATTTATTTATTTCGTGACATTCGTGAGCTCTCTGAAATTTAATAGGTAGAGACTAAAAAGGTATGTGTTGTGCCACCGGATATATTAAACAGCTTCAACTTGGAATTTGAAAAACGTCAATTATTTATTTGCCTGTCAGTTTATTGTTTGAATAGTTTTCTTTAAAAACAAAATTAATTCAAAAATTATAAATGATGGATTCTTATGGAGTTTTCCATTTGTAAAATAAATCAATTTATTTTGATTTGGATCTGAAAAAGCTCCGATGTTTGCCATTTTTACCATTCCATGTACGAACACCAACATAATTTACAGCAGTCAGTTTCCAAAGCGTTTTTTGATTTGGTTAATTTATTTCAAGTGTAAAAATTTTGTCCAAAATATGTGAGAAGAATTAATCGTTCACAATAAAAGGAAACGGTTTCATATGAATCAAGCTCATTTTTCTCTTCTAAAAGACATCAAGGGATGAAGATTTTTTGAAATATTGACACGAGATCGTATTTCATTTGCACCGTAAAAAAAAACAATTTTTAAATTGAGATCTGAATTTACCAATGGAAATCCCCATTACGCGATTACTTTTGCGTAGTGGCTTTTCTTTGAAATTTCAGCCTGTGAGTTATGCATCCTTTACTTTTTGCATCGAAACTTACAGACAGAAGAGCAAGGATAAAATTCACAGCATTCCGTACCTACTAGCTAATCTGAATGACAAGCTCGGAACTATATTTGGCTTCTTCTTTTACTCTCAGAATGAAATTTTGATGAACTGTGAGTTGCTGTCCTCAGAAATTGCTTGAACATAAAATCAGCGAAAGCGGAAATTTTCAAGTCTCACGAGAGGACTCTGTTCCGTGTAAAACAATGAATTTTATGGTATTGTTATATTTCCTCCTACAAAAAACGTGTCCGGGGAATATACAAAGGTAGGACCCAACTAAAAAATTAACCCATGCATTCAGGTTGAAATGAATTGAATGGAAATGAAATCATACCAAATCGCAATTAAATATTGACTACAAAATTTTAAAACGAAATTTTCAAATCACACAAAACAAATATCAAATACAATAATAAGTAGATAATATAAGTGTTATACATGGCATGTTTTTGTGCACTTTTATTTGAAGCGAATAAATGAGTACAAAAAAAACACCTAATAATATGATACCTACCTTTATCGAGAAAATGTTAAAAAGTCAAAAGTAACACACAAAATGATTTGTTTGTTTGATTTCTTTTTTCAAATTTTTAAATGCAATATTGTCTGAATAAATAAATGGAAAAGATATACGCGAATAACCCAAAAAGGAGACTATTTTCTCAAAAAACGTGTAATGCCTATTTCCGTTATGTGAATTTTTATCCAAAAACCTGAAACGCAGTTTTCTTACAATTACCTTCGCTATTCCAGGTACGAAGTTTAACCAAAATCGTAAAAGCCGTTTTTGAGAAAACTAAAAAAAAACTACATTTTTGTTTGGCGCCTTCCAAGTTCTAGGTGAGCTAAAACAAAAATTCGAATTTCACCTCTAGAGAATTAGCTAAAAATGCTTTGCACCAGATTTTAAGTAAATTTTAAGTAACCCGTTGTTAAGGCTGTGAACGTACAGACGCACCAACACACCGACACACCGACACACCGACACACCGACGCACGTACGCACAGACCGACGCGACGGACGGCATGACGAAACCCACTTTTTCGGACTTCTTGTTAATCGAAGTGTTAGTTTTGATTACATCCTCGAATTTTTTTTTACACGAAACCAATATACTTGTCCTAAAGAGCAAGTTAAAATCGTATTTTTGATCAAAAATGAGAACACAAGATCTTTTCTTTTACCAAAAAATTAATTAAATCATACAAAAATATTTTTTTTGGATTGTATGTATACAAAATCAGTTTTTTCTTGTGAATTATTTCAGCCGCCTTTTCAATAGCGTAAATCTCAGCTTGAAAGACACTACACTCATCTGGGAGTTTATATGATTCTCTGATATTAAGAGTTTCACAAAACACCCCAGCTCCTGTTCCTTCAGCCATTTTTGACCCATCAGTGTAGAATGGGATACCCTGTTCACTGATTAGTTTCATAAATATATAGGTAGCATAAATATATAGGTAGTTTATGGACGTTTATTTACAAGCACCGAAATTTTACTTTTTTATTACTTTTGGACTTTAACCATGTAAAAACAGGGTGATTTGCATAAGATGCATCAAAACACTAGAGGGTGTAAGTTCGATAAAAAAAAAAACAATATATATAGGGGTACCTTAAAGGCGTGAGTTGCAATTTTGGCTTTATTTCGCTTTTGAAAACGAAATAAAGCCAATTTGGCAGTGTTCTAAGTCTACTAAAATAAATTAAAACTTAAAATACTATAACTTCCGTCGACATTGGCCTTATTGCTATTTTCAAAACGAAATTAGACCAAATTTGAGATTTGGTCTTATTGCGTTGGGCCTTAATTCCCGTCAACCAAAAAAATAGCCGCATTGAATGTCCATCATTTTGGTTGTAAACAAGTGTAATCGATGCAAAAAAAAAAGTTTAAAGGTGGGTGCCCGGAAATTCTTGAGGCTCATTTAGTGAAAATTCCTCTTCTGCTTTTTTGGTCACTTGATGTGCAATGAAACAAAATTGTTCCATTTACTTTCCAGACGTGTCGACTAGGATTGCTGTCTTCTTCAGGGGATCGCTATTGATTTTATATAATGAATTTTCTACATTTCCAACCATTTAATTGGAATACAAGTAGGTATAAATAAAATTAGCTAACCGAACTAACGGGAAAGGAATATCTTATACATTCCTATCCTTGGCAAAAACAGTGTTACCAGGTAAAAAGTAAGAGACTTTTAAACATATTAATATTACTCCACCTTCAACGAACTAATGTACAAATTTGTTAAAAGACAAAATGCAAAATTATTTAAGGCTAACCTAGTATTTTAAATCAAGCGTACTTTTTTCTAAAATATTGCCCCTATGCACTTTGATGCTTGATCAGGCATAAGTTATTGTTTTGTATTAAACCGTTCCAGGAAGCTATTAGTAAATTTTTCAACTGAAAATAAAAATTTCAAACGTTATAAGAAGGAGCATCTTTGTTACGCCTCTTATCAATTTTTCCCATTAGTATCAAACTAAAAATTACAAATGCTCATTCAACCACGAAAACTGAAATTTTAAACATTTTGTCTGAAACGTTGCGTCGTAGTTATAAGTCGCTCACATCATATACTTTAAATTGGCAGGTAGTCTCTGTAAAAAGATCCTTTTTACGCTATAACTATCAAATTTCTAACTGCCTAATGACATAATTTATGACATTGTCTTCGATTACGAGCAAACCGAAAGCAAGCATGATTATCAAGATGGAGCCAACAAAAAAAACACACCAACAAATTTTCAAGCCCGACGACAATGAGCGTTTGTCAGACCCAAACCCAATAAATGTGTGCGCACGTGCTAACACCAAAGGACATCACGACCAAAGAAAAAAATATATACACAAACACTAGGTAGCTACTATAATAAAAGGAGAAAAAAAGATAGGTAGGGACAATTTTTTTCTTATCCATTTTAAATATAGGTTTTTAGGTTCCATTATTATCTCCAGTGTCTAACGATTAGATGAGGCTTAAAATGTTTGGGAAAGGAAATCTGGTACAAAAGGACACACGATATACACGCTCATGAGGTTTAAACTCGTTCCCACGATATTTGGGTTTCCATAAATGAGATTTTAGTATAAGTTAATTTTTTTTTGTTTGTACAGAATTGTGCGTAGCTGAAGATTCAACTAAAAAATTGTTGGGGTTTGTCTACAAATCATCCAAACAATGATCTCGCCTTTTGTCGACATCGATATCAAAATATATTTATGTTAGGGTGGTCCTTAAAAATAAAATGCATTCACTGCGTCGCAAGAACCCGCCTGGAAATGTCAAAGCCCTGGAAGAAGTAGAGAAAATCTAGACGAGGAAAACTTTCATATTTTGTTGTATTCCTTGCTGGTAAAAACTTTTTCGGCTAATTTTCCTTTGTCCTCAAAAAACTCAAAATAAAATGTTTATGGCCTGCACACAATGGTATGAAAAATTGAAGTTTAAACTTTTTCACTTTCAACATAGTAATTATGCATCCTGTATCAACTAATTGATTAGCGTATCGAACTGCTTAGCGTAATCTCAGGATCAAATTCCAAGTGAACCAACTTTTTCGTCTCTCGAGGAGAAAGGGTACATATCTGGCGGGGGCTTGACCAATTTCAATAGTTACTCTTGGCAGTCTTTTGTCCGTAGCGTATAAAACTTTCTACTGCCTCATAAAAAAGTTCAATTACGAAAATCCGGAAATTTACACATCTTAACAGTGAGTCCCGATACTAACAATTTTTTTTTTTGTTTCCGACATAAAGCTTGAAAGATTACATTTGATTTCAGCGTTTGTAAGTTTATTTATTTCAAACAATATTTTTATAACATTTTGTTAAAAATCAGTGCAACTGTTAACAATAATATCAAAAATTCATCCAAATGATTTCACGGTAGAAATCGACTGGTGGAGAGGCGGGAGAGCTTTATAAAAATTACTTTAAAAAAAAAAATAATAACAATAACACACTAATGTACTTTTTTTTAACTTTTTTTAAGTCAAGTTAGGTTAGGTTAGGAGGGGCGTGCACAGCCCGGAGGCTGTTGCGTTCATGAGGGCCTATTGGTTCATTGTGATCCCCTTAATATAAAAAGCAGAAATGTTCCTAAACTAATGACTGACATAGAGTTGTTCATTTTAGAACCAGCTTGTGCTCTCTATATATTTTCTCATGTTTGCCATTGAAACTTGCGCTAGATCGTCCAATTCTCCAACAAATCTGTTTCCAAAATATCGGATGCGATTTGTTTGAAAGTTTGGACAATTGCAGAGCAGGTGTTTAATGGTTTCAATTTCTTCGTTATCCTGACTGCTCCTACAGAAATTTCTATTTGATACTGACCCTTTCCTTGCCAGTTCATCTGCTATGTCATTCCCTTCTTTATTGCTATGTCCAGGAACCCAGCAGGGTTTGATTTGGTTGTCGTTGAAAATATTGTTCAATATGCCTCGGCATTTTGCTACTGCATTGGATCTAATAATGCTTTGATGGCAGCTGGCTATCTACGAAAAATGTGATCACCGACGAGTTCAGTCTTTTCTTGTGAATTATTTCAGCTGCCTTTTTAATAGTGTAATTCTCACCTTGAAAGATACTACACTCATCTGGGAGTTTGTATGATTCTGTAATATTAAGAGTTTCACAGAACACCCCAGCTCCTATTCCTTCTCCCATTTTTGACCCATCAGTGTAGAAGGAGATACACCCTGTTCACTGATTAGTGAGTTGGGTTCCCATCCATGCCTTAAAATAAAGAAGTTTTTGTTAAAATCTATTACAGATGGTACGTAGTCAGTCATCACATCAAGTCCGGCCACCGTGTCATACCTTTGCAAGATAGACCCATGACCATAGGTGCTGTGCTTCCAAGAGGCCATTTCTTTAAATCGAAGTGCACTTTTGGGTGCAGTGCATCTTACATACTCGTCCAGGACTGGAAGATTGAGACTAGTTTCCAGCCCTGCATGTGGCGTAGATCTTTGTGCCACCGTTATTCCTATACAGGCTAGTCTCTGTTCAGGTTTTGCGATAGCTAACCAGACAATCGAACCATACGAAAGTATGGGTCACACAACCGCGGTGTACATCCACTGGATGACTTGCGGTCCCGTACCCCATCGTGTGCCGAAGGTCTTTTTGCATGTGTATTGTTTAGAAGGCACAAAGTGCTCTTTTCATTCTTTCCTCTGTGTTCCGTTTCCAGGTTAGCTTGGAATTAAGGAATACTCCAAGATATTTAGCTTCTTTGGAAAGTTTCAGAGGAATTTCATTTAGCTTGGGAGGAGTAAAGTCCTCTAATTTCTTTTTCTTGGTAAACAGAACTAGCTCAGTTCTTGTAGGGTTGAGGTTGACTCCGAGACCGTTTTGTGCTGCCCAATAAGATAGTTCTTTAAGTGCAGATTCCATAATATCTTTGATGGTGGTAAGATACTTACCCGATATCAAACTTACTTAACATGCAGATCAATGATTCTCTCCAGTGTCTTGAGGAGAAAACAAGAGAGACTTATCGGTCTGAAATCTTTTGCAGTCGGTTTTCCAGCTCTTGGAATAAAGACCACTTTAACCTTTCTCCAGCTGATAGGAACATACCTAAGTTTAATACAACTTTTGAAGATTACTCTAAGCCATGGGGTGATTATCTGTGGAGCATGTTGAAAAAATGCCGGAATAATCTCAATGTGTGTGTAAACAGTGTCAATGGCTGAGGTTGACAAAAGCGTTCCTTCCTCTGGTGGATAGATTCGTTCGTTCAACCATTATGTGTACCCTGTCCAATTTATTCTAGTTGGGTTTCTAAAAGGCTTTATCTCCTTTGCGTTTCTGTCTAAAGTAAAGAGTATCTTAAAGTGTTCCGAGAAGGATTCTTTAGGTGAGACTCTCCAGTTCCCTACAGATATTTTCTAATTATTCCTCAAAAGAGTGAGATCTAGAATTTCTTCCATGCTTTTATTACGGAATGTTGTAATATTATTACATAATATATGATTAGAACAGAGAATGTATTCAAAAAGGTTTTCCTCGTCGTATGGCATTTACGTTGATGCCAAGATGATGTTGCCTTCCTTGGATTCAACGCTGATTGCCACGTTATCCATGTTGCTGTACCTAGGTAAAAAGAAAGCATTAATTGACTTTTTCGCTAGAATAAAACTTCTTATATCACCTTCTGACGTGGAGTGGAAAAGGTTGTATTTTTATCCACGGTCTCCTGAGACATGTAGAGCATTAGGTGGTGTTTTGCTGCTTTAGCCTGATGCAAATTAATTTGCACCACCAGCAGCTTTTGACTACCCTTTGCCATCATGCCTCCTTACCTTTACGGTTCCGAGACCGTATCTCAATACGTCCGCTTTCTTCTCTTTCAGGAGAAGGTCAGATTTCTTGTCAATTACGAACAAGAGGTCCTTCCCTTCCCCATTGAGGCTCTTCCTGGAGTACATGAGCTTCCATTCTAGTATGGCGAACTTCTTATTTTGCTTCGCCAGCAGTTTGATTATGGATGCATCCTCGTGCGTAGCAGGAGGAGGAATCCAAATTTCGACTTGTTGGCAAAGTGGTAGGGCTGTGACAGGAAGAACCACGAGAGAGGCACCTTCCCACAGTTCACCAATATTGGTGATTGTGTGAGTGGGGAACTCCAGGGATTTCTCGTCCCCACAGCAAACTACTTTCACTCCTTTCCGCCATCCAGCTCTATCGAAAGTATAGTCATCAGAACTATCATTTCCAGATGTTGTCATCATGGCAACGTTCTCCACAAGTAACCAGTTTTTGCTGTGATTTTCCCATCAGGGTTGTCTCGACTTATTATTGCCACCTGCAGATCAATCCGGGTGGTGTCAAAACTATTGGTTTTAAGCTTTTTAGAACCTTCAGTCTTGGTTGCCTCCTCCGATCTTGCTCTCTTAGATGAACCTGGATTCGTCCCAGAAGAGTTGCCTACCTGTACCTTCTCGTTCCTTTTCAGGTTCGATGCAGCGTTGGTCTGCTGTTTCTTGCTGTAGGTCGCCATTTTCGTATTTGAGCCAGTACGAGCAGTAGAGTTGTTGCAAGCCTGTGTACGGTTTACCTTTTTAGGGATAACCCTAGATGAAGCAGTATTTTCTCTTTCGCTATCTGGCTTTTTAGCGTTCAACTGTTGGGGGGAAACAATGGGTACAGTGGCAGTCATTGCCAACTGACGTTCATAGTCTTTTACCAACTTCCTATGATTTTTCAGAAAGGCCTTGTCTCTCGAACTGAGAGTAGTTGGGTCCTTTTTTTGAGGGTGCAGTAGGCTTCAGCGTAGTCTCTTCGGGACTCGAGTCTTGCAGCAACTCGTCTTCGGTTTGACTTCATATAGAAATAGGTCTGCCCAAGGTCTCCCTACCGTCGATTGCCAAGCTATCCAGAGCAGGAAGAAGAGCCGCTGTAAGGTTGAGTGGGTTGGGTTGTCTTGCTAAGATAGGCTTATTTGGTTCTTTGTTTACATTTATCTTTGTCACTGGTGACTTAGCCTCTTGGGAAGCCAAGCCCTCGCCGGCAGCCGCGACTTCTGCCGACACTTGAGTGTATATCCCCGCTTGGTTTTACTTAGTTGTAGGTCCCTACAGCTGGATTAAATCGTCGCGTCGTGGAGGGTCAAACGTAAGCTCCCTCACCAGCGCTTAAGCGAAATCCGTGAGGGGGTAAAAGTTAATGTTAATAACTTTAAAATTTTTAATAATACAAATTGTGTAATAACTTTTAAAAAAATACTTCGGTTTAAGTATGTACTAAATTTGTTTATTTTAGAAAATTGAAATTTGTTATAGCTACTTTTTTCTTTTACAAAATTCTTCTACCGCCTAATGGGGAGGGGGGTACGATCCCCTCTCCCATAAATGCGCTAGCTTTTTGTTGCATCTTTTTCTTGATTTTCCTTTCTGTATGTACCTATCTTTAGAATACAAAAAAGCAAATTAAATTAACTGCCATCAGAAAGTTAAGAGGGAAAAAACTAGAAATTAAAATAAAACAAGTAAAAAAGGACCACCTTAATGTAATTACAAATGCACTATACATGCCAACACGTACCTATGCCCTTACGTATTTTTTTATTTCATCCTTACTTTGCTTGCCCTTGTCCTTTTCATTTTTAATTTGGGTTTATTGTACGTGAACGTGATGGTAAACAAAAGGACATAGGGGTACACTTTACGCAAGAAAAGATACCCTTAGGTCACTCGCATAATAAACTGATTATATACGGTGATTTTATCTTTTTCTTCGTTTTTTTTTTTCGTTGTATTTCTTACTTATTTTTGTTTCGTTCTTGCTTTTGAATTGCTAGGGATAGCTACATCATACAGTTTACTTTTTACTCAATGTACACGTGTTCATGTTCTTGATCGTCATATAAACATTATTAGGTAGTAACCTCTACCATAGACATAAACATTATAATGTGGACAATGAACATCCACGTATATGTATGTATGCTTTTAAATTTATACATTGTTATTGTTATAATTTGGTCGTCGGAAGCTGTTTTGGGAAATTTTCTTTCTTTTTTTGCTTAATCCACCATACAGTCCGTAATGTAAAATTTTGTTTAAAAAAAAATTCAGAAACTCCAATTTCTTATTTTCCGTATAGTTAAAATATTTTCCTTTCCTGTTCCTCGCTATTAATTCAAATCAGTTAGCAGAAATGTTTTTAGTTTAATGAAGTACCTACCCCTTAGCGTGATGGTTTGGTCATCGGACTATCACGATATGGACGGAGGTCTGACATCGGTTCTGAACGCGGAATATTTTTTCGATTTTTTTACGGAATAATTCGTCGGTGGTGTTCAACTTTTTTTTCCGTAAAGGAACTGTAAACTAGGAACATTTTATATCTTGTAGTTTTCAATAAATTCAATTTTTTTTAATTTTTCGACATACAAACAAATTTGATCAAAAAATAGAAAGTGTTTGTATGTACCTATGCAAATGTAAAATCAAAAAATGTTGCTCATATAAAATACAAAAATACAACAATAGTCTATATAAGATAAGTATGCAGCGATAAGCATCAGCATCTATGAATTAAGCAGAAAAGCGGTTCGAATTGCTTAATAGTGTTAGAAAGTAATATCCTTTTTCAAATATGTATGTTCAGAATTTTGCTTTTGATTGAGAACTCCTGGTATCGATATTTTTTTTTTTCTGAAATCGCTCAATGGAATTCAAAACTAGCTTATAGTATTGAAAATTTTTCTAAACTCTTTTAAAGAAAAACAGTTTTGACGCGAATCATTGTTGATTGCGTTTCAATAAAAATCCCGGGATTGAGCGATTCGTCCAAGAAAAAATTATTATCAAGGCGAGTTATTAGTTTTTTTTTATTAAAAAACTCATACCCACGCAATTGATACTAAAATTTTGAATATTTTTGGAAATGGTTTGAAACTTTTGAAACAAAAATACATAATAACATTAAGAAATCATCTATATATTTAAATATGCCTACTTAAAAGCTATGGCACTCAATTTTAGACGATTTAAAACGGTGTTAAAACATTTTTAGTATGATGATAGGTCAGCCCCGGATCTACAACATCAGTTGCCCCCGGAACAGGGGCAACTGATATTGGCGTCCGTCCAGGATTTGAGATAAATGATTAAAAAAATATACAAAAATGAATAAATTAAAATTATTATGTGTTATGTTAGTTGAACCTATCTACAATCGACTCCGCCTATATGCACTCAGCTTAAATGAAACTTTCGGTTATATGCAACCGGAAATTTATCACGTTTTTTTTTGCAGGGCTTTTGCGCACAAATTAGTAAGGATAACTGCACTCCGCTTATTTGAAAACTCCCTTTAATTGAAACAATTTTCTTTTCCTCAAATAATCATTTTGATCTGAAACAACTCCGCTTAAGTGAAACGCACTGAACGCATTCATACATTTTTGAAGTTTGAACAAACCTACAAAATTTTCTCATTGTTTCAATCCTTTCAACTTTCACAATTATTAAAAGTTGTTTTGTTTGTTGTTCGAGGTTAATTATGTTTTATTTTTCTATCTTTATCAATATTTTACATCACATAGTTTAAAGAGGAAATAAAGTTGCAGTTCTCCGAAGTTTATATGAAAACTCCGCTTAATTGCAACAAAATGTCTGCATTTTTTGTGTTGCAAATAAGTAGAGTAGACTGTATACTAAAACGTAAAGTTATGGCTAATAGTATTCGCCTTTAAAGATCGATTATTTGAATGCAATTAATTAAAAATTTATTCATTATCGCAGCGCTGCAGTTCAAGTGCGGTGTATCAAAAAATTGTCGCGGAGTAATGTGCACTATCGCGAAGTTTCGTTGAAATGCAGTTCTGCCGGGTGCGGTCTTCAGTGGCGGATTTAGGTTTCCTGCCGCCCTAGGCCCGGTTGAGTACGCCACCCCCCCCCCCCGTTATTTTTTTGTTTAACTAAATTCTTTTAATTGCCTTTATTCTTAATCGTTCTTGCAGAGCCTTTTTTCTGTGCTGCCAGAAAACGCCCGATCATTTTTAACACGCTTTTATTAGGTTGACCTACAATATGATATTATGTACCTACCGTCATCAGGGGAGGGAATCTGGGGTCAGATACCCCTTTACACTTTACACTCTATGTTAGCATCTTTATTTAAAGACTTAAAAATAAATCATAGTTTTAAAAAACAAATGCTCTAATAGAGACCCGAACTAAAAAGTAGTAAATAAATTTTACTTACAAAATAATTCAATTCATAGTAAAAAGCGTGGGGTACATATAATAATAAAATAATAATTATTATATTACAATAATGCCATCCATATAATTATTTATTACAATCAAATAATAATAATACGCTTTTTACTGTGAATTTAATTATTTTGTATGTACAAATTATTTACTATTTTTAAGTTCGGGTTTCTATTAGAGCGTGTTTTTTTTTTAGTTTTTTTAAACTATAATTTTATTTATTCTCGGGCAGTTTCTGGCTTCTCAAACATATAGAATATAAATTTTTTCGACTTTGCTATAATCGTAATGTCAAGTTTGATCGAAATTTCGAGTTCGAATTTTTTTACGAATCCATAACTTGCCATAATGAACTTAATATCACAAGTAAAAATATTCTTACATGCAATGGGTTTTTTCTTAGATGTTCATATTGCTTTGAGATAGAAGTTGCAAAAGAAAAGAAACTATAAGTATCACTAGAAAAAATATATAAAAGTACATACCTATTGCGATGTTTGTTAAAAAAACGCAAAACAGACCTTTTTTCTAAGATTTAAATAGGAAAACCTATGAATATATTAGGCGTATTTTTTTCTTAATTTTCTTTAACTATATAAAGTCTTAGAGAAAAGTTCAATATTTTAAAACAAAAATAGCTGAACTACGAATATTGAATATATTCTCTATTGAATTTAAAGCAAAACAACTAATAAAATACCATAGCAACTAAACTATACATCTTATCGTTAGCCTGGATGTGTATCAGGTCTTATTTTCCTTACATTTAATTAGACTGGATAGAATAAATATTGAAGTTTATAACATAAACCTGGATAAATGTCCATATTTTATACAGTCTTAGGACATAAACCTTGATTGAAATCAAAATCAACAAGTTAATCACAGACTCAGTTAATGTTGATTTTTGTAAAATAATTTTTTGTAACTGTTTTCTAAGACTTTATAGATTAAGAAAAACAACACGCTTATTATTGTTTTTATTATTGAATGTAATATAAAAACGCTCAGAAAAATAATTTAAATAAATAAAAGTTGTGTAGGCTCGCACTACCTCACAACGAAATTTCACATCTTACATTAAATTGCAATTTTTAATGTGCAAATAATTTTTTTTTTTTTTGAAAGTTCAAACTTACAGCCCGATTCTCCCCATCATCACTGATACAGTGATACCTCACAAGTCACAAGAAGAGGTGAAATCAATTTTGTGACTTTTTCGAATTCTCCCCCAGGGTCACAACTTATGAGAGTCACAAGAACAATCGAAATTGTGATCTGCTTAATAGCAGGTCACAACTCACAAATTACCTACTAGTGTTTTAAAATTTTGATTTCATAATCTTATTAATTTTTAAAAACATTGAAATTTTATTAGATTGTTAAAGAGAAAATTAAAGTGGATTTTATTGGAGCGTATCTTCTTCGATAACTTTCATCCGAAATATAAAAAAAAAACAAGATTTTCACAATAGCACAGATTTTTTTCTTAATGCAGGAAACAATAATGATTCATTCACTCTCCAAAACAACATTTTTTGATAATTTTTGTTCACTCCCATTCTGCAAAAATATATAATAAACAATTTTTTTTACTCACTTTATTGCTAAAAAAATTAATGAAAACTTGTTTTTTTTAAGGTTTAAATAAATTTATTTGGCCCAATTGGAAATCTTTTTTTATGATATTTCTTGACTAGCTTTCCAGTCACTTTCCAATAAAAGTTGCCTTAATTGGAAGGCAATTTTGCGACAGCTGGCCAATCAGAGACGAGAAACTTGCCTTGCTTTTAAGTCCCTACATCTTCTTAACGTATACCCATTGTGAAACAAACCCTTAAAGTTATAGAAAATTGTTAATAAGTATTATGCTTATAACTTAAAATTAGGCCGTTTTAAATATTGGAAATGTTTAAGCGGAGGCATACGTACTAACAATATAGAATAAAGTGCACAAATGGGTCACAAATACTAGGTGTTATGTACGATCAGCCTGAGTATAGGGCTATTCATCTAATTTTAAAAGAAGTTAATCAATAAATTATAGGAGAATTTATATTTTATGCCACCAACCACAAATATGTTTAAAAATGTTTGTGAAGAAATGTTGCCAGCCCAATTTTAAGGATTAAAAAATGTTTGGTTAAAAATTAAATTTTAAAATATCGAATATCAAACAAAAATTTAATTTTAAGTCAAATTTATTTTATTAAAATGTAGGTTAGGTATGCAATATTATTTTAATTTATTAGAAGGTTTTGTATAAGAAAATTAATTCAAATGGTTTAATGTAGAATTTGTTAATTTTAAATGGTAGATCGTACTAATAAAAGCACACAAACAAAACCTTCTTCAGAAATCGTAGGAGTCGTTTTCGAGAAAAAAAAGATGTTCCCTGACGGCTTTTACAAAGTCGTATTTGTTGGTAGGTACCTACTGATAGTTTTAGATATAAGAATAACTTTTGTGAAAAATATCATAGATAAAGTTTAAAAACCGCTTGGTGCCAAGTTTAATAAATATTGACTGAGCTAAAATTATTAGAAACCCAAAAATATTTTTTCAAATTTTTTTTATTAAATTTACTTACAACATGTTCCTTAATTAATAGATCAAAACCAGTTTAACCGTTTTCGAACAAATAAGTGGTTCTATTGGAGATACAATTATTAAAATTTTTGTATTAAAAAGAAGCGTCCTATACCTATGTTTCTACAGTGTGTTACGGTGTTTTGTATCTATAAGGTGCTGAAATAGGCTAGGGGGTGCAGGTTGGGCCAAGACAAGGAAAAAATCGTCTTTCTCCTCCTGTTTAGGCGGGATTGGGAATTTTTCCTGCTAGACCATATAACTATATCAGTCAGATGAAAGAAATGAAAATGTAGTCAAATTTAAATTTTTGTACACATAATTTATTATGTTGTATTTTTGTATTTTAAACATAGATAATCAAATGACAAATAATATAACTGGATTCTTAAAGCAAAAACTTAAATAAACATGAACAAGCTCTTAACTAATATATAATGAAAAACTACAATCGTATCTAGGTATCACATGGTAAAAAATTAAAGCTTTTTTTGTACTAATCAAACTTAAGAAAAAAGTTTATATATGTTGTTTGTTTTTTTTTTTTTTTTTGGAAGACGTTTCACTGCGGCAAAGTATGAGATGAGAACACTTTTTACCATGGCCGCCATACATTTTCCTCTTCTTGTTTAACTGAAACTGCCTGAGGTACACAGGTCAGCAGGGACATGGAAGTTGTCTTTGTTTCACAGGCTGATGAGTTTGGGCTTCCGGCATAGCTTGAGATTGGCGATAGTGGAACTGAATAGTGATGTCCAGTATGTGTAATTTGGACTGATAATGGAGATGTGACTGGTACCGGGGGTTTGACAGTGGGTTGAAGTTGATTCAAACGCTGACCCAAATGTGTCATAAGTTGGGTGCCAAATGTTACATTTACTCCTGGTAGCTCAGAAAGACTGCGTGACACTTCGTTGACTGCATGAATGTACCCCGATCGAAATCCTTCAGCGGGAGAGAGAGATGTGATCATTCCTCCGTCTAACTTTCGCTGCTGTTTAAGCTTTTGCAGGTGTGAAACTGTTAGCTCCAAGATATCAGCTTTCTCTAGTCGAGTGACGTGTTCTCCCTCAGATTCCAAAGTTGCAACCATCAAATCCTTAAGTTCATCGAGGCACTTGTTAATCCTTGCGCGGCGCTTTCGCTCCAGCATTGGTTTCATTACTTTGCGGTATTGGTAGGTCTTTGACATTTCCATTTTTATAGACATAATTAGTTTTTATTTCCAAAAAAACACGAGTATGGTTTATCACAGCAAAACTCGGGGAACTGTTCACTCTCCGGAATGTTAAAGAGAAATGTTTGATGTCTGTTGGAATTGTCAGCCTTTTATACCTCTAACACTGAAACTATGTGCCCTACCTAAGCTTAACGATTTCCTTTAAAAGGAACACACGAATGGAATACTATACAGTAGACAGAACACGAACGAAGAGATCCTGCCAAACACGCACTCACCCTTGTGTGTATCGGCATGAGAAAAATCAGCCCTCATTCTCTTGCTTTCTTATACCCTTGTTCACTTCTGCACAATTTTTTTTTTTTAAACAAAATAGGGATCCTGAGTGTCTTGGGCATAGCATTCGACAAAAGGGAAGAAGGAAAAATGATCGAACCACACTAACCGTGGGAAACAATTTCGGAGCTGGTTTCTCACACGATTTCTTAGCCCACACCTGCCAGAAAAAATCTCAAGGAAAGTATAGGAATCTACCCCGAAGAGATGCAAAGGATTCCAACTGTATTATTGGGTCTTGGATTTTGACGCAGCTGTGCTACTTTTAAGTTTTGGCACAAGGAACCGTTGCGTTCGTTGGATTCATTCGAGTAACGAAGTGTGTTTTATTTTCTTTCCTTTTCTTTAGATATCGTATCCTTGTTAGTCTTGTTAGGAATAAATAACTATACCTAGCGAAAAAAAAAACTGACATTTGGAAGAAGGCACACGGAACCTTGATAGGCTGATAGGATTCTAAAACGATCGTGTTTTTTGTGCTTGTGCTGAAAGTACAACATCCTGTTCGTGGGAAAACCAAAATTTTTCACAAGGATTCACTTTCATATTGTGCGCTGTGTGGACACCGAAGCGTATTTTTCCCTTATACTGTCTTTTTTCTTTCCTGTTTCTTAATACGATAGGCTCAACAGGAGGGAAGCCTGAACAATTATGCTTGCCATAAGATGGACACACTCTTGGCGTGGTGGCCGTAAGAAAGAACTTGAACTCCCTTGTAAGATTTTTGTTCTTGCTTTAAATTAGTGTTGCCACGCGGAACGAACGTGGGTCGTGGGGAAGAACCTAGTCGATTCTGTTGATGTGCAAGTGTAGATGGACGACTTGATGTTTAGGTTAAATTGTTGTTATAGACACAATTTCGCCTTGTGTTTTTATATTTTTTAAAGGTAAGTCTGCCGTGTCTTCGTAAAGAAGGGTTCAATAAAAAATAAAAATATGACAAGGGCCTAATGTAACAGACACTTGTAGGCGAAGTGCATAGGTACATTTACTATTTATGATTTTCTGAAAAAAACCTATAGGTATAGGAAAAAAACCTATAGGTATACTTAGATTCAAAGATTGTCAAGCGGTTGGAAGCAGGAAATTATTTACGCGACGACGTACAGTGGTCGAAAATCCCAAAAGGCTGTTCATGATACAACAAAAAAAAAAAAGATGCAAATGGCTTTTAGAATACCCCTTACATCGTTTGAAATTGAAAGTTAAACACAGGTGGCGGGCTGAATCGATGTTTGCCATTTTCGTTCACTGAGGTCAAACGCATCAAAACTTGTTAACGTTGACGTATCGCAACCCAAACAAAATTTTTTGATAACTTTTGCCTGTATCTTTTTAATGGAGTGTCCAATGTCCAACGTGGATTTTTCTCGTTAAAGTAATAACTTTGATGAAAAAAATTCCCCGCCCTGTTTGAGTATTCTAACGGTAAATTACACATTTTTGTAAAATGTGAAAATTAGTCGCTGGTAGTTGTCGGTTTGCCCTTAAGATTTAATTTTCAATGGAATGTATAAGTACGAATGTATAAAAATGCGTTTTGAAAAGCTCATTGTGCACGTTATAGATACGGATATTTTCATTTTTGTATGATAAAATATTAGGGTATTATTCGTCATTTTGTTTTTTTCAGTGAAATCAATAGGTACCAGAAACGTTATCAGCGATCCCAAACACTTGATTTCATAAATTCAGTCGCTATTTTGTATCAATCATTTTGCATCCACCATTTTTACTTGCTCTATAGCTATAGACATGCCTTCCGTCATTCTGTGCGTCCACTGTAATTTGAGCTAGAGCCTAAACGGGTAGACCGATTTGCTTCCAATTTGGTACAGTGCATTTTTATGTGATTCCCTAGAGGAAAAATTCGAATTTTTGTTTTAGCTCATCTAGAACGGGCAGCTGCCATACAAATATTTTGTTGTTTTTTTTTAATTTTCCCGAAAACGGATCTAACGATTTTGATTAAACTTCGTAACTACAATAATCAAGTCAATTGTAAGAAAACTGTGTATTTGCTAGTCCACGTTTGTTGAGAAAATAGTCATGTTTGTTGGTTATTCTTGTGTATCTCTTGCATGGTTAGACCTATTTTGTTATAATTGCATTCTGGTGCCTCTTAATAGTATAAACAATATTGCGTTTAAATATTTTGAAAAAAAAACATTGTTTTTTAAGCAAAAAAATACAAACAAAAAATCAATTTGTTAGTGAGTGCTTTTGACTCTTTTAATATTCTCTTATAAATATAAACATCATGCATCTTCAATGTGTGGTTACACACAGTTGTTCAAGTTAAAAAATGACATCCTTCAAGGGTATCTTTTGTGCCTCTCACTTTCCTTATCCGCTAGAATTCGGCAGAAAATTATAACTCCGCTCCATTCCTGCAAACAAACAACACGCACACATGAATGGTTCAGAGTTGGAAGTAACTAGGCCCTGGCTCTCCACGATCTGTCGCGCCACCAATATAGAATTCGTAACGAGCGACCCTAGAAGTATCATATGTTTTCGTATTATAATCACTTACCTGGGAAACTAGCAAGATTTTGTCTAGTTTAGGCAAAACCCTGGTTAGTTTTGCGAAAGGAATAAAGTCTATCCGAAATAATTCTTATTTCATATATTTGAAATTGTGCACGCCACGCCACTTTAAGGGGCTTCTATGAATGGTGTATAAAATTAAAACGACACATAAGTGGCGAGACCGTAGACAGTTCCGCTAAGTTTTTGCTACTAGGCCCTATCGTTAGTATGGTATTAATGAAAAAATATCTAGTCCGTCGCTGAAAACTAGATTATTCTTCCAGAGCCATTGTTCTTCAATATAATATATCCATTATAACCACCTTATTTGTTTTCATTTTCATTTTTGTTTTTTTTTATGTTTGAAGAAGACAAAGAATTAGTTTTACTTGCGCCAAGTGTAGAAAATTTGAACGAAATGAAACAACCTTAAAATCAAACAATACAAAAAATTCAAAACCGTATTTCCATTATTTGAATTGTTCGCACAATCTTTTTCGAAGTGAATATATCGTAGATCTTAAATGTAATCAAAGCCGTTTTGTTCACTATACTTCTTGGGAAACTTAAACATACATATTATGCTACTGAAGTAAATATCCGTCATCCATTAACACTCTTGGCCGCAGGAGACAAACAGACCAACGAAGGGTATGAAGAAAACAAATTTTTCACCCTTCTCCATAATCGTAACCAATAGCTACTTGCCCTTTAGAGCAAATTAAAAATTAATACAGTGACCTCGCTCGAGAGGTGTCCAAGTTGAGAATCTTTTGAAAAACATATTAGCATGTCCATATTGTCGATTTCCTTAATTTATTCGGAGTGAGGTGCCGTATTCTAAAAATTGGAATCTATGTATGTATGTGTGTATGTATTCATTTTATTAATTATAATATATATACATTGTTTTGATAAATAATGAATTTAATAGCTTTGCCTATGCCGTCAGCCAGATTGGCAAAATTTTACTTAGTGCTTTAAATTTACTATAAAACAATTTAAATAAATTCAGTCATTAACAAATTTCTATATTTATAAATTGAATTTAAAAAACAGTACAGTGATTTCCAACTAGATCCATTTAATAATTGTATCGTTTCTTGCATTGTTAAACTTTTTTTCCCTAAATATATCGTTCTTTGGTAGTTAGATATAGGGCAAACACTTATGAAGTGGAAGCAGTCTTCTTTAGCTTGTTTATTGCAGAGCGAACAGAATTGATCAAATTTACCGTTGTATGGGGTACCGTTTAAAGGCAGGAGTTCACATCTTTATTTGAATATAAGTGATACTTCTTTATAGCTCAAGGCATCATGAAAGTAGTTATTATTTAATAAATTTTAATTAAGCTGAGAGTTAATTATTTTACTATTTGACTGATGAGCTTCGGTTTTATTGTTTCCCTCACAGAATCTTCGTATTTTTGAATAATCATGTAGATGTTTTCTTTAAGTTGAACTGGGTTGTTATAATTGAACTCCAAAACTTTTCCACAAGTACATCCTATAGTCTGCCACTTCATGATCCACCAGTCTTTGTTTCTTATTTCATATAAAAGGATTTGTTTGGTCAAACGTGTATCTGGGTGTGAAAGAACTTTAAGGATATAGTCTGCTTGGAGCTTTAGGGTGTTGGTAAAGAGTTTGGTAAGCCTGTTTCTAAATACAGCGCATAGTTCGGTGTCGTCCTTGGAAAGTTGAAAAGTTTTTTATGAAGTTTCTTTGGAGTTTTTCCACTTCTTCAAATTCATCTATACCCCAAACCTGAGCAGCATACAAGAGAGATGTTTTGACAACACATTCAAATATTTTGAACTTTGTAGACAATAACACGTTCTGATTTGAAAAAATATTCCTCCATGTCATGTTTATCAAACTTTGGGATGCATTCGCCTTTTCTCTTAAATGATTTTTGAAATCCAATTTTGGGTTTAGTATTACTCCTGGAATCTATATCTATGAATTTTAGTTCCAGATTATTTTAAGCGTGTCATCCCTATTACTCTCAAAATTCGCCAATATGTGGACCTTATTTAAATTACAAAATAGTAGGTACCTCTCACTTTCACTTTGTCGGCTTAAGATAGATCCAAACTCTATTGTGGTTTGTATAAAAATGCCGTTGACGTCCGGTTATATGTAAGAGAATGCGCTTATGAGAGAGATAAATATGAACAAACATGTACTTTATTCAGTTCTTTGAAATCTGTCTGTATTAATTAAAAAAAATCTTGCTTTCTTAGAGCTTATTTGATCCGTACTTAATCAAATAACAAGCTACATATAAGCTTCAATTCACTAAATTTACGCGAGTAAAATAAATTCATTCAAATCAAACAGAATACCTACTTAAAGTCGTTGTCCTATAAATAGAAAGACAACGCACAAGAATTGTATGTTTTACACAGCAATAATGCGTAGTTGAATTCAGCCACTTTAAGGTACAACCTTGTAGTTACATATAAACAGAATCTTAAGAAGACATACCTTTCAAACATACAATTTTCACATTGCAAGGTAGTGGTGTTTTTTAAAACGTGTTACGAATTCTCTTATGCTTGAGAATATCTTCTAATTAATAAAGATCTTACTACCTTGTCTATGAAAATCTAGGAGTTTGTTTGGTGAAATTTAATAGGAGCTCAATTAATTAAAATATAAACATAAGTAATTTTCGCTCGCGATGGATATTTAAACAATATATGCTACTAAAGAACAAACATTTTTAAGGGTTCAAGGTTGTTTTGGGAGAAGCTTTTACTTTCTTTTTAGTGATTCGCACTTAAACGCCACTGTTGAAAAAAAAATTATCCAGTAAATCAATGTGATGATTCTAATTAGATATCTATTTTTTTATTTGTTTTCAAATATGATTAAAAAACGTTGAACCAATGTGTGTACATTAGGTTGAAATTTACATGAACATCCTTCTATCACAGTAGTTCAATCACAAACTTAAATAAAACATTGTTTTTATTTTTTTTTGAAATAAACAAATTTATAATAAACTTGAGTTTCAGTTTATAATTATTCAAATTAACATAAAATGGATGATTATATAGTTTGTACATTATACAAATGCGCTTTTTGTTAAAATAATACAAAAATTACATTAAAAAAAAAAAAAAACTAAATCTAATTTGTATCCTAATAAAGCTGTAAGGTGTACATCGAGTGGTTTGACATTAAAACTAATGGAAGTGCATACATAATGTATATAGTTTGATTATTATGCAAAAATAAAGCTTTCAAATTATCCTTCTGTGATAGTTTCCTGAGTATCATTTTTTTCTTGAGATCGATTAGATTTTCTTTCTACCATGGACGCCAAACTTCTCCTCCTTGAGGTTCTTCTGATCTATGAGATTGATTCATTTTTATATCTTCTAATTGAACCGGACTATAAGCAATGGATGGACGTTCTGGATAAGTTGCTGCTACAGGTGGCGTATTTGGTACTGCTTTCATATCCTTTAGTTGATATCCCAAATGTTTCATTAATTTTGTTCCAAACTTAAAATCTAGTCCCGGAAATGAGGCAAATACTTTGGATACTTCATAAGCCGCTTGTGTGTATCCGGCTTGAAATTTTTCAGGATCGACTTTTGGTTTCTCGGTGTTTTCTTCTATCTGTTTTTTGGTTTTTAAATATTGAACTGTCATCTCAAGGATATCGGCTTTTTCCAACTTGGTTACATGTTCTCCCTGTGCTTCCATTGTATCCACAATTAAATCCTTTAATTCATCTAAGTAAAGATTCATTCTGGCGCGACGTTTTCTTTCTAAAAGAGGCTTAGTAATTTTCCGATAATGTTGAGTTTTTGACATCAATCTTTGACCTTCAATAGCCATATTGGTTGTCTTTTTAATACTATTAACTTATTTTCAAAATAAATAAAACAAAAGCACACACAATTTTCCCTTTAGGTTTTTTATTTTTCTTTTTCTAATACGAGATTTTTTTATTTAGTATCAAAAAGCACGACCGACAAGTGATGCTCATCGAACAGGAGTTTAACTTTGAATGCTGATCAATTAAGGTAAGTCGGTCCTTTTTGTACAACGCACAGGCATTTCTGGTGACAATCAAAGAACAGGAATGGCAGCATCGCAGCACGATCCACCCTCGATCGAGGAACAAGCAACGAGGACGTTGGCGGTTCTTGTGTGCATTGTGTGGGAAGGGAAGTGGAATCTATTTTACTCTGCCTCTGTCTGACACCAGGCTACGGCCAACCTGTGCCAACAAACAACTAAGAGAATATGCACAACAGGTTTACAGTGTGCTCAAAGTGTGTTCTCTCCTTGTTTCCACATCAAATTTTATTTTCCTAAAGTAATGCACACTTGAATAAGTGTTGCCAATTAACAGAAATATGAAGGTGGTATTAATTATATACTACGAGACTACGAGTATTATTATAAGGATTATAAAATTAGCTACAGCCTAAACGGCTGGAATCAGGGTTTCCAGTTTAGGGGTTTTCCCCTAGATTTAGGGGCTTTTTTTGTCGTTGGGGGGTAGTCTGGGGGGATGAGATGTGTGGGGGGAAATCTGGGGGAATCATTTAGAGCTAAAAGGTTGAGGAATCGTATATGGGTTATGAAACAGCTGGCACTATTCTACGAGTTAGATATTCTTTAAATTCTGAATGCCACAATTTTACATCAACAGAAGAAATGCTGAAAACTGTCACAAGTGAGAAGTAGTATCAAACGGACGCGACAGCCGAAACGAGATGACGATCATGTATTAGATCTCTTTTAATGAAGTAAAAACTATTTTTTTTTTTTATTTTTAATATTTATTTATTATTCGTTTATTTATTTAATTAAAGGCTTGTTCATAGTGTCTGGTTAAAGTTTTTAATAAGCAACTTGGAACTTATTAGTTAATTATAAACTTCACTGACGTTTCACAATGTGCGCGTTCAGTGGTTATCTGAATTTCAGTGTTCTGAATTTATGAAGTTTCTGATTGGCCAGCTGTCAACTTTTATGACAGCTGGAGCTCCAAAAAAGACTTAACTTGGCATTTAAAATATTTATTATTTTTTTTTCAATTTTTAATCAGTCAAAACTTTTTTGTCTGGAAAACTGGAACATCTAATTGACTCATACATCTATTACTTCCAAAAATTGTGAAAACCTAAGTTTTTACTGGGAGGATTTAATTTGCGGATAATTCAGAACATTACTCAGACATTGTGAAGAAAATCCTAAGCAAATTTTCTTTTTTACTTAGTACCTTCTTTACAAATGTTTTTACTTGCGAATATAGGTACTATATATGGCAAGTTATGTATTCGTACAAAAAATCGAACTCGAGATTTTGATCAAACTGGACATTACGATGATAGCGAAGACGAAAAAAGTGGGTCTCGCAAAAACGTCCGTCTGTCTGTCGGTTCGACTACAGCCTAAACGGATGGGTGATACAAAATTTCTTGGCCAAAAAGGAAAAACTTATTTTTCTCAAATCCAGCGCTACCGAATTTGTTTTTAAGAACTCAATAAATTTAAATAGTTATAAGTTGCCGTTTAATAAAAAAAATGGTTCCGAAAAATGGTTATTAATGGTACCTCCCAAAGAACCATTTTTTTGATTTTCGCTTTTCTCGAAAACGGTTAAACTCATTCTGATCAATTTTTTTATGAAGAATTATTGACACATTCTTAATAATATTGTGTACCAAAATTTTCAAAAAAAATATTTTTTAGATTTTTAAAAAAAGTTTTAATTTTTTTTTTTTTTGAAAACTCAATGGGCATATTCATAGTCACTTTTAAACTCCAGTTTATCTTAGACCATGGTTTATCCTATCTAAATAACATTGAATTAACCCCAGTCTAAGATAAACTGGAGTTTAAAAGTGACTATGAATATGCCCCAATATTTCAAAAACGACTTGGTCGATTTTTAATAAACTTGGTAAATAGCTGTTTTTTAACTTTATCTAGAAGATTTTCGACAAAAATTATTCTAATACCCAAAAATAACGGTGCCTCCCATACAAATGTTAAAAAACCGTTAAGAAAAATATTTTGTTTCTCAAAAACGACTCCTACGATTTTCATAAAAGTTTTTTTGTGTGTTAAAATTAGTACGATCTACGATTTTAAATTTTTAAAGTTTATATTTTACGTTTATTAACAGTACCTCTCATAGAACGGTTTCTTTGATTTTCGACTATCTCAACATCTGATCAACCGAATAAAATTAGATTTTTTATACAGAAGCTTGTAACAAATATAAATAAAAGCTCGTAACAAAATTTTCTAAAAAATGATTTTTGGATTTAAAAAAAAAAAAAATAAATAATTTTGTTGATTTAAAACAATTTACCAGTTTAAATAGTATAATTTCCTTTTATGCATATTGCATATGTGCAACACTAGACTATATTGTTAATTTTTGTATACTCACATAATACCACCTGAAACTAAACTAAGATTTGGCAAATGGATAAAATATATACTCCTATAGCTAATTTATTTCAGACTATAGAACCACAACGTGATCGCGCATAAGAGCAAGTTCGTGCTACCCAGTCGTACATATTTTTTTAATTGTAGTTACTCTACTACTGTGAATTAATTTAATTAAAAACATACATTTATGAGCTGTTTTTTTTTTGTTGAAATGTGGTAATGTGGAGTTTTTCTGGGGGGAGATTTTTTTATCATCAGGCAACACTGGCCGGAATTCACTATTGTTTTCTGATTATTTTTGTAAGACCAAAAATATTGCTAGTTATCTGTTACATATACATACATACATACACATTAAATAATTCATTTTTCTTATAAAGATCATAAGATTTAAAAAAAATGTTTTGCTCTGAAACCAAATTAAGGTTCTTTTAATTTAAATTAAATTATAGTATTTAAACAGACAAAATTTTTTAGTCAACACAAAGAGAAATAAATTGATTAAAATACTTCTGAAACTGTTATGAACTGAATTCTTAAATAAATCCTAATTTATAAGAACAAAATTTAAAAATCGTTGTACCAGCTTTAGAAATTATTAATTTTTTATAAATAGCTACATACAATTTTGTAAACATTTAAAAAAAAAAAAATTGGTACTCCAATTTTAAGTATGTATGTACATACATATTTATTAATGTAGCGTTGAAAATTGAATTAAAAAAAAAAATCATCCACCGGTTTTTGAAATATCGAATTTTTAAAATATAATTTAAAAGTTTTTTTTTTAAATCCAAAAAAATATGCAATATTTTTTAAGGTAACGAAATAAAAAAGCTCGCATTAAAAATTAATTGATTTAAACAAGCACTTTCGTTGCCTATAACAAGGCTCTGTATAAAAAATTAAATTTTAATCGGATAATGAGATAGCGGAAAATCAAAAAAAAAAAAACCCTCTATGAATGGTATATTGTCAAAACATAATGGTAAAATGTTAAATTTAAATTTAATTAATTTTTTTAGGAGTGGCTTTTTGACCAAAATAACATTTTCCTTTACGATTTTTAAACATTAAAAAAAAAATGTTTGAAAATTAAGCATATATTATTTAGAATATATTAAGCATTTTTCATGATAAAATTGATCAAAATCAGTTGAAGTATTTTTGAGAAAAGCAACATTTTTAAAAATGATACTTTCGGAAGTGCCATCAATAAACCGCTAGTGCCAAGTTTAATGAAAATTGAAACATCTGTTTAGGCTAAATAAATATATCAATCTATTAATAAATCAATTACTTTTCATAAAATTTATCTTTTATTTAGCAAACGTTTTTCTGGAAAAAAATGTAGTTACAATTATTCACTAATTTCTTGTATAACGTAGTGCATTTTGACACCAGAATATAATTTTTAAGTTTTATAATTTAATTTAAAAAGTGCCCATTAAGCGTTCCAAACATTTTTGGCAGTTTTCTTTTCTTTGAGAGAATGTCATCCCCAATCCTTAAAATTTTACAGACTTCCCATTTCTGCCCAAAAAGGTCTGGAGCAAATTTATTACAATGGAACCGAAGGGACTGCTGAATTCGTTAATTTTAATCAGGTGTTATGTTATAAAATATAACCGATTCTTAAAGTTTTTGTTTCTTAATGAGATTATATTATATTTTAATAAAAGGGTTTCATACAAAGGAATCTATAAGTACTTTCAGCGTTGAAGTAAAGTTGTTCTCCCAATCAAATTGAAAAGATGCTACCTACTTGCTTTTTTGGGCTTTAAGACCAGTTTCTATGTTGCGATCTTGACACCACCTAATTTTTTAATTTTAAAATTTATCCTTCAATTTTGTTTTTATAATATTTCTCTTTGTCCTTAAAAATGGGGTTTGTTGAACCATACACCGCATATTCAGCAGCAAATCTTTTATTAGAATCGTCAAATTAATGCAGCTTTGTTTTATTGGTTTTGGCATTTATTTTTAAGGGTACAAAAGTATTCGAGTAAAAAGAAGCAACACCGTCCTTCACTCCTATCATCAGATATGTATATCTGCTTTTACGATGTATATGTAATGCCTTGATTTTGTTAAAATGAAAATTCAAATTGTCTTTCAAATTAAGAAATTTTAAGTACCTACATACTTACATATTCCAAATTAAATTTTAGTAAATGCCATACCTTAATAAAACAGTCCTTCTCTGGCTGATTGACATGAATTCTGCACGTGCTCACTAGGTAGATAGGAACTCAATAATAAACAAAATAAAGTTCCACCAACCACAAGGTAGTGAGTGATACGCGTCCCTTTTCTGCTTTAAGATTCAAAAGTTCAAAAAAAAAAAAAACTCAAAAAATCCATGAATGAAGTCGACACACCACCACTGCTCATTCAAAACTCCCAGTAAAAAAAACTTTACCAACAGCCAGCGTATGTAGAAGATATACACGGTCGTCGGTCGGGCTTCATATCGAAATTCCCGCACAAGAGTAACACACTTTTCTTCTCCTTTTCTGCCTTTAATTCTATCAATCCAAGACAAAATCGTGTGTTCACTCTCGATCCTCGTCCGCATGGCATGCACGCACACACAATATAATATACCCCAAGCAAAGGAATCAATTCATCGCTTGCCTCAATTCCTTTGCTTTCCTTTCTTCTTGTAAATGACGTAAGTCACTCAACCAGCGAATCATCAGCCAGCAATAACAACAACAAAAATAAAAACAACGCAGCCATCCATTGAGGATCGTGAGAAACTTCTCTGTCGCAATTCCCACACCCGAACGAAAACGAAGAAGATATCCCTAGATTCACCTGCACCCAAAACTTGACAAAAAAGAAGGAACACGTAAACGTAATGCTGATTACTTCCCCTCGTACAATACTCAGTAGGAGCCTCAGCTTAGCCTAGGGTTTGTATGCACTTCGGAAAGGGACATGGACGTTGGCCTGATGTGCGCAGCTGTTGTCGCGTTTGGCTTTTTTATTGTCCACAACCGCTTCTTCATGACAATTCACTTCGGCGCATTACGATGGACACGCAATTGTGTGATGCCCATGAGAATCTGGGTAATGATATGCGGAATGGGTATGGGGTGTACTTTGGGCGCTTGACATTATGAGATCGGTGCTCATATTATGATCCAAGATTATAGTGGATATCTGATGCGAGCACGACTTAAGTCTGGGCAGTGTGGCGCTGCAAAAGCTAAAGGCCTTTTTATTTAATAGGTATGTAATTTGATTTTTACAGGTTCTAATTAAGTGTCGCTAGTCAACCAACTTTGAAAAATTGATTAATATCTACTTTTCAAACAAAAGAGTTTATGGGCAAACCTCCTTTTATGTAATAATTATTGTAGATCGCTTATAATCGCTTATACATAGATACAACATATGTATGTTCGAATAATACAAAAAAACTTTTTTACTTGTAACAAAAATTTGTATTGCCTCTTCAAGAACATGTTAACAAGGAATGAATAACGATATACATACAGAATACAATGACGCTACAGTTACAAAATACAAATTCTGTACGCAATATGAGCTGTTATTAAGGTGTTTATAACATGGAATACTATTAAGGGATACACTCTTAATAAAAAAAAAAGTAAATTATATGAATACTTTATTGATAGGATTTTAATTAAGAACACAACTTATCATAGTAAAATTAAGAGAAAATAAGAGCAAACAAAATTTAATAACATAGACAAAATATCAAATAATTATTTTTCTTCTAAACCAAGGTTGAATATATCTGAAAGTTGGTTATCTGTAGAAATATATTTAAAGTTTATAGAATTTTTATATATTTGCTCTCAATATGTTTGGAACGCTTATGAGATACTGGGTTATAAACAAGAAAAATGCAACTTTCATTGTCTTCAAAAATAGTTATTCATTCTTCTAGTTCAAGATCAATACTAAAGGGTGGTCCAAGTATAAAGCACGATGCTAAATATGAGTCACACCTTAACGTCAAGTTTCTTGCCCAACTTAATTTGACATTTCTTTGTTTCAGTGTTAGACAAATTCACCCATGGAGAGGTACACAATTGAGCAGTGCGTTAAGATTGTTGAAGGCTTTTATTGAAATGGGCGTTCAAATCAAAATCCATTTCGTGCATAATCAGTATAATCGACCAAATGTGTCCACAGTCGATAGAATTGCCGCATTTGGGAGAATGAGAATCCACGAGTGATTGTTAAAAAGCCGATGCATTCACAAAGAGTAACTGTTTGGTGCGGTTTATGGGCTGGCGGCGTCATCGGGCCGTACTTCTTCGAAAATGAGGTCGGCCAAGCAGTTACCGTGAATGTTGTTCGCTATCGTGAGATGATAACGGACTTCTTGTGGCCAGAAATTGAGCATATGGACCTGGATCCACATGCCACACAGCCAACGAAACAATGGCTCTTTTGTGCGAGAAATGGCCTTGTTATCTCACGTCGTGGCGATGTTAATTGGCCGCCAAGCCCACGATCATGTGATTTGACACCGTTGGACTTCTTTCTTTGGGGATATTTAAAAGGTAAAGTGTACGTCAATAAGCCAAGAACAATTCAGGAGCTAAAGGATGAGATAATTCGGCACATTAACGACATTGAAGCTCAATTCTGTCTCAGAGTCATTGAAAATATGGACCATCGGATAGAGGTATGCCAACGAAGCCGTGGCAAGCATTTGGCCGATATTTAGTTTGAAACATAATTGTCATATATCCATCTATCATTCTCTGAAAACTTTTTGTTTTATTTACAATTAACATCGTGAGTTTTCGTTGGACCACCCTTATTTTGCTAAGACTTGATCCACAAAGTTTCTCTCACACCCTTGAATAGTGCCATATATTCAGCCTCAGTAGATGTTTGCCGTTTTGTGTTCCAGCAAATTAAATTATTACCATATAATTTGAACAAGTAATCCGTGGTATTTTTTCTGTCAAATTCACTTCCGCTGTTATATTCGTCCACATATCCGACTAATAATACTTTTTGTATGGTAATTTTGTATACGTTCATTTTAAATTAAATGTACCTTTAACATATCTTAAGTCTCTTTTCAAATTCTGCTATAGTTCTTTGTTGTTTTTATTTTGGTATCTACATGTATGCCTAAAAATTATTCAACTTCATTCATGTCGAACATTTTGAATTGTTGTTTTAAATATAGTTTAAAATGTGACATTGTAACTATATCTCCAGTCACGACTTAAAGCTCATATCTTTTATAAAGAACAACGTAAATGTTTTTATTTGGATTTCATCTATCTAAAAAATATAGACAATGATGCTTTGGAGAATCATGTTTTTTAACACTCCATCACACCGTTCAAACCAGCACCTTGCTGATTGATGTTTTAACCCATATAAGGATTTATGTAACTTGCAATTCATATTATCATTTTTATTTGCTACGCCTTCTGGAATGTGCATATACCCATAAACATTCTTTATTTAAACAACGATTTAAAAATGCTGTTTCAACATCCAATTGAGGGATTAATAAATTGAATTGATTTTCGAAGGCTAAAATTATGCGAAATATGGTAATTCGTAATACTGGCGCAAAGGTTTCGCTATAATCTTCTAAATATTTCTTGCTAAATCCTTTATGGCAACTAATCTAGCTTTATATCTGCATGGAATTCCGCTAACTTTGATTTTAATACTGAAAACCCATTTACAATTATGAATTTTTTGTTAACTGGTCGTTCTACAATCGACCAAGTATTATTCACTTCTAGTGAATTTATGAATTTATCTCCTCTTTTATAGTTTCTAACGGCCGTAATATTCACGCCGTTTAAAATCTGTTTAAATTCAGTAGTCGGTTTAAAATTTTTAAACCGACTAATCGGTAATATTCACTCACTTAAACTGACGCTATCCAAAATTTTAAACCTACTTAAACGATACATTTTCATGTCGTTTAGGTACGGTTTAAATAGTTTTAGCTAATATTCAACATTTTATTGTTTGTTCAGTCAGTGCAAATATTCAGTCTAGCAGTGAATCCATTTTCTGTTGCCATTTTAGAATTTTATTTTACATGCAAAAATATTCTATTTTCCAAGATGGAAAATGCCATATTGTTGGCATAGATGCGGTTTTATTGTCATCATCATCCTCGACAAAGATGAAGAGGTAGGCCTGAGAGAAGTGCGGATTTGGCGTCCATATCGAACAATGCAACGTGCGAAGATCGAGTGCCATCCAAGTGCAACGAGTGGCAGTCATACATAAAAATTATTGCAGTGTTTGCCGTCTTGCATAATATTATGGTATAGATATGGGAGACTAAGGCGTCAATGATATACCATTGCCGAAGTTACTACCAGGCAACCAGATCAAGAAGAATTCAATTCGCAACAAATCCTGCAAGGATGCGGTGGACGTTTGATATTTTTGCCCAGCATCAACAACGATAAGGACGAATAAAAGACATTTCTAATGTGTATGTGTGTGTGTGACACGAATGACTTAATTTTATCGAAATATAAAATGACAATTCGAAAATAAATGCATTTTTATTTATAGTTAGTTATATTTATAAGCGTTCACCACATGAACAAAATGGACATGTTGCTTCTCACCATCCAAATGTTCGATTCAAGATCCGTTTATTGCTGATAGAGGGAAAGAACAAAAAAATAGAGAGAAAAGTCAAATACAAGAATATACAACTTACTGGTCACTGCCAAGGCATTGAAAATTCGAGCGATTTTAGATTGTTTGTTCATTTTGATTCAATACTGAAACTTGAAAATATTGATAAATAAATCAGCAAACCGTTGCTCAAAAGCCAAAAAAACCCTTTTTTAGTTTTTTCATACTTGCGATGCTATCCGACGTTCGGTGTAAAGGCTCTCCCAAACGAACGCGAAACATTCGGCCGAATATGCGACGACTGAATAATATTCGAAGATTTGCATCGCGCCAGTGTGGGTGCTCCCATTAATCTCCATGTAAATAAATTAAGACAGGCGAAAGTTTCGTCGTCGTTCTGAAGTATTCGCGTTGGTTTTGGGAGAGCCTTAAATCACAAATTTAAACCGACGTAAACCGAATGTCACTTTTTGCTTAAACGGTTTGAATATTACCAATTTAAACGAGATTTTGTCGTTTAAATTCTATCGGTTTACTTCGGTTAAATGTAGTCGGTTTAAGGACTTTTAAACCGAGTTTTAAACGGCGTGAATATTACGACGGTAACTATTGAAGTTTATTGAAATCGAATCGAATTTAATTAATTTCAGTCCACTAAAACAGAAACAAAGCTCTTCCATTGTTTTCGATTTTCTTTTTCTTCCTTCATTTAAGCTTATCTTCCCTTTCTTCGATGTCTTCGAAGTCATTTGGGAGCGAGTTCCTGATCGATTCGGTCGGATTTTCCTCCTTCGTCCTCCTTATCTATATGGGACTTTTGGAAGATTTTGTATTCTGTTACTATTCCTGCAGTTTGCCTCTGGGGTTCTTAAGTTTTGTGTTTGAACATGCTATCTACAGGTTTACTATTTTCAGTTTGCGTACACTTGGAATTTTTATTTTATTGGAGTTTTCTAAGTCATTCATCAAAACTCAAAGATGGCCCTGATGTATTAATACTATATTCGTAAAAAATGCTATAGTAAATCTATTAATTTTAGGATTACAAATTTTTTAACCATTTATTCTCCCCAAAAACATTTTTGCAAATTTGCACTATTAATCATAGAGCGAGCTTTTTCCGTTAAGGTTCTAGTAATTCTTTCTGAAAATAGTTGTAGAGTATGTGGTACAGTTAAATGATATGATATACCCACTTTTCCTTGAAAAAGCTTTTCATTTCACCTCCATTATCGCAATTAACATTTTTGATTTTAAGATTAAAATGAATTTCACCTCCATTATCGCAATAAAAATTTTCGATTTAAAGATTAGCTTTGAACTTCACTGCAAAGTTTTTTAACACTTCAAACAGTTTCGATTTATGTGTTAATAAATACACGACCACATAATGGGTGAATTCATTAATAAATGTAACAAAACAGTCTTCATTATTAACTGTTAGAGGGCTAATTGGCCCACAAATATCGGAATGAATAATAAATACTTAGAGGACGTTTTACATAATGCTTTATTTCCTTTTAGAAAAGGGTAAACGAGATTGTTTCCCACATGCCATGCTTACGCATGGCTCGCATTTTGCAAAACTTGATGATCTCAAAAAGACAAAAGCATCGGAATCTTCAAAAGCATCGTCAACGGACATAAAGGTCTTTCTTTCCTTTTCAACAAAAACAACTGATTTTCAGTTGCATTATGCTATTTCACAAACGACGGTCTGAACAATAAAATATTCAGCTTACTTTGAACCAGTTGTGATAATTTTCCATAAAAAAGTTAGACCTTATTGCGTGCACGAAACATATTCTGAAAGTCATAAATCTCTCAAAAGATTATCGAACGAATGTGGACTGAGGAGCTGAAGAACGAATGTTTTATTCGAAATTGATTGGAGAAAAAAATTGATGTAGAACTTCAAAGGCCAAGAACAGTGAAGCGTCAAAAAAAAAAACGGTAAAATTATCTTTCATCAAATGCAGTTAAATTTTAGAAGAGATTGCTCTTTATTCCGCATATTTAGATTCCTTGATTGTAGCGCGAATTAAAACATTTGTTTTGTACTTTTGAAATTAAAAGAATATTTTTTGGAACTATGTCCTTTATTTTCTAATATTTTACATTAATCTTAAAAGGAGCTTAAGACTACTATATAGTTACTATAAGACT
This sequence comes from Leucozona laternaria, assembly GCA_932273885.2. Taxonomy (NCBI): domain Eukaryota; kingdom Metazoa; phylum Arthropoda; class Insecta; order Diptera; family Syrphidae; genus Leucozona; species Leucozona laternaria. The sequence continues at coordinate 58,684,810 of OW026366.1, forward strand.
GCCGATCCACTCATCATACAGTCGTATTTATATCCTTCCTTATCTTTCTACAAGGAGACCAAAGCATACAATCATCTTGCTTGATAATGAAGAAGAGATAATATCATCTATGCAACATTGTATACAAACAATATTATCTCTGTTACATAAATGGTGTAGCGTTGTGTGCAAGACTGTACTAAAGACTACAGATATCATTGAATACGAATAATGTTATCTCTTTTCTCAATATAAATATAATGCTAGGGATGCTTAACTCGCGCTTGAACGTAGATTCCCAGATTTAAACCTATCAGCAATATATTGAGAATAAACATAAATTAATTCAAAGAAAAATTAAAAACTTTTTGCAAGTTTTGCGCTCTACAAAGTTTTATTGGAAAAGCTGATATGTGGTACAATCTTTTGGAAAAAACAAAAAAATGTTCGCTGAAGATCTTTTAAAAAATAGAATTATGCGATCTCCTACAAGAAGCACAAGTATTTTTCTCAACAACAAAACTTTGACTTTTGCCTATCGCCCTAGAGTTACCTTGTACCACCATCAGTTCGATTGAAAGGACCTTTAGTACTAAATTCAATTGGAACTTTTTTTGCGACCTTTAGTCCAGAATGCGTTTCGCCCAGGTACGAAAGTGTTCACAGGTAAATGGTCATTGAAAATGAAAAGGAAAATAGTAAAAGAAGATATGCTGAAGATCTACGCCGATTAGCTTTAATTTATTTGAAACATTTATGTAACATAGACGTCTTATCATAAAAGAAAATTCATTAATGAAACGTTTTAACTAAACTGAAAGTTACTTTTTGAAATAATACAACCTGTTTTCAATTAATAAAGGGTTTTCCAATAAGAGGTGTTATTTTGAATAGCCCGCTATTTCGGTAGCTGTCACTTTTGAAGCTGTCATTTTTTGACATTTGACAAGTAAAAAATACGCCATTAATAAAAATAGAACGATACACGCTTCAACAACGCATTGAAATTATTAAAATTCACTATAAAAATGGTGAAAATTTGGCAGAGACGGTTCGTAAAACTAAAACATTTTTGGGTCGTCGTGAAGCACCTTGTCGGACCGCAACACAGAAATTGGTAGACAAATTCGAGCTGTTGGGACAAGTTAGTGATGTGAAGAATAAAACCCGTGCACGTCGCTCAAGAACAACTGAGACTATTGCTGTTGTAGCCCAAAGTATTGAAGAAAACCCAGGTTTGTCCATTCCTCGTCGTTCTTTGGAATTAGGCATTCCACAAACGTCATTACACCGTATAAAGACTTCGGTCTTAAGGCTTATAAAGTTCAGTTAACACAAGAACTCAAGCCGGCTGATCATCAACAACGTCGTGTCTTTGCTGATTGGGTCCTTGAAATGCATGAAATTGATCCGGAATTTCATCGAAAAATCATCTTGACTGATGAGGCCCATTTCCACCACGGAGGCTACGTCAACAAGCAAAACTGTCGCATCTGGGGCTCGGAAAACCCAAGAGTTATTGTTGAAAAGCCTCTCCATCCTCAACGCGTGACTGTTTAGTGCGGTTTATGGTCCGGCGGGGTCATTGGACCTTACTTTTTCGAAAATGAGGCTGGAGCAACAGTTACGGTCAATGGATTGCGCTATCGAGAGATGATTAATGATTTTTTTGACTGATGTTGTATTCCATTATTAACGGCATACCTTACTCTTTATAATTAAATAAACATCCGATCATTTATCTCAAAAAATGCCATTTTTCTTTGAATATCAAAATAACACCTCTTATTGGAAAACCCTTTATGTATTAAACTAAACTAAACTGAAGCCTAAGATACTATCAAATATTAGGTACTCTTTTATAATATACAAAGTAAAAAGAATTATCTATTTTAAAGATCTAAAAGTCACATACGGAACATACTCAACATAAGGGCCTATTATAACGATCAGGAAAACACATTAAACAAAATTTCTTTAGGATAATTTTATGTGTTAACTTACAATTTAAAAAATAAAAAGGATACGAATCTATAAGAAATCACTTGAAATGTTTTTTTCGGGAACAAAATTTTCTGTTGGCAAATATTTTTTTTCTGAAAAGAACATTTATTAATTTTCCTAATGAAAATTCTGTAATAACAAATGCTTTTTAAAGAAAAATGTTGTTTGCGAATCAATTTTTTCAAGTGATTTCTCATAGATTCGAATCTTTTTTATTTTTACAATGTAAGTTAAAACATTAAGAGATTTTTTGCTGATCGCATTAACCGGACCCTTATTTATTCATTTGTTAATACTGAAAATTGTTTGATTTAAGTTATATAATAACAAACAAAATTTATATAAAAAATTGTGTGAGTGCCAGGACTCACGGTTAATATGTGTAAACATCAACGTGCGCGGATCCAAAACGGACTTGGTTTTGCTTGAAGGGGATCTTAAGATTTTTTTCACTGAACGCACCCATCCTAGAATGCAGATCGTAACGTTGCACACCGTAACGTTGCACGACGTAACGTTGCACACGAACGTTCACGTTTTTTGTTCACTCTACCGCCAGCATAGATGTTTACACATCAAAAAGTCACCTTAATTGTTTCTTGAATGAGTTTGCTCCCAGTGCTAAAAATCCTGCGTACGCGCTTGTCCAATATATGCATGATTCGCAAAACAAATCTGTAGCGATTTGATTTTGTATGACATTACTATCATCAGCCCTATTTGCTGCTTTTATTTCTTAAAATGTATTTCTACTTATGTGACCTAGTCTTTCATGCCAAAGCCAATAACCGATATTTGTGGTATTGTTATAGGTGCTTATTTCAGATTTATATAATTAGATTTAATTATTATTAATTTTTAATAGACTCACCCTTTACCAACACCACTTTGTATTTTTTTTTTAATTAACACTGCTCCTTCATATTCCAAATGAACAGACATTCCTCCTTCTTGAATGGGATGGGAATATTCATGGCTATTACCGATGTCACAAACGACTCCAAAAAATACTACGAGCAGAAAATTGCATTCCATTTGTCATTTTCAATGTCAAACGTCGTTGAACGACTCTCTTTTTCATTCTGTAAGACGAATAGAAACGACGACTAACAAAAAACGACAGTGTCTGTCGCTGTAAATGTTGCTAACGAAAACAAAATGGAAGAACATAAGATCATCCACTTAAACAGAAAAATTTTTCTTTTCAAATTTTCTTCATATTCTATTATAAAATCATAAGTATTCTTGTAAAACTATTTAATTTATAAAATATAGTTTGTTGTTAATATATTTATCAACAAAATAAATTCAGTATTTATGTATTTGATGGTAAAAAAAAATCAGATACAGTACTGGATGTTTTGCGAGCTGGTTAAAAAAAACATGCCGATCCCCATGCAAGAAATTGAGGTTGTGGACCAGTTTTGAATCGGAAATTCACATAATCACTTGTGCAAATACATATATGATGTTTATGAGTAGGTACACACAAAATAAAAAAGGAACATCTTTAATTTCTTCACTTAAAGACACTGTGGCAAACTTGCTCAATTTAAACAAAATGGTTATTCTTATGGGACATGTGCCTCGAATTCGTTTGTCGAATTCTTCACAAACCATAGCTACAAGAACTTTAATCACCTCACACCTCATTTACAATCCATAATCCATTTTTAATAAATGTATTATGCAATTCTTCATATAAGTCACTATCACGATACTAATACTCACTAAGAAACCGTCCTACCGATTTGGATGATACTTTCAAATTATCCTTTTGTTTTGGAACAATTGAGCAGAAGAGTTGGGTGTAGCCCATCCCAGAACCACTGGTCCCAAGACAACACGTACCCGACGAGCATGCATGAATAAAAAATGTTCTGCTAGTTTTGCTCCATGCTTATAAATCCTGCCGGCGAAAAAATTTCTTGGGGGCTTCGGCCTTTGTTCCAGAAAAACGTTAGCAAATTTTGAAAGTTTCATCCAAATCGGTGGAACCGTTTCTTAGAAACAAAGATATAAAAAAAACTGGGCGTGGTAGTGGGCGGATTTTACTAAAAGTATTATTGTTGTTTTGTAAACAAAATTTGTAAGTTTCATCTAAACCGGTGGAACCGTTTCTTAGAAACAAAGATATTAGAAAAGTGGGCGTGGCAGTGGGCGGAGTTTACTCAAAGAATTTTTTTAAATTTTGTTATTACTAATATTAACATATGTTGAAAATTTCATCCAAATCCAAAAATGGATATAAGAAATAAAGATCTAAGAAAAGTGGGCGTGGCAGTGGGCGGATTTTGCTAGAAGTATTTTTTAAAATGTTTGCCTTACTAATATAAGCAAATGTTGAAAATTTCATCCAAATCATTGAAGCGGTTTCTAAGAAACAGGGATATATGGAAAATGGAGGTAAAAGTGGGCGTGGCCGCCTAATTTTTGTCTCCAAGAGTCTCGAATACGAAAACTGAGATTTAAGTTCTTTAATATCACCAGAACCACCCTGCAAAATTCCAGCCTGCCTCTAATTTTTTCTATTTGCTCCATACAAAAATCTCTAGATTTCCTGGAGTACTTAGGGCCAGTTTCACAGTCGACACTTACCGGAATAAGTGGCACTTAAGTTTCCCATTTAAGGAATTTAAGCTAAATTTCATAGCCAGCGTAAGTGGAACTTAAGTCACCAACATCGGAGACTTAAGTGCCACTTATTCAGGTAACAGTGCGCTGTGATATTGGGAATTAATCTTTAACATTCCCCACTTAAGTGTCACTTTTCTGACTGTGAAACTGGCCCTTAGCATAGTTTCTATTTTTGTTGTTATTATTAATATTTGTATTATTAAAAATAGATTTTCTATAAAAATAGCAATAAGCTATAATATGAATAATGCAGGTGCCTATTGTTTCGCTTTTTTTAATTCGCATTCTGTTTTTTCGCTATTTTTAACAATTATTTTTGTTTACTTCGTTATTTAGGTCAAGGTTATCTCGCTAACGGTTTATTTCGTATTTTATTTAGAATCTATTGTTTAGCGTGGGTTTATTTTGCCTTCAGTGTGATTTTAACCGCTTTAGAAATTTCTTATATACCTATAGGATAAATTCAGTTTCTTTAAATCCAGATTCTTTAAATCCAAAAGAAACTTTGCATACACCCAACCTCGCACCTGACCCAAATCCTATAGTGTGTCGAAGCAGGGGGGTTGCAGGAGGGCAGCATGCCCCCCCGATACATACCTCACTGTTTATAATCCCTTCGAGTTTTTGTGTTACATTAAGAATTGGTATTGACCACAAAAAGCCAATTTAGCACTTCATTTCACAATTTTGCAAAAAAAAATTTGGTCTTAACTCAATGGTCAATAAAAAAAAAATCGAAACAACCGATGGCGAAATAATTGAAATCGAAATAAACAAAAACCGAAATAATCGAAAAACTAAACAATAAAAAGCGAAATGAGGTTAAAATGAACTAAGTAAAAGACTAAATGATTTTTTTTCGAAATAATTATAAACCAAATAATTGAAAAACATATAAATTAAAATGCTGAAAAACCAAATGCGAAACGACTAAAACGAAACAACCAAAAACAGAGCTGAAAAAGACGAAAAAAACCATACCCGATTAATGCGTCCACAGCGATCACATTTCATACGATCTGTTTTGTTATTGAACTTATTCCTTTTATAACTGCTGAAAATTTTTCGATGACTGTTGAATTTATATGTCGGTCTAATATTGGGATGATGTTCAATCTTGAGCACTTTTGAGGATGTATCGCGATTTTCTTGTTTTATTTTTATTTCAAAATATAGCAATCTTATTTTCACAAACGCAAATGTCAAATCCTTTTCAGCTAGAGTTTGAATAGCTGTTACTATCCCATCGTAAGAAGAATGCAACGTTAACAATAATTGTGCTACGTTATTGAATTCATTGAGCTCGTGCAGAATGTATCTACTTCTATTATCTTTTCATCAAATTTTATGAAATGCTCAATAAGTTGTTTGGCGCCTTTAAATTAGAAAGTTAAAAGTCTTTTTTGTACTGATAACTGTGGGGCTAGACTTATTCTCTCATAAATTTCAACAAATTGTGCATTATTTCAAAGGCTGTTTTTTCTTCTGTGATCATACATGATACATCAGATCATGGTGTCGCTCAAGTGCTCTATTATGCGGCCTTTCGCTACTCTTTCCATCCTGCGAGATTCTCATGTGTTCCTCTTCTCACCATTTGTTCTTATTTCTACTTAGTTCTTTTTTTTTTAATTATTTCAAGTGTCAAGTTATGGATTCGTAAAAAAATTTAACTCGAGATTTTGATCAAACTTGACACAACTTGCAGCCTAAACGGATGGGTCGATTTTCCTTAAACTTGATACCTAAGATTCCTAGATTCCCCCGCCATGTTTTACAAATTTGTTTACCCAAAAATCAATCTTGTTTTTCTCAAAAACGGCTCAACAGATTTTTTAAAACTACACGTCCTCAAGCTACACGACTGGATCACACGAAATTGCCCCGCAGCGTCAGTGCCTTCCTCTGGTGGGCATATGTAATTCTGCCCCCAATTTTTTTTTTTTAAGTCGCCCGGAGTGAGTTAATGAACACCCATAAATATTATATATTACAAATTGGAATTTCTCTAGTTTCATCATGAATAAAGTAATTTCATTTCCTAAAAATCGAAAATTGAAAAAAAAGTAATGTTGCCGGTTTTTTTTGAAAAAGTGAATAACAATATAAAGTTATAAAAAATACTTTTTTATTGCTTATGCACAACACACAAATCGATTTTGTATTGTTTGCGTGTAGAAATTTGCTGAACTCGCTATTCACTTTTTCAAAAAACACGGGTAATGATTTTTTTCAAAACTTTACGTTATTAAGTATTTATTTCGTTCCCTGCATTTAAAATAAAAATATAACGACCATAGTCCGACCACCCTAACATCTGTTTTAATTTACAGGCCCTCGAAACCTGGAGTCCAAAATGTTCCATCGTCACACGGGTTTGGACATATGTCGTGGTTAAATCTAGAAATCGATTCAGAGACAAGGATCGCTAGAAAGAAATCGAATTTCAAATGAATATTCGGAGATAAGTACGAATGCGTCTGTCAAATAATTTTTGATTTGTTTCAATTTAATCACAAATTATACCACCTACCTTTAAGTTACGAATCCAGGACCCATGTTATGTAACTCTCGCATCGATAAAATCAGTCGAGAAACGATGAAAATTGAAACAAATCATATGAGTTTTGTTCCATTTTTCATCGTTTCTCGACTGATTTTATCGATGCGAGAGTTACAGAACATGGGTCCAGGGCTTGTTTCTGTAAATAAGGCCGTATTACCAAAGTTGCTGCAACACATGGCAAGATTCAAAACTTGTCCATTGATTCAATTGATCAAATTTCCTTCGGACGGTGTCAAATTCAATTATGTAAAAAAAACTTGTTTGTTCTTAATTTAAGTACATTTATTATAATAATAAAATATTTATAGATATAACATTTTTAATGAAATTTATTTAACGCTATATATTTTGTTTTAAAATTCATTTATTAGTGTTTGCAATCTATTCATTTTAAATAACAATTAGTGCGTGCAAATAATACATAAATATATTTCATGTTTTTCTTTCTCTATATTTCGTTCATTATTAAATTCATTTAAAATCACTATAGACTCTCAAAAATTTATTCTAGCTTCTGAAATATTTTTATTAATAAATATTTGATGATTTATTATAAGGAATCATGGTATTACATTTATATCACTTGATTGAAATGAAATATTTATATTAAAAAAAATAAATAAAACAAAAACACAATTTTTAAGTCTAAATAATTAAAATATATGGTTTCTTCTTATTAAAGAAGTAAAATTGTTAGTTGTCATTGATGTTTATTTCTGGAAGACAATGGGTTATGGATGGCTCGATAATTATAACTTTAAACTTAAAAATGGCACTCAAGTAAACAAAAATTTCCTTTCACAAATGTTTTAAACTTGTACGTAAAAAAACTTAGAATTTAATGCAAATTCGATGTTTTGTGTCGTGTTTCATTAGTTATTCATAAAAACAAAATTTGACTTTCTTTCAAAAGAAATGGTCGATTAAGGGCAAGAAGCCACATTTTGTAAAAAATGGTTTGATATTTCTTTGACTTTGAACTTTTAACGGGGTTGAGAAATAATAGGTATGAAATTGTTTAAAATTAACTGTAGCAACAGAACTTAAACGTCACAGAACCGTACGACAAAATTATAATCTCACCAACTTTACCGTGTAGTGCAGTTTTGTTAATTATTCTCTTAAGGTTTTATTTATAAATTGCTGCAAAATAATGGCCGGCGGACTTTGCAGCTCTTCACAAACGACTGATATATAACAGATCATATGACTGATTGTGAGACAAAGATTCTTATCAATGAATTAAACGTAACTGGCTGAACACTTTTGAAATGTACCTGACAAACTGGCGGTAGAAGAAGCTTTCTTGTAAATTGCCCACTAAAATAGCAAAGGACGCCCATAAGGTTTTTTTTTTTAATTTTTTTTGGTACTCGATTTTTGGAACGTTTAACAATTTTAAGATATTCAGAATTTTCAACTTTTTCTTTTTATTAAAGACAAAAGATATCTCATGATGGCTGCAATATTGCATTGTTTTGATACAGCTACAGTTTATGGTACCCATCTTTTAACTTTGAAAGTGCTACGTTCTACAGCTTCACCATGGTATTCAAGTAGTTAACTTTACATTCTACATCTTCATTTAAACAACATTTATTTTTTGGCAAGTGACACACTTTCTACGTAAGGCAAGGAATGCACTTGCGATTTCCATAGCGCGACTATTCAGTCGAAAAAATAGAATATTTTTGAGTTTTTAAATGTTAATTGCCACACATGGTACGAAGAAATCGGGAAATACAAATCCGCCATTAAAAGCGATCCGCCGCGTTTTCTGGAATAGGCCTACTGGAAAACTAAAATACAGTACACTGTTGCACCTTCATCGGTGCGATGAGGCTTAATTCTCTGCTTTAGTGATTCCAGTCAATACCCAAATCCACAGATTACCCATATAAAGATGAGAATCCCCGGTAGCCATTTAAATTTGCCTACATGCTTGAACTGTCAAATTGCAGATACAAAATGAGAATGTGTGTATAAAAACCTTACCCATAGACAGTAGGGATCTTCACACACACGGTTAAATTGTTGTTGCAATTCACAAATGGGTTTTGGAGGGTGAAACGTACAAGGCATTTTCATCTTCATATGGGTAATCTGTGCCCAAAGCATGGAAAATAAAGTGCACGACCGCATGTACTTTCAAATCTGATTGTAAAACCTGAGTATAAACCTATTCATCTCATTTTTTAAGAAATAAAATAGCTATTCCAGGCTATATTTTATTCACATATACAACTATACAAATGTATATACATATGCATGGGTCTGATCACTGATTCCTAAGTTTTTAAAAATGTTCAATTTTCAATTAAAATTGATACACTAATTTTAAGTATTGATTAATGTGCTGATAAAAACAAAATTTAAAAAATCAACAACCTTTTTTTCGAATTTTCAAGCATTTGTTATAAAATACTCTGCATACTTTTTAGAATAAAAAAAAACTTTCTGCATAAAAAATTTAAATTGAAAAAAAGTTGAAAATTAAAAAAAATGGTTTTATGGAAAAAACCATTAATAACTGTTTTTCGGAATTTTGTATCACAAGGTAGAATATACAAATTAATAAAAAAAAATAGGTAACGCGACAGCTCGTGGAGAGCCAGATCCTAGTGCCTTACTATAATGACTAAAACCATTTCTGTGTGTGTTGTTTGTCTGTAGGAATGGATCTTCAATTTCTGCCGAATCCGAACGGTTAATGTGAGGCACTTATAAATGACAAGGGATACTCTTGGAGGATTTGTCACTTCCTCACAAGAGGCAGTAGCCAATTTTTGTAGGTAGGTTTGATTTGGAAAACTATTGGTCTTAAGACGACTAACGCAAGATTGTTTAATCTACTAAATTAACGAAACGAAAAATTTTGAATCTAAATTTAGTCTCCGTTTTGTGGTAATTGAAAACATAATGAAACTCTTTTTTATAAAAAAAAAAAAATCTATTTATGTGAAGCATATTTTCAAGATAAACACTTTCCCAAACTTAAATGACTTATAGCTAATGAAACTGTTATCGTTACTAATAGTTTAAAATAAAAAACCGTGGCAGATGGTGGTTGAGATTCGACTCCCCAGTTCTGGAGACCTACCTGGAACATCTTGCATATCAACAATGCATTACTCAGCTAAGACCAACTAAGTTGCATTCTGGACGTTGGCTCCACCGAATCGTTGCGTCACATTAATTATAACGCGAAACTGTTGTCGACGATGATTCAGTATTTCATAACCTGAAGCATTTCAACAGGCAGCTACGACTCAGTTGGTCATGCCTTTGGTTGGTTAATATTTGGGGTACAACAAAACTTTAACCTATGTCAACTTAAGCTCTTCAAGTAATTGAAACTATTAAGGACAGTTGTACAAATATTGAAACCGTAGTTAAGCAATTTTAACCCACCGATTTGGGCGGATTAATTGAGGTTAAAAGCATCTAATTGCCTTTTATTACATAATTGAAACTTAAGCCATTGACCGTCAGTAAATTCGCCGAAATCGTCGAGTTAAAATCTTGAACCGAGGCTGAACCAAGTTTGTACAACTGCACAACTGCCGATTACAAATCTTACATTGAACCTAAAATCCACCATCTCTTTTGAAAACAAATATTAAATTTAATAAAGTTCAAAGACTAAATTTAATTTAGTGAAACATATATAAATGGATAAGGTATCAACAGCAAATATAATAACAGAAAGATACATTCTGACTATGTATTTACTTATTTTCTATTGAAATTTTGAACTAGCGATACATAGAATAGGACACGTAGATTTACTTTTCAACAAGAAACAAATGTTGCACTTAAAATATAACAATACTTCATTTTCGTGTTCGGTTTTGTTGGTTTATGGAATGCATTACATGTTATAGTCATTGCCTTAAATATAAATTATGTTAAGTGCAACAAATGATATGGACAAATGGACAGGATATAAGAATAAAATATATATTTTTACATTTAGATAGATAAAACAGTTTATGACACAGATTAAAATTTTTACATAACACCACATTTAGTAGAGATACAAATATAGACTTAAAACATTTAGATTTTTTTAATACATAGATACATATACTTTGTTTGTGAAAAAAAGAAAAATAAATAATTTTGTAAATAGTAAACATAAAATATTAGAGAGAAGATTCAATGTACTATGTTGTATGTATGAGGAAGGAATCAAGATGTTTTGTATAAAAAACATTAACTGTTTCCTTTACAATACAATAATATTCACATTAAAAATATATATTTTTATTTTTTGTCTAAGTTATTTTCTATATTTTCATATTGTTTTTATGTGAACATATCATACTATATCAATTATGAATTTGTTACTAAAAACTGTTTCTCTTTTGTTCTTTTTTCTTAAAAACATTTCTTTATAAAAGATAAAAAGCGAAAAATTCTTTCGAATATTGTACGTCTAGTGCGTGGTGTTGTTGTTATTCATGCAGCTGAAAGATACAAAAATGAAAACAAAGAAAAATATTCAACGAATTATTTTTTAAAAAGTATATCACAATAAAAAAAAATTGAAGGAAATAATTATGGTTTGATCTTTGACGGTAATTACTAAATAGAACCCAGTTTGTCAACTATTATTAACCACCCCACAGTTGTGATTGGGGCTTGCAACTTAAAAACAACTAAACAGCAAACTAAAATCATTCAACATTTAATTGAGGAAATTACTTATACAACTACATAATAAGAGTTCAAACATACGAAAACAATAGGAGTAATGAAACAGTTAAATAATACCAAATCGATGAGAGTACAAACATAGGTATATATTATTGGCATTACATACTTCTATGAAGCAAAACAAGACCACATGTTTAAAATTAAAAATATACAAATTTCGGTTTAGTTGAAGAAATACTATCAAAAATTTAAAATTACGGCTTTTCTGATTTGAAATAAATTAGATTTTGATAAGTGACAATTAATGACATGCGGTGGTGAAAAATCCTTTGTATTGAATACTTCTTGTTCGCTAGGTTTTCCTTGTTGGTTAGATTTAAAATATAAGCAGTAAGAAAACTAAGCATCGCATACGCTTTCACAATTTTATTCATGTATTATAATATCAAAGAAATAGGCACTCAATAGAAAAAATACTTCTGATTATCACAGCTGACACAAAATTTCTTCAATAAAGTTGTGAAAATATCTTTTCGGGCTTGAAAACTTTATTTCAATATTAGGGTTTGTTTCACAATGTCTGATTAAAGTTCTAACTAATCAACTTGGAATAGGGCTAACTTATCATTTAAGTTCTAAGTATTTTAATGGGCAGATAAAGTCTCGATTAGCAAATTTACTTGGCAATTCAAATATTAATTATTTTTTTGAATTTTGCATCAGTCAAAACTATTTTGTCTGGAAAACCAATTGACACATACATACATTTAATAAATTGTGAAACGCAAAGTTTTTTTACTGGATGGATCTAATTTTGCGGATAATTTAAAATTCGATTAATTAATCAAACTTTACCCAGGCATTGTGATACAAACCCTAAGTGTGAGTTTGTATTGGTATGATTTTATTAAATTGTATTTAACAAACTACACACAATTGCATTCAAACAGATTGTGATAATGAAGTTTTTTTTTATAATGTAATAATGAAGTCAAATGACTGTTAGACCTAAGATCTTTTAAATGCGACCTGTGTCTACGTTCTGTATCGCTCGCATGGTTAAAATTGGTCGAGAAACGATGGAAAATGGAACAAAACTCATACGATTTGTTTCAATTTTCATCGTTTCTCGACTAATTTACTCGATGCGAGAGTTAATAAAATCCAATTGGCGGGCTCGGGTTAAAGCTGGATGTATGTATATAGAAAAGAATGCTATCTAGAGTGGTGCTGAAACTCACACCTCTAACTTAACAGACAAGCACTATATCTACTGTACCATCGCCATCCGGACGATTTATGTTTTTTTAGACTATGGGCTTAAGTAACAAAATAAAGGGTTTTCCAATAAGAGGTGTTATTTTGAATAGCCCGCTATTTCGGTAGCTGTCACTTTTGAAGCTTTCATTTTTTGACATATGACAAGTAGAAACTACGCCATTAATAAAAATGGAACGATACACGCTTCAACAACGCATTGAAATTATTAAAATTCACTATAAAAATGGTGAAAATTTGGCAGAGACGGTTCGTAAAACTAAAACATTTTTGGGTCGTCGTGAAGCACCTTGTCGGAACGCAATACAGAAATTGGTGGACAAATTCGAGCTGTTGGGACAAGTTAGTGATGTGAAGAATAAAACCCGTGCACGTCGCTCAAGAACAACTGAGAATATTGTTGTTGTAGCCCAAAGTGTTGAAGAAAAACCAGGTTTGTCCATTCCTCGTCGTTCTTTGGAATTAGGCATTCCACAAACTTCATTACACCGTATTTTGCATAAAGACTTGGGTCTTAAGGCTTATAAAGTTCAGTTAACACAAGAACTCAAGCCGGCTGATCATCAACAACGTCGTGTCTTTGCTGATTGGGTCCTTGAAATGCATGAAAATGATCCGGAATTTCATCGAAAAATCATCTTGACTGATGAGGCCCATTTCCACCTCAGAGGCTACGTCAACAAGCAAAACTGTCGCATCTGGGGCTCGGAAAACCCAAGAGTTATTGTTGAAAAGCCTCTCCATCCTCAACGCGTGACTGTTTGGTGAGGCTGGAGCAACAGTTACGGTCAATGGATTGCGCTATCGAGAGATGATTAATGATTTTTTATGGCCGGAATTAGATGGTATTGATCTGGACAACGTTTACTTTCAACAAGACGGCGCTACGTGCCACACAAGCAATGAAACCATCGATCTTTTACGGGAAAAGTTTCCGGACCGTGTTATCTCTCGAAGAGGTGATCACAATTGGCCACCGAGATCTTGTGATTTAACACCTTGCGACTTCTTCCTTTGGGGCCACGTGAAAGATAAGGTCTACGCCAACAGCCCAGCGTCGATTCAAGACCTCAAAGATGGAATTCGTGAGGCTATCGAGGACATAGGGCAGCCACTTTGCGATTTGGTTATAGAAAATTTCATGAAAAGGATATGGTCCTGTAAGCGTGGTCGTGGCGGCCATTTGGCTGATGTTGTAGTCCATTATTAACGGCATACCTTCCTCTTTATAATTAAATATACATCCGATCATTTATCTCAAAAAATGCCATTTTTCTTTGAATATCAAAATAACACCTCTTATTGGAAAACCCTTTATGTGTTTTTTATTGGATTCGACTTTCGTCTCTTGTATAAATAAACTCACCAGTTTGCTCATATAACCCAAACTTTAATTTCATGTTCTGGAAAACTGAACTACAAAATGATTTTTACCCAAGACTAAAAGTAAAGCGAAAAATAGCGTTTTTGTGATTCTATAAAACAAGAAAGATTTTACGAAAAAGAATAAAACTAAATTTTCTAGATTTGTTTTATGCAAGAAATAATATACGGTAATATTAGATTAAGTACATATGTAAGTATAATTTATAACAAAGAACATATTCTGTATTATCTGAATTGACAGAAATATTAAACAACAACAATCAAATTATATATTAATAAATCAGAAGTAGAAAAATTATTTTTTTTTAAACTAAGAAATGTTTGTATGACAACATAAATGTAGTTTAACTTTAAAGTTTATATCAAAATGTTTGAAATAAAAACATTGAAACAGGGGTTGTTTTTTTTTGTAGTTTGTAAAGTTTTCAATTGTACTCACATTCATATACACATATGAGAAAGTCTTTATATTTATCTTTGAATTAATTCACAATTTTACGATGTTATTTTGTTTGATGTCATTATGAGCAAAATACGTAGTAAAGTTAATAAATGACGAGTTTGATATTTTTATAAATGCTATGCTATGCTATGCTTATTTGAATCTAATTTTTTTATATAACATTCAGATAATTTTGATATTTTGTTTGTGCACTAGGATTAAATTGTAATTTACATGCATTATAAGAATAGTGATGATTATTTATAAATACAATGGCTACGTTTATAAATTGTATGTTTCGGGGATACTGTATTAAGAAAAGAAAATAGTAAAGTTCTTTAAGCCGAGAATAAAGATTTTAATTGCGGTTAATGTCGAGAAAAGTAGTTACACCCGAATGCAAATAACACTCTAAACAAAAAAGAAGTGCAGCATTAAACTGAATGACTGAAATGTGAGTGAACTGGAATTTATAAAAGTGGTAAATGAGTTTCGAGTCAGGATTTCGTACTCTATACTTTTGGTTTATTATGAAAATTCAATGACTGATTTAGTTTTGTTTCATGTTAATCTCTTTGGGCGTAAGTCTTATTATTAAATTGAGTTTTCTGTAATTCTTTAAATCATTGTGTTCTGTGATATTATTGTTCATCTGAACTTTGTAAATATTTTCACAATACAGTCTGATAGGTTCAATTTTAATTCAAATATGTGCGATATTGCGAGCAAATGGCGCTTGCTGCGATCAACAAAAGCCTCTCAAAGTCTCTCACCCGTATTACTATTGTCAATAATAAATTCATAGTTGATAAATATCCAAATTTTATACTTTCAAACTCAATTTAATAAAAAAAACTGAATAGCTACATATATGGTGATAATTATCAATTTTCTTGTAATTCACAACGGTCTTTCACAATAAATAGAAGTTTTATCAATTGGGTTGTTAACTATCGACTTTAAAAATTTAGCAACTATCCAACTATCAATTGATGATTGACAATCGTAATAGGGGTGTCTAACTAAACACAGCAGATGAACGTAATCCACATATCGCTGAGATGTGTGTCGTGATCGTCACCGCCATCGCGTCAATTTGCGCATGGCTTAAGCGAAAAATGAGCCTCATAGATTTTTTTCGATAAAACAACGAATCCAATGCAAGTTGATTTTGGAGCATGGAACCGTAATTTTGTAACCGAAATCCTAACGTGCGTAACGGAGCGTGTACTTATGTGCTTATGTCATATCATCATGATAAAATTGCAAGGACTGTTTTTAAACGAAGCAATTTCTACTTGCGATTTTCAAGCTGAAAATTGCTGCGGTCGAACAAATGGCAGAGATATCGCTCATTCTTCTTTGTGCTTTTCCTTATTATTCGCCGTTCACTCAGATAACTTCGCTTAATCAACTGAAGTAAAAAGTACAGAGAGATGATACTTCTTTACTTGCACAAAGTTAACATTTATTAAAAATCGCAGCGTTTAAAAGGTATTTGCAATAAGAAGGAAACCGAAAGAGAAACGAAGATTAAAAATCGCTAGTAGTCAAAGACTACTGAATAAAAATGACACTGACAGTTTGCAATCTGACAATCTGTTCAACACATATAACAGTCTGAGGTTCGTACTGGGTTTAAAAAAAACTCCAATTATAACATTACATGGCACTGACCTAAAAAATATAAAAATAATAGTCGCTTACAAACATTTGATTTTAATTGCCTTGAAAATATTATTCTTGGGACTTAAGAAATATATCAAATTATTTTTTGGCTTGGACACGTAGTATTTATCGAATGGGTAGAAAGTTGTTCGTGAAAAACTGAGCTTCACGAAAACATGTACCGCCCTCGGCCCGCATCTACGTCCCTGGGTGACAAAACTGCATATAGAAAAAATATGCACGGCTTGATCGCACGAACTTGCTCTTGTGGTTAACAACTATGTGTAACCATAAATTGAAGAAAGATGATGTATATATTTAACGAGGAAATACTAAAAGAGTCAAAAATACCCACAAAAAATTATTTTTTTGTTTAAAAAACAATGTTTTTAAAAATTATTAAATGCAATATTGTTTAAACTATTGAGAAGCACCAGATTGCTTCAAAAATCTGTAGAAACATCAAAAAAATATACTTGAATTACCCAAAATAAGACAATTTTATCAAAAAACATGAATTACTAATTCCGTTATATGAATTTTTTGACAAAAACCTGAAACGCAGCTTCAAATTTCGAATTTCCCCTCTAGGGAATGACATAAAAATGCTCTTTACCAAATCGGCCCATCCGCTTAGGCTCTAGCTCAAATTACAGTGGAAGCACCGACGCGACGCACAGACCGACGGATGGCATGACGAAACCCACTATTTCGAACTTCTCGATCATCTAGTGTTAGTTTTGATTACAACCTCGAAATTTTATTCACACGAAACTATTACTTGACATATAGGACGTCATTGCTCCAAATATGCAAGTGCCACGGACTTGATTGATATCTCATAAAACATGCTTCGAAAATTTTCGAAGTAGCTGGCCTTTGAAATCTTCAAAAAGCGTCATGCCAACAAAGAAGAACGAGGATTTATGTCGAAATCCGCCACAAAAACATGTAAAATGTAATCCATGTTCGGTAGGTGCGACGTTCAAATGAGATCATGATACGATATTTGGTATGGTCTATAGTCCAAACGATATCATCTGGCGATAATCGAGGTATGGAATGAGTGCCCTGAATTTGAACATCAAAACTTTAGATTTGGCGCAAAGACTGATGAGACTCACACGTAGAAACTGTGTTAATTATAATTATTATTAATAATAATTTTGTATCTGCGTTTTAAAACTGAAAACAAATTTATTTATTTTTTCAAAATCAAAACTATCGGCTTAAAGTTACTATTAGGATTAAAAAATATGCAAATAAATATAATTTAACAATTAGCTGTTCTAATTATAAAATAATTTTGAACTATTTGCCACCTCCAGATTGGTTTCATTTTAATGAGAAGGACTATCGGTTAATCGATGTTTGATACGTGATTTGCTGCATGATGCACGCCGCAGAGAGCTAACACTGCCGCCAAAATTATCATAATCTAATGACTCTGTTGAAAAAGCTAAATTGATTGTATAGACATACATATGTACGTACGCCGTACATACATAATTGTATGAGGTATTTCAAATTATGTATTAGTCATTTTTGTATGCATCATTGTGAATTGTTGTTGTTGTTGTTTATTTTTTGTTTGCGCAACAAGGAAAATAGAAAAATAAATTATTAAAAAAAATGTTGAGAAAGTTCAACAAGTATCCAATAGCATTCTAATGAGAGTGTAATGATGATGATTTTTATGCAATAATGCGGTGGATATCTATGAACCAGGTTCTTTTTTTTAGATTGTTCATAAATTAGTTTCATAAAAACCTTTGTCTGTAGGTGACCCCAGAGTCAAGCTGCTTAGACTCGAACTTAAGTTATATTGTCGTGGTGATGGTTGTACTGGGGTTGTCTCATCTCCAGGTAGGCAAGTTTCAACCATTGCTTCGAGGCAATTAACGAATAGCTCTGATGATTCTCCCATCATATTATACTAAAAAAGAACAGAAAAAAAATAGTTTTAAAAATATAAACTTTCTATAGTGTTTCTGTTTGTCAGAAACAAACTTTTGTAAATGGTCCAGCAAATCGCCAAAGTCCACCGAAGCCACAACTTTGAAGGAAATGAAGTTGTTGCTGTGATGGGTCCTCACTGGCAAGCATATTTTGTATTATGTTTTGGACTGAGTTGAGAACAACCTGATCATTGGACATGGACAGAATGTTGTTGATTTTTTGATCGAGCAGGGAGTGGCTGAAAATTGAAAAGGAAAAAATGCAAAAATGGTTACAGTAAAACTACATAGTTATATATTTCAAATTAATTTACATCACTGGAAAAACTTTCGGAAACACAACAGATCCTTCCGCAAGGTACTGATATAACACTCTTGTTTCACTTTCGTCGGTGGAATACTTTACTAACGTTGCAAGTACAGTAAGCACAAGTGCTTGTATAGACAGATCAGGAAGAACTTCAGGATCAAGCAGGACATTCGATTCATTGGATACTGATGAACGCGAGCCGCGTTCCTATAAAAAGAAGAAAAATGATTTCAATTTAAAAATTTATCACATATTTTATTTATTTATTGAATAAAGAAGATAACAAACAGCATTGCAAACATCAACTTACTTAAATTTTTAAGTTTGCTACCATGCAGGTGTATTGTGCAACGGACGGAATTTCTGATTTTTAACTGTGGGGTATGTTTTCGTGTTTAATTAATTTATTAAGTGTGAAATTTTTGAGCCAGTAAACAAAATGTATTATACGGTATACATCGGCATAAAAAATGCTAATAAGGGACTTGTGAAAAATACAAACTCACGATTTTAATATATAGTGTCTTTATCTTCCACCTAGCACCGCATGTTCACCATAAGTGTCACGTATCAAAGGTTGTTTGTATTGTTTAAAAACCTATTACCTAAGGTTTACATTTTCAAACAAATGAAAATTAAATTTAAAATAATGTCTAATTTTGCTTTAGACGTTTATCAATATTAGAATTTAAAAATTTCAATGATTAATTCCACTCATAGCTACCCGTCTGGGAAAATGATAAGTTCTTGTCAAGTTTTGTCAAGGCCCTGGAAATTTTTCAGAAGGGAAAACATAGGCCTGTTAAACTTGTCAAATACTCGTAAGCATCTTCCTAGTAAGATCTTGCTGGCCAATTTTTGCTATCTTCTCAAAAAATACCCCGTATACAAGAAAACCTTAAAACCACCATACGAGTACAATGAAATAAAATATAAACTTATTCATTTTCAACTACGTTATACTGTGTTGTGAATTGGCTCAAGGGTTAGCGTTTCCGACTGGTCAGCGGAGTGTCCCAGAATCGAATCCCAAATCAACCAACTTTTTCTCTTTTGTTTGACTAGCTTTTCTAGGCCCTTATCAGTATCTATGTAAAACTTTCTAGGGCCTCTTAAAAAAAAAAGATTGTTTTTACACGCGGGTAGTAAAAACCTTGTATAGTTAAAAAGGAATCAGAAATTAAAATCACCGATCCTATGACCGAAAATTTGTTAACCCCAAGTGTTGGCTACCCTAGCAAACTAAGAATCAAGGACAGCGACTCGAGTAGTCTCCACGTGGAATTTCGACACCTTAACCCATGTACCATACTCTAAAGAATTTGATAACATTTTCAAGCAGGTGTGTATCCGGAGATAACCCCTTAAATCTGTTCTCATACATTTTTGACCGTTGGGATAGGGCTGTAGTAGAAATGGAACAAGACTAAAATAGGTTAAGCAAACTACAGTTGCGCGGGGAAAAAAGAGAAAAGAAAAATAGACAACTGAAAAACAAAATAACCGGTTTTAAAAGAGAGATGGATAAATACAATTGAAAGTAAAAGCTGCTTAAAGGGAGACGATGTCTACGCAACGTAAGCCAGACGGAAAATAAAAAAAAATAATTAAGATTCTATTACTATTACTTAAGAAAATTTCCAAGAATATATTTTTGTAAAAATATGTTCTTTTTAAGTTTTTTTTTTTTTTGTTAAATTCAATGCATGTATGTATATTTTGAAATCGGGGAAGCGATTTTTTTTTTAATTTAGTTTGTAAGTGTTTCACTATCGCATATCAATCTTGTTTGGTTTTTAAGATTTTTTAGAAATTTGAAATGAAAAAAATAGATGAAGTAATTATAACTGTCAAAATAACTAATTTACAGGGTCTCCCGTAAATAATGGATAACCTTGCAATTAGGTAAAGCTGGCCATAAGACATTTCATGTGAGTTCCTCGGGTTCCGAGGTTATTTAGTTTTGAGTGCTTAATTCACCCCACTACTAGATTTTCCAGTAATTCTTAGTTGAAAATAAATAAAGTTTTTTTAGTTTCTCAATCAGTTGTGTTAAATGTACTTTTAAAAGAATTAAAATACTTTTATAACAAACAATAAGGGAAAAAATAAATCTATATAACAATCATAATACAAAGCAATGCAGTTGGGCTTGCGGTCCATTCTACTTAAATAAATCGAAATTTTTCAATTTACATGGGGGGCTGTTCTAAGCAAAGTGTACTTATTTTGTTTATGCAAGAAAAAAATATTCTTTGTTTAAAGAAAAAAAAAATACCTGTCGTTCATCGATTCCATTTGAGTTATTTGGATCTTTTGTCGTTGGTACCGAAAATGATCGTTGAGTTTTAAACAAAACTCTTGCATTCTTTTATCAATTATGTATATTTTTTTTTTGTTGAATTAAATAGTTTAAATTATACGGCATTTTGTTTAAATCAAAAACAGTAAAATACATCGAAGATAACATGCACATTATATTATCATAATTATAATAATACATTTTTGATTATACGTATAGTATAAATTATATAACATTTATTGCAAAAACAATAATGGAGCAAAGTGTAAGTAAAAACATAAAAAAAATGTGTATTAAATAAAAAATGTTGAAGTCAAATGTTAAATACAATTAAGAAGTAAAATGTTTTAGTATATTATTTTCGATTAGAAACCCAGGATAGTTTAATGCAAGCAGCATTCATACGAAATTAGATTAAGAACGAAACAGAGAAAAGGAAAATTAATTTAGTTATTTATATTTTTCAAGAGAAGTACAACACACAATTTTAATAATATTTTTAAGCTTGCTTTAATTTAAGGAAAAAAACCATTGACTTAGATTTAATTCAATATAAAATATTTACATATACATACTATTGCTTTCCGAATGGTTAAATTTCGACCGCACAAAATCACAAACAATAATTCATGAACATTACCAGTCATTATATACAAATATGACTTTTGTTTCGGTACATCTGTGGGGCATATTGATTTTTTTTTGTGAAACCTACAGTAACTTTTGATATACGAAAATAATTGTCTGTTTATTTAATTAAGTATTAAAGAAAGAACTAATTCCAAACACACAAGAGTTGTTAGCTGGTTAAATTTAATCACGGTTAGTTAGAAATTCCAATGTATTAGAAACAACCCAAATCAGTAATAACTTCTTAAAAATATAAATATCAAACATCTCTAATACGATTTTCAAATATCAATTGATAATTACATACTAACGCCCTATTTCTTCACAAATGTCTAACTCTTAAAACTTAGGTTAGGTTAGGTTAGGTGGGGTGATGATACGGCAAGCCGCATCATCTCACTCGGATCTACGTGGATCCATTGCGTTCCCCGGGGTAAAGGTATGTTGTGGAGGTGTATAGGGAGGGGAGTGAGTGGGACTTTTAGGTATGGGTATGGGGAGCCTCCCTGAACCATCCTGAATTCTGTATGAATTTCAGGATGCTATCCAGTGGCAAGGTTGAGATGTCGCACAGTTCATCGAAGAAGTATTCTCCGAGGTTAATTTTTCTGTTTCTGGCCAGGCTGGGGCATTCACAGAGAAAGTGATATGATCCCTCTTCCGACTCTTCATCATTACACCCTCTGCATAAGTCAGATGTGCTAATGCCCATTCTGCTCATATGGGTTCCCATTGCGTTGTGACCCGTTAGGATTCCAACAAGAAGGGATAGTTGAGGTCTGCTTAACTTGAGTAGATAATCTGTTTTTTTCTTAGAGATATTCGGCCAAACATTCCTTGAAACCCGGCAAGTGTCCAGTGATGACCACCTGTCATTTGTGGCTTTGAGGAAGTTTTGGTGAATTCTATTCTTTTCTTGTTCCAGTGGCATGAGTACCGATGATACGATTTGGCTTGGATCAAGAGATGACCCGTTTTTGGCCAATTCATCTGCCATTTCGTTCCCATGTATATCACGGTGTCCTGGGACCCATTTTAGGGTAACTGTGTTTGTGGCGCTGAGTAATCTTAAGTTAATGCGACAACAATCCACCAGTTTCGACTTTGTGATGAATGAGGAAATAGCTTTAATCGCCGCCTGGCTGTCTATGAAGATATCAATATTTCTGTTAACTACTTCACAAGTGGCAAGATGTTTTGCGGCTTCGCTAACTGCCAGAACTTCTGCTTGGAAGACACTGCAGAAATCTGGAAGCTTTATTGCCCTATTTATGGGTGGGTTATCTGAGTAGATGCCTGACCCTACCCCCTCATTTGTCTTAGAACCGTCTGTGAAGACCGAAACATGGCTTTCATTTATCACCCGGTTTTCCTTCCAGAGTTCCCTTGTTGGGATATCTGTCAGAGTCACTAGGCTGAAATCCATGTGCGGTGTGGTGTAGTCCGTCTGAATGTTAATGTCAGTGAATTTCATTATGTTCTTGTGACCGTAGTGGCCTCTTTTCCAATTGTTACACTGTATAAGTCTTAAAGAACTTTTGGCCGCCAGCTCTTTCGTAAATAAGTCGAGCGGGGCTAGTGAAAGGAAGGTTTCTAAGGCTGCGGTCGGTGTAGTTCTTATGGCACTAGTAGCACCAATACACGCAAGTCTTTGGATTTTAGTCATGACTCTTAAAACTTGGTTCATCGAGAAATTAGAACTATATTGAGTTCTAACTCATTTCTTCACCAACGCGGTAGGATTCCAATTAAGATCTCAGATAGAACTTCGATGAAAAACACGTGCTTTTAAATTGTGTCCGACCATTAAATACTTCTTCTTTCACCAATGCTTAAGAGAGAATTTTAGGGAAATTTTAGTAAAAAATCAGTTTGCTTTACATCCCTGAATACGAAAACTCATTTCCAAGGGAAGAATGTTTTTTTTTTAAATAGAAAACAAAAAAACTTAAATGTACCAGCAAAATATTAGCTATTGCTTTTGCTTGACTACCTGATGTGATAGCATTTAAAATGACACTTTTTTAAACGAAATGAGATGAATACAAGCTTTTAGTTTATAGGCGAGTTTAAAACCAAAATACCGTTTGTAACGAACATTTATAAATTATTTTGTATAAATTAATCTTTATAAAATTTAATATGTACGTCGTTTTGAGGTTTAAAAATCGGATTAATATTTAAAAGTACTTTACAAAATCCGGAAGTATTTAGAATAAGAAATTATGCTCTAATACCACAAGTGTTCGTGAATTTTTGCTATGCATCTGCTTCCAAAATTTGCTATTTTTATATCTACTTTTAGTAGAACCTTCTTTTTACATTTTGATCTATATGCAGTAAAAATCATTTGAAAATGGTAGCAAATGTATGCAAACGACACTTTAATAGGTTTCCCATGAAATCAATGGCAAAATAACGATTGCCAAGCTTAAGACATAAAAAGATTTTGATTGTCAATTATCAACTAACTCATAGCTGATTCAACCACATTCTTTGTTTTGTTTAATGGAAAGTTATACCTATAACCATGCTGTTAAAATGTTCCTGTAGTTTATTTTTTGTAAGGGAGCAGATTGTTTATATTACATTTCCGGCAAAAATATTTCTTGTACCTAGTTACTATATCAATGGCCTTTTTCCAGTAAATTTAAATTAAAATAAATAATAAAATAAAATATCATTATACCTGATGTGGTGGAACTTTATGATGTCGCGCAAATGACAAAGCGGATTGATCAAGAATATCCCAAGATTTTTGTCGTCTTGAAAGAGGCATTCCAAGCTAAGAATATTAACGTTGGATATTACTGAATCAATTAAAAAAAAAAACTCTTACGTTTTGCAATGTTGAATTTCCTACATCGGAATTTTCAGTGCTCATTTCAGTTGGCCACCTAGGTAAAGCATGTTTGACATGACATCTAGAGCGCACTTCTTCCGACACAGCTACTAGAGCTGTCAGATATGCCACACTATCTGGTGTTACTTCAAATTTATCTCTTCGAACTGGTTTCGATATAATACCAAGAAGCATCGTCAACACTCTTGAAGTGCGGGAGACTGTTGTAGGGGTTGGATGGCGGAATCCCTGCAGTAAGAATGTTTATTTCGAAAAAAGGGAAAATTAACATAATTTCATTTTCTAAAAACCTTTATCAAATGACCGACTAAAGCAAAATGAAAATTGCTTCTAAAAGAAAGTCCAACTGCGTGATCCAATTGCTTGAAATGCCATTCAAGTGGTTCTCGCGTACTTAACATAACATCCGAAATATTCATCTTATCAAAAGATCCTTGTGACTTAAGCGTATGCAAGTTCTGTTCGAGCAAAGCTAAGCCAGCTCCATATAAAGTTATTTCATCCAGTTGCAAGACTGATATGGCTACCCAAAATAGTGCTCGGTGGATTGGTGATTCCTAATTTTTTTTTTTTAAATAGATACATATAGAGTATTTATGTCAAAATTTAAAAAAAATGTCTTACGGGTCTTAAAAGTGGTTGAATTCGTGTTAAACACATAACTAGAGCCTCTATGAGGATAATATCATTGAATGATTCGAGTGCTTTGACAAGAATTCTTAGAAGTTGCTTTACTTCTTGATCAGTTACACTCTTACTAATGCATCCATAAACTATAAGAGCTCTTGGTTGAAGTGCAGGATTATAACAAAAAGCAAAACTCCTCGAAAGCGAAGTCCATGTTTGCAACCATTCACAATCAGGATAATCCCGCATGCAAGCTTCCATTATTTCCAAAAGAGCATCGGTTATTACTTCAAGAGATGGCAACGATAGGCGTTCCCTGTCAGCAGGCAGAGGTTGAGAAACTCGTTCATTGCCTAACCATTTGTCGGGTGGATGACGGCAACTTGAACGAAAAGCTGTTACTGCTGCTGATTTAACTTTGCTTATGCCAAAAAGCAAATAGAATTTTGGTAACGAAAATTCATCCAAGGAAAGGCGAAGAACACGCTGAGCTTCCTCCGAAAAGGACGGTTTTGTGCAGGTACAAAGTGAGTGAATAATATTTATAACAAGACCATGCGTCGATGCACGCATGGATAACGATCCGGAACATACCTGGAAAGATGATTAATAATAAGTAATTTAAAATTTTTTTATTTGCAAACTTACCAAAAAAGTGATGTTGTGAAACAGATAAGGCAAATGTGTTGCCACATCTAAACAATTATTGAAGGATAACATAAGGAGGTAACGTCCCAGAATTGCTATATCGTCCCACATCATATGTTGCTCTAGGTACTGAGTAGGGTTTGCGCAAGTTTTGTCCATTACACGACACATGCGAGTTATGACCTTTTTTGAGACCAATTGCACATTCGCAGAGGCCAAAGCTACTGCTGTATCTGCCATTATTTCTACCTGTGGAGATCCAAGTCCATATGTAATAGATTTGTGTAAAAAGTTATCCAAAACCATGTCAATTAGTTCTGGAATCTGCCCAATAGATCCCCAGATTTTAGCCTGAACTG
The DNA here is from genome assembly GCA_932273885.2 of Leucozona laternaria. NCBI lineage: Eukaryota > Metazoa > Arthropoda > Insecta > Diptera > Syrphidae > Leucozona > Leucozona laternaria. Next base: position 58,711,126 of record OW026366.1, read on the forward strand.
ATGGATACATTTCCTTTTGTTCAATTGTGAGGCATATAAGTTTATCCAAAATTTGAGATACCTTCAACTTCTTTGAATCATCGTTAGATTTACAAAACTTAACAAGATTTTTAAGCCATGGCGTCATATACTCTAAACACAAATGCTTTAATTCAATTGTACTTCTTTGGAAACCCTGAATACATTCTTCAAGGAACTCCAATGTTAGGTGGGGTTCATTTGTTGCCAGTTTCTCGCTAACTGACTTAATAAATATAGTATTGTTCGATGGTATGCATAGTCCTTGAGTTTCTAACAATTGTCCTTCTATTTTCAAATCGAAGGTAGCCGTTAAAGCACAAAGTAAGTTGTAGGCAGCTGTCCTTAGATTTGGATCGGATGACCCCAAATTTAACAGAGCCATGTTTAGTAGTGTTCCAGGAACATCTTTTGGTCGAATTTTTTGATGAACAGTTACCGAGTCTGGCTGACTAAGTTCCCATCTGTTGCGAATGTGAATTATGGCTTGGACAATATTATCACAATCGTTATGAATAAAACTTAGCTGGCCACTTTCGTTAGCAATGGATAAAGTGAACTGGTTGTCATCGACTAAGCAGACTTCCTCGATTTCAGAGGCATAATAAACATCGTTAAGTAACACAGAGTGTGCTAAAACTTTAGTTTTTTCAGCCGAAGCAATTTGAAGCGCGGTTGGACCAACTTTTATTGCAACTTTGGTATCTTTGTGACTCAATTTAAGCGCATTGCTAAAAACTTTCAAGTCTTCATCGAGAGATAGTGTTGCACCAGGAAGCTTTTGATGTTCGGGGTCAATGAAGTCGTTTAGTTTACTTGGAGCATCAAGGAATATTAACTTACGGTTACCCTAGAATAAGCAAGTAAACATAAATTACTTGTCTTTAGCCAATTCACTGAAGCTTACCTTCAAAGGAGCAAGTATTCTGTCATGGAATTTTGTATATTCTCTAACCCAAGAGTTGCAATTGTAAATAAAAACTGCGTTCACATTTTCATAGGCTACAGCAGGCAGTACATAAAACCACTTTTGAAGAAACTCTGTACGGAACCGATTGTCTGAGCAAGTATGGGTAAAATCTATAACCACTTCAAACGGTGAATGACAAAATGGTTTAAGGCTTAGAATGACGTGGTAAATAAGTAGATCTCCATTTGTCTCGCCGATTCTATAGAAGAAAAAAAATATTATTTTACTCAAATCATTAGATAAATAATCCTAAAATTACTTATATCTTCTTGCTATGTAATAAAATACTGGAAATCCAGCTTTGCTTGTGCCTGCTTGATAGAAGATGTTCATCGATTTCAATGTCTTGAATTCTTCCTTTTCGTGCATTTGATGCTTGACCATAATTTCTTCGAAGTTTGTTGATGACATATCAATGGAACTCCATCGTGCAAAGGACGAAAACATCATGCTAGAATGGTATTAAGATTAAATATAGCTTGTTTTAAATAATTAATCATATGAAGAATTTTGTAATTATTTATTATGCTAATATTTTGTTGTAAACTCGTGGCCAATCTTTGAACCCAAAATACAATTTCTTTAAATTAGTTTTTATATTAAATGAACATAAAATATTTATCTGCAATTATATATAATAAAGTTTTTTCTACATCGAAGTGTGGTGTATAATGAATTTTTAAAATTAATTATTTAACTGTTTATTAATTTCTGATTCTATCTTTCATTGTTACAAAAACGTGATTCGCATATCATACAGTTGTTTTATGCGAAGAAAATATTTGATAAATATCTGAAATCGCTGAAATGGAAATAACAATTTTACTCACTGTGAATCAACCGGTTTATGTTCTGGTGGACCCAAATACGCCAATAAGGTTGCCATTTTATCGAAAGGTCGTCGTCCAACAGCTTTATGATCTCGACTGCTTGATAAATAGTCGCCAATTTTTTCTTGATGAGTCCATAATAAACGATGTAGAGCTAAAACATTGGCATCTGATATGAAACTCATGCTGTGTGATGTTTGGTCAACAGTCTCGCAGTCAGATGCTATTTGGATGAAGAATCTGCGACCGGCTTCAAAGTGAGCACGCAGAAAATCATTGAAACAAAGCATATGTTGCTCCTTGGAAAATTCAACATGATTAGCAATATTTTGAAGTATTTTAGACATCAACATTAAGCCTCGTTTTGCTGAGCTTGGTACTTGCTTGCCAACTATTCCAAGTTCTTGTGGAGAAACTAAAAATAAAAGCAATTGTAGAAGTTGTTACCGCTGAAATAGTTCAGAATATCAAAAATAATTAACATAATACATAGTATGTCAATAAGTTACATATAATTCAAACTACTTCGTTAGACCCTAGAATTTTTAATATGTTCAATTTTAAATGGTTTTTGTGTACTAAGATTTTTTAATTAAAAATTTACCAATTGCCGGATTGATAAATCTCAAAAATATCACAGTACCAACAGCTCCAATGTTATTCTGCAATAGGTTTGGAAATCTCTTGCTTAAAACTTGATATAAACAATGACACATCGAACGTAATTGCGGTGGGAAACGATCTGATGAGTTAATAATAGCGTCAAACACTTTTTGTGTCAAAGCTACTAAATTAGAACGATTTTTGTCTAAATCATCGGCTTGTTCCAGTCTAAAATAGAATGAGTTTACATTTTCAAATGGAAATAATTTACCATTTAACTTACCTTGCGGTATCGACTTCAAAACTTGTATTCGGATCATCCAAAAGGGGTCGGATAAGTGGTTCTAAAAGGCTTTGCAAATAACTTGCACCGTAAATCTTGAAACAAAACGCCATAATTTTGCTGCCCAATGAATTCCCTCGAAACAAGGTCTGCATACAATCCGAAACCTCTACTTCTCTATAAAACATGTTCCACAGCAGAGGCGCTAAAAGGTGCTTTGCATCAAAAAGTGTGACAAGTACTCGGGCTAGTTCATCCATTTGAGATGTTGTAACAACATTAGCTAGAGCCATTGCAATAGGCAACTCTCCTTTATCGCTAATCATTGTTACTAGTTGAACAAGCTGCTCGAACCTATCAGCCAATACTGTTTCAGCGAGTGTATCAAATTCAGTTCCTTGTTGCAGAATTTGTGTGAGGACTTCCATGAAAGCCGCTCGTGTTTGTAAATCAGGATTATAGCCCAAATCGATGGAGTGCATTAAACCAGAATCAATATTGGCTCCCAGCAAATTTGACATTGCTTGGATCGTGGCATTACGCAAAGCTGTTAGTTTACCTGCAGCCATTCGAGGGCGTGGAGGAAGCATTTGAGAGTTCTGAAGATCTTTTTCAGCTTCTGAACTATCAATACAATCATTTAACAAATTCATGAACAGAGTGAAATACCTGGAAAAAGTGAAACTTATTTTAAAATTTCCGACATTAAAAACTTAGTTTTGTATATACTTAAGAAACAATGCACTTTTGGCATCCATAAGATCTCCTCGATCGGATTCTTCTGGTTGTAATGGAAGTCCACGAAGCAAAGCTGCAACAGCTTCCATGCAAGCTTGATCCAGGTCTCGAAAAATGAGAGATGTGCTAAAACAATAGAGTTACTAAATTGATTCCCTTAATAGCGTATTAACAAACTTGGTCATCATTGAAGCATCAACTGAGCTAGGTGGAGCAATTTGATGTGACGTGCCCATTACCCAATCGGTAAGATACTCAACAAGTTTATTACGAAATTTCATTTCTTGTCTGAAGGCCAAGTCGTCTCTTCTCTTCATCATTACCTCGACCAACTGACACAGTTTAGTTTTAATTCGAATGGCATAGACAGTCATATCTAAGTGACGAACATAACGAACAATGCCCAACATCATTCCTTCAATACTTGTCACTCCTAAATGTTCAGAGGGTGCAGGTTGATCATTTTGATCCTTGCTAGGCTTAGGATCTAGTATGGACTTCATAATGTAAATTGTGTGTTCTATGAACTGAGTATTAATATCGGTCACATTAACTTGGCCTTGCTGATCGAAAAACTTTTCAACGATAGCTCGTATTTGGTCAAAAAGAATGGGATAGAGGTGAGGAGACATTTCTTCTCCAACAAGCTCTTTGACATTCTTTTGAATATTTAAACCGATCTTTTCGTTACTGCAAACCAATAACCGCAGAAGTTGTCCAATGAATCTGAAAGAAGAACTTTTGAGCATTTTCTTTTCTTTTCAAATCGTCTTATGAAAACATACTGTGTAACTGGACAATACTGGATTTCCTGCGGTTGTGGAATTACAATTGTAGTGGTCACCAGTGATATTGTACTCGGATGAAGGGAACCTCGTCCGGAACTCACTGAACTCGATACAGAGTTCACTGAGTTCTGGGCCAATGAACCCAATGAAACACTAATGTTCGGGTTCAGTGGCATTATTGAATTGTGTGAAATATTTTGATTATTTGTGCTATGGGGATTGTTTTGTTGGTTGTGCGGGTTGATGGGATTGTTTGTTATATTTTGGCTACTTTGACAATTTTGAATATTTTGATTTAGATTAATTGGTACCCGTAATGAACGTGGTCTTTGCAAACAAACTCCACCGAGTGCCAACAAAAACCAAGTCATGTTGGCCCATTCGATAATTTGTTCTTCTAAATCGTGTTCGGAGCTTTGATGAGACGCTCTACGTTTTCCCACACCACGATGAAATACTTCTGCTTGTCCATCTTCAGTTTTGCATTTAGGGTAAGATTGCAGAATTTTGCTGATGGCTTCCCAATTCCTAACCAACAACAAAGAAAGATTATTTTGTTTGTTTGTAGTGCAAGTTGCTTAGAATTTTAATGTATATAAAAATATATGTATACACAATCAAGATTAAGAAAATGTAAAAAAAAACGTACAAATCGTTTGTTTTTTATTTATTAAATCAACTTCTTATAAACCCAGATCAAAACAAAGTACGCCATCTAATTTTTGATGTGTAAAAAAACATGGGTCTTTCGTGTCTGTAGGAGTTACATTTAATACGTTGTTTAATTTGTTACGTGTGATACGTTCCATGTAATATGTTACGCGTCCCACGTATACGTTACGATACGGCAAAAAGATATGTTATTAACTAATTTGTATTACATTTGATTGTAAAGTGGATACGATTAAAATCTTATTTTTCGTTGGCTCTTTTGGCCACAATGAAACAATTATGTTGGCATAAGCTTTTCCCGACGTGCTGCCTTCTTCAAGGCATCTTTATTACATATAAAAACAAATAATGTGCATCATAACAGATTTTGAAAATCAATGAACAATAAACTTAAGTTGAGTTAATAATTTGAATAAATAACAATGAATTGTTGTTGTTCAAAAATTCAAGGACTTTACATTAAGAAAAATTGAAAATATTTTTAATAAAAACAAAAATAAAGTTATGCACTTCAAAATGAAGTTTAATCTTTTTACTTAAAATAAATATACGATAAAAAAAATTGTGCGAGTGCCGGGACTCACGGTTAATATGTGTGAACATCAACGTGCGCGGATCCAAAACGGACTTGTTTTTGCTTGAAGGGGATCTTAACATTTTTTTCACTGAACGCACCCATCCTAGTATGCAGATCGTAACGTTGCACACCGTAACGTTGCACGACGTAACGTTGCACACGAACGTTCACGTTTTTTTTCACTCTACCGCCAGCATAGATGTTTACACATCAAAAACATTTATAAGATTTTTAGGCAGAGACTAGTGAGCAGTATACAGCAGATATGTTTTTGTGTCATGTTTGCGGTTCATGTTGTCACTGTTAACGATGAGCGCGTGTGTGTCGCTCAGTCTGGAGAATTTTGACACATATATGATATTTGAAACTTTATAGTGGGCTCTAGGTCAGTTAAAAGATGATGTTATTCATTAAAACTCTGCAACGAATGTCTTTAAAGTACTTTCAAGACATTCTATATATTTCAAATACACAATTCACTGCATTGACATCTCGCAAAACATAAGAAACGAATCACTTATTGAAACCAAAACATTAGAACCGTCTTCTCATAAATAAATAAGTACTCGTTAGCAAATGTACAAAAAAAACTAATGCACTTATCGAGTAAAACCAGTTTCGTCAATCGCCATCGCCAACCATTATCTGTTAGTGGGAGAGAACTTACTCTGCATCAAAGCGAGAGAAAAAACGAAAAAAAAACTACTCTATTCATTCTTATCTTTCCGGATTACTCAGTGCATTCGGAGTGTTTACAACTGTTATGTTCGGTTTCACAAATATTTAACAGGCTTTTAAATTTATAAATGTCGTATTTTGTATGGAACAAACGTCATTTAAATATTTAAAAGCCTGTTAAACAGTTAAAAGGCTTTTATGAAATCGGCCATTAGGCTTATACTTGTTCCTTTTGATTCAAGCAAGAGAAGAACCAAACAGTGTATTCGATTCGTTTGGTGTTCGTTTCTTAGAAGTTGATATTCACGGCTAGAATACACTGAAGTAGTGTACTCATTGCAACGTGTATTTGTGTATTTATTGCAACGTTTCGAACATGTTTATGGTCTTCATCAGGCAAACAATGTTCAAAGTAGGGAGGATCGTTAAACATCGATAGTCATACGTTTCGATAGTATCGATAGTTTAAAAAAAAAACTAGGTATCGATAGTTATCTTTTTTAAAACCAGGGTATATTTAAACCGCAAATATAATTAAAAAATTTAGTAAATGACTTTCAAATGCGTTAAATAAAGAAGAAATTCCCAGATTCAAACGCATTCTTAGTAAAATTATCACAAAAACTAAAAACAATCTAAATATATTTAAAATTGGTACCTATATTATTTTGAAAAAAAAAAACAACACTTCAATAAATATTTTAAATTAATGCAATATGCAACAAAAAAGAAACTAAATGTATTACTTCATATATTATAGAAAAAAAAACTAGGTGCATTTAGGCGTTCAACAAAAATTGTCAGAGAAATGTACACATACCAATCCGTTTCAATGAAATTCGCCATTAATAACAATAGCCGTTTTTTATTATAAGAGATGATCCATATAGATCATCAAAATACATGCATTACATCAAAAACACGTGATCCTGCTCTCTATCGGGATCACGTTTCATGAACCAAAAGTTTAGTTTTTGCTATTGCTTCTCAGCTTTGCGAATTGTTAGAAATTGTGAATTGTATAGTGTAAAGAAAAAAGAAAACCAATAAATGAAAAATAAATAAACGTAAGGAAAAAAGAGACAGGCATACAACACAGTTGTCACTAAGATCCGTATTGTTTTATTTTCACTAGATGATCTATATGGATCATCGACAATAATAAAATACGGCTAATACTACTGACAATACATGGCTTATGGGCGAGCTTTCTTCAAAGCAGTGGCGCCTGATGCACGCTCACAACACTGAATTGAGAAAAAATCCACTGAAAAAATTAGCAAGCCACTGACTTACGTATACGAATTGTTGTTGTAATTCTCCGCAAACTGTCGTACATTTCACCATGGCTGTTGTATTCCACTGATGAACTATCGTGTGCTAGTGTGGTCATCTACGATGTTTGTGTTCGTCGAAACAGAGTTACCTTTCCCAATTGTAAACAAATTCAAGAGCTTTTTCTATGGATTTTATAAATGAACTTTTGGGATTTGAAACTTTCGAGAACAAATTTATGAAGTTGAGTATTTAATGGTGAAGTATTATTTACAATTTAAACTAAGGAAACCCTGTGAGAGCTTTAAAGAGGGACAGATTTACGCAAGCCGATGTAACCAGACTGAGAGGCAAACGTCCTATCTTCCCTGTACTACAAATCAAGTGCTTACATTACCTCCACGTTGGTAACCGCCGGATACTGGTCTTGGCTTTATGTCATGTCTTGCTAAACTTGTAAGTGCGAGTGCTGACCAAGGAAAGAATTGCAACACCAAACCCATAGCCCTTCAGATTGGAGGTAAGTGCGTCGGGCTAGCGACAGAACGAAAATGGACTACGATCTACGAGTATGCCCCTGGAATGTAAGGACACTCTATACGCCAGGTGCAACTCAAAAACTTGAATCTGTCCTCTCGCGGTACAAGGCAGACATTACCGCGATCCAGGAACAGGGCTGCCAATGTACTTCATATGTGGTAGAACTACTTCATTTATTTTTTTTTGCATGCATCTACTTTTTATATAACGATCAAAATTTTATTTAATTCAGATTTTGCAAATCGAAAATGTCACTTGATTGATCTGAATCCATCCATGGCAAAAATCTACTAAAATTTGCCTTCGGTTTTCCAAACATCTCTAAGCTCGGAGTTTAGAAAGCTTATATTTGCTAAAAATATAAAAATGAAGGACGCTGAGGATGTTGTTAACTTTTGGAAGAAGAAATGTTTAAAGTGTTGCCTGACTATATGCTTACACTAGTTAGTGCAGCAACCTTGATATATGTACGTACCGCTTCTTCCCTTTTACTTATCAGAGAGTTTGTTGCTGAGATGGAAGATTTTGAACCTCCTAAACAATTAACACGATATTTTTGTAAATTTAAATATGTTTCGGAAGGCTATGTCTTAAAAAATCTGTTTAAATTTGAATCACAATTTACAAAGTATTATATAGTATTACTATATTAATTTTGTTTGTATTAATATTGTGTTAAAGAGGAAAATCTAATTGAATTGAGTTGAATTAAATGAAACAAAAAGTTCCTATTTGCCTACAAGATCCTATCCAACGTACTATGTGAGCGTCTTAAACCTTTCTGCAACACTCTGTTCGGCACGTACCAGTGTGACTTCAGGCGAGGCACATTAACCATAGACCAAAACTTCACATTGAGGCAAATCCTGGAAAATATCAACGAATTTCAAGTCGAAACCCAACATCTTTTCATCGACTTCAAAGCAGCATATGATAGCATAAGTTGCCAAGAGCTTCTATCGTCGATTTCGTGTTGCGCACATTAACTCGGCCTTTCGCAGACCACAACTTGGCGAATTTTGCGTCTTGACTTGGGCCCGCACCCGTACAAACCAACCAAGGAGCTGAAGGTAAACGACCATAGACAACGAAGTGTGTTCGCTGAATGGGCTCTGGAGTAGTTGGAAACTCACCCTAATTTTCATCAAAAATCATCTTCAGTGGTGAAGCCAATTTCTGGATGAATGGATACGTCGACAAACAAAATTTTCGAGTTTGGGACGATACCAATCCACATGAGATCCAAGAGCGTCCAATGTATCCCGAAAAAGTCACTGGTTGGTGGGGATTTTTGTCAATGGCGAGGTCGATGATTACCAACTTCTTTTGCCCTGAATTGGATGATATGGACACCAACGACGCACGTGTGGTTTCAAAAGGACGGCGCATCGCAGCGGCGCTACGTGGCAGACGCCTCATTTGAAATTTTCAAAGGGCATGGTCATCTCACGGGGAGGTTATGTGAACTAGCCACCGAGATCGTGCCATTTGACCCCGTTAGACTTTTTCTTGTGGGGTTTTCCGAAGTCGCAGATCTATGCGAATAAGCCACAAACCACAGCGGCCCTCAAAGCCAACATAACCCATGCCATCAGTCAAATTCAGCCTGATTTATGCACCAGAGTCATATAAAATTGGATATTTCGGATGCCCGCCACCCAGAGAAGCCGCGGCGGACATTCATACATAAAATTTCGATGATATCTCACGCACACTTTGTTTTTTTTTTTAAATGTAAAGATGGGAAGCGCTTAATTAAAGACCCTGAACATATAAAGTTTTTAGATTTTAATTAACTACTGGAAACAGCAGAAAAAATAACGTCAATTCCACAACAAATTCACCTTCACCTATAAAAGACCATTTTCTTTTAATTTCAACCGGTTTCAAATATATGCAAAACTTTCAAGTTATTTTAAAGACATATATGTAAATCTTTCAAACCTTCCAAATTTATTAAAATAAGCACACGGTTATAGAAAGTAAGCTATGGACTGCGCTTACGAAATAGCGATAGGTTTACGATTGACCGCCAACCAAAATATCTAGCAATTTTTAAATAAATCTCATATAAAGAAAGTTCACATTTTGAAAACCTTTGACAATGGTAATATGTAAAATGCAGTTTTGTCCCTAGAAAAGACCAACGAAATGACCCATACCCACAAAGTTTTTGTCTTCTCTTGATCTAACATTTCTTATCTAGAAGTTGGTTTTTATAGTTTTTCCATATTGCAAAAAATCAATTCGATGTGCGATACATCAACACTTTCTGAAAGTGAAGTGTTTAGAAATATTGAACTTATGGTCATAGAAATATATTATCATTTTGAAAAAAAAAAAAACAAAAGAAATCAGTCAATCTTGTACAAATTTCTGCTGACCGCTTTTAAATTTCCCTGACTTTCCCTGACCTATAAGTGAATTTGTTGTGGAATGGACGTTGTTTTCTCTGCCGTTGCCAGTAGTAAATTAAAAAATAAAATCTTATTATATATGTGAAAAACAGAAAATAAGTTCTTTGAACATTGTTTGCGTGATGAAGAGCATGAAGATAGATAAAGAAGAATAACATTATCTGTTGGAGTCGAATATAATAGCCAAAACAATTTTTTGATAGTGACAGTATAATTTATTTGATTTCAATATAAATTTTCTAGTACAAGTTAATGACAGTATTTGGATTTTTTTTAGTTATACTTTTAAAAGGCGCGCTATAAAGTTATTTGTGTTGCTACCGCACTTATATTCTTATCGACTGATTTATGTACAGCAATTTTCTTTAGTCAAAGGCTAAGTATAATCTAATTTCATGAAATTAAGTAAACATAGATTCAGTTATCAAGCGGCTTCGCTAACAATGTTAAGTTAAAGAGGGTGATTCATTGCAGTTGTTAATTATAATTTGTGAAATTTGTGTGAAAATAAGATAAATATTTTTATTCCATTCAAGCAGGAGCTTCACCTTAAGGTACGTTCTTACATTAAAACCCGTAAAAATTAAAGCTATACCTACTAAAAGAGATTTTCCTTGTAGAATAATCTATATAGTTATATAAAAATGAAAAAATGTTTGTATGCAGCAAATAGACTCGAAAACTACTGAAGCAATTTAGTTGAAATTTTAAATGTTTGTTCCTAATAGCACCGGGATGGTTTAGAAAGTGGTTTGAGTAAAATCCGCCCACTGAAACGGACATTGTCAATAAAATTTATTTTTCAATACTTTATTATGAAAAAAATAAAAGGAAAATTTACATATATGACAAAAAAAATTAATAGGAAATACATGAACATATGTATGTACATACATATGTCAATTGAAGAAAAAAATTAAATAAAGAAAATTAAAAAAAAATTGGTAAATATTCAAAGAAAATTTGAAATATATAAATATGGATTATAAAACAAAAGACTGTGAGAAGTGGTATGTTAAGTGCATATAATTAGTGCAATAAAAGAAAATCAAAAACAAATTTAAAGGGGTATATATGAAATTTAAAGAAAATTTGTAATATACAAATAGTGATTTTATAATTAAAGGAAAACAAAAAAATGCCACCAAAAAGACAAAACATAGGAAGAAATACACGCAAAAAAAAAATTGAGAATACAATTAAATAATGAAAATGAAGAATTACACGAACCACGTATTGAACCAATGCGCATAAGAAATATACAGTCACGTTCAAATGAAACAAACGCACAAAAAGAAACAAGAATTGAAAATGAACGTAGAAAAAGAAAACGAGCAAGAGAAAGTTTAACGGATGAAAATCGTGAAATATGCAGACAAATCATGGACATAATTTGAATTTGAATTCAATCGAATTGCATGCGAATACAATCATGAAATAAATTATAGTAATAATGAATTTGTAATTATTGGAAACATGGACAACATTTGTGCATATTGTAATGCATTAAGATTTAAAAATGAAAGTGTTGGAATGTGCTGCTCAAATGGAAAAATTAAATTGCAAGAATTAAACACTCCACCAGAACCATTATTAACCTTGGTTTCAGGTAAGTGAGTTATTAAATTATTTGTCTGAGTTTTTGAATTAAAAAATACATAAGTATGTATATGTAAATTATGGTCGTCCATTGATTTCAGGTGTCACAACAGAGTCAAATCATTTTTTGGCTAACATACAAAAATACAATGCATGTTTCCAAATGACGTCGTTTGGTGCAACTAAAATTGTAAACGATCATTTCTTGCCAACATTTAAAGTCCAAGGCCAAGTCAGCAATCTCAATTAAAAGCGGAACAGAATTCCTCAATTTACTTAATCTCTTTCTGACAGAGCAAAATATCCGAAATCTCATTTTTGAATTTTGATTTATTTATTTCGTAATATTCGTGAGCGGAAGCATTGCTCTGAAATTTAATGGAGACAAAAAAGGTATGTAATGTTGTGCCATCGGAAAAATTAAACTGGTTCAACTTGGAGTTTGCAAAACGTCAATTATTTATTTGCCTGTATATTTATTGTTTGAATTGTTTTCTTTAAAAAAAAAAAAAAACAAATTTAATTAAAAAATTATAAATGATGAATTCTTATCGAGTTTTCCATTGGTAAAATAAATCAATTTATTTTGATTCGGATCTGTTTAAATGCCGATTTTGGCCGTTTTTACCTTTTCATATACTAACCCCAAAATAATTTACAGCAATCAGTTTCCAAGGTGTTTTTTGATTTGGTTAATTTATTTCGGTTGTGAAAATTTTGCCCAAAGTACCTTTGTGAGAAATAATCGTTCACAACAAAGGGAAGCGTTTTGAAATGCACCGTTAACTTCATCTATCTCATTTTCCTCTTCTAAGTGCATCAAGGGATGAAGATTTTTTAAAATATTGACACAGAATCGTATTCCATTCGCCAAGCAAAAAAAAATCAATTTTTAAATTGAAATCTGAATATACCAATGGAAAACACCATTACAAGACTACTTTTGCGTCGTGGCTGTTCTTCGAATTCTTCCTTGAAATTTCAGCCTATGAGTTGTGCATAGGTCCGGTACTTCACAGTGTTCCGTACTAGCTACAGCTAGCTAAAAACAAAGTATTGCTAAAGTTAAAATTACGCCCAGCGAAGCGGGTGGATAACAGCTTGTTCTTTATAACAATCAAATTTTCTGTAGCAATTCCTTCTAAAGGGTGTTTTTTTTAGGACATGTGGTTTTCGAGAAGAAATAAAACGCATATAATTTAATGTAATGGCCAAGAATTTAGCTCTATTATAAAGATAAGGGTTTGTCATTATGTTTTAAAAATGATTTCGGGCAAGTGGCCACCGCCGCTGGCTCGAATAAATTCCAGCCGAGAGGCCCAACTTTCTACACCTCCAATTGTTGCGTGCGATTGCGGATGGACTCATTCAGGTCTTCGTCGATACTCTGCTCCACAGCAGCAATAGCGTCTTCGGTACGCACTGTACGTGCAAAACCGATCCATGGTTGCTCGAATTTATGCGATTTTGCGATTATGTCAACCGAATATTGCACGCAGCGCGCGATGCGTCGCGCGAACCGAAGTTCAGCGAAGGTTAGCAAACGAAACGACTGGCCCAAGCTGCGACCAAATAGCAGTGCAGTGCGGACCACCCTCGTAAATCAGCAAAATCGATAAAAATCTTATTCGCCAAAATCGATTAATGAGAACGAAAAATTATAATTTAATAGCACATGTATATATGTAAAGTGAGTGCATGGTAATTTATAAAATTTAATTTGAAGGGAAAAGAAGTAAGCTCATTTCCTATTAAAAAAAAAGAAACTTTTGTTTAACTTTCCTTTACTTATATTTTATTTTACCAATACAAAACAAACGTGTTTGTTATAGTATTGGTTTGAGCTGCAAATCCACGTCACTCAAGAATCAACTCAACAGGAACCCATTGGATATTGTGCACAAAATCCTCGTAAAGGTAGCCCTAAACGACGAACATGCTCGCCGAACTTGTTCGTGCTCGCTATATTTTCGTCGTGTAGGGGCTGGTTCGCGAACGGTTCGCTGTTGGCGAAAAATTTCGATTTTTTCGTGTTCGTTGGCTTCGATGTTCGCGAGCAAACCTCATTTTTCTGTGAACGTGCGTCGTTGAGTGCATGATGTTTATTCTTCCCAAGAATCAGAACGAAATGAATGTTCGCCAAATGTGGTCGCCGTGTAGGGGATAACGCAAACGAAATAGTTAGACGAGCATGTTCGTCGTTTAGGGCTACCTTAAGCGGTAAGTGTCAAAAATGTCAATCTTATGTCGTTTTCGAGTGGACGTTCGGAGCTACTCCTTTTTCACTCCTTTTACTCCAAATTTCCCATCTTCGATAGGAATGGAACAGTTCCGAAATCCAAACGAAAACGACATTAATAACAGGCCAAACCACTACTTTATTGAGATTTTTTTGCCCAACTTAATTTGACATTTCTTTGTTTCAGTGTTTGACAAATTCAGCCATGGAGAGGTCACAATTGACCAGCGCGTTAAGATTGTTGAAGCCTTTTACGAAAATGGGCGTTTAAATCAAAATGCATTTCGTGCACTTCGTGATTTTTTTGGTCAGCATAATCGACCAAATGTGTCCACAATCGGTAGAATTCTGCGCAGAATTGCAGCATTTGGGCAAATGAGAATGAGTGATTGTTGAAAAGCCGATGCATCCACAAAGAGTGACTGTTTGGTGCGGTTTACTGGCTGAACACAATAGACGCGCGTTGGAATGCGCGTGATTATTAAAATTTATTTAACTCCCAGAGTCGCGTTTGCGGCGGCGTCTCCATTGTCTTCACTTTAACGAGATTTCAGGATTTTAGCTTTGACAGGTGCGAACGCGAGTTCGATCTCGCTTCTATTGTGTTCAGCCATTATGGGCTGGCGGCGTCATCGGGCCGTATCGTGAATGGTGTTCGCTTTCGCGAGATGATAACAGACTTCTTGCGGCCAGAAATTGAGCATATGGCCCTGGATGATATGTGCTTGCAACAGTATGGTGCCAGTTGCAACACAGCCAACGAAACAATGGCTCTTTTGCGCGGGAAATTCAATGGCCGTGTTATCTCACGTGGGGGCGATGTTGATTGGCCGCCAAGATCATGTGATTTGACACCGTTGAACTTCTTTCTCTGGGGATATTTTAAAGAAAAAGTGAACGTCAATAAGCCAAGAACAATTCAAGAGCTAAAGGATGAGATAATTCGGCACACTAACGACATTGAATTTCAATTATGTCTCAGAGTCTTTGAAAATATGGACCATTGGATAGAGGTATGCCACCGAAGCCGTGGCGAGCATTTGGCCGATATTTTGTTTCACACATAATTGTCATAGATCCTTCTATCATAATAAAAAATATTAAGATAATTCTCTGAAAACTTTTTGTTTTATTTACAATTAACATCGTGCGTTTTCGTTGGACCACCCTTTATAAAAAAAAAAAAATTTGTTTGTTGAACTACGAGAATTAATACATAAAAGGTTGTAAAATTGTGCTAAGAAAAGGAAGAAAAAATGAATGAGTGGGGGTGATTATAGTCCCAATAGATCTAACTTTGTGTAACAAAATCAGTAAGTCCGATTAAGGGACAGTGCGCAAATCAATGAGAAGGTATACGAGCTATCAAGGCGTCTGCGAGAGCAGGTACAGGGAGGGAAAAAAATACCTAAGGCGACCACTACACCTGTCGTCCTTGAAGTTTGACAGGTAGAAGTAGATGTCCGTCCGCAGTCCTTAGTTTACGTGAAATCTTGGCATGAAGTAAGATTTTTTTTTGATGCGTCTGGCTGTCAGGGAGCAAGAACTATCCCCAATCCGACGTCACCTAGCCGTGCGTACGCAAACATGCCTAGGAAGGCTCTTATGTCACCAGGTCAACACAAACCAGCAGCACTATGTATAACGATAAAAAAGGTCATACAAAAATCATCGAACTTTGACATCTTCAATGTCTGGAGAATGACCGCTTTCAGTCACGTGATTGGCTAATGTAATGTAATGTAATATCCGATTTGTGGTAGAATTGTTTAGTGGTACCAATATAAAATATAATAAATAATAAATTTTCAATTTTACTTAATGTAAAGTCATTGTTATTTATTTCAATTGTTTTACACAACGTAAGTTTTTTGTTATGGATTTTAGAAATCTGTTATGAAACTCGTTATTTGTTTTTTTTTTTTAAGTGTAAGGCAGTATTACATTATCATATAAATATGCCAAGTTTGCCAAATAAATATGGCTCAAAAGTGAGATAGTCAAATTTATATGACAAAAAATAGATAGAGCCATAAACAGCTATGGCCAACATAATAGCAACTTTCCCTAATTTTAAGTAGGCAAATATTCAAAAATATTAGTGTTATAAATTAGTGGTAAGTATTTTGTTATTCTATTTTATATAAGATTTTTTTTTTAATTAAACGGGGTTTGCAAAATTTCAGTCCGTTTGCTTTAGGCTTCCCAACAAGCTTGTCATAAAAATAGCAACACTTTATTAATTTAACAAAAAACAATACATTTTGCTAACCAATAAAGTTTTTTTTTAATTATTAGCAAAGAACATTTAATATTTGGTTGAAAAACTTTTATTTTTCAGGACTGTATCCATTCGATTTGGCATAGAGTCTACCAACTCCAGGCACATTTCTTGTGGAATCGAATACCACACTTCTTCGACAATTCTTCAGAGATCCGATTTGTTGGAATGTTTATGCCTACTAACCTCAATCTTCAGCTCATTCCAGAGGTTCTCAATAGGATTAAGGTCCGGTGATTGAGAAGGCCACTCCAATTTGTTTCACTGAAACCAGAGCTTAGTTGACTTTGCCGTATACTTGGGGTTGTTGTCTTGCTGGAAAAGCCATTTAAGAGGCATATTTTCGTCAGCCCACGGTAGCATAACATTTTGCAGTATGTCAACGTACGACTCCTTTGGCATTATGCCATCTATAACAAATATTAGACCAATGCCACGCCAAGAAAAACAACCCCAAAACGTTATGCTGCCACCTGCATGCTTCACGGTTGGTTTTGTGTACCGCGGGTTGCAGGCCTTGCACTTTGGGCGACGAAAAAAATGTTTTCCATCCATTATTATTTTCGTTTGGTCGCACCAAAAAACAGTCCGCCACTGCTTCTTGGCCTGAAGCGCATCGTCTGTCACTTAGTGCATTTTGGCAAAATAGATCCGCTTCTGGGTGTGTATTTTTCTTAGTAAGGGTACCTTCCTTGAAGATCGTGAGTAAAGGTTAGCATCTTGCAAGATACGACGAACTATTTTAGAACTGACTGGCGTCCCTATTTCTCGCTGCAGAACTAAACGGATTTATTTTAGCTTTCCTTACCAACGACTCTTGCAGTCATTTTGGACGGACGCCTTCCGGATTCTTCAAAATTTTTGGAGTTTGTTCTTGCAGAGCGTCTAATTACTGTTGCGATCTCTCTCATGGATCCACCGCTGTTATGCAAAGCTAACATCAATTTTTTCTGAGCTTTTATTCAAATGTTGCTATTTTTTTGACCAGCTAATTTTTTAGTTGCAATCTACTGAGTGCACAATATTACAAATACCTACCTTTTGTTTACTCACAATATCATACGTTGAGTAGATTTACAACTTAGTAACCGTTACTATACACAGATATTTGTTGACATGTTGGCCTAACTAAAGTGCAAGACACAGTTTTACTTAAAAGTAAAGAGCGTTGCTATTATTTTGGAAGTGGCTGTATATGGCGGCGATTTTTCGCCATATGCATATATGTATGTTGTAGTGTTATATCAAAATATATTCGTCATCATATATTTTATGTGTATGTTTGTCAATGTAACTATTTTTTAACTTTATTTAATTTTAATTTTAATCTCAAAGCTAATGTGATTTCAAAATTTCGCTTGTCGTCTTGTATATGTATGACATAGTCTAATACTACTTATTCATACAACAAATATTGTGTCACATTTTATATGGCTTTATGCGACATATTATATATGTATATGACAGTGTAATATCGCCGTAATAAAGTTCCCTTGAAGAAGGCAGCATAACCTCTGCCGTAACGTCGGGAAAAGCTAATGCTAACTTAATTGTTTTACTGCAACATCCATTGTGACCAAAAAAGCCAACGGAAAAATAATACTTTAATCTTATCCACTTTACGTTCAGATAAGGTAGTAGATATGCATATAAATATATTCAACTTTTTTTTTAATTTCATTTTATCGATTTTTGTTTTGTTAGTTATTTTAAATATTCTTTTTGTGAAAAAATGAATTAATTTTATGAGAATATTCTACTATGATATTGTTCAATATACAATATAGAGTTACTGCTTAAAGTTACCTGAACGTTTCCTCCCACGCTGGTTGTACTCCATTAGCACAAACTTCGATTTTCCGTAATAGCAACATAATTCGTTTTTGGAGCGACTTTTGACCTACATTAGGAATATGTTTAATGTTTTTAAAAACTTCTTTTTTTCATTTCTTACTCAAAGCTGAGTTTCCATGGACGTTTTCATAAAAACAAAAACGCGTATCGGTACTTGCTGCAATTAAAAATATTAAAATAGTTTTGTTTCAAATTTTTAACTAGTTGTTTGTATACCTGTTGATAATTGTGCCAATTCTTGGTAGATGTGATAATTTGGCATAACAAATCCAACTGCCATCTCATCTTGTCCGTATCTTATTTCTGCTTCTTCAACCAACAAACCAAGACAAGATAACGAAGTAATCACAGCATCTAAATCAACTGACCAAAGATACATGAAGAATACTACTTCAAGCTTAATATGTGCTTGTTTGCATATTGCAATTTGACTTCCAACATGAGCATAGTCCTTGTGTCTCTGAAGGAATGTATTCCTGCAAATGAGAATCTCACGTAGCCATTTTAAAACATCAGTATAGTTAGCGATTTGGTGTTGGATTAGCTTTTGTGAGATAGAGAAGAGGACCTGGGAGCTAACGTCCCAAAAAGTGTTAATTGGTGCTTCTGGATTCCAGACTTCGATCTTTTCTGGGGAATGTAGAGCTAATAATGCTTCCATGGCTTCTTGAGCAACATCTGGCATTGTTGGTTGATGAACCAGACTGACAAGACCATTTATAAGTTCCAGTGTTGAACTCTGCACTTCATGTGCGACTTTTCCCTGTGTCTGGAAAGAACAACATTTTTTTTTAAGATACTATATTCTTCTCTTAGATACAACTTTTTACGTTTAAAAGCAAAGTGGGATCGGCATGAATCAAACGAACAAGAAGTAAAAGCAACATTTTGTGTGCTGGGCCTTCTTCGGCTCTTGTAAGTCCTTTTTGTGCATCTTTCGACTTCAGAGTTAATGAAGTAATCATCCGAAGTGGGGTATGAGCAATATAACCTTGCGTAGCCTTATTCAATGTGTCTGTGAAAAGTGCCCTTAGTTCGGCAGAACGGTAGTGGACAACATCAGTTTGTGGCCACCAGGGAAGCCGAGGTTGGTTAACAATCCTAAATGGATTTTTGTTCGGCATTCGAAAGTCGACATAGATGTGGGCAAGCCTGTACAAACAAAAAGATATTACTAATATTAAATAATAAGAAAACAGCACTTTTTGAATCACCTCAACAATGCACACACAATTACGAAATGGTAAGCTGGTGGTGAAGATAAGTTCAAACACACCTTCAGGGCTTCAATGTTGTGCGGATTGATTCGGAAACATGATACCCAACAATCAATCATAAGTTCTATATCTGCAAAATTGTATCCTTGACCACGGGAAAATGGTTTGACTGGGTTAAAAAGCAGAGCTTTAAGATCATTTATAATGTACTGGACTAATTTGAAAATGACATTGTTAGAATCGTTGATGTTTATATAAGTTGATGCTTTGCAAAGCTTCACGCAAGCAATAGCTGCTGATTCTGTAACCTGCTTGGAAGGTGAATGTGGTCCTAAGCCACGCTTAACACTTTCAATAAATTGTTTGGAAGAGTAATCTTTGTCACGAGATGTTGGAACTTTGCTCTGAGCTCTATCCTTCTCTTTTTCCTTTTCTTTTTCTTTATCCATTTGCTGGAGTTCGTTAACGGTTGCCTCAAGAGACGCCTTTTAGATATTTATTTTTTTAATTTTTTAACATCAAATAATTTATAATTATTTACAACTTTTAATACATAATAAATGTTCTTACGGGATTAAGGATCAGCAAAAGCATTTGCAGTGACCATACAGTGGTTTTGCTCTTTTTGTTTTCAGCTTTATATGCTTCAACGAAGTCTAGCAAGGGTTCCCAGCACCTGTTGGGATTCAAATGAAGTAAACTAAATCAAAAATAGAATTTTTTTTCTTACGAAGATATGTCTCTGTTGACTCCCCTCTGTAAATCTTGGAATTCAAGAGGGTGGTATTCTATCCAATTCCATATAGCTTTTTCCAATGAGTAAAAAAGTATCAATGGAGGTGCTTTTTTAGAACGAAATTTCGTTATGGTTTCTGAAATTAAATATTGTGTGTGTTTCTGGTTATGTTTATCCTAATATTAATATCACAAATGTGACATGACAATGAACATAAGCAACTCTTTTTTTCGAAGTTTTGCTTTTTGTAGGCTGAAATGGGTGAAATGAAAAACACGTATTTGATTGAAAAAAATCTACCTGCGTTTAAAAGGTTAGGTTAGGCTAGGTTAGGAAATGTCTGTAAAGGTATTTCTTTTCAAAATTATGCTATTTGTAGTGTGAACAAGGGTTGAAATAAAAAAACTTCTCCGATTTAAGGAATTCTTTTTTGTTTGAAAGGTTGTTTTTAGGGGATGGCTTTAGCGAAGTTTTTCAAATTTTGTTATTTTTAGGGTGAAATGGGGTCAAAATAACAAAAATTTTCCGATTCAAGAAATTCTGTTTTTGTTTGAAAGGCTTTTCTTAGGGTATGGCTTTAGGGATATTTTTTTTTTTAATTTTGTTGTAAAATTGTCCGATTTAAGAAATTGTTTTTTTGGTTTGAAATGCTTTTCTTGTGAAATGGCTTTAGGGAAGTTTCTTTTGGTGTTTAAGAGGTAATTTTTAGTAGATGGCTTTAGGTTTACTTTTTTTCAAAAATATTAATTTCAACGTTTTTTTTTCAAAAAATTGATATTTATAGGGTGAAGTGGAGTAAAAACAAAAAAAGGGATATCCGATTTTAAAAATTCTGTTTTTATTTGAAAGGTTATTTTTAAAACATTGATATTTATAGAGTGAAATTGGATAAACGTAAAAAAGTGGTTTTTGATTACAAAAATTCTTTCTTTGTTTGGAAAGTAACTATTAAAAGTTGGATTTGGACTATATTTTTAAGAGTTAAGTCATTCATAACGTGAAGTGTGTTAAAACCCAGAAAGTAGAACATATTCGATTACGGACACGGACAGCAATTACGCATATAAATAATAAAATATTTTCTCTTAGGCTGACACCAAAGTAAGATGTCATCAGACTGATATTTTTGGAACGGTATTTTTTTACTTGCATTCTACAGCAAATAGTAAATTTTTCTCATTTATGGAAGAAAAAAAATGTGTGCCAGTTCAGGAACATTGCATTGTATGTGTGAATTTTGTTAATTGGATGAATGTGTATTTGGAAGGGTCGAGACTAGACATGCCAATTTATTAAAGTTTTAACAGTGTTTCGCCATTAAAAGTGGGAGCACGTTAACGCACTTCGCGCGACTTGACGAAAAACTCTGGGTGACTGAAGTATGCCCACCGGCGGAGGGCCTGGCCCTGCGGGGGAGCATAAACATTTATTTTATAAACCAAAACTGTTATAATTGGCATGTCTAGAGTCACTTCCATTCGGAAGAATGTATCTGCTGGATCTTCTTGCATTTGTTTTCCTCTCATTAGTGTGGTGTTTTATATTTTTTAAGAAGATGCTTTCAGAATGCCACCAAAAATAAAAACTTTAACGCTAAGAAAAAAGACTTAATTAACTTTTCGGACAAATATAACAAAAAACATACGTGAAACAGCAACAAAGCTTCAAGTAGTTTTTTTTGGCATTTTTTCGCGCGTTTTCTTATTTTTATCTGCAACTTTTTGTTTTTGGATGAATGTCTTTCATATTTCACAGATATGATAAGCGTAGAAGTTATTATTTTTTAACGAAAATTCATTAGTTTATATTGAACAGAAACCTAGGTTTTGGAAGTAACGTCATTTTGTCTTAAGCTTCTCATGTAGTTACGGCATTTTAGTGTAATTTTTAATGAACATGGAAACGAAATAGTCTTATACAGTTGATTTAAAAAAGTTTTTTTTTTTAATAAAAATAATATATTCGCAGCTTCAAATGATTCAAAATATAAATATGTAAACATTTGAAAACATTATATGTACAAAAAAATACGACGAGCAGAAATTTGCATTTCATTTGTCGTTTTCAATCATCCACTCTCGTTTTAACGGTTAACATGTAAATGTCAAACGTCGTTGAACGACTCTTCTGTAAGACGAAAAGAAACGACGACCAACACAAAAATTGTAAATTTTCGTAACGGCAAGAAAATGGAAGAACACAAAATCGTAAGTATCTTTGTTAAAATATTTAGTTTATAAAATAGTTGTTGTTAATATATTTATCAACAAAATAAATTATTTATTTTTGTAATTTATGGTAAAAAAAATGATAAAGTTCTGGGCGCTTGTCGAGCTGATTGAAAAAAAAACATGCAGATTGTATGAGGTTTTTCGAAGTGCTGAAAAAAAATGCATTAGATGTTGGTAGCTGAACAACTCAAAAACATAATCAGCCCAATTCTAACTAACAATTCCCCGGGAAATTTTTCCCTTTTAACTACTCCCGCATTCTAAACAAAAAATTCACGGGAATTTCTCTCGGGGAATTCGGAATAAGAGTAGGTACTGCTACCCCCGAGAAAATACGTCTCCTGGGGAGTTATTTTCCCGGGGAATGTTTAGAATTGGGCTGAATATGTATCATGCAAGAAATGGAGGTGGTGGATCAAAGTTTTGCATCGGAAAAGTGCCTCGAATTCCTTTGCCGACTTCATGACAAGCCATAGCTTCAGGAACGTCCATCACCTCAAAAACGCAACACTAATACTTGATGTATTAAATGGAAAATACTATCTTAACCTATGAATATAAATTTTTAAAATCCGCACTGAAATATCGCTACCAAATAATTACGCGCAATTTCTTCACAGAAGTACTAAGCCAGCCTAGTACCCAGTCTAGCTAGACCAGGTACTAGCTCTGGTACTCGGTCCTAATGAAAAGTAAGTACCTGAGCATTTCTTCACATCACTAGTACCGGTTCTAAGTTCACCAAGCGGTACTAGGACTTAATACGTCTAAAACTGGTCTAATTCTGATTTTGACAATATTTTGGCATTTCAAATATTATTTTGATATTTATTTTGACTGAACGATTTTTATTTTACTCAATTTTCGAATGAATTATGTCAATTTTTCAAAAAAGGGGACATAATATCCATTCCACGATACCTGTCTCATCAAACATCAAGTATGAAATTTGTCACTGTGGCCCACAATTTTCCGGTCTTCAATTTACGCAGTTAGTAGGAAAACGGTCGTCGTCGTTGCTACAAACCTATAGAGAGTGGGAAGATAAAGAATGCACATAAAGTCCTACCGATATTTACAGGAGTGTTCAGTGCTGCTCTGTTTTGAATCAGCTTCCAGATGAAGCATTTGATTTAAGTAGAACATTGTGTGTTAATTTTTGTGGAGTTCTGGACATTTTTATAGGTATGCATGTGTGTGAAAGGCTTGGAGAAATACCCTTTATTGTGTGCATTTCATGTTCGGTTTATGCAATATCCAGAGCTATCAGAATAGGTTTTGTGTTTGTTTTAATCCCTTATGAAAACAGCTAATGCAAAAACAATGCATATCTGAAAATTTTGGTATATCTTCGGAAGGCCTTTTTAATACCTTGTCGAAACTATCTACAAACTACAACACAACTAATCGTTTTAGATATGACGTTGTTTCTCGATATAAACTGTGGCAGTATATACTTTTACGACTGCATTAATGTCCATGCAGTACAATACATATATCCGTTCTTATTATGTCATCCCACGTATATAAATGTAACAATTATTCTTCACTCTACTCGGTTTAGAAATGAACGTAAAGTTGCAGTTGGAGTTGGAAAAAAATATAATTCATTATGGTCCAACTATTAAAATGTACTAAAGTAAAGGCCGGCTCAGTACGAAGTCCGCTGGCAAAACAAATATTTTAAATTGCGACCAACAACAATTAAATTCAGTCTCTACACTTATAAGGCCATTACAAAATAGGTACACCTACACGCTACACCTACATACATATAATATATGTACCTACCTTAAAAAAAAAATAAAACAAAAAATCCACAAAATCAATAAAAGCCGAATTTATTAAACAATAACCAAAAAAATATCGAAAATCAGCAACGAATTCATTGAAGAAAATGAATGAAATTTCTCTGATTCAGGTATTAGCGCCACTAGACTGCCGATTTGAAAGTCCTAGCTAATACCGAGTCCTAAATAGTACTCGGTACCAACTTGACAGAACTAGGGCTTAGTACTTATGTGAAGAAATCATTTGGTACCGATTTGAGTACTAACAACTGGTATAATAACCAGGTACTAGCTGATTTTGAGGAGGCAGATAGTACCGAGTCCTAACTGATACTCGGTACCAAATTGACAGGACTAGGGACTAGCACTTGTGTGAAAAAATGAGTTGATACCGATTTGAGTACTAATTTTAGGACTAGTACCGGTATTAGCATTAGGACTCTGTGAAGAAATTGGCCGTTAATGAATTTATTTAAAATAAAAAAGCTCATATGTATTTATTTAGTAAACTTTTTATATCTGCCAGGCAACTTATATAAGTTACTGTCATATTTAATTTGAACTACCAGCAAAGCTATGTTTTTATAAAATTATTTTGGTAGTAAAATTATTTATCTATCTATCAATCTATTTTCCAAAGATAAGTAAAAACCTATTTTAGGAAGCCTGTCTTTGAAACATCCAATTTGAAAAGATATGTTGGTGTTACTAACTACCTTCATCTCTTTTCTTTGCTTTTTGTGGTATCAGTCATCCGTCTTTTCAAAGTGCGTCATTTACCAACTGACAAACTGAATCATTTTGCTGGGTTTTCATTCGATTAAATTTTTTAACAGTTTCTGTCAAACATTACAAGATGAGGGTCGATATTCGAATTTATTTTTTTCTAAGAGAAAAAGACGTACATAGGTATGTGGCATTCTTGTGTTAAGATTATTTGCCGTATCTACGAATAATATGTTAGGTACTCTTAAAAAAGGACAGATACGACAATTTCTTTTAAAACAAGATGGTACGTCATATTTCTCAAGGCTTTTAAGCCAATGAAAAGCAATATATTTCTTTAACTATAAAAAATAAAATAATAACATATCAAAGATATCATAAGTGGTCCTAACTCATTTTTAGTTAAGAAAATCAATTAAACAGCTTTCGTCAGTGTAAAATAAAAAAAGTTTCTATGGGAAGTACTATTAATAACCATTGTTCGAAAAAAAAAACTACCAAGCATATACATATATTCTTTATTTATTCTCTGGTTTAAATCGTCGAAACCGTGTTCGAGATACATAAGCTTGGTCGCAAAATGTAAATAAAATAGAAAATGTTTTTAGTCCTTCTGAACTTTCAAAACTAGAATTTATAATCAATGAAATAATTGTCTGCAGCTTTCAGTCGTTGCTTATGAAAATGAACCGTTTTTTATATAAGCAATTTAACCTATAATTTTTTTCATATCACATACACATATATTTTATATACCTTGTAATAGTTTTGTAAGTTTTGTCACATCCATATCAATGTGTTGAATCAACTCGATGTCACTATAATCAGGGTTTTCTTCTGAGCAAGCAGTTAACTCCTGTATTCTCGCGGATATCCTATTGAAGACAGCCGAGAAATGGTTTTGCGAAAGAGCAAACAACACTTTCGATGCCAATGCTTTCAACTGTGCAGCATTAGGATTGGTTTCGCTCTGAAAATCTATGAATTGCGAAATCTCTCTTAAAAGGAGTTTTACATTCATTGCTTCTTCACGGCGGGCAGTGTCTTTTGATTGATTGGTAAGACATCGTTCCAAAGTGGTTAAAATAATAATCAATGAATCATAGTAAGATCTTTCTGTGTCATGAACACGAAATTGTGCAATCTAGAATGACAAAAGTGTATATAAATTCAACTAAAACAAAGGAAAATAAGACTTACAGGAGTTTCGTTGAGTTTTTGCAGCATCTTTGTTAATCCTGAGATGACCAAGGAAAATCGGTAACGCGATATCTGAATCAAGCAATTAATCAGTTGATCCTGGCTCAGTCTAGCCTGAGTGCCATAGGTTCCGACTTTGTTTGGAAGCTGCAAATGAAATTCAAAACAATAATTATTCTTTTCATTCATAATACCGTTATTTCTATAGAATAAATTTTCTCCATACAAAACTACCACTTTATGTGCACAGCTCTTAATTTTTTCATTCTTAACTTTTATCAAAAACAATCAACAATCTTATAATCAATGAAAATCAGTAAACCAAGTTAACCTACTATAATTACTACGCTAAAGCCGGTTCCCCGTTGAACGTAAACAAAAACAAAAACTAAGTTTCATTCATGGGCAAATCAAAACAAATTTTAGCTATCTTGCTCTTAATTTGAGTACTCGCTTGCACAATTTGATCCTTTTTTGGATCGATAGGGAATTAATTTTGACGGCACATTCTGCGTTCTTCGTATGGGTGGAATTTTTCAATTCATCATTTAAGCTTACCTGCTCTTCAAAACGTAAGAGTAATGAGTTTGCCCACTCACCGGGCTTTTGAGTAGCCATTGTTAAATGTTTTTATAAAAGATTTCGTTGGTTTTATTGCATTTTTTCCAAAAGCTTGCTCCGCACCACACTTTTCATACACTACTTGCAATGAAATTTTCACTCTGAGTGTGAAGTTGTCTGCGGTTTAAATGGGGCTATTTAAATTTGACATTACCTTGTACAGCGGCGAGTGTCGAAGGTTTGTGTCAATGATAACTGTTGAATCACTGGTGTAGTAAAGTTAGTAGTGTATGAGCTAATGTGACCATACGTCCCAATTTGGTTGGTATTTTTTTTGTCAGTAAAATGTGCAAAACTTGTCAAAAAAGATAACTAACGACTATAATATTCACTCGATTCATCCAGATTTAAAATTTAAATCCAGATGTTAAGCATACAAATTCAATATAAATACATCTGGATTTAAGTTTTAATCTGGATGTATCTAGTAAATAATATGGCGGTAAGAGCATTTTTCAAAATGGACAAACTTACAAGAAAAATAACGAACACATTGAACCACTTCTGTCATTGTTTAAAAACCCTATAGTACTCTCCTGAATCGATTTTTGTTACGTTCCGCCAGCTC
Organism: Leucozona laternaria; assembly: GCA_932273885.2. Lineage (NCBI taxonomy): Eukaryota > Metazoa > Arthropoda > Insecta > Diptera > Syrphidae > Leucozona > Leucozona laternaria. The sequence continues at coordinate 58,738,577 of OW026366.1, forward strand.
TCTACGAGGATTTGTAGTTGCCACTTATTTGACAGTGGAGTTATTTTTGTGAATGAATCGTTTATATGTATTGTTTTAATGAATTTATAAATAAATTTTTTTGCTTCAAGTCATTTATTTTTTATTTTGATGCAAAATCAATTATCAAAGCAAAGTTGCAGCTTATCACCAGCTCTAAGCGGGAATCGACAGCAGGGTTGCAATATTTCAGGTTGTAGGTAGATATACTGCATATATATAGGTAACTTGTTAATTGTTGCTTCTTTTAAAGGAAAACATTTTAAAATAATCGTGTAATAATTTTTCATTTTTGTTAAAGACCAAAAATAAAAGGTACCTACCTGTCGCACAATGCAGTGGACAAATAAAAATATCAGACATTAGCCGTTTTTTATTATCTACGGATCTGGATCAGGATCATTACATGAAAATAAAACGATACCGATCTTAATGACAACTGTGCGTTGCATACCTATCTCTATTTTCATTACGTTGGCTTATTTTTGTATGTGTTTGTTATCTTTTAATCTAATTTCTAATTTTCGAATCTTTAAAAGAGATCTAGATAGAGAGCAGGATCCCAAGTTGTTGTTGTATTAGGTATTAAAATATGATCCTGATCCAGATCCGTAGATAATAAAACACGGCTATTATTTCCTTTTTGGTTTTTGACTTTTTATTGTGGTTACATTCCATTAAAAAAAAACAATGGCGCTAAATTTTAGACGATTTAGTACGATGTTAAAGCATTTTTAGTATGATGCTAGGGTAAAAAGAGGATTTTTCAAATTTTAAACGAGTTAACATCGAACTAGCTTTTTAACATTTTACTAAAGTTAAAATCACCAAATGGCAATTTTATCTTTTTAGTATCATACTAACTGCAAATGTCACTTTGACATAGACGAACTTTATAAAGGTATGTTTGCCTACTTTTTTGCACGAAATGTCACTGTTTTAAGGGGGTTCAGCTTGAGTTTCGTAAGAAAACAGGCTTAGTATGATACTAGTTAAAAAGTGTTTAAAATTAAGAATATTTTTAGTAAAGAGCTTTAAAGTTAGTAAAGTGTTAACTAGTATCATCCTAACAACTTAAGATCAGGCTGTTTAAAAATTTGCGCCCATAACTTTTAGTTTTCGCGAGCCTATTTTCTCATACAAATTAAGCGAAAATTGATTCATTTTTGGCTCGAATTGTGTCGAGACCGACGAGTCGTCAACATTACAACAACAAAGTGAAAAAATAGAAGTGGAGTAATCTTGTATTCTTTCATTCATGGTCTTTAGGCGCAAACACTTTACGATCAGACATTAATTAGGGCAAGAACATGATTTTCATTTTAGAAAGCTAATTTTTTCATTTTATTCCGTTTCTAACGAGTTAACTGTTGTTAATTGATAGAAGCTGCAATACAGCGGTTATCGGTAAAATTTAACGGAACATTTGGGAATTTTCTATTGAACTGGTGGTGCGTTGTTTTTCTAACTGAAGTTGACTTTGGTTGATCAAAATAAATACAGAATAGGAAAAAAAAAAGGTAACACTGTTTTCACTGTGATCCTATTTGTTTTATTATCATGATTTGATCCGGATCAGATCTGGAGGATAATAAAATGCACCTAGTGTTATATACCCATCTCTTTTTTTCCTTTTGAGTAATTATTTGTTTGTGTTCGTTGTCATTTTTTTACTCAAAAAGCCATCTACCCGTCAGCGTTAAAACTAATTTTTGCAAGGAAGTACTAAGGGTGCGTGTTCAAAATTGGATTTGCAATCCAAAAGCAAAACTGGATCTTGAGTTGTTTTTGTAGTACATGTATTTTCGTGTGCAAATCCAATCCAGATCAGTGCCGAGATTTACCTAGCTAATTCTTGTGAGTAAGATGAGTCACTTTTCACTGAAAATCGATTTAGCTAGTAAAAATGAGTGAGTGAGCTAGTGAAATGAGCTGTCAGATTACTCGCTGGATATTTCGGAGGTGACATGGGGCATTTTTTTTTAGTAAATTAACGCTTTTGTTTAAGTATGCGTTCTTTTCTCAAGAAATTGTTTCACTGATAAGAATAAAAATAACACAATCAACAACGAGAAAGAAATCTAGTCTTTCATAATCTTTGTAAATTCAACGGAAGGCCGTGAAGATGGTAAGATAATATTTGTGTTATTGTATTATTTATTAATGCATTGTTTCATTATGGCTTTCGAAATAAATTCAAAATAGCGTTATTTCGTTTAGCGTTATCTACTAACTAAACAAATACACAAGACTTAAAAAAAGATAGTCTTTGGTTATGACATTTGAGTGTTCGAAGCTAAATGCGAAGTTACTCATTTCACTAAAATAGCTAAATCACTTTTGCGAATGAAGTAAGATGAGTCAGCGAGTAAGGTGAGTAATCTCACCTCACTCACCAAAATAGCTTTAGCCCGAACCACACTACTCTCGTGTGGTGTGTTGGGGAGTAGTGTGTCGCTATCGCTCTAATGTATTTCATATGCGTTTAGGGCCATATGTGTATCGTGTGATGTGTGTTGTGTCGAAATCAATGAAATACATTGGAATGACAGCGACACACTACTCCACAACACACCACACGAGAGTAGTGTGGTTCGGGCTTAAATCTCGGTACAGATCTGGGAGAAAATAAATTTTAGCATGGCTAATCTGTCAAACGAAATGGATTAAAAAAAATCGAAATTTTATCAAAGTGATATATTTATTTTGGTACAATATTTTTTATATTTGGTATATACCACATGATTTTAGGGTACTTTTTAATGTTCGATTTAACGAGACTGATATACCCTGTTATTAAAAGTTTCATTTGTCAATAGAACCATCAGGATCAGTGGAGTCCGTACAAATATCAGTATTGAGACTTTTTAGGGGGAAAGGCAATTATAAGATTATTTATAGTAGTTGATACCAAATCATATATACTGTATAGGTATGAATTTTCGTTTACTCTAAAATCTACGTTTCCCGAACTAATTACTTGTCTGGTGCAGCAGACTGCTCCCTACGTCACAGATTCAGGTATGTGTATGTGGAATGACAAACTTCATGATAACTGAAATAACATTTTAACATTTGTCACACACACTGCCTTAAAATAAGATTCTTAGGCCCAGTTTTTCAGTAGTGAGTTAAACCAGAGTTAGCTAACTCTGGACGTTAATTAATTAAACTAACTGTTTAATACTCAAGGAGCATGAACATGGAATATAATTAGCTCGGAGTTAAGTCACCAAATTTGGTGAGTTAACTCGGGATTAACTTTAATCCCGGGACCTAAAGTGTTGTTCTAAAACCTAAACTGAGCTCTACAGTTTTCTTGGAAAAAAAAACAAAGTAAAAGAATAAATATTTTGAAGCAGGGTTTATTACTCAATTTGTGCCAATTCTGATTTTTCTATATAACTTTTTATGTAGCTGAACTAAACACAATTAATCTGTATTTGAATGTATTTAAATGAGTCAAAATCAAAAATAACCTTAATTGTTATAAATTAACATATTATGTAGTGATACGTAATACTTAAATTAAATAAAGAAGTCTTTAAAATAAGACATTTTTAACTCGTTTTATTTGCTTCAAATAAAATAAAGTTTTTATTAGACTTCAAGTAGGTATTATTTTAATTTACTTTCTGTATGTATGTATTGTATGTATAAAGATACTCCCGTCATGTCTTATTTTTTGTATAAAAAACATATAGGTACATACATTCAAGAATTGCAAGTTGCTGTGGCACAAGTTAATAAATTAATAACAAATAATGCATCAAACCTACGTCAGGGGATAGGCTCCCCCCTTAATGAACAACAAAATTACGAAGCAACGAGAGCTACATAATCTAAAGCCTTAACCGCAGCCTGAGGTTCACAACAAGTTTAGTCTCTATCGAGAATCGATCGACAGCGGTTAATTTACGGGTTGCTTATAAAAAGCGTCACTATTACGTTACGATACGAGGAACTTAATAAATAAGGATCTCATTCTATAACTCAAGTTAAAACATATTTATGAGTACAGCATTTACAAAAATACACAAGTCTGGTTCATCTATAAATACGAGGCGCTTATAAAACTTTATAAATAAATTATACTTTCTAGTACATCAAACAATAACCACCACGTACAAACGCATGTAACCAGTTTTATAGTAGATACGAAAGTTTAATAAAAATCAACAAAAACAAAAAAATATAAAAAGAAAAGTAAAAGTTTCCATATTTTTATTGTGAAACTTGGTCTTTACAAGACAAGAAAGTCTTGTTTTTTTAGATTTTGTTTACATTGCTTAGTATTTTTATAAGAACAGTGTAAAAAGTCAATATTATTTTAAATTTCTGCACACGGGGTTCAAGGCATAATTTTTTTTCCCGAAACCACTTTCAAGGGTAAAAAAACTGAGGCGGTGAACATCAACTTGTGATAGAAAAAATTAAAGGTGAGTAATATATTTCTGAACAACTGGTTATTGCTTAAGTATCTATAACTTGGAATAATTTAAATCCGCTTGGGTGTCTCAAATTGGCAACAAGTTATTATGACTATTTTATTACTCTCGAATCAATTAGGTAAGAGTATACATACCTGCATGTATGTACATATATTGTATGTATGTATTTATGTACATAGTGATTCAGCATTGAAGTTGCTTAAAGCTGAGCTTTTTTGTTTTAAGACTTTTTTTTTTAATCCTTGAAAATATTTAATGTTTTTTTTTTTTTAGCTGAGATAACCTAAGATGATTAAGATTTGCTATACCAAACGCGGTAGAAATAAACAACTTTAGTTATATATACTTTGTTTTCTCAGTTTGAATTTTGACAACATTCAAACTGATTTTTAAATAATTAATAAGCACCCACAAACTATATTAGGTAGGTTTGCAATAAAATGCACGTTTGGCAGAAAAGTTACCTTGCATGCACAAAGTATTTTGCTTTGGAATTAGGACTATTATAGATTTTTTTTTGTTGGTATTATATATATGTAACTGCTTAATATTATGAAGTTTAATTTGTATACATTGTACATTTATGCTGTCGATTAGATATACATATTACATATGGAGGGTCTTGTGAATAAAAAGCTTTAGCTTGGATTTTTAAGTAAAAGCAAGGATTTGCTTAAATAAAATTAAGCTAGGGCTATCAAGAAAAGAATGTCTTTTAGTAATAGCTGTTTTAAAATAACCAATGCTAGATTCATGTAGCTTTAACTTGTTTTTCCAGCTTAGGCTTCAATTTGTGTGATTAAAAACAGCTTAAACTAGAATATTAAAGTAAAAGCTACAAAAATATCAAAACTCTTTTACCTCTGTCTGGAAAGCTTTGACTGGATCTTATTTTTAGAATTCACTTAAGTAATAGTGTGGATATTGCCAAGTTTGAAGCCAATATGGCCACAATTTTATAGAAAATGGTAAGACAATATAGTGAAGATGATACACTTTCATGGTTTGTTTAGGTTTCTGTTTATTAGAAAAATATATGCAGGTCCTCGAAGTCTTAGATACTCTGCTCAATTACTTCCACCTGACATGAAGCTTCGTTTGGTTAAAACCCTATTAAACCCATTTTTTATATTTAACTGTTCAGTTTACCCGTGCTAAGACTATAAATGTAAGTGTAAGTTAAATGTTGCATTCAATGATTGCTTATGTTTTATTTATAATATTCGATGTAATATAAATTAATTAAAAGAAAACTTAAGATTTTACTTCACTCATTCATCAATCAGAAACAAAAAGTAGAAAACCAAGCTCCAAGTGCCAACATGCGTGGCCATCCGACTATTCTAGTTCTAGCTTTAGAATTTTCATTCCTGCTTCCGTTAATTCATTCCCCTACATATCTAAACCCCTCACCCAATCCGTCAAAATGATGAAAGACGAAACAAACAAAAAAAAAAATCGTGTAATCAGGCCCTTATCCGTAAAGCCGCGTCCAGATCAATAAAAATTTGCGTTGTGCGCCGTGTTCGACGCAAATATTTATGTAGACGCAACAAAAAAAATCAGTGTGGACGTCCGGACGCACACAAATTTGTGTGTCACATTCAACGCACGCTATCCGATTCCGATGGATTTTTGCGGCGCAAAGGTGTTTTGATGATGTTGACAAATTGATGAATAAAGTTTATTAAAACTGTTTTCCGTGCAAATTGAGCACTGACGTGCTGCACTTTAAGCACCAATTGATTCCAAAATAATTTGAAATTCTAAGCGGAAATATTTGCTGCGAATAGAAAATTCAAGGCGCACGGCACACAATGTAAATTTTTATTGATCTGGACGCGGCTTAAGGAGTAAAAGTGCCTCCAATCTATCCCATAGAGTATTTGTTGTTTGTTTATTAAACTATTCTTGTGAGACATTTCTGAGTTCAATGACATAAAAATCAGACAAGAACAGCACAGATTCGTCAGAACAAGTTCGAACAGAAAATGGCTACCTAAGCTGACTGTAAAAAACAACAACAAGTTTTCTGAGGATGTACGGTGATTGGAGAATTATACGTCTTAAAATAAAAAGCATTGTGAATGCTTCAGACACCGTTCGTTTCGAACTAAATGACAGCATTTTATATATATTTTATATACAATAGGTGTGTTCCTTTGGGCTCTAGTATCTACTGCCAAGTTCTTCTGTCTGCAGTCAACTACTTCTACTCTGTGGTCGAAGTAGTTCAAAGTAGTTCATTAATCTAGTAACAGAATGTTTCCAAACAAGAAAAAGACATCACCAATCAACAGAAATTACGTAATAGATTATTTTTGTTGAAATTTTTCACATTTTAAAGTAAAATAAGAAAACAAAACCGAAATTAAATTGATATTGAGGTTAGATTTTACTTTTGGTAAAATGAAAGCATTCCATTCATCATCTACTGGGAAGTACTAAAAAGTACTTTGCAAGGCCCAATGGAACACGGCTAATGATGAGAGTTCTTCTAATAAGCCAGTTCACGTTTCTGAAATCTCCCTGAGCACTGAGGTAAACCCCGTTAGTTAGCGCTGAGTTAAACTATGTTAGTTTGAATCAGAAAGAGGAAGAACCTGAACAAAATTGTTCTGCAAGGAGTCGAAAACCTTTTTTAGAAATTGATTAACTGCGACAAAAAATAATTGAGCAAACGAATCCAAAAATATGAGTCTCAGCTTTTTAATAGCTAAAATGAGGAAACCTGAACTGGCTAAATGATATTTTAAGCTGTTGACGTTTAAACGAAACATAAACTTCAGAATAAACCAAAAGTGTTGCAACTTTTTCGTTTGTCATTCCATACCAGTGAATTCCGGAGAGTTCTTCCGGTTTCCGGATTACCAAACTAAAACGCTTTAAGTATAAGATTCTCTGCTTACAGCCCAAATAGACTGGGGCTACCATATTATTCATATGTGGTACATTAATGTATGAATTTGGTTAATAATAATACTTATCGTTTTAATCACATATACCTCAAAAATATCACGTCTATGGTCATTGCGTGACCTCAGCTTATAATTTTTTTTATTTATATAATTTTGCATTATTGATTAGCACAATTTACTTGATAAGGAAGAACCATGATTCGTCTATTCTTGGTAAGTGACAGTTTAGTGATAAGAATTGATAATACTGTTTATGAATATGTGTTAATATGCTCGTTTTTGTTTTTAATTGTTTGTTTGAACTATGGAAAAGATACAAATGATTCAAGTTCAAAAAAACTAATATCCCAAATATTTTAGTAAAGCAAAAATCTTGTGTACATCCCAGGGCTAGCTACACCGGTGTTTTATGAGCTGAACAGAGTAAACACAATGGTGTAACTGAAGTTGTAGCTCGTACCACATTCAAAGCTCAAAGGCACTCAAACGTGGTGAAGCTGTGTAGCAGTATAGCGGTAACTAGGAAAGTAGAAATGTATAATGTATAGTAGAAGTTGATCCACCTTCAACTTCTATTGTGAGACACAGCAATGGTAAGGTCGAAGTACAGTACACGGGGAGAGTACGACAACGGTTTTTGCTAGAACAGTCAAAAACAAGTATTTTTTACTATAGGAGGGGGAGGGGGGGCTATCTCACCCCGTTTAGGAGGTAGGAAGTTATTTTATAAAAAATTACTTAAAATGAAAAAAATACTATTAAAAAACAACAGCAACACTTAGAATGAAGTAAAGGGTGTTTTTTTAAAATGCATATAATTTAATGTTTTGGCCAAGAATTTAGCTTTATTATAAAGATAAGGGTTTGCCATTATGTTTTAAAAATGATTTCGTGCAAGTGGCCACTGCGGCTGGCTCGAATAAGGAGTAAGAATATTTGTTATGAAATGGCAAACCAAACTGAGCATAAATCAGGTGACAGCTGTCAAAAAGACCAACTCCGAAAAAAGTATTGCCAGATTGAAAACCACACGTCTAAAAAAAACACCCTTTATCATACCGGTTTTGAAAGCCAAAAAACTGTTTTTTAATCCTTGATTGAAGATAAATGATTTATGTCAATAGTTTTTGACAAATTCGCATACAAACTCAAAATTTTGATAAAAAAAAATGAAAACAAAAATTTTAAAAATTAGTATTAAACTGGATTCTTGTTGTCAATGCGTATATTCATTTTGAATCGAACACCAAAAACCGAAATTGAGAAAATTGAAAATTACTAAAACAACTTTTTTATGAGATTTTTGTGTTTTGGTATTTACGGTGATCTCACTTTGAGGATTAATGTTGATGGTAGGTTCATCTTTGTAAGTAAAGTATTATATAGCAATTCATTTAGCGTTACCCAGAATGCACCACGAGAAGGAAGAATTGCATTGCATTCCGCGTCCCAGTCAGTCAGTTTGTGAGTAGTCAGGAGTTAGTTAAAAATAGTCATTTCAATTTTAAATGTATTAAAAAGGTACATTATGTAAGTTTCGTCAATGAAGTCATCGCCCGTACTGCTGCTACTGTCGAGTTCGTTGAGTTCGTCGTTGATGGTGAGGAGCCGAGGTTGTTTTGGCGGTAAAACACCCTCTAAGTGCTCACTGTGAACGATGGGAGGGTCGAAGTCCTTTAGTTGCAAGCCCACACTTTCTTCACCGCATCCATGTGGGTATAATTTTTTAAGTCTATAGTAAAAAATCCATGATTTGGGAGCCCAAGTCATCCTTATATTTTTTGTCAAGGCAGTATTTCGGATAAAAGATAAGTGTCATATATTAGTGAAGGTGGGGCGTTGTTTTGCTGCATAAAGTATTTCTTTTTCAGAAGCTTGTTCTGATTCTCCAGATTATTATTAATAGTGTTGGTTGCATCGGTCTTGTTAACATATTCGCCTTTGCTGTGGTTCGTAACTTCATGAGTCGTAGACTAGGGAACATTTTCTCAACACCTATCTACTGGCGTGCGCTGTCGGTACAAATACGACTGGTGTAGGGGTTAACGTATTTGATGGATATAAGGCCACAAATCTTCCTTACATTTGGAGTTCACTTTAAAGAAGCGGCTGACCTTATCTTCTTTGCAAAACAACCCCAACACTACGATTGTCATCTGTTCGATTACACGGCCTCTGTGGTATTTCCTTTTGGTAAGAAAAGTTTCGTCGATTTGTACAGTTTTTTCTTCCCCGCCAATGTTAACATCAAGGTGAGATGCTATTATTTCAGCTATTTCACGACAATAGTTAAAGTAACCAATTATCGTAGATTTACTAAGTTCACTTTTATTGTAGTGATTACGCCAAGCGATCAAATGCTAATTTCAAAAGAATGATATACAATAATATTTAAAAAAAATCCTTAAGTTGTAGCTTAAGATTTAATTAATTTGCCTGAAAAAAAACTGTGTTCACCCGCATTTTGATCACAAAAGAGATAATTAATGCCGATAGATGGGTTGATTGTATACCTACAATTTTTGTCACCTTTTTTTAGAGCTTTTTTTAGCATCATCACATTCAACCGAACTTAATATTTTGATCGGTAAGTTGCAACACAGTGGGGGAGTTGACGTTTTAGTGGGAATAAGAACAATTTCTTCTAAAAACGCAATGCTTTTTTCGTTAGTCGACACCAAATCCCCGACCGAACAAAATATTGAAAAGTTATTTAATTTAGGATGAAGTAGTGGATGCTTAGCCGCCATTTTTTATTCAGAGAAAAAAACACTTCACTCTTACAAAAGTTGAATAATTAATGACCTGCACCACATTTGGATACAAACAAAACAACGGTAAAAAATTCGAATGTTTGTTCGTTTTTTTGTTATGATCTAAGTAGGTATATGCATTCAATTGCATTATAAAGGTATGTAAGACACAAACATATGTACATATTAATAAATTATACTAGTTAATGTGAATTTTTTATAATGCATTACATTTTCATGTCTGAAAATTTTAAATGTTCCGTATATATATATGTATTTAGAAAAGAGCTGTTGACATTGGATATACATATGTACATATTTATAGGATAAATTTAAAGATTTTTTAAATCAATATTCTTTAAATGCAAAAGAAACTTTGCATACATCAATTTGCATTTACCACAAAATGCCAATTTAGCACTTCATTTCACAATTTTGAAAAAAATTGATCTAAGCTTTTTTATCAAAATTTTGAGTTTGCATACTAATTGAAAAAAAAAACTATTGACATAAATCATTTAAATTAAATTAAATTAGGATTAAAAAACAGATTTCTGGCTTTTAAAACCGCTATAGTACTTCATTGTAAGTGTTGCTGTTGTTTTTTAATATTTTTTTTTTCATTTTAAGTAATTTTTTCTAAAATTGCTCCTACCTCCTAAACGGGGCGAGATAGACCCCCCATATAGTAAAAAAAAATGCTTGTTTTTGAACCCTCTACAAAAAACCGTTAACAATTTTTGTCGCCAAAGTCATAAAATTACAGTTTCCAATAGGTGTCAAGAATATTCAAAGAAATTAATATGATTCAACGATTTAAAAAATTTCTGAAGTTATTACACCATAGCAAAAATTTGCCTTCGTAATTAACCTTAACATTAAGCTTTTCAAGTCAACTCACTCTCTTCGATCTAAATTTTATTTAAAGTTGTTACTTGCGTGCCTCCTTTTCAGTAACAACCGGAAACTCTTGAATGAACATTAATTTCATTATACGCGTATACATAGGTTTACATTTCGTTTTTCTATATACCAATTGACTCATTTATAATTTGTATGTAGTTAGTTATCTGCTATTATTTAAATGGCTAGTTACGAATATTAGTGTTTATGATAGTAAAAACTCTATTATATAGGCTGTGTGTTAAGTGGATTAAAATGTTGGATGAGTTTGATCCCTAGATTAATTTTTGGCATTTCCACTTACATATCCACCTCACTATTAAGAGTCAAAAATTAAAGTTGGGATCAAATTCAAAGCAATTTTATTACAATTAACACAAGTCCTTAATTAAATTTGGTATTTCGGTAATAGTAAAGACTAACCATAATTTTGTATGTCTACTTAGATAGATAGATAAGATTTGTATTACATAACTTTGAAATTTACATTACATAGTACTTGTTTTACATAATACTTGTTTTTATATACAAAAAATCACTATAGCATGGCATTTGCCGTCTGCCAGATTGACAATTAAAATAAAATCAATTTATGCAACAAGCTATCACAATAAAATTTTAGATTACAAAAGAATACCAAAAGAATACAAAAGAATATTTAACAAAAGATACTAATCGAACAATAAAATTAGATGAGTGTTGGCCCACAGGCAACAAAATTCAGAAGTCTTCACTTATTATTAGTGATCTATATTATCTTAATGCGAGTTTACAATATTCATAAAGTTTGGGAACATCCATCTCGTTCAGAATAATAAGAACTTCATCTTCCGATAAACGGTCACTTCCAAAAATACTTCTTCTAATTCCCCTGAGAATTGGGCACCTTTTGATGAAGTGAATAATGTTGCACATACTACACTCCAGACTTCCAGAGGTAAATCAGTTCTGTGAGGTATGAAATTCAAGTTGAGTAATTCACTCCGAAGTCTGACCATTGTAGAAATCACGTTAACATTGTTAGAATCACGAAAGTAGTTGTTTTTCGGCAAGATTATGGTTGAGCCTACTGTAAATTGTTCTGAACAAGGATCCGGAAGCTTCAGCTACATATTCAGCACAGCACTTCTCATCTACCATTGATATTACTTCGTACATTAGGGCCTTACTGGTTGATTTATATTCTACGTTTAAATTAAAATTAAAATTGCACCCTTCTGCAAGGCATACCAACTCTCTGTATGTGTACCAGCCATTTTGGTTTTGTATAGCTTTAAGAACTACTTTTCTGACAAGCCGGGATTCAGGCATTTTGAACACATTCAGTAGATAGTCCGCTTGCAGTTTTAAAGTTTTTATGTATAAAAGTGAAAGTCCGGATTCTAACATAATGACATATAGTTTGGCCTGTTTGGTGGTAAGTGAAATATTCTCTTCACATAGTGCGTTATGAGTTTCTCAACCGTGTGGAGTTTTTTATAGCCCCATACTTGAAAAACATACAAAAGTATACTTATATACATATATATGTCTACTTGATCATTGAATTTTATTTTAGATTTATCTCTTAAGGCTACTTTCTCATATTTTGATTCTTTATTAATATATGTATGTATGTTTGTAAGTACATACATTTTAATTTTCTATGAGTACATAGATGTGTACATATATACATGAGAAGAAACAAATGTCATCTATTTAGATAATATGTTTTAATCTTATAATTAACAAATCGTCATTTGGAATTCAGTTAGATAATAAGCGCAGGCAGGGACAAAGACCCACATTGAAACAAACGCCAGCTGCAAAAATGATATCAGGGAATGTTTACTCAATTAGCACCTGGGTGTTTCCGTTCAATATATGAATGAATACATATACATTCTGTTTACATAGTATAATTTTTATCTGATAAAGCCTTAAGCCGCTCAATCAGAATTAATTTTTTTGACTACATAATTTCAAAATATACGTTCGCATTATTAACATAATCGACAAACAACAAGCAGAACAAAATACACCAAGGCACGCAATGACTGTCATTGGACCTTGGATTCGAAAAACCCCATTTGTGTTTAAAATTATATACCTACTGCTTTAAAATGTAAGTAGGTACGTGTACTCTAAAGAATGGTTAATGTCGCTTCACCGTACGAATATTTTATTTAAGCTAATCCAATATCTTACATAAAGTGTCGGTATATCCGTACCGTATATCTACGTTATGCGTAAAATATTAACTTAAACTTCGTGGGTTTTTCACTTAAAAATTTGTTTGGCCATCATAAAAGAAATATTTTGACGATGAATATGGTTTTCGATTATAACGGGTTTTCCTGCAAATGGAATGCATCATTCAATTCCTTTCTTGCGTTTTTTTTTTTGTTCAATTACAACTTATTAGCTCTTGGTTCAAAGTACTTATTATGCTTGATTTGTGATAACGAGTTTGAAAATGAAGACAAAAACAATGACGATTTAATTTGATGTTTAATCATTTTTAGTATGATATAGGATTTTACAAATATTCAACGAGTTTAGCATCGTGCTATCATTCTAACAATTTATTAAAGATGAAATCAGCAAATGTACATATATTTTATGTTTTTATTATAACCATACTAACTCCATATGCCATTTTGACATTACTAATGTCAAAGCAAGTATGTGTGCTTATGGCTTTTTCGATTGACAATTTGGAAGAACTCTCCGATTCGGAATGCCAATAAAACACACAAATAAGCCTAATTCGATTCTGAAGTGTTCGTATCATTGCATTTGTGAAACGTCACATGCAGCCGCTGAATATTCATTCAGTAAAATTTCTACTACAATCAAATCATCATCGCTTGATGATGAAGAAGATGATGAAGAGGATTATAAAAAGTCACTTGTGTCCATTTTTACTTTATTTATTTAAAATTTGTTTTTATTGTCACACACAATAATTTGCCAAATAATCTTCAATTTTAAAATTAAACTCGAAAATGTTGTTTACCTATCTATAATGACACTTCACAACTTTGACAACTTTTGTGTTTGAGTGTGTGAGTTATTCTAGTATCGATTATGATATCAAATCAAGAAGCTTTATCTCTTCTTTTCAGGAGAGCAACTGTCATTCCGAATCCCAATAGAACACATTCAGAAGGGCTTACACGCATTCCGGACACTTCTGGATTGCCAATCGAAAAGGCCATTAGTTAAGTTTAGCACGAGCTGTCACTGTTTTAGGTTAGTTCAGCTGGAGTTTTTTTTACGAAAATGGATTTAGTATGGTACTAGTCTGTAAAACTAAGAGCATTTTTTAAAGTAATGTTAGTACCTTAACATTTTTTAATATTCTACTTACTTCCTCAAATTATTATCAATTTAATAAATGTTTTCTTTTTCTAATAATTGAACATATACATACATACATACTTTTTGTACTGGTGTGATACTTAGATAGATAGACTCAATTTGTATTTACTTCAGAATAACCAAATCACACCAAAACATACTCTGAGTTTCTATAATGAAAAATAATTAACGGTGCTAAAATCAACAAACAACAAAATTGAAAATACAGCGTTTCCAACCTAAGCTAACAAAAAATTTCTTTGTAGCAATTTAATGCCAAGTGGTTTTGACTGCAAAATAAGTAATATTTTAAAATATTAATTTAATGATATTTCCGTTTTGGAAATCAATTATCGAGTTTTTACATATAATTTATCAATATTTTTCAAATCAAAAGACTTATTTTTTTTTCAGTTGAATGACATTTCTGCTTTTAGGTGGCATACACTGGAATTTGATTCAAAGACCTTCGGTGTGACAGTCCTATGTACTAACTAAATTAAGGGCATTTTGGTACAGTTTTTCAGTGCGAGGTTAAAGTTAACTCATAAAATTTGGTGAGTTAGCTCAGTATTAACTGAACAAATGTTTTTGATGTTTTATCCACCGAATTTGTTGAGTCATTCCACATGCATTCTCCACCGAAAAACTGCCTCCTCAGTTAACTGTGGGTTTATACATTTCTAGAGTTAACTAAATCTAGTTTAACTCACCATTGAAAAACTAGGCCTTAGAGTCAAACATTGAACGCAGTTTGGAATAGCAAACAAATCGTTTTAAGCATTGACACCAACTTATCAAAGTGTACGGACTTGAACCACGATTAATCAACTTGACCTTGGATCAAGTTTTATTTTGTTAAGTTTTTTTTTGTTTGCGAAAAATTACAAGCAAGTGATTAATTAAAATAATATTGATCTTTCAAAAAAATAACCCTCAGCTAAGAGATATAGACAGAGAAATTTATAAACGTTTTGAAACTGAGAATGGCTCTGGTAATTCAATGCTATGCTCTCAAAATACGCTATTAATGAACATGTGATAGAGTCTACTTCATTATCAATTAATACAAAAAAAAAAAATACTTTAAGCTTTCTATTGGCTTTTGGAAGCCAAAAGAGACATATCTATATTTACTATGCTTTAGATTGTATTTTTTGAACCTACTTGAATTGAAAACTATCAGCAAAGCGTATTCCCAAACTACAAAGCACCAAGATAGTGCTATCTCCTCATATGGACATGAGGCTCTTAGGTTTGAAATGATTGCTCATAAATAATCAACAGTGATGTTGAATTGTAAATTGCATTAAGTATCAAATTGTTTTGAAGTTTCGTTATTGAATTTAAAAAATCAATCAAAAGTGTTTATATCTTAGTTTAAAAACGAATTTTTCGTTGAGTCAACGAAATTATTTCATAATTCAGCGAAATTATTTTATTATGGTAATCGAAAAACTGGTTAACAATATTTTTCGTTGAGGCAGTGAATTTATTTCTTTGATTATCGAATTAATTATTATTTATTCATTTTATGTTATTAAAAGAAAGTCTTGCACTTCTTTTCAAATGATGATTCGAAATATACTCATCAATTTACTTTTGAAGCACGTTATGTCATTGCGTAATTTTCATTTTTGTTTCATTAGATTCTAGATTTCCGTATCTTCCAACGAAAACATTAGATATTAGTAGAAACGACAAATTAAAAATAAACTTGCAAATTTATGGATACGTCGAACCAGCAAGAAAAAAATATTGGTTTTTCCAGTCCTGAAATAGATGGAAAACTAAAAGCTTCCAACAGATTTAGTTTAAAAATAAAAACAATGAAACGATTCATTCGAATTCTCTGTGTACATATGTAGGTATAGCACGTTCTTAATCTTATGCGCCAAAACAAGATTTAACTTGTGACTTTTGGAATTCCCCATTCTCCATTAATAATTGCGGGAATCACCACCGGCTGAACAATAATTACCTATGATGTATGAATAAAGCCTCAACGCAAGCAATCAATTTGCGGTTAAAGTTATTTAAATAAAAATTGTGTTTATATTTGTTTAGTATGTCTTATTTGCGATCATTGATCAACAAAAAACTTCCAAAGAGAAAGGGAAAATATTATCTGAATACCTTCATCGATGAGCAATATATTTTGATATTAATGTAATTATTAATTGGTAGGTTAAGTTTAATAAAACGGATGAATTGGTTAAACGGATGAATTTTATCATACATACCTTACTTTTTGTGTAAAATAATCTGCTTTCTAGATGAAACCACACAGAAAAGCAAAGATAGTACAATCATTCTTAAAATTGTATTGAATTTTAAACGAATTTTTTTATAAAATAAACTCTTAAACTGAATATGTATACAATATTAAAGTTTTTGTATTTTCTCTATCAGAAAAAAATTGCGCGTACGCCACAGTGATTCAATTTAGATAAAGTTTTTGTTACTCAGAAAAAGACCATTAACTCCAAATGGCATAACTGTGATAGGCATTTTACAATAAATTAATATCTTAATTTCGAGTAAATATTGAAAATGTTGACCAGAAATATCTACCGGGAAATGCACATTAAGATGGTATTGTTGTCGCGTAGATAAATAGATGTACATATTACAAATACATTACGAAGGTGGAGAATTCCTATTTTGTTTGCTATGCTTGTGTGTGTAGGGGCACATGAAGCTAGATCCTAAACTATTTACTTCAGATTTATTTCAGAGCATTTTTATAGGGGATAGATTCGAATTTTGTACGCTTATTTAGAACAGGTAATTTGCATTTATATTTTTCAAATTTCCTAAAAAATAAGTGTTGAGATATTGATTAAACTGCGTACCTCTTACCCCCAAAGTGGTTTTAATGAAATTGCGTTTCAGAAAATCGTCTTATTTTTTGAGTTATTCCCCTTTGCATATGAAATCAAAAGCTTAACTAATTTTAAGTTAATTTTACACACAGGTACTTCTTACAGTACCTAGTACAATAAAAATTAGAAACAATTAAAAAAAATACATTTTGTATATTTTACTTGTTTCGTATTTCTTTAAGTCTTCAATGCTTAGCCACGTTTTAGCTTTGAATAGGAAGAGCTTCTTTTCTTCTTTTTCCTTTGTGGAAAAAATGGAAAGTTCAATTTTTGAGTAGGGAAAATCTTAAAAAGGAAATCTTGTCAAATACTAGTGAGCCTAGTAAAAACGTGAACAAAAACATGAAAAATTAAAGTATAAAATTATTTATACTTATTCAATATTGTAATACTGTAATGTGAACTAGCTCAGAGGTTTGCGTATCGGACTTGTAAGCGCAAAATCACAGATTAAAATCCCAAATGAACTCTCTCGAGGCAAAAAGTTACATGTGTGTAACTGTCCTATCCAATTTCCATAGTCACTCATATATGCAACCCGTCAGGATCTATGAATGACAAACTTTTTAGGATCTCATTAAAAACTTAATTGTTTTTCCAAGCGTGAATAAGTGTGAAAGTGAAAATATATGAAACGAAAAACCACGCACCTGATAGGTCGTGGCTCGCCGTTTTCACTATTCCGGTTCAATTCGAAAAAAGACTCAAGACTCTTGAGTCATCGTTTAACAGTCGACGTAGTACTAACTTTATATTTTTTTTTAATAAAATTAGTTGATTTATTGACAAAAAATAACACGGAAATATCTATCGGAGGTTAAGATTACCTAAATACTTATCTTACAGAAACTTTTACTTCATTTGCAATTGATCTAGATACAAATCTTCATGAATAATTTTTTGTCCGCTGGTTTTTCGCAAGCATTTCGTTCTCTTATTGCAGACTATAACGAAATTTTGTGTGGCTTCAGCAGCGTAATGGGTTAAGGTTAACGATTCTAACATCGATTCGAACATATTTGAAAACATTTTCCATTGATTGCTAAAAGAAGTTTTATCTTTTGCACGTGTTGGTAGACTCTCTAACTTGCAATATTGATTTTTCTTTAGTGTCTAAAGGAAAACTGGAAAATTAACAAAAGAAAAAACAACATAGCCTACATGAACTATCAAAATCTACTGTATCTTTTGTAAAACTCTAGAGAAGGCGGAGAGGGACAATTTAATGGGGTAAAAGTCATTGTTCGATGCTTGAATCAATGCTAGAACCGTTTATCGAAGCTCCTACATAAACACACCCGCTTATATACGAAGCTCAAATCTTCAAATATTTTAGAAATATTTTACGGCACCCGTTGTAGAACTGATAAAACAAAATTCATGCACATGGACAAACTGGCGGAAAGAAGGAATGGTATGGTATCTTTGTAAGGTCGAATTTTGTTTACCCAAAACCATAATACTTGCTCTAAAGAGTAATGCATAAGTTAAGTCTAACCAACTGTTGCAACAATATAATGGAAAGCACACCAGATGAACAGTGTGTTACTGTTTCCAATGAGTCATATATTTACTCATGCCAAACATATTCAGTAACTACTTTTTTAAGTCAACTGATGTTATTATGTTATTCGTTTCGGAAAAGCATCATCTGCTGGTAGAATCAGTCACCATCAACATCAATACGAAATAATAACCTGTTCACTTTCACTTTCTTTTCATTTACTGTCTTTTCTGGCTGGTAAACGTAAACAACGCGACTCTCGTTGGAAAAATTTTCATTTATGGTGCTAACGTTTAAGAAAATCTTGGTTTATGCAAGCTTATTGCACGATAATACCTAGGTACATAGATGACAATTAAAAAAGTATAAATGCATATACCTATATAATTTAGTTATTTTCCGAGATACATATATGTATTTGATTTGTATACATTACTACTGAATTGTGCAAAGTATGTACGTATATGTAATGTAAACAGAGAAGAAAATTAGTTATTGATGTGTAAACATCTATGCTGGCGGTAGAGTGAAAAAAATAACGTGAACGTTCGTGTGCAACGTTACGTCGTGCAACGTTACGGTGTGCAACGTTACGATCTGCATACTAGGATGGGTGCGTTCAGTGAAAAAACTCTTAAGATCCCCTTCAAGCAAAAACAAGTCCGTTTTGGATCCGCGCACGTTGATGTTTACACATATTAACCTTGAGTCCCGGCACTCACACATGACTTGCATACTTACTTAAAATAATATATTTGCTTAATTAATGCTAAAAATAGACTCTACGGTATCTATGCATCTAGTTTGGTGGTTATTTTTTATTTTCTTTAGTTGAATTAGGGTTTTCTGACATCATGTAGGTATATTGAAACTTTACCAGGACAATCTAAAAGGCGCGGGCAGATGTTAAAATGGAATAAAAGAAATTGTGTGTGAGATATTATCGACTTTTTTGTTTTGTTTGAAAGGTTACACTGTACTAGTTTCAAAAACCGACAGGCGGCGTTCATAGCTACCAAAGATAATCAGGGTATGCTGGGGCCAAATTACCGCATTAGTGACTGATCAAGTGAGTGCCATCAGTGATCGAATGAACGAGTAAAACCTATGGGGATGATGGCTCCATAACGTGAGCGGTAATGCCAAACTCACATAATTCAGTCACGTATGACTCAATAACTGATGTGGTAATTCGGCCCCTGATTTCAATGGTGATATTCGTTTTTCTGGATTGGCTCAGATAATATAGATACTCGTCTTCAAAATTTTGGTGCCACAAGCCAGAAATGAACGATAGAAACTATCATTTATTTGACATTTATTGGTTTGATTTCGATGTAAATCGATTGATTATCTAATGTTTTGAAGGAACAACACTTTATAGAAGATAATTTTTAAGCAAAACAAACACTTCGATGATCGAGAAGTCCGAAAAAGTGGGTTTTGTCATGGCGTCCGTTGGTCTGTGCGTCTACTGTAATTTGAGCTAGAGCCGAAGTGAGCCGAGGTGGGCCGCTTTGAATCAAATATGTAACGGATATTTTAAATGTGATTTACTAAAGGAGAAATTCGAATTTTTGTTTTAGCTTATTTAGAACGGATAGCTGCCATACAACGATTTTGGTTTTATTAAAATTTTCTCGAAAATCACTGTAATGATTTTGATAATTGTGTGTACCTATAATGAACAAAAAGATTTTAAGAAACTGCGTTTCAGGATTTTAGCATAAATTCACATAACGGAAGTAGGCATTCCACGTTTTTTGAGAGGTCATATTTTTTGGTTATTCACGTGTATCTTTTTGATGGTAAGACTGATTTTGTTTAAATTTTTCAATAAAGTACAGGTGGTGTTATCTGGTTCATGGTTCACTGAACCGGTTGACTCAAATTTGGTCACAAAACGTTCAAAAATGGAGTACGAAACACAACCATGTTAACCGCGCGCAATAAGCACATCGTTCCTACAAGAGATTTTGTTAACATGTTGGTAGACTCTCAAACTTGCAATATTGATTTTTCTTTAGTGTAAACTGGAAAATTAACAAGAGAAAAAACAACATAGCCGTCATGAACAGTCAAAATCTACTGTATCTTTAGTAAAACTCTAGAGAATGCGGAGAGGGACAATTTAATGGGGTAAAAGTCATTGCATTATTTAATTTGTGTATTTGAATAAAGAACCTACTTCTTTTCGTTTCATCCCCAAAACACGTTTCACTTAATTAAAATTATAAATCCCAAAAAAAAACTTCTTTCACCTGTTCCAGAAATTTCAATTCTATTGACAATTTATTTACAAATGTATGTACATATATATTATTTTTATGTACCGTTACTTTTTCGTTTTGAGAGTAAGAAAATAAAATAACTTGTTTTGGTAAATTAAACAGGCACACAAGACTTACTTCAATAAACTGGTGGTAAAAATCTGTTTAAACGATTTGTATTTTGCAATATTTAATATTTTAGTGATCGACAAGGGTAAGGATTAAGATCGAGACTTAAAACTTGGAATATTTTTTGTGTTCTTACTTAAAACTTTTTGAGGCTCTGGGAGGATACAAAATCAAAAATTTTCAAAATAAGGACCACCCTTATGTACATAAATCTTTATTTATTAATTTATTTTTTCAAATAATTTACAAAATATTATAGTAAAGCATCGGGGCAACAAAACCATAAGCGATGCCGTCTTTTAAAACATATACAATTAATACAAAGGATCTTTTAATTCAATTTCAATGAATTTAAATGACTTCAAAATAAAATTTAATATATATAGAAGAAAAATCATTTTTTAATGATTTTACTTGAGTACTTATTTTGTTATATAATTTCGTTACTTTTATCTATTTATTGGTTTATTAATTAAAAACATTTTTTATTGATTTCTTTGTAGACAAGAACCATGACCCAGATATATCAACGAATTATTTTAGCTTTTTTGGCATTCACAATTTATATTGAAGATGTCACATCAGCTGGTTGTCTATCAGAGACCGACGACATTGAATATCCAAACTCTATTCGATCAGATCTGTATAGAGGACAACAAGCATTCACTGTTTCAATGCTTGATGCTATAAACAAAGCAACGCCCAATGAAAACTTATTTTTCTCACCCTATAGTACGTACCATGCACTTTTGCTTGCATACTTTGGCGCCCGAAATGAAACCGAAGCTGAACTCATCAAAGTGCTCAATCTTAATTGGGCAAAGAATAAGAACCATGTAAGACAAGCATATCGTCTCGAAAAAGTACAGCGAATGATCCGTTCCAAAGACAGCAATATTGAATTCTCATCTGCAGACAGGATTTTCTTCTCTAAAGAAGCCACACTACACGAATGTATGCGTGATATTTTATTTGAAGAACTCGAAACAATGGATTTCCGCTCCAATCCAGAACAGTGCAGAATGCAAATAAATAATTGGATTGCAAATGTGACTAGGAACGAAATTCCTGAAGTACTCAATGCCGGCGATATTGACACGGAAACAAATTTGGTTCTGGGAAATGCTGCATACTTCAAAGGACAATGGGAATCGAAATTCGATGCCAAGGACACAACAAAAGGTGTTTTTTACACTTCGTCTAATAAGCAAACCTTCGTTGATATGATGCACAAAAATGGTACATACGCTCTCTCCGTTGATGAGCGTCTTCGAGCACATGTACTCGAAATGCCTTACTTAAGCGACAAAGAAGCCGGGATCTCGATGGTGATAATCCTTCCACCATTTGCACCAAACAGTTTGGACGAAGTTTTGCAGAGGCTTACTCCAGAAACCTTGAACATGGCTTTGAAAGAGGGTATGGCTCGTGAAATTGAAATTTCTTTACCCAAATTCGAATACGAACAGAATATGGAATTATTGCCTGTAAGCTATTTTTAATCTGATTTGTTGATAGATACAAAAAGTAATACTTTTATTTTATTTAAAAGATTCTTAACAAAATGGGCATCAACCAACTCTTCTCACCTAAGGCTGACCTTAGTGGTTTCTCGGTGGATAAACAACTTTCCCTTGGAGACGCCAAGCATGTTGCCAAAATAAAGGTCGATGAAGAGGGTAGTACAGCTGCTGCTGCCACGGTACTATTTAGTTTTCGATCGGCTCGTCCAGTTGAGCCAACGAAATTCGAATGCAATCATCCATTTTTATTCTTGATCTTTGACCACAAGACACAAGCGATTCTCTTTACCGGAATCTACCGCGATCCTATGACACAAAAATAGGGATCTTATATTTTGCCTTATATTTATTTTGCTTTAATTTTAATTTTGAGTAGTATATTTGAAGAAAAATCGTTCACTCGCTGTATATAGAATTTTTAAGGAACTCTAGTTTCCAAAAAAAAATGATTTATACCTGTAGTTTTGTCAATAGTATAAAATAAAAAAAATAAAAATCTGTTGCCTTTCCTTCGTGATTATTTGTTCTTCTAGTATGCAAAAAAAAAAGACTTTACTAGAGAATTTCTAAGTTTAAACTATTAATGATATGCTTAAAAATACAGTGAATTCTAAAACATAAGTTTTTACTTTAAACTATATTTACTTTTTTTCGGATGAATTTTTATTTATTTCGCATGCATAGAAACTAGTAAGTCCTTTTTTTCTATAGGAATTACTTTATTTTTCAAAGTTACTAAATAGCAACTTGAACATTTCTTAGTACATACTCAGTCTCGGAAGGCCGACCAAGCCAAGGCCTAGGGCATCATGAAAGACGGGCACCAAAATAAGGACACAATGAAATAATTGAATCTTAATTAACATTTGTAAATAACTACAAACATTTCAATCTTCTCTCATCATTTAAAACACCGAATTCTACTTACATATGTTCAAAAACAAGCAACTACTGCTGGAATCAGTTAATCATATGATAAACTATTAGAAACTTTAAACGACATATCTGAAGATAATACACTTAAAGGAGACTTTGGAAGGGAAGCTGGTGATATAAAAGGGCTGAATAAAATAAATAAACTAGAATTTGCTGTAATGCTTTTTGTTTGAAACGATATATTTATATCAAAGTTTTAAAAAAGTCAATAAAGTGTTGTAAAGTGAAGACGTAACACTACTTACGTGCGCGAAGTTGTATATTTCTTATCAGTTGGAAAATATGCCTGAAAATTTCGACAGCATTGAAATGCGCTGCACAGTGACAAGAATACGCATTCGACGCAACGATGGTAATACTCCCGAGGTGCATGTGATCCAAAAGGGAAAGTTCCGAGTAAACCATTTTTGTGTTATTATCGATAAATAACGAATACAAATGGATTCCAGGGGAATTATAAGTATATTTCTGAACACGATTTGATTTCCTTTGCATTAACAATGAAGAACCGATGTTAAAGCCTGTGTTCAGAGTTTGGTATCAAAATATCCTGACGATCTAAATTAAGAACTTGCTGGTGAACTTTTACAGTTCCATCATTATATTTTACATTAATGTAGTGTAATGTAATGTCGATTTTTCCAAGTGTAGTTACTGCATATCGCATATTTTTAAGTTTAATGGTGACAAACTGCGGAAAGATCATTCTCTCAATTTATTAAAGCGCTTAAAAAGTCCTTATCAAACGATATGATGACGGAGGTGAGTCTTGATTCACTATCCCTTCTTTGTATTAAGATTGATTTGCTACACGAAATAAATTTTGACGATATTATAAACGACTTCGCTGATAAGAAATTTTGACTGATAAGAAATTTTTTGTTTTATTTTTTATTGAATAAACTTGACCAGATAAAAGCAAATATAAACTAGTTCACCTTTTACTCTAAAGGCCTTGAGCCCAAAAATATTCAATCCGGCGCTGTAGATACTCATGTGTTCTAAGCGCACAAAATAAATAATAATAGTTTTGAGTCTTAATTTGAAGCAATCAGGTCACTGTGTTTATTGAAATTGGGTTCCTGTTTATACTAGTAAAAACTCCTTCGTCCACCTTCAGGTTATAGCAACACCGCCAAAAAAAATTGTGTGAGTGCCGGGACTCACGGTTAATATGTGTAAACATCAACGTGCGCGGATCCAAAACGGACTTGTTTTTGCTTGAAGGGGATCTTAAGATTTTTTTCACTAAATGCACGCATCGTAGTATGCAGATCGTAACGTTGCACATCGTAACGTTGCACGACGTAATGTTGCACACGAACGTTCACGTTTTTTTTCACTCTACCTCCAGCATAGATGTTTACACATCAAAAAATCGCTTAACGCCCACACCACGTTCGTTTGTCCACCGTTCAATTATGATTGTCCACCAAAAAATATGCACTACTGGATCGCACGAACTTGATCTTATATGGTTCAAGCTGCTTGAGTTTACATAGAAAAAGTCAGTCCTTGGTACATTTTTTTCTATGAAAATGCATTTTAACTTTACTAAAACGCACACAATTTTTTTTACCAATATCATGATAGCCCTTTTCGAGATAAATTATTTTTATCATAACGGTTGTATGGGCTTCAAAAATTTCAATTTTCACTCTAGGGAAAAGTTCAATCTTTCAAGAAAATTTCTTCAGTGGTTTAGGCTGCAGGTCGAGGTACAGACATACAGGTAGAGTTGCAGGACCCAATTTTTTGGCGTTTAGTGTCATGATCTCGAGTTCAATATTTTTTACGAATGCTAAATTTGCCCTATAGTATACCTATACATACATATATCGCAATTAAAAAATCGTTTGTCTACCCTTTGATAAAAAAAATCAACAAAAGTTTCGGTGATCAAACAAAAGCTAACCCCCTAAAGATTTAAATAAATAAATAAATAGAATTTAAAGAAAATGAAAATTTCAGTGTAGTTACGAACGATAAAATAACAGTTTTCAATAAAATAGCAATTTTGTTAACGATAAATCAAGTGAAAGTCTTTTTTGTAGAGCGTTTAATTTTCTGCAGAAAAGTTATTTATTGATTTTTTAAATGTGACCACATGTGTTTTTCCATACAATTCGTATTCCTAAATATTAACTTTTGAACCTGTTTGTATGGAATTTTTTTTAAAACGCTCTAACGTTTTTTATATCACAAACTGACGCCATAGCTTTTTTCACATTTCAGGGAAACGCATGTTTTATTCTACTTACAACACAGATTAGCCATATGAAGATGAGAATGTTTCGTACGTTTCACCCTCCAAAACCCATTTGTTTACATTGTTGTATTTGTAATTTTTTCCCGCGTCGATGAATAGATGTGAATTGCAACAACAATTTAACCAGGTGTGTGAAGATCCCTACTGCCTATGTGTGAGATTTATATACACACATTCTCATTTTTTATCTGATAACTGCCACTGCCAGTTCAAGCTTGTAGGCAAATTAAAATGGCTGCCGGGGATTCTCATCTTCATGTGGCTAATCTGTGACTTACAATTCAATGGATAATAGCCGTTTTTTATTATCAGAGATGATCCATATAGATCATCAAAAAACATGCAACACAAAAACAGCGCGAGATCTTGCTCTCTATCTGGATCACGTTTCATGAAGCAAAGTTTAGTTTTTGCTCCCGCTTCTCAGCTTTGCAAATGGTAAACGCATAAATGAAAAATAAATAAACGTAAGGAAAAAAGAGATAGGTATACAAAACAGTTGTTACTAAGATCCGTATTGTTTTATTTTCTTGAGATAATCTATATGGATCATCTGCGATAATAAAATACGGCTAATTTCATTCAACAAAAATAATCCCAGGGAAAACATCAGCTAAAATCAAATAGAAATTAATCAATTGTGTTATTTGTCAACATGGTTGATCGTGTTAAATAATTAAATGTATGCAAGATTTTATCGTTGTTACTTTAAGAACCTGCGTGAAACTCTTTTAAGTTTTACACTTAGTATCTTAAATAAATAATTCTGCTAAATCAACATAAAAATCTAAGGTAATAAAACTATTAAAATGACAGCACTCGTCTGTGTAATATACAAAATTCAGGGTTGTATTAAACTCTGCAGCCGTGTTAAGTTTGCATGAGAACAAGGATGAATTAACATGGCATGTTGTAACTTTAGCAATGATCACCTATGTTGTGTACCTGAGACCTTGCTTCAATAAAATAACCACGTGCATAAATGCCAAGTTTTGTCTAGTTTTGGCAAGGTGCTGGTTAGTTTTGAGTAAAGGAAATCTATAGAGAATATGGCAAACAACAATGCAATGGCATATATTTTACGAAAAATAATTAAAAAATAAGTATTTACTATCAATTTGGGATGAATTTAAGTAGGTAATTACTTGGATGAATTTAGTATGTAGGTACTGAAAGAATTTGCTAACAGGCAGCGTTTGGATTTGGCGAAAGCCAGAGTAGTAGATCTACTTGGCTTACTTATCAAATTTTCTGCACCACTGCGCTTTGCCAACAATCAACTTCTATTTTTCGATTTTGATGGAATTGAGAACAAATTTGGTTTGTATGTTTTCACATTGACAGATTCGTAAAGTTCCCAAGCAGTACTACTACGACTTCCTGCATTCAAGGCCGTAACCAGGGAGGGGGGGGATCACAGGGGTCACAAATTGTCTGGCTACGGCCTTGCCTGCATTACAACGGCCGAAGGACAATTCTTCCCAATAAATTGTATTATTGATGGCAATTTTAGTTAAATTAAATAGCTAATTTATTTTTTTTTACTAAACATTTTCAAATTTTTATTTTGGTACTTTTATTAATTTCCGATATAAGTGTACAATGTATGTTAGGTAAATCATTATTTTGTTGACAAAAATATTATTGAGACGTAATCGAATAAAAAGTGAAAAACAACCGTCAGAAATGCCTGTGTGTAAAAAAGCGTACGAAAATTGTGTTTGATCTGTCATTTCAGATTGATTTTTACTTGCTCTATAGCATTGGGCATGTATTGGTTCGTGGAAAAAAATGTCGAGGTTGTAATCAAAACTAACACTACGATAATCGAGAAGTCCAAAAAAGTGGGTTTCGTCATGCCGCCCGTCGGTCTGTGCGTCTCTGCGTCCACTGTAATTTGAGCTAGAGCCTTAACGGATGGAATGATTGATTCAAACTTGGTACAGAGCATTTTTATGTGATTCCCTAGAGGGGAAATTCGAATTTTTATGTTAGCCCATCTAGAATGGGTAGCTGCCATACAAATATTTTATTATTTTTTTTTAATTTTCTCGAAAACGGCTGTAACGATTTTGATTAAAATTCGTACCTGTAATAACCAAGTTGATTATAAGAAAACTTCGTTTCAGGTTTTCTCGAAAAATTCACACAACGAAATTAGGTATTCCACGTTTTTTTTAGAAAATGGTCTTATTTTTGGATTATTCACGTATAACTTTGCCATGGTAAGACCAATTTTGTTATAATTTTACAATGTGACCCTTCATTTAAACAATAATGCATTTAAACATTTTTTTTATAAACAAACAAAAATCAATTTTTTAGAACTTTTGACTCTTTTAATATTTTCTCGTTAAATATATATAGATCATGCATCTTCAATGTGTGGTTAAAAACAGTTGTTAACCATAAGAGGAAGTTCGTGCGATCAAGTCGTGCATATTTTTTCTAAGCTATCAGTACTGCTTAATGCAAGTACACTGGGGAAAACAACTTGTCACAGTCATCATTTAGCGCAGTGTTAGTTGTTAGTAGGTAGATAAATTACATAAGTCTAACACACTACAAGACAACTGGACATATTATATTAAGAAAAATAAAAATTTACAAAACATTAAGAAACAAATACTTATGTATATAAAATGAAGACAAGAAATTAAATGACAATAAGAATTAAAATTACATAATACAAACATTAAGAGCGTGGTACACTGGTATTTAATGTATTTTTAATACTACTCTTACTAACAATTAAGTCATCTGCTTAGTTCGCCCCCATCTTGAATACTCGTCCCCAGATTATATGCTCCGAAAAATCAATATAAGGGGTAAAATGAACTCCAAGGTCTTTGAAATCATGGACTCGACGTAAAGTGTGCTGCGATATAATATAGTCAATTGACACAGGAATTCGTTTTTTAGAAAAAGTCATTGCCTGACATTTAATAGGATTAAGATTCAAAGCATTTTTATTACACCATTTAACAAATCTGGTAATATCATCTTGTAGAAGAACACGATCATTGTCAGATGTAGATAATGCTTTTGAAAATGTTCATATCATCCGCAAAAATTAGAATTTCATTATAACGTATGCAGAGGTGTACACTGTACATCATTGATAGCTAAGACAAAGAGAAGGGGTCATAAGTGACTTCCCTGAGGAACTTCCGATATGTAGGGGTTGGAGAAAATGATTCTGAATTTAACTTGGTAGGATCTATTTTGGAGATAGGATGAAATCCAAGTGATGAGTCCAGGGGAAAACCCATAATCTTTTAATTTATAAAAAATAATTTCATGAGAAAGTTGATCAAAAGCCCTCGAGTAGTCCGTATAGATGCAGTCAAGTTCTTGTCCACGTTCTGAAGCATTAGAGCACTTTTTTTAAAAATGTTAGTAAATTTGTTGCCGTAGATTGCTTTTTGATGAAACCATGTTGTTTTTTGCAAATAATATTTTTACAAGAACACAAGATAGTTTAGCAATTGGCCTGTAATAACATATGTCAGATTTGCTATCCTTTTCAAAAACTGGTGGAATAAAAGATTTTTTCCATATATATTGGGTGTGTTTCTTTATTTATTCCGAATATTCAGAATATCTGGAACACCGCTTTTGCGTTTCTTTATTCTCTGGAATATTCCGGATATACTTTTTTGTTGTTTCTTTATTCGTTCTAGAATTATTGGAATGCGATCTTTCTGTTCCTAGTCAAGAGCTAGTGTAAATGGAATATTCTCTACTTTGACAGATGCATTTCATTTGTTTCATTGGTTACAATTAGGTATTGTTATTTTGTCTGCCGTCTGCCTCTACCATGGATGAAAAGAAATTTAATGAAATAGAAATGGGTGAACATGTTTTTGTGATAATTATTTTTGTATCTTCATGATGCTTATGCGTGCGGGTAAAATTAATTTACAGTTTGCAAAACAAATAATTATTTGTTTCTTTTATCAGAAATAATCGCATAATGATTTTTTGACATGAAAACAAACAGCTGATAGTTGGATATTCTTTCAATTAAGATCTGTTTCCTTATTTATTCGATTCTGGATATTCTGGGTAGATATTTTGCCTTTTCCGTCTTTTCTATTCTTTATCCGGAAAAAATAAAGAAACACACCCATTATGTACAAGAAAATTTACCAGAGCTTAAAGGGATAAAGAAAAAAGTTTTAGAAGAGGGGAAATCTATTATTGTTTTACATTTTTTCAAGATTATTGGAGGGATTCCATCTGGTCCACATGAGCAATCATCATGAAGTAAGGACAGATAACATAAGACTTTGTCTATTAAGATTGTAATATTATTGGAGGTGGATTGGGGAGAATCTCGTAAGTAGAAAAAGAAGCCTTTGCCTACGATCAATGCAAGACTGACTAAAGTTGTTTGCAAAAGCATCACAGGGAATTGCACATTTCTGACCAAGAGTGTACACGAACGAGTTTGAAATCAAATAAAAGGTGATGTGAAGCCCGATACATGAGTGAAATATTTTCAAAATCGTTCATGGGAAAGTCGAGATTGCTTGAAGTTGCTGATTGCAAAATATTGATTTAAGATTTTTTTTTCCAAGTAATTGGCCATAACGGGCGAAATAATTAACGTAGAAAAATGATATTGAAAGGAATTTTTAAAATAGTACCAAAATTATTTTGATATTTTAAACGCATTTTGAGATATTGAGTTTTAATTTCTAGAAATAAAAAGGTTATTTTATTACCTTATTTCATATAAAATGAAGTGTACTTGATTAAATAAATACATAATAATAAACAAAAAATTCTTCAAAAGGCATCTCATGTTGCCTGGTCTTGTGAAAAATAAATACATTGAGATATTAGAAAGAAACAATATGTGAATCAAGTTGCAGTATAGTCTGAGAGTGTTTGTTGCACTTAGGTGTTGATGGTGATTTTGTGAAGATTATTGAGATTTGTTTTGAGATTGTGTGATTTTCGATAGATGAATTTCATTCCCCCTGGACAGGGTGGTGAATGTTCTGAGATTCTCTTTCTTGTTTTTCTCTTTGTTTCTGGAACTTTGTTTCCTTTAAGACAAGAAGATGCGAAGATAGATGATTTTGTGAAAGATTTGTTTTTCGTGTTTGATGTGAATGGGAAAGAGTGAGAGAGGCACTGGAAAGCACGACGCGCCGGGACATTTCTTGATCGGCGAGCCACTAGTGTTACCGCTGCCGTTCGCAACCAATGAAATGCCGAACATTCACGGAGTAAAGCTGTGAAAAGAAGAGTCTCTCAACGTTACTCGAGAGAGCAACATGCCTTGAAAGAAGGTCAGTTATGTATCACCAAGAGCGAGAATTTTCCGCCTTCAGCGTGGGCGCTGGGGAGTATACTTCAACTTATTCCGAGCAAAGATGGCCTGATACGAAACGTTGTGATACAGAAAGCAACCAATCAACTAAAGAGACGGGGAGAGTACGATAACTAGGGCGCCGCAAAATAATAACGGATTTTAGGCGTTTAGGCGGGAGGGGCAATTTTCTAAAAAATGACTTAAAGTTAAAAAAAAGATTTAAAAACAACGGCAAATTAATAACTGAATTGGCCTTAATTATTTGATGTCCCTATAAATTTTTAATCAAACACTGAAAACTAGAAGGTTTTATGTCTTCTAATAGTTTATGAGAAAATTGAAAATTACCAAAACTACTTTTTTATTCAAATTTAAATTTTTTTGGTTTTTACTTAAGCTCTCTTACGTTAATACAGTGCTAGCACTCAGCATAACGGCGTATAGACATTGAGGTATTTTTGGTCTAAGTAGGGTGCATACTTTAAACATTACAATTGCATTATATAGGTATTTAAGACAGAAACATACATATTAAGAAATTATATAAATTTGCTGCAGTCGTACCGTAGTAGTAGGTACCTAGGTAATATGAATTTTTTATAATGCATTATAACGGGTGATTTTTTGGCTGGTTTGGTTTTGGCAACACTGGTTTTGACAGCTGACGTGTGTTTAGTACCTTGTGTCACTGTCAAACAGCTTCAGTTTGGTTTGCAATTTAACCATGGATCGTCTTACAAATGAACAACGCTTGCAAATTATTGAATTTTACTATCAAAATTCGTGCTCGGTTCGAAATGTTCATCGCGCGCTGCTTGTGTTCAGCGATGAGGCTCATTTTTGGTTGAATGGGTACGTAAATAAGCAAAATTGCCGCATTTGGAGTCAAGATCAGCCAGAAACATTGCAACAGCTACCAATGCATCCCGAAAAAGCCCGAAAAAGCCACTGTTTGGTGCGGTTTATAGGCCGGCGGCATTATTGGGCCATATTTCTTCAAAGATGATGCGAATCGCTACCGAGCGATGATAACAAACTTTTTTTTGCCCGAAATGGAAGTTCTTGACTTGCATGATATGTGGTTTCAACAAGACGGTGCCACATGCCACACAGCACGCGAAACAATGGCGCAATTGCGAGGCGAGTTTGGTGAACAGTTAATTTCACGTTTCGGGCCGGTCAATTGGCCGCCTAGATCGTGCGATTTGACACCATTAGATTATTTGTTGTGGGGGTATGTCAAGGCTAATGTCTATAGGGACAAGCCCGCTTCGATTGACGCACTGGAAGCCAACATCCATGCATTCATTCGTGAGATACCGGCCGATATGTGTGAAAGAGTATGCCAAAATTGGACTCAGCGGATGGGCTACCTGAGACGCAGCCGCGGTCAACATTTGCATGATATTATCTTTAAACATTAAATTGCAAGGTTCAAACTATCGATTCAAATAAATATTTCATTCATTTTTTCGAATTTTTTGTGTTTTTTTTTAAAAAAAAGTTCTAAGCCTCTTAAAAAATCACCTATTATTTTCATGTCTAAACGTTTTAAATGTGCAACTTTGGGCCACGTATATTTTTATTTATAAAACAGCTGTTGACATTGGATATATAGGATAAATTCAAAGATTCTTTAAATCCAAAGAAACTTTGCATACACCCAACCTTGCACCTACCCCAAATCCTATAGTGTGCCCAAGCAGGGCACGTTATGCTGGGTGCTAACACTCTATTTATGTAAGCAAGCTTACATAAATACCAAAAAAATTAAAACTGAATAAAAAAAAGTTTTAGTAATTTTCAATTTTCTCATAAACTAGAAGACATAAATACATCTATTTTTCAGAGTTCGATTAAGAATTTATAGGGACATCAAATAATTAACCATCTAGTTTTCAGTGTTTGATTACAAATTTATAAGGACATCAAATAGTTGAAGCCAATTTAGTACTTAATTTCACAACATTGAATAAAAAAAACTGTAAATATTTGTTTTAATGTTTTTTTGGATAAATTTGGAGTTTTAAAGCATTTTTTTCAAAAGCTATTTACACAAATAACTAGGATGAAACAATAATAACAGAACAAGTTTCTGGCTTTCAATAAAACATATATTTTCGCATTCGAAGTGTTGCCGTTTTTTTTGTAAATCTTTTTTTTTTTAAACTTTAAGTTATTTTTTCAAAAATTGCCCCTCTCGCCTAAACAGAGGGAGATAGACCCCACCTTCTTTAGTAAAAAATGCTTGTATTTGACCCTTCTACAAAAGTCCGTTATTATTTTGCGGCGCCCTAGTTATCGTACTCGTGCCGAAGAGACCAGTCCAGATCTGCATCCTGCCAGTAGAAGAGCTGGAGTAGTTATAAAATTATTATAGGTTATTGTAAGTTTTAGAGAATGATGTGATTGGTTAAATAAAAAGCAAAAGGGTTGAAAACCGTAGGTTTTCGCCGGGACTGTATCGAACTGCATGAGTCTGGCAACTCTGCGGTCGATGTATGAGATTTTTCCTACACTAAAATTATAACTTATGCTATTATAGTAAGAAACGAGACAGAAAGTTATCATGTGAAAGACTGCCAATCGGCAGTGATAGAGTATAGAGTTGACTTGGCCGAGCACGGTCAGGCATATGGTGGTTTTTATATATTTTAAACTACAAAAATAATGTGTTTCAATTATAATAAGATTCCTTTACCCTGAGCTATAGATACAATATCAGTGGGAACCATTCCTTTTTTTAATTTTGCGCAAAATGATTGGGGGGTGTTTAAAACTAGACTGGTGCAATTCTTCATAGCCAATGGCCTGCCAAAGGAGAAAGATATGGAGGTAAAACGCTCAATTCTTATCACAGCGTTAACCGAATCTTCATATAAGTTGCGAAAAAGAATTTATTTATCTATTATTTATTTTTTTTCAACTGGATTAACTGTTTGTCCTGGTTTCTCCAACAAATCCCGATAAGTATTTTACTACTACCTATAACTACTTTTCCTTAAAGTACTGAAAATCCCACACAATGTAGTAAAAAATGTCGTTACTCGTCAAATTTTCTGTGCGTGTGTATGTTCAAAAAGTACTTTTTTCAGTCTGCGGGATTTCGTTGCGCGGGATTTTGTGCTGCGGGGTATAGTATCTTTCCCCTTTTATGCTGTACAGAAGTTCTTAAAACAAAATCAGAGAGAAACTCCATTCGGAAGCGATTCAATGCCTGGAAGAGGGTGGTTCAGATCCTTTTTAAATCGTCATCCTTCTGTGATCTTCAGGACAGTTGATCCTGTTTCATCGGCTAGCGCAAATTAACGGTTATGGTTTCTTTCGACTCTTTAGGATTAATGTGCCTTCCGATGATAATTTATCCTTTTAAGAGGATAAAGGATGAAATTCGGCAAAGCATTCCGGAAACGTGGGAGGACAAAGCAAACCTTTAATGAATAAATTTCAAAAGTTTTCAGTACCCATTTGACACTATTTAATTGGGAGTGAGCAAATTTCATTTGGGTTGAGCAAATTGCATTATGAAATGAGCTAAATTTTAAAATTATGACCAGTTTAAAATTCATTTGGGTTTCTGAGAAATCTTCATATTAGTCAGGCATGTATGTGGTTAAATTTTAAGGGCCGATGTTGATTTTGAATAAAACACAAATTATTTAGGAAATTATTGTCATTTCCTTTTATTATGATAATATTGGTATGGTTCAATTATGTATGGAACAAAATATCGGCAAAACGGCCGCCGCGACGTCGGCGGCACACCTCCATCCGATGATCCAAATTTTCGATGACGCTGAGGCATAATTGAGGTTCTATGCCGTTAATGTGCCGAATTATCTCATCCTTTAGCTCTTGAATTGTTGCTGGCTTATCGCGACGTACACCTTTTCTTTCAAAAAACCCCAACGAAAGAAGTCCAACGGTGTCAAATCACATGAAGATGATTTTCTTCGAAAATTGATCATCCACTGTTTCCATTTCTTGCCACCATTCTGACCATTGACGACGCTTGAAATGGTCAAGAGGCTTTAGTTCTTGAGTCAATTGCACCTTGTTAGCGTGTAAATGCAAGTCTTTATGCATAATGTTCATCAACGACGAGCGTGAGAGGTGCAATTGTTGGGCACGACGACGAGTTGAGGTGGACGGCTCTTCAGCCACACTATCGCGAACAGCAGCAATATTTTCTGCAGTACGAGCATGCACTGGGGTTTTCACATCTCCTACAGACCAGGTTTGCTCAAATTCTTGCACGATTTTTCCGATTGTACGCACATTTGGACGATTAAATTGACCGAAAAAATTACGAAGTGCACGATATGCATTTTGATTTGAACGCTAATTTTCATAATAATCCTGAATAACTTTAACATGTTGCTCGATTATGTATCTTTCCATGGTTCAAATTGAGTTAGTCTGAAATTGAGAAATGTCAAACGAAATGCAGAAAAAACTTGACGTTTAGGTGTGGTTCACATTCAACATCGCCCCTTAAAATTTAACCAACCTTTATGTGCACTTTTGTATGATTTTAGCATTTTTTTGGTGGTCAATTTACTAATTAAATAGAGGTGAGCAAATTAGATTTGGGTTGAGCAAATTGAATAATGAAATGATTTAATTTTTAAAATTATGAGCATTTCAAAATTCGTGTTTGATACTGAGATATTACCATTTTAGTGCGAGTACAACATAACAAGTTTATTTAAAAAAAAAAATTGTTCACGCGGGGGCACTCAAACCTGCCTGTACTCGCTTCCCAGCCAGCAACTCATCCAATACGCTGTGCCACGTTTTATAAATAAGGCGATGAATTTTTAATATTACTTTCTCCTTTGTAACTTATACCCTTACCAAAAATTTTAATTATTGATTTATTAATTAATTAGAGGTTTGGATAATAAAATAATGGCTGTCCAAATTCAATTTGAAGGGGAGTAATATTTTTAGCCTGTAAGCATTTTGAAATTCGACTCGGTTACAAAGATATGGGCGTCTGAAATTCCCATACGAAGTGCAATTTGTTTATAAGTATTAAAAAAAAAAAAAAACCGAAGGAGTGAGCAATTATTTTATTGCATATTCTATATGTAATGAGCAATTAGAAATACATCGCCTGGCATTATTTTTTTTTGAAAATCGAAAGTCGGTCGGCTGACTTCGCGGTGGTCAAATCAAAGCTATCTGAAAATTGTTGAATAGGTATGGTATATAACCATTCTGACTACCACCCGAACGCGGTAAATAAAATTGGAGGTGCGGCTTTTGCAGAATTGAACATTTTTGCAAAATGACCGTTCAAGGAAATAAAATTTTAACGCTATTGTGTTATATCTTTTACAAAGGCTTACAAGCAATTTCATAAATTCGTGTTTCAAAATCTCAATAGTGGTCTGAACTGTGTGAGCGATTGATTCGTCCTTCTGGAAGCAACAATGCTTGAGACCTAGTAACAATCTTTGCAATCCGCGAAGCTAGCATCTAAAAGGTACAATTGTCCAAGAAAACTGCAATAGATTATGGAAACAAAAACTTAAAAAAACTGTGATCAGTGTTGCCAGATACAAAAAATCTCCCCCATACAAAATTAGAGACCCCCAGGTTCCCATATTTTAAAATCCAGATAAAATACAAGATCGCATATGTTAGAAATGTAAACGATGACACCATTATTAAGCACTATAATGATGACGTCGTAAACACCGAAACCAGAACATCAAGGTGTTAGAAGAAGCATTTTTATCATGGGAACGGATATGATATATCAAATATCAATCAATTTATTTCATTCACCTTTATAAATTGCTGATAATGTTCAAATAAATGGAAGTCAGTCATTGACGGATCAAGAAAAGCCAGGTTGTTTTAACTCATGTTGTTTTATAGATAGATAATAAAACACGGGTAGTTTTGAACAGACATTAGAGACAATTGGTCTGTATCGTAAATTATCACAAATGTTCACAATTTTCTCTTAGAAAAAAATTAAACAGGTATACAAATTTATATTTTTTGCCTTACGAAAAAAAAACTTACGAATAATTTATTGCCAGTATTTTAATAATTAAGTAATTTTAATGTGTAGACTGTAGAGTGTAGAAAGAATATTGGAGCAACGAGTTAACTTCATTGCGAGATTTTAGTTTTTTTCCTTTAATATTGTAATTTCAATGTAATATTTCAATTCTACATTTATTTTTTACTTTTATAAAATAAATATAAGTACAAATCTCTTACTACGACTCTCATCTTTTTCTGTAATGTATTGTTATTATATTGTCCTTACTTCATGATGATTACTCATCTTGAAAAAATGTAAAACAATATTAGCTTCCCCTCTTCTAGATACAACTTTTTGCTTTATCCCTAAGCTCGGGGAAATTTCCTTGTATATGGAAAAAATCCTTGATTACACCTGTTTTTAAAAAGGTTAGTAAATCTGACATTATGCCATTACAGGCCCATTGCTAAACTATCTTGTATTCCTAAGCGTTTTGAGCAGTTGGTGTGTGATGGTTTAACTTTTGTATGTAAAAGTATTATTAGCAAACAATAACATGGTTCCATGAAAAAGCGATCTACGGTAACAAATTTACTAACATTTAAAAAAAAAATGCTCTAAAGCTTCAGAACGTGGACAAGAACTTGACTGCATCTATACGGACTACTCGAGGGCTTTTGATCAACTTTCTCATGAAATTATTGATGTGTAAACATCTATGCTGGCGGTAGAGTGAAAAAAATAACGTGAACGTTCGTGTGCAACGTTACGGTGTGCAACGTTACGATCTGCATACTAGGATGGGTGCGTTCAGTGAAAAAAATCTTAAGATCGCCTTCAAGCAAAAACAAGTCCGTTTTGGATCCGCGCACGTTGATGTTTACACATATTAACCGTGAGTCCCGGCACTCACCCATTTTTTTTTTTAAATTAAAAGATTATGGGTTTCCCTCTAAACTCATCACTTGGATTTCATCCTATCTCCAAAATAGATCCTACCAAGTTAAATTCAGAAACATTTTCTCCAACCCCTACATAGCCAAATCGGTAGTTCCTCAGGGAAGTCACTTACGACCCCTTCTCTTTATCCTAGCTATCAATGATGTACAGTGTACCTGTACACCTCTGCATACGTTATAGTGAAATTCTAATTTTTGCGGATGATATGAACATTTTCAAAAGCATTACATCTGATAATGATCGTGTTCTTCTACAAGATGATATTACCAGATTGTTAATTGGTGTAGTAAAAATGCTTTGAATCTTAACCCTATTAAATGTCAGGCAATGACTTTTTCTAAAAAACGAGTTCCTGTGTCAATTCAATTGACTATATTATATCGCAGCACACTTTACGTCGAGTCCATGATTTCAAAGCCCTTGGAGTTCATTTTACCCCTAATCTTGATTTTTCGGAGCATATAATCTTGGGACGAGTATTCAAGATGGGGGCGAACTAAGCAGATGACTTTAATGTTAGTAAGAGTAGTATTAAAAATACATTAAATACCAGTGTACCACGCTCTTAATGTTTGTATTATGTAATTTTAATTCGTATTGTCATTTAATTTCTTGTCTTCATTTTATATACATAAGTATTTGTTTCTTAATGTTTTGTAAATTTTTATTTTTCTTAATATAATATGTCCAGTTGTCTTGTAGTGTGTTAGACTTATGTAATTTATCTACCTACTAACAACTAACCCTGTGCTAAATGATGACTGTGACAAAAGGCGAAAAAGCCCGAAGAGAAAAGAAATATTCTTACAAAATGCTTGCATTAAGCAGTTTTGATAGCGTTAAAAAAAAAAAAACCTTTCTTATTATAAACAAACACTCTTCTACACAAAGGAGAATTTTTGTCCTTAAGTTGAAAATCTTTATTTTTCAAATGAGTAAATTATACTTGTTGAATTCATGGGTTTTTAAACTTATTATATTAAAAAAAAATGACGATTAAACAATTAAGTATATTGGCAAAAAATAAAAACAACTTAAAAGAAAAACATATAAAATAACAATAAAATACTTTTGGGTTTCGAAGCTGACCAAAATCATAAAAAAAAACAGTTGACAGGTATACATTTTTTTCACTTTTGACTTTGCAAAATGGTTTTGATTAATCATGTTTAGGGCTTGTTACGCAATATCTTTAGTTCTGTGGTGGTAAAGTCGAGATATCTCGACTTAATAATAATTATAACTAGAAAAATTATTATTATTATTATTATTTATTTATCACAATATAAATGTACAGATTAATTTTATAAACTAACAGCACTAGCATCATGGCTTGAGGCTGGGAAACTAGAAAAAATATGTACCTACATGGTAAAAACTTTTTTCACAATAATTAGTTTTGGCATTTAGCATGAAAACTCCACTTCACGACTCCCGCCTGAAAAAAATAAAATGGGAAGTTGTTACCAAGTTAAGTCAACGCCCTAGATAATGTTCAGTAGGAAAAATCTAGAAGAGGAAAACTTGTCAAGTACACAATAGTATGAAAAATTAAATTAGCTATAGGTATTAATTTATGCATTTTCAACATTGTTCTTTTGTATTGCAAATAAGGCCAGTATTAGCTTATTGGAATACGGCTGGTAACTGGGTCGAATCTCAAATAAACCAACCTTTTTTGTTTTTTTTTGTATGGCCCTCGAGGCAAATAGTACATAAATAGCGAAGGCTTAGCTTATTTAGAGCCGATTTTTCAATCATCAGTTAAAGAGTCAGTTAACTGTCAGAGGAATAAAGTTATTAGACTCTTAAACGGGCAGATAACAGCATTGAATTTTTCAATCAAAAATAAACACTCGATTAATTATTCTATAGAATAATAACAGGGTGATGTCAAATTAAAAAAATATTCAAATCAAAACGTATTTGAATTATATTTTTAAACATTTATGTGATTCTCTAGACTTGAAATTCGAATTTTTGTCAGAAAAATGCATTTCAGGTTTTTTTTTTCTTCAAAGAATTCACAAAACGGAATTAGGTATTCCATGTTTTTTAATAAAATGGTCTTACTTTTGGATTATTCAAGTAGGTATATCTTTTTGATGGTTCGACCGATTTTGTTATAACTTTGCAATCTGGTGCTTCACATGGTTTAAATAATATTGTATTTAAAAAATTTGAAAAACATTGTTTTATAAACAAACAAAATGAACAAAAAATCAATTTTTTAATGGGTAATTTCGACTCTTGGAATATTTTCTTGTTAAATATATACATGATGGATCTTTAATATGTGGTTACACATTAGTGGTTAACCACAAGAGCAAGTTCGTGGATATTTTTTAACCTGAATCTTCTTCGGAAATCCACGTATTCCCATTCCGAAAATGTATTAGGTCTATTTCTAATGACCTTTTTTTTCTTCATTGATGATTCCAATAGACCATTGGCTTTTTTTCTTCATAATAACATCGTCGATAACTTCAAAGCAGACCATTTTCATATAATATTCAAAACAATATGAATTAGTTTTTTTGACATTTAATTTATTTATTCCTAAGAATTACTCCTTATCCCGCTCTCAAATGAGCAGATAACTTTATTCCACTGGTAAAAGATTTATTCCTAGGAATTAGTTTTATCTGATTGTTGAAAAACTAATTTTTGGTCTATCTGAAGAATAAGTACTAACTGATGGCTTAACTGGCTATTGAAAAATTGGCCCTTAGATAGCAATCCTTGCTAACCCCATGTCTTTCTCAAACTTTCTAGTCCCATTACAAACTATATTGCATTTCCAGGTGGGCTGCCACGGAGTGTGCTTAGGATAGCTAATCAGAACATTTGTAAAGACTGTGAAACAAGCCCTTAAAATCAATATTTGAATTCTATTTTTTTTTTTAAATGCATAATTCGAGTTATTTACTCTTTTAAAATTGAAATACAAATACAATAATTATTTCATGGAAGAAACCAAATACTTTTTTGGAATAAAATATTGTAAGGGGTTGTAAGAAGGCACTTTTTAATAAAAATTAAGACTGTTATTTAAGTCTAAAAGCGTGATAAGATGATTTTAACTTTTTTTTTTGCAAAGCCATATGTGGGACAAAATAAATCTAAAAATTTAAAATATTTAATCATCATTGGGACTCATAAACAGTGATGTTATGGCAAACAATAGAAAGACGATACCACCAACTATTGTAACAGTTCTAACAGATATCTTCTGTGCAATCATCCGTCCTCCAATGACTGCCAAACCAGTACACATTGAGTGCCCAAGAACTCCACCGACAATTACACCGTAGACATCCTTGAAGAAAAAGAAAATTTAATTGATATCTTATTTGTAATTAGAATACCAGCAGAGGAAAACTTACTTCACGAGCTGATAAAATGATCGTTGCCAATTGCGAACGGTCACCCCATTCTGCCAGAAAAGTCATAGTAAAAGCTTGCATAAAAATCCTTGATGCCATATATGCTCCTGATCGTTTTGCATTTTTTCGAATAACACCACTTTCTGGATCTTGGACTAAAGTTGATGACACTTCACGATCCAGCTGTTAAATAAAGACAAAAAATTATAAACGCAAAATGTTTAAATATTTTGAAGTATATGTTTGTTAGGTAAGGTTTCAGCATAGAAAAAATGAGATTAGCTTTGAAAATGAACAACAAAATAGTAATCTTTGCACAAAAATATAAAAAAATTCAGTATAAAACGAACAATGATCACTTCATCAGTAATGACAAATAATTAGATCTAAAGCAATATGTTAAACTAGATTTTATAAAAATAATAAAAATGTTAAACAAATACAAACAAATTTAAAAACATTTAGGTGGTTAATGACAATTTATACCAACTACGTTTTAATTAAGACATTTGTTGTAAAATGGCAAAGTTTAGATAAGCCTTACAATAGTTTGTAAGATTTTCACCAGCTATTTCACAATTTTTGTTTGCGTATTTGTTTCGAAGTTTTAGTCAAAACTAAAATTACGATCATGAGAATTCAAAAAGTCATACATTCAGCTTGGAAAATGGCAAAAATTTGGCAAATTTAGCAAAAGCCTTGGAAAGTTTTCAGTATGGAAGAAACTAGACGAGGAAAACTTGTCAAATACTCGTCAGGCTCTTCCTAGTTAAAACTTGTTGGACAAGTTAAGTTGAACTTTTTATATTTATAATATATATCACTAGGCAAAAACTTCCCATTTTTCTAGGGCGGATGGTATACAAAATTAAACTATAAACTTATTCATTTTTAACATTGCGTATCGGACTGGTTAGCGGAATAATGCAGGATCGAATCTTAAATGATACAATTTGTTTTTGTTCTGCCTCTCGAGGAAAAAAGGTACATTACTAGCAACGGGCCTAGACAATTTCGATAGTCGCCATTGCAAAAAGGATATCAAAATTAATATTTTCCCTAAACCACATAAGCAATTTTATGCGATCTAATAGTGCATATTATTTATTATGTTAAACATATATGTGACTTTTTGTTGAAATACTATATTTGGGGCTGATATTCAAAGAATCTTGGCTTTAGCATTGTGGTTCGCTCAGTGGGGCTGAGATAAAGTGCTGTATGTGATTTGACTTTTTGGACTATAACCGTATCTTGGTAAAGACCCCAGTATCAGCTCTTGCTTTCAGCTTAGCTTATTTTCAAACACTAGGCACTGCAAAGCAGGTCTGGCAGTATAAGGGTTTTGCAGAGCGTGCACCCAAAGAGCAATGGTTGCATAGGGTCTAGGATCTCTACTAAGGTGTCATTCGCAAAGTTAATGTTTACTTCGAGGTTTATGGACTGCTTAAATACCTAGAGGTTGCTGCTATCAATGTTGGACAGGTCTGCTGCAGACGCAGTGGCGTGCAAACTAAATACAAAATAAATTGGTGGCGCGGCAGCTCGCTTATAAAGCCATTCAACCATACTCTTGTGCGTGTCCTTAGTCCTCGAATTTTTTGGTGAATCTGAACGGCTAATATGAGAAGCAATTATTCATGACAAGAGATAAAGTTATACATTTTTGTTTTGAGTTGTAGTAGGCTGCAATTCGATCCCACCTGCTGTGCGCTTTATCTGCTCCAAAAGAATTTAAGATATCACATGATTAGTTGAACATTGCCTCGCGCCACACAGCTTGATTAATTTTCTCTGGATACCAAGTTCAGGCAAAACGGTGAGTCTCGACACACTGGTACTTTCCGATTAAACTGTTACAGACCCTGATATAACCCTGTGCCAATATCCAGGAACTGTTGGGATAGTATCGGATATCTGAAACTAAGATCCGAGACCCAACAATATCCGGATATTGTCGGATACCCGGATACAGATTCAGATCCAGTTTTATAAGACTGCTTTTATACTACAGCGATTTTAAATCTTCGTTTCTCTTTTGGT
Source organism: Leucozona laternaria (assembly GCA_932273885.2). Lineage (NCBI taxonomy): Eukaryota > Metazoa > Arthropoda > Insecta > Diptera > Syrphidae > Leucozona > Leucozona laternaria. The sequence continues at coordinate 58,782,197 of OW026366.1, forward strand.
TTTTTTTTAATTGCAAATACCTTTTATACGACAGCGACTTTTAATGAAAGTTAAATTTGTGCAAGTGAAAAAGTACCATCTCTTTGCACTCTTTACTCCACTTGATTAAGCGAAGTTATCTGAGTGGACTTATAATGAAAATAAAACACACTCAAACAATTAGGAAAAAGACAAAAAAGAATGAGCGATAACTCTGCAATTTGTTCAACCTCAGCAATTTCGTCAACCCCGGCCACCACATACTTCCCTCGCCTACGTGCTTAAAAATCGCAAGAAGAAATTGCATCGTTTAAAAGCAGTCTAAAGCTTAGTTTACACGATTGGTTGATCTTACAATATTGTCAGATCTGTCAGTGAAAAACATGCTTACAATGCCTAACAACCGTTTACTCTTACAATTAATTGTTAGAAAATTGTCTGACAATTAATTGTAAGATCATTGTCTGACAATTAATTGTAAGAAATCTTACAATCGTGTGTACGCTAGCTGACAATCGTGAACTCTTACAAATAATTATCAGAAAATGTATCTGACAATTAATTGTAAGACGACAAATTGTAAGGTATTTGATAATCGTGTACACACACAATTTATTGTCAGGCCTGACAATTTTTATCGTTGTTTGACGTTTCTGACAATGAAGAAATTGTCAGATGCACTTTTTTTAACATCATACAATTTTTTCATTGTCAGACAATTTGCAGTGAATTTGGATGTTGATTTTAGTGGTGCAGTGAGGTTAATTTAAAAAAAAAAATTTATTTAAAAATTTAACATGGAAAGGCAAGAATTGGAAAGAATAATTGGAACCGATGCAACATTTTGGCCTATTTTGCCATAAAATTTGAAGTTAATTCAAGAAATTGAGATGCGACGTAGTCTGTGGGATGCTGGATGCCCCGACTATAAGTTGCCAAAAGAAATTTTATGACAAGAAGTAGCAGATGCTGTGGGAATGGCCATAACGGAATGCAAGGGCAAATGGGCGAATCTGCGCACGACATTTAATTCTAATCTCGAAAAACATCTGGAAAAAAAGTCAGGCCAAGGTGCAAATAAAGCAGTTTCCATAACCTGGAAATGACAATTATCTACCAATGAGCTGACAATTAGGGGTGTGTGTACACAGTTGGTAGAAAATCTAAGAATCTCTTACAATCTATTGGTAGGTATGCAGCCTATTATCTGACAATAAATTTTCAGCCAACTTCTGACAATAAATTGTAAGACATTTGTAGATTTTATACCAACCGTGTACACACACAACTAATTGTCAGCTCATTGGAAGATAATTGTCAGACATTGTCAGCTCTGACAATATTGTAAGATCTACCAATCGTGTACACTTACCTTAAGTTAAATTTATGTACGCGACAAGAGACATGCCAATTTATAACAGTTTTTTGCCAATGCGTGTTGAAAACCACCGGCGGAGCGCCCTGGCCCTACGGAGCCTCTGTTATAATTGGCATGTCTAGAGTCACTTACTAAATTTATAGTACAGGTAAAACAGGGCAAACACAAAAATCTACCCATTTTTGCCGGCGCTCAGTGGTTCACTTTTTCATAAATCGGTGGAATCTGAACCACTAAATAGAATGAGATGAAATTTGCACACATTATAATGAATAGTAAAATAAATCATTACATTAATTTTCCGCCCACTGATACGCCCCCTATTTATAAAAATATCATCTAATCTTCATAGGCTATAGAAAAAGAGTGGTGTTCTGTTGAACTATAGACGATTGTCCTTTTACCAACTCGGCCGTACAAAGTTTTTTGCCACGCCCACTTTCTCGGGGATATTTTTAGAATTTTTTCTTAATATTTTCAAAAAAAATGAAAAAAAAATGTAAAAGTACATAATTTAAATTAATATGAATAGTAGTTATATATTTAAAAAAGAAAACTCCTAACAAGTAAATATGCCACGCCGAATACTTTTTTTTAACAAATCTTTAGGAAAATATAACGTAAAACTGTATTTTGCAGTTTTGTTCATAGCGAACAACGATTTGAGCATCTGTTTGCAGAAACGAAAACGGATTAGTTGGACATAACAAAACAAACGAAAAAAAAACATTTCAGCAATAGGAAATTGTGTATAAATCTTCCAATTTTATCATGAAGATACATATGTAGATATTAACACACTTACAGTCAAGAGGTGATTTAAACATTTGGTTTCTATTGTTTTGTTATACGAAGTATTTTGTGTTTTTCTTTTTTCATTTCTGAAATTCGTTATTTGTTCGTTATATGGAATACCTAACGGACTTGAAAAAAGTGTTCGTAATTTCGATCATTCGTTTTACTGGACCACCACTGTAAATTAAATATGATAAATTATTTTAAAAGTATCCACAAACCTTGTTCTCTAAATTCCATCACTGAAATTTCACAAACTATTTATCAGAAAAAAACTCAATTCACCTTCGATAATTTCTTTTTTATTGTTTTACTGATAGTGAACAATTGGAAAAAAACACTAAACTTAAGTGACTGATCTTACCATGAACAACTTAATTCAGAAGAGCAAGTTAGCTACTATTATCTTGTAGCGTTGTTAGATATAACATTTGCGAAAAAAAGTTATTCAATTGGAAGTTTTTTGCGACCTTTAGTCCAAAATGCGTTTCGCCCAGGTACGACAATTGGGCTCATCAGTTAGATGTTGTCGTATCCTTCTAAGACGCAAGATTTTAATTCATCACAGTCCACTAAAACAAAAACAATATAATTTTTTTTTCTATTGTTTTCGTTCTTCTTCTTTCTTAAAAATAGTTATTTTTCATCTTGGAATATGATCTTTTGGCCTATGAGGGAAACCACAGTACGGCGGCGCGGCGCGCGGTGGAGGGGTAAACTAAAATCGTAGGCCTTACATGTAAAACGTTACGATGATTAGTTTCACCCATAGTCTTGTTTCACGTAACACTGAAAATGACTTCATCTGAACGATCACGTTTCGATGATCAAATATTAACTAAAAGTAATTCGATAATAGCTTTTGAACGATACCTAAATAGCTACGTTTTGCAATGATTGCAAATAATATGCGCGTTTGGGAAAATGAGGTTTCAGAGATTTCGATCCGCCAAAAAGAGAGCAAGCGTATCCATTATTATTTTCCTCAGGATTTTGACAGTAAAGCCGATAATTTTTCGTTGAGGAATCGTGTTCATTTTACTGAGATTGCTGAAGTCAAAGCAGGACTTTTCAAGGCGGCACTTTCACCGTTGGACACTTCACCACCAGCCTTTTAGGCGCCAGTTATAACAATCATTGAAGGACGAGACTAGAAACATGCCAATTTATAACAGGTGTAATAGTTTTTCACAAAAATTATAATCTAAGCCATCTGCTTTGTTTTTGCATCAAAATACGTCTCAAAATTAGTCATTAAAATTTTCAATGATGAGTTTCAATGAAAGGTATAACTGACACCTTAGGTGCCAGTTATAGCTATCATTGAAAACTTTAATGACTGAATTTGAGACGTTTAGAAAGTAAAATCAGTAATTATTTTGATGCAAAAATAAAGCTGATGGATTGAATTATTACTTTAGTGAAAAAAAAAATCAATTCGATCCCAAACTTCGCCATAAAATTAAGTTTAATTTTTCAATGATCATTGGTAAGGTAGTTCAATCATTGAAATAATAAAAGTCATTTTATGTGGACCGTTGGACCAAAACGAATTTTTTTTTGTCAAAAATTTATAATTTATTAATTAATTTTTAAGTCCCTCAAAACCAATCATTAAAGTTTTCAATGATAGCTATAACTGGGGCCTTAGTGTTTGGAAATTTCGTCACTGGGTAGTTCGCTGCCGTTTTTTTCAACACTAGACTTTTAAATACTGCCTACAGATAGGTTATGCAGTGTTATTCAATATTTTTCTTTTTGATTAAAAATGTACTGTATGTACTGTGATTACCTAATACCCGTGTTTTTTTTTTGCAACCTTTTCGTTTGGTTTATTGTAGTTTTTTTTTAATTTTTTGTTAAAAATAATAATTCAATGTTAAAAAGGAGTAGTTATATATTTTTTTGAATTATGTAATATAAATTTTAAACATTTTATTCATTGCATTGTAAAGTGAAATCTTGCTTAACAAGCGAATATCTGTATGTTTCAATTTTGACGCAAATTTCAATTTGCTATTATTGAGTGCTTTTTAACAATAAAACATGAACAAATTGCCTTCCGCCAATAAAAATAGTGGCGCAAATTTTGAACAGCCTGATATCAAGGTGTTTGCATGATACTAGTTAACAATTTACTAACTTTTAAGCTCTTTACTAAAATATTCTAAGTTTTAAACACTTTTTAACTAGTATCATACTAAGGGCTTATTTCACAATGTCTGGTAAAAGTTCTAAGTAAACAACTTGGAACTTATTATTCAGTTATAAACTCCTTTTACGTTTCACAATATCTGAATAGTCAAACTATAAGTAAAGTTCTAAGTATTTTAATGGCTAGATGAAAAGTCGATTATCAAATTTCCATGGAAACGAAAATATTAATTAGTTTTTTTGAATTTTTCGTCAGTAAAAACTATTTTTATATGAAGGTTTTATAATACAAATTCTATATACTACTGAAATACATCAGTCAAGTAGAAGACTTAGCACAGCTGTCACTTGATTTATGCTCAGTTTGGTTTGCCATTTCATAATGAATAGACATATTCCTAAACAACGTTTGCAAATCGTGCGAAATGGAGATCGTTGTTGACCCCGATTTTCACAAGAAAATTTTGTTCAGCGATGAAGCCCATTTTTGGTTGAATGGGTACGTTAATAAGTAAAATTGTCGTATTTGGAGTGATCTTAATCTACAAGCCATTGTTGAGCATCACTGTTTGTTGTGCTCTATGGGCAGAGGGAATCATTGGTCCATATTTCTTCAAAAATGAAGCCGGCCATAATCTTACATTCAATGAGGAACGCTATAGAGCCATGATTAATAACTTATTTGTGCCTGAATTGGAGGATGTTGATAGGAACGACCTTTGGTTCCAACAAGACGGCGCTACATGCCACACAGCCAACGAAACAATCAATTTATTGAAGGAAACTTTTGGTGAGCGCAATATCTCGAGTCGTGGGCCTGTGGCTCGGCCTCCAAGATCGTGCGATTTAACACCGCTGGACTATTTTTTGTGAGGTTATGCGAAGTCGCTTGTGTACGCAAACAAACCCGAGACGATTGACGCCTTGGAAGAGAATATTCGGCGCGTTATTGCTGACATACGGCCCCAATTGCTGCAAAAAGTGGTCGAAAATTGGGCCTCTCGGCTTATTATTCAGGCCAGCGGCGGCCACTTGCCCGAAATCATTTTCAAAACATAATGGCAAACCCATTTTTATATGCATTTTATTTTTTCTTGGAAACCACACGTCTAAAAGAAACGCCCTTTATATAAAGAATGTATAGCTTGGGAAATGTATAATTTAAATATTTTTTTTTAAAACAACCGCAAATTGTTAACAGAAGCAGGCTTTTGGCATGTGATTGATTATTGGCTTAGCAGCTAATCGCGGAGAATTTTCGGGGCATAACTTGAACACGAAGAAAAACTATGTTACCGGTGTGAATTGGATACTTGTTATTGATAGTTTGTATGAAAACTCCATTTTGTTTCTGTAATGTCGTGGCTAATCCCCGATGTGTTTTTTTTTTTCAGCCAAATCCCTCCGGACTTGCAATAAAACGCGGCGAGTATCATAAGGTCTGTTTGGTATCTTTTTGCAGTAAAATGCGTAAAACCTGTCAAAAGACCAAAGTGGGAACGAATTCCTCAAAAATGGAGAAACTTACAAGAAAACTTTACACTTAACATTGAACCAAGTTTGTGTATAAAACGTCAAAATCTCACTCCTCACATCAACAATCACATGCGAAAGTCTGGCTTTCTTAACAATTTGCGTTGAATTTAAGACAAATTGTTTAAATTATACATTTTCCAAGTTATCGAATATTTAGATAGCTAATTTTCACATATCAGAACCACAATTTCATTTGCAAAGCAAAAGATGCTACTCACTCCAAATCTCACTTATGAGAATGACAAATTTGAAAAAGGTATGTTTGGTTACTTTTTTGCACGAAATGTCACTGTTTTAGGCGTGTTCAGCTTGAGTTTCGTAAGAAAATAGGTTTAGTATGATACTAGTTAAAAATTGTTTAAAACTAAGAACATTTTAGTTAAGAGTTTGAAAATTACTAAATTGTTTAGTATCATATAGTAATACTACCTTAACATCAGGTAATTTAAATTTTTACGCCAATTCTATTTATTTTTTCGCAAAAGGAGTATTATCTGAAAAGCGAAATCATAAAAGTTACTGAAGATCAGATGTCGAAAACATCGGATTTTCACAAGTAACTTTTAATAGGTAAACGGTATCGAAAAGGAGAACAAGTCAAATGGGTTAAAATACCCTTTTCTGCTATTCATCGCCGGAAATTTATCTTGAATTTTCGCTAATCACTATTCTGTTATTCATTCGAATTTTTGGGAAGTGATTAGTAAAATGTAAGTAAAATCTATTTTATTGCTTATATATTATTATTATTTGTTTTTGTAACAACAACTAGGGATCAATTCACGACACTAGTTTCTGCAATGAAATTAAATAAAGGTATTGCCAAAAATAAGTTCTCTGTTTGTTGATTCTCTTATTCCTGTTTCAGGGTTGCAAAAGCTTAATTCACTTCTTAGCTTAAGCTTGGCTTTAATTCACAAGCTAGCGGCTCGAATCGAAAAAAAAAATTTATTCATAAGCTATACTCTGTCCAACAAAAATTGGCAGTGTAGGCAAGAGAGGACGTTTGCCTCTCATTCTGGCTACAGTGGATTGCATAAATCTGTCCGTCATTAAAGCTTTCACAGGATTGTCGTAGTGTACACGATAACACTCATCATTAAAAGCTTTTTCTTAAACCTCTAAAATCAAAAGCACCTTAACAGAAACTCAAGGAAAAAAAGCTGAACGAATTACCAAATGGACAAGGGTAACTCTGAATGCACATTAAGCAGCAGCCAATCGCCATTGGCCACAGCAATTCAGTGCACACTCAGATGTGCCTTGAATAGGACGTTGGGTCTGTGTCAGATGCTATTGGAAATTCACGGCCGGGCAACAACTGCAAAATATGGCACGCTACTGATTTTGAAAAAGCTTTCCCATAAGACGTGTACTGCCTATTTTTTTTTTGGACAGAGTATAATAACTTACTTATGAATTAAAAAATTTAATTCATAAGCTAGTAAGTGACTTATGAATTGAAAAAACTTTAATTCATAAGGTAGTTAGTGACTTAAGGTTAAAAAAAATCTAATTCATGAGCTAGTTATTGACTTCTGAATTAGAAAAAAATAATTTCTAAGCTAGTTATTAACTTAAAAATTAAAATAAAATCATTTATAAGCTAGTTAGTGACTTAGGAATTAAAAAACTTTAATTCAGCTAGTAAGTAACTTGAGAATTAAAATAATCTAATTCAAAATCTAGTTGCTGCTTTTTAAATTCGTAAGCTTAAAAGAAGCACAATTATAAACGAAAGTGGTATGGAAGATTTTGGAGAATTTTGAGTAAATTGCCGTTTACGCTTTCCATATAACCAAATTAAATAAAAACATTAATAAAATTTGGATGTAGAGCACTTATTAGCTTTTGAATTAAACTTTTTTTAATTCCTTGGTTACTAACAAGCTTATGAATTATTTTTTTTTATAATTCATAAGTTACAAACTATCTTATAAAACAATTTTTTTTTAATTGATAAGTCACTAACTAGCTTACGATTTAAATATTTTTAATTCATAACTCATCTACTAGCTTATGACTTAATGATTTTTTAATTCAAAAATTCGCAATCCTGCTCTGTTTTGAAGTGGAAAAAAAGTATTTTACGTGAATGTCAAATTGGTTTGGGATAATGTACATAGTTCACCCGATGCGTAGCACAATGAGTGAAAGGGAATCGAATTAACGATTCACGTGAATAGTAGAATAGGGCTTGAAAATGACAACACTTACCGCTTCGAAGTTATATGCGAACATCTGACATTTTCCTCATTTTACCTTATTTGAAATGCCGATATCTTCTAAACAATCATAAGTTATTTTGTTTTGAAACGTGAATAATTCATTTAAAACTGCTTTCATTTTTTGAATATAAAACAAAGTCGGTTAATATTTGAATAACAATTTTCACCATCGAAACAAACTTAACAAAACAAAACAAAACAAAAAAACACACTAACTTGTCAAACCAATTTATAAAATTGATTTTTGATAAAGAACAATCTGTTTTTAATTGCTCAATCGGATGCACAAGTTGTTTAAACTTATTTTTTCTCAGATTTCTCAATGACAAAACACCCAAAACCAAAAAACTTGAAATGAATGGGAAACACTTTTGGAGCAAAAATGTTTGAATGATGTGTCAATTGCGTTGCTTTGGTTAAATTTGATTCCTATTGGAATCCTACACGTATAGCAATCAACTCGCTATTGTTAAAACTTCAAATAGGGATCAAATTTAACTCGGTTTCCAAAACAATTTTTGGCACAAGACAATAATTTAAATTAAAAATAAATAAATAAATTAAGTGGAAAAACGTGCGAAAATATTTTTTATTTTAACTTTTGAGCGTTTTGCGTTTGAGTCAAATTAAAAACAAAAATATAATATATGTATACAAATTTAAATAATGAGTTATGACACAAATGAGTTAAGGAAAACAAATCACACATGGTATAAAATAAATATTAAGGATAATGTGATTTAATTCATACATGAGTTATGGACAGAAAAAAAAATACGTGCTTTCTTTTTTTTATCAACATTTTGGCACAGGAATGTAGAATATGATTTAGTTGGTAAGGACAATTTCATAGGTAACATAAAACATATCCAATGCTAACCCGTTTTTTGCTGCCAAGTTGCTTCAATTCCATTCCATTTGTATTGACTTCGCCATTGCTAAGTTTACCATTAGACTGACCAGCAGTTGTTATATTACTTAGGCTATTATTACTAATACTATTTTTTCTATTCAGGTCCACTGAGAAACGTGAGGTAGTTGAATGAACACCGGGATCTACAACGGTTACAGAAGCAGCCGGTTCCACTTTCCCGTCGCCATTTAATACTTTACCATTACTTGATGGCATTTTATCACAGTTGTGGTTCCTGTTGACAGTTGTTACAACTGTCGATGTAGATAAGGATGGGCTACCGTTCAAGGCAGATATCTTCGGTGCAGTACTTTCATCGTTGAGATTATTAATTATTGCTGTGGTTGAAATTGGAAGAATTGCACGGCGCTGAACCGACTTTTCATCACCTTCATCGCTTTCAGTTTCGTTGTTGTTATTGTTGGCTGTTGTAGAAGAAGTTGTTTGTTTTCGCTGACGGTGGTGCATTTCTGCATTAGAGGCAAGTCGGGTACCAATAGCATCGGAATTAGAAGCGGTATTGCTGTTTTTGCGCTTACTCTTGGAAGCATCAGTTTCTTCATAACCCCCATGCATTTTTCGCTTGAGCTATTATGTAATTATGAATGTTATTACATCGATTTATTTTTTGTAGTTGTTGTATAAATGAAGAAAATAAATGTTTATTTGCGGATGAAAGCGAGAGCCAATTTAATATTGTAATGAAATAAAAAAAAATAAAATGAAACATTTTAAACAATTACATTTTTGCTTAAAGTTGTTTTTATTTTTAATATTAGTGTATTAAAAAATCAATGAGAGAATTTTAAGAGGGGCAAATTAGATCTTAAACAAGTAAGTACATGTCTAATTCGAACTAGGTTTGCATGAATTATTCAGACCTTCTATTTATATGATATGAACCTTCTATAGTTTTTGTTGATTTAAATTATGGGCAATAATATTTTGACAATAACAATAGCCGTATAATTTTGTATAACTGTGCTGTAAATGTTGACTAAGTAGGTATCTTTTTCCTTAAAATTATTAGTCTAAGATCGCTAGGCCCACACTGAATAGAAAATGCAAAAAAAAAGTAAAATAAAGTAAAAGAACTTCCATAACCCAGACCGAATGTAAAAAAAAACTCAATTCCTTTCTTTGCTGGCTTTATTTGGTGATTTAATTTAGACCAATACTAAGTTACTTTTGCGCAAAATGTTAAGCGGATTAGCTACTGAGTGATATCGACGCAAAGTGGGTCCCGTTCATACAAGGATAGTGCTCAAAATTATGTATCATATTTAAAATTATAAATATTGTTGTATAAAGATATTTACTGCTGTTAGAAATGCAAATCAGTAAATAGTACAAGAAAATACGTAGAGTAAGTGCGGTAAATATGGCCCATATTGGTAATATGGCCCACCGTAATATTTGCCTACTGGAAGAGCGGAAGTTACCCGCTGTGTATTCATTTCAACCATACCCTAAATGGTTTTGATTTTAAAGTGGAGACTCAGGCCCGTGAAATGTGCCCGGAATAGGAGGTTTTAATTTGTTTACATTTTTCATATATTTTTTTGGTATATTTTTGTAAGTGTTTTTACACTAAATTTTGCAAAATTATTGTAATATTTTTTTGAGACTTTTGCTTTTAGATTTATATTTTTTTTATGTGAAACCAACATTTTAAACATATTTTTTAAAGTGCGCTGAAATTAAAAGAATAACGAAAAGGCTGTGTGCGGGTAATATGTCCCACCACATGTAGCATATACACAACCCTGGTCCATATTTAACACAAAGCCGTCCATATTATCAGCACTTTTTTCAAAAATATTAAAACGATTTTTTTTAATTTTTTTTTTATTTATTGAATTTAGTTAAGTAATTTGTAATGTTTAATGTTATGAAGGCTGACTGTTTTATTTATTTACAAAAAGGTTAAGGTTGGCCCATATTCGGGACACTTACTCTAATATTGACAACATTTTAATTTTTTTCAATAATATATTTAATTAATATATTTATAACTTCAGGATAAAACATTTTCCGATTGATGATTGGCATTGAAAGTGTGCATGTTATATATTTTTAAAATTGGACATGCACACAAAACGGAGGAAGGAATTGTTAAATTTCGATCGCAGTAGGTAAACTTCGTAGGCTTAGTCCAAGAGCAGACGCAAATGTTGTTATCTATCATTTACCTTAAGTCTGAATGTCATAATCTTGATGATATGATTAATACAACTCATGAAATAAGCATTTTTAGCAAATCATTAGCCTTTTATGGAAATTTTATACATAGAAAAGAATCAATAACAAAACAGCCAATATGCTTAGTTTAAAAACCTTTTTTTTAGTTCTATTAATCGGATCGTCAAGATAAGGGTATTCAGATTAAGGATTGATTGCGAAGCATCATTTGCTTGTTTTTATTTTAATATTAACTGAAGAAGTTATATCCCTGGCTCAAAAAAAAAAACAGAAAAATCGTATATTTTAACCAAATACCTAGCCCCTCCAATAAAAATTCAGAAAAAACGTGTCAAACTAAGCCCACGTACACATATTTTTTCTTTACATCCACTACTAATATCTGCTTTCGGCACTTATACTATTGGTCTGCTCAATCGCGAATTCAAACATTTTAAAATCGCGCACCCGGCTTTTACTTCTGTCTTCGGATTTATAATAATTATTCTTTTTCAAACCAACGAATTTAACTTTTATTAAACAAAAATGTAACCACGAAATCAGAACCACGGCATGAGTGAAGCAAAAATTATTACAAATTGTCAACTTTAGAGTACCATAACGTGGCCAATAGATCAAGAATATCATACTAACGTATGACATGTGTTATACCATTAATATTGATTTGGCATTTTTATTTTATTTTGATTCGAAAAAATTTAAAAAGGTATTTTGAGCACTGTATTGAATGGAGAGGTATCAGTGTGCGACGTGCATTAATATCTGAGCATGCGTTTTCGTCACACTTTAACAAACTCCATAGTATTTCGCAAGCAGAGCAAAACATTTTTTTCCTCAGGATTTTGGCAACAAAACTTAGAGATTTTGATGAGGAATCCTGTTCATGTGACTGAGATTGCTGAGGTCTCCGAGATCTCATTTCCCTGAAAATGCCTATTATTTATTTATCCATTTATTAAAGGGTCGGTTCAGCTATAACACGTATGTCAGAAGGAAAATGTGTGGTATACAAAGCTACAAATACAAAAAACATTAAACTGCTCTAGTAATTTTACAATCAAATTAACTTCTAGCTCACATTTTCTCAATCTTAACAGCCCAAATCCACAGGGCATTCAGATGCCCAACATAACAACCACAATCCAATCAACAATCAGCTAATTTTTTTTCGGTGGGCAAATAATGTCATGTGTAGCTAAACTTCACTAAAGAAAGTCAGAGCAAGGGAAACATACAAGGTCTGTTTGGTATTTTTTTTGTCAGTAAAATGTGTAAAACCTGTCAAAACACCAAAGTGAGAACGAATTTTTGTTTCTCAAAAACGACTCCTACAGTACCTCTCATAGAACGGTTTCTTTGATTTTCGACTATCTCAACATCTGATCAACCGAATAAAATGAGATACAGAAGCTTATAACAAATATAAATAAAAGTGCGTATCAAAATTTTCTAAAAAATGATTTTTGGATTTTTTAAAAAAAAATCAAAATTATTTTTTGAAAATTCGATATTTCGGAAACTGGTAGCAGATTTTTTTGTGAAGTTCAATTTTTAACGCAACATTAATAAATGCTTTAAATTGGCATACCAATTATTTTTCTCAAAAATGTTAACGAAATTTTATATATAAAAAATTAATTATTTTTAAAACCGCTCCTACGATTTTCAAATTTTTTTCTCATAAATAAAGATTTATATAAGAAATCAGATGGTGTTCATCGCGTTGGGTTAAAACGGATTCAAATTATTTTAATCAATTTCTTTCTAATTTTGTTGATTTAAAACAATTTTTAATAGTATAATTTAAATAGTATAATTTCCTTTTATGCATATTGCAAATGTGCAACACTAGGCTATATTGTTAATTTTTGTATACTCACATAATACCACCTGAAACTTAACTAAGATTTGGCAAATGGATAAAATATATACTCCTATAGCTAATTTATTTCAGACTATAGAGCCACAATGTGATCGCGCATAAGAGCAAGTTCGTGCGACCCAGTCGTGCATATTTTTTTTATTACACTTCAAGAAATCGTTGCGCAAATTAAATTTAAAGTAAGATTTCATTTTCGTGTGCATAAAAATTTTTTGTATATTACTGAATAAAGAAGTAGAATTTAATGCTTCAAAAACTCAATGCTGTTTTTTGTCGTTGAAGCGGAACCCACCCCCATGCCACTATCCATCAGTGGTACTTGCATTGAAGAAACCGAAAAGCTTGTAGTTCTCGGTATGTGCTTCACAGACCACCTTTTTTGGAGTGACCACATATTCAACGTCGCCAAAAATGCTGCTAAATGTTTAGGTTTTCTTCGGCGATGTAAGAAATTTGTCTCCCCTTCTGATCTGGCTGTAATCTACAACCCCTTTATCCGTCCAAAGCTTGAGTAAAACTCTCACATCTGGGCAGGTGCTCCTTTAACTCATTTGAATCTTTTGGATAGAATTCAAAATAGAGCTTTAAAAATGATAGGTGATAGAAGTATAACAGAAACAATTACAAAACACCGCCGTAATGTTTCATGTCTCTCTATTTTATTGCCACTTCCACAAACAGTGTTCTAGTGAAATAGCCAGCTGCATCTCTCCCTTAAAACAATTCAACCGTAATACTCGGACTTTTACGAAAGCGCATCAGTTTACCCTCGAGTCCAATTTCGAACGTACTGTCAAGTATAGAGATTTTTTCTTTAGCCGCACTAAAAGAATGTGGAATGCTTTGCCTGGCTCTATTTTTACCTCCGATTTTGATATTCAGAACTTCAAGCCAATGTGCATCGGTATCTCCTATTAAATCCTTCCCTATTTTCTTAACGCTCGCACTGTGTTAACATAGTTTAAGGGTAGTCAAAATCCCTTTAGTGCGCGCTGATTATAAGAAAAAAAAGAAATAATATTTACAAACACGAAATACTGTGTTATTTTGTAGGCTAGTCAATAGGGTACAGTTGATCCCCCTATAATCAAGTCTACACTATAACCGGATCATTACCAAAAATACTAAATATGAAGATGAGAATGTTTCGTACGTTTCAGCCACAAAGTTCCATTTCAACATCTACCCGCCCTAATTGAAAAACCCTTTATAAACTTTCATGAAAACAATTTTTGAAACCAACTTTTATTATTTTTACTTGGGTTTTTCGTTTGAAAAGAATAATAATAAACTAAACTAAACTATGATTACCAAATATTCAATTTCTTAACTGGTTAAGTGTTCGTATAAACAATTTTATTACTTATTAGAATGTATTTTAGTTACAAGTTGTTAATTACAACAAAAAATAACAATGAAGTGATCGTTTTGATTAAAAACTGGAGATAATAAAGAGCCCAACATTTTATGAAAAAACACATACATAAATGAAAGAATAAAATAAAAAAATTAATTTTTGAATGCTGTAAATTATGTATATTGGTTTGAAATAAGCGCTTGTGATCTTATAGTTATTTAATTTAAAATACGTTTAAAAGCCAACTTACCTCATCCTCTCGTTTTCTCAAATCTGATTGTACTTCTTCCAACTCCTCTTGGGCGTCGCTAGCTTTCATGTAATAGCCCTCTTTCAGCATTTTTAAACCGAATATAGCAAATAATGCCGTTGAAATGTAGTATGTATAAACCCTAGGAATAATAGTTGCTGCCATACCAAAAACTGCTGAGAGAACGGTCATGAGACCCAGCGCGGCAATAGCTCCCACAAAAACAGTAAGTCTTGCGTGGCGCATAGCCATAATGGCAGCAATAAAGAAAGTCTTATCGCCTAATTCACTAACTAAAATGACTGAAATGGATGAGATGAATGCATGAATAAAACCAAGTTTGGAAGCATTTGTAGTGCCCTTGGTACTTGGAGTTTCGATTTTATGTTCAATTGGTGAATCGCCTACATTTTGTTCATTCATATTGGGTTTCAGAGCGGGATAGATTGGCAATTTCTAAAAATTCGAATAACGAGAGATAAAATAAAATATAAATATGTATGTACGTCTGTAATATAATCTTACGGTTTCTTCTTCAGTTTGCAACACTCTAGTTTCATCCTCTAATTTCTGGTCTAATTCTGCAAGACATACTGTTGAAAATGCAAGAACTACCATGAGGGCCATCATCAAGTGGTATTTAGCTGAGCGCTTCAAATAGACATTGTGCTTGGTTGTCTGCCAGAAATAAGATTGATTCTGCGACATATTTTTGTCTTTTCAATCAAATTATAATAGGCAAATATGTTTCTATATGGAGTACAGAACGTTTAACGTTTCCAATATCACAGCTTAGTAAAGTAAGTTTAAAGGCTTTTAAAAACTTAAATTAATATCTCGGACGTTAGGTGAAGTTGTTGCTGAAAGAAAAAAAAAATATTTTTTTCATTCAATGAATCTTGTTGTAAAAATGTTTTGTATTTATAAGCATTATAAACTGGGTGTCGGTGGATATTGTTCAATATTATCCCTTAAGCGGTAAGAAAGGGCAGGTTGCATTGAAAATATCATTTCAGTTAAATTTTACAGGTTATGAAAGGAAAAACGATTGACGACTTTATTTAATCCAAAAACCTTGGATTTGAATTGAAGATTTTTCCATCTTATTATCCACCTTAAGAGTTCAACCGGTAGTGATTCATGAGTTAAATACCTTAAAAATGTATAAGATCGCTCTTAATATCAGACACTCTATAAAATTTATCTTATCATATGAAATGCGACTCAAACAATTTGCTGTAATTATTTTATCTTTGTTAGATTAGATTCATATCCGCTTGTGAATATGTGATTTACTTTAAAAAATGATATACATATAACGCGATTTGAACATTTCCAACGGTTATTGGTAAATAACCTAAATATGTAGATTCAACTATATTTGATTGAAGTGCTTTCTTAATTGAATACAACTTAAATAAATGTATAAACTTGCTGAGCATCCTCTCATATGTATCTAAGCAAACAAGAGCTATTTATCTAAAAGTTAAAAACGTTTTTTTTTTCTTTTACTTAAATAAATAAAATGTTTTTGTCAGAAATATTTACAACGCGTAATTCTATTTCTATTACATGAATTTGTTTTTACAATAAAAATATGTATTATAAAACAAAATATTGCTGGTTTTTATGTCGCTATATGACAATATTGGAACTAAATTAATGTTGTCCATCAAATTAAATATTGGAATAACAACAGGTTGCTTTAGTGTTTTTTGTTTTTATTATTATTCTTATCTTTTACGTGCAAGTTACCCCATGTTCAATTAATATTATAATTGGAACCAGATAAGGCGGTGTGAAATAATGTACATTTTTTAAACGTATGTATTTTTTGCTGTGAGTTTATTTATTTTAGCAATGAATCATTATATGAACCTATATAAACCCATTCCAAGATAATTTTACGCAGTATGTATATCTTAAATGTATGAAAGGATTTCTTAGTTTACGTTGTGCAAGAATGTACATGTAAAGCTTGATTAATGCAATATACGATTAGCTTCAAAAGACCATATTTTACCGTGCCCCTTCTCGATCAAAATTTGTTTGTGATACATACATAGGCATGCTTTCGTTGGACTCATGAGCCACGAGGATGTATTCTAACCTACAATCTACGTTTGTAGCTTTGGGTCACCTCTTCTTACATCTGGAGAAAAGCATATTAGAGAAATGCAAGAGAAATCAAAATAGATTTTTGGCTGCATGACGGCCGCTTGCATTGTCTGGATGAACTCCTGCAGTACGCTGCTACTTCGTTTACCTCTTGCAAGTATGTAGCAATCCCCGCAATGATGGCATCATGCTCAAAATGACAGTACCTAACCATCGATATAGCAGTTTTCAAAACGATGTAATCTTAAACATAATTTGCTCACTGGAACGTCATCAAGCATCCCTACATGGTGCAGGTGTTTTTGAATTGGTATAACCATGAGAGGCCAGTACCAATGAAATGAAAATTTCTACCATCGAAGCCTTATTATGAAATCAGAGTACAACTAGCCGCTAGTGAATAATTCAGACCTAGAAATCCTCCGAAAACCTTCTCATCCGTTCATATCATTGCCAACTTTTGAACTCCTGGCTATCAAAATGGGTGACCATAATAACATAACGAGGAACATCCTTGAAGGCAAGCGTTCTATTCAAGAACTGGAAATGGGCTTGAAAGTAAAGGAAGCTAAAAGGAAACTAGAAGAGCATATCTGAGAGATTTCAACACATCGCTATTCCCTGCCTTATCTGATTGTTATTATAGCGGCCTTAGTTTTGTTTTTCTCAGCATTCACCAACTAACGGAAGCAACCAGCTCTTGCGAAAAAATCGAGTTAAGGAAAATAGTAAGCATAGGAATGTGCCAAAAAGAGATGAAAGAGATCATCTCAACAGCCAGTGATACAAACGCCTGTGTTGGGGGTATGGTTTTGACAAGTGAAAGAAAAAGTAAAACAAAAATAAATTGTTTAAGTCAAGAACAGTGAGTACGTAACAGAACAAAAAATTTTAATAATTAATTTAAAAAAAAAGACCAAACCAATATAAAACAAAAATGTAATGTAAAATAGTAGCACAACAAAAAGTGACTAGGTCTTGAAAAACTAATTCTCAAATTCGAAACTTTAAAAAAAAATTTGTTCAGACCAATATTGTTCAAAATTGTACGTTATTAATATTCAATGGGTTTACTGACTTTTAGTCAAACACCAAAAACCAGATGCTAAAATCTCTTCTAGTTCTTTAGAAAATTGAAAACAACAGAAATAATATTTCCTTAACTTTACTCCAATCCGTTGCTTAAGTTGCTCTAAGGATTCTACTTCCACTACGTTGTAGTAAAGTAAAATTATTTTTTTTTCAATTTTCTCAAAAAATAAAATACATTTATGCATCCGGTTTTCTATTTTTGACTTTAAAATTTATAAGAGCATTAAATTTTGAAAACAAAAATGGTACTAAATAACTTAAAACGAACTACGTTAAAACGTAACAGTGTATATCAATAAAAAGCAAACAACTACCATGTGTAGTGGTACTATTTACGGAAGCGAAAAACAGAATTATAGGGGTGGCACAAAAACAAACTGCCGTGTTAGATTATCAAAGCCAAGCTCAAAAAGTTTTGTCTGGCATTTTTTTAACTTCAAAATAGTTCATATAATAAAAGTACGCAAAATATTTGACGATTTATTATTGTGTTAAAGCATTTTTAGTATAATGCTATGTTAAGACGAAAAAGTTGAAAATAAAATCATCGAATCACAGTGTTCACATTAGACTGTATCCTCTGATTTTTTTTACTTGAATCTAACTTGTATTGTTCAGACACAATCTAATGTGAACACATCGCTCTAACTTTGGCGTTCAGCGGTCGTTAAAACAAAACAAAAATTTGTGCTCGTTGAAGGATTACTAAGAAATATAAATCTTTCTATGTAAATATGTTTCCAATTGAAAAAAAAATTGGATTCTGTTGAATGTAAGTACCAAAGATAAATCACGGACAGATAAAATAGAAACAAAAAATCCACTAGTTTTAATAAAAAATAAAAAAAAAACTGCATTTCCTGGCCATCTGTTTCTCACCATAAAGTCGGAGTCAACAAAAGCTCAGAGACGTCAAAAAAAAATTGGGGCTGGAGAGACAGTCCAATGTGATCACCGAGATTATGCACATTATCCACGGCAGCCATTTCAATTTGCATACAAGCTTGAAATATTGAGTATTTTTTGTGGATATCTTTTTTAGTGGCTTTGTTCAATGACAAATAAGTTAGATTAGAACAGAACAGTACAGATTTGTGTAAAACGTCAGACCAAGTTAGAACATTAATTGGCTACTTTAGCTGTCGGTAAAAAACAACAACGAATTTTCCGAGTGTGTATGCAGTTTTTAAATCGACAAATAAAATAATATAACTTTATTAAAATGGAATCAGAATTCATTAAAATTCACTTTAAGAAAAAATTCAGAAAAAAATTAATCCAAAAAACCAACTATTTTCATTTAAAAATTTGCTGATTCTGACACTTCTCACAAATCTGTTCAAAGGTTTTCTAAGCAAGCGCAGAGAATTCTGTTCTAAACTGTTCAAAAGTTTTGCAGACAGACTCATTGAACAGCAAACAGAACATTTTAGAACAGGAAATCCCTCATTGAACAGCAAAAATATGTACTTTTCTGTTCTAAATTGTTTTGAAGTGTTCCGAACAGCCTCTTTGAACAAACCTAGTACCGTATGGTACTGCATATATGTCACTGGCAATAAATGTAAAAAACGTATATTTTCTTAATTTTTTGCAAGAACTGTCACTGTTTTCGGTGTGTTTATCTGGAGTTTCAAGAAAACAGGCTTAGTATGATAATAGTTAAAAATTGTTTAAAACTAAGAACATTTTATCAAGCGGCTGTGTGGGATGGTTCTACGTATTCAGAATGGTTCACGACGGATAATGGCGTTAAGCAAGGGTGCCCCCTCAGCGCTCTTCTCTTTTCGCTCTTCATCAACGACATAGCTTATTTCTTACCTGGAGGAGTTCGGATCTGTGGGATAAGAATCAATGTTTTATTGTATGACGATGATTTGGTCTTATTGTCAGAATCTCCAGATTCGATTGATGATAAACCGTTTATCTGACTATTGCAACGAATGGGATCTTGTAATAAATACCAACAAATCCAAAATTATGGTGTTCTCAAGAACTGCTAGAATCCAGCACCGATATAATTGGTCCTACAATGGCAACAGATTGGAAACCGTAAACTATTTCATGTACTTAAGAGTGAAACTGAGCACGACACTTGATTTCTCCGATCACTTAATCGAAAAAACCAATTTATCACCGAGTTTGCTGAATCTTGGAGAAATTTGTTTGCGAACAAACGGATTTCCCTATCTGCAAAATACAAGGTCTTTGATGCTGTTGTGAAGACAACGCTTTGTTATGCAGCGCAAGTATGGGGAATGCACGAGTTCGAGTCAATTGAAAAATTCCAAAGGAATTTCATAAAAAAGCTTTTTTACCTTCCCATGTCTATCCCAAGTTATGCGTTGTACATAGAAACAGGACTTCCCAAGCTTTTTACAAATGCATTAAAATCCCACGCGGACTATGTGGACAAAATTCTGCAGCTCCCAGACGAACGACTCTCCAAACAAATGCTGCTCTAAGAAGTAAGAAATAAGGATTGGTGGGTGGCGAAATGGAAAAATATGGGGTGCGCTTTCAGTGTGGATGTCCCGATTGAATCAGGAAATGCAGTTATCCTAAGGAAGCAGCTCTATCGAATAATTGACGAACATGAAAACTATCTACGGGATGGCTTTAAAGTCAATGCACGCAATTCTTATAGTAGGATACTTTACTCGCAACTCGATATGAACCTTAACCAATCGAACTATTTTCAAGATGCGTTGAGTTACAGGATTTCTCTTATCTTCAAGACAAGATGCGAACTCTTAAGACTGAACATAACACCTTATAATGGAAACTTTAACCAATTTTGCACATTATGTAATCTCAAATCGAAGGAAGACTGCTTTCATTTCGTCAGTATATGTCCGATCTTTGCTCCACAACGTCGAACATACTTTGGAAAAAAAACCCTTCACTATGCAAGAAACAATAAAAATTTTGAATGAGACGAATTGGAAAACTTTATATTTTTTCATTAAAGAGGTTTTTAAATATAGAAATTTATTAATATCGGAATACGAATAGAAATATCAACTTACTGTTAATACATAAAGAATCGATACATCATTTCTTTCGCATTATTTTTTTGCCAACCGAGCTGACGGCAAATGCCATAGCTTCTAAATTCATAAAATTTAACTATTAACAAACTGAATCA
This sequence comes from Leucozona laternaria, assembly GCA_932273885.2. Classification (NCBI taxonomy): domain Eukaryota; kingdom Metazoa; phylum Arthropoda; class Insecta; order Diptera; family Syrphidae; genus Leucozona; species Leucozona laternaria. The sequence goes on from OW026366.1 coordinate 58,803,229, forward strand.
ATAAAATGAATCTATCTATCTATCATTCTATCAAGGAGCTTTAAAGTTAGTAAATCTGTTATCTAGTATCATGTTAACACGTTAACATCGCTGTTTAAAATTTTGCGCCAAGCTGTTTTAATAGAACATACGCGCTTACAGAACTTACATTTAAGTTTCGTATCAGCAAACTGGCTAAATTTTCAAAAATACTTGAAATATTTTAATTTTAACAATATCCTATAATTGTTCTTAACACAAAATATAATTCTCCACACTCTTTGACTAAGGGGCCAGTTATAGCGATCAGGAAAACGTATCAGGACAAATTTTCTTTTTGATAATTTGATGTGTTAACCTACAATTTGAAAAATATAAATGATACGAATCTATGAGGAATCATTTTAAATATTTTTTTTTCGCAAAAAAATTTTCGTTGGGGCAAATATTTTTACTTAAAAGAGCATTTATTAATTTTCCTGATGCAAATTCGTTTTCCGTACAGAATTTTCATCAGGAAAACTATTAAATGCTATTTTTAGAAAAAAATTGGGCCTAAGGAACATTTTTCAAGTGATTCCTCATAGATTTGTATCATTTTTATCTTTCCAATTGTAAGTTAACATATCAAATTATCCAATAGCAAAATTTTTCCTGATGTCTTTTCCTGATCGCTATAATGGCTCCTAACAGGAAACAAGATATTAAATTTGACCCTTGGTTTGTTTTTAAAATAATTCGTTAAATTCATGTCGATGTCGTGTTAAATTAAGAAATGTTGCGAATTTGATTCAAAAACAAAAAGAGGAAAAAACATATACATACATACATATGTATGTATATGTACATAGGTGTTTCGTTTATAGTTACGGTTTTGAATTGTTCAATTAAAGTTTACTAAATATAGGGTGTCCAGCGGGAATTTTTCAACTGTAAATTGCGATTATCGAAATACTAGCGGGTTGAGGTAAGCAGGAGGGGTATCATTCAAAGCGCAGGATTTGCGGAATTGTTAGTCGGCTATTAGAGAACGCCATCATAAACTTTTACATTGTTTAAAAACGACAGTTTGGTGTGCCATTTCAGCGAGCGGGGTAATTGCCCCTTCAAATATTGCTCCACCGAAAGCGCGTGGTTCGCTCCCGACCAGTGACTCATGGCGACTAACAATCACGCAAATCCTGCGCTTTGAATGAAACCCCCCCCTTCTTACCTCAACCCGCTAGTATTTCGACAATCGCAATTTAAAGTTGAAAAATTCCCACTGAATACCCTATATCATACATTTTATTTGTAATGTAGGTACGTCAACTCTTCTACCCCAATTGGGGTAGATTTTTTTAAAAAGATGCATTAGACCATAGATATTTTTATAATCTCTTTTGATTCCACATTTTTTTGGTAAACCAAAAGTTCTCGCCCAGTGAGAAAACTAACCTGAAAGAGATTGTGGTGGGGGAATATCAAAAGCAACTCGAAATGGTACTATAGTTCCATAAAAGATGAACTTTATGTCTTTCGTCCAGGGTGACGGTTGATTGGATATTCGTAAGTGGTTTTGATTTCCATCATAAAAATTAAATATTTATTTGAAAAAAAATGCGCACTTACTGTATATTGTTTATTAATTTTTTTGAATCAAAAGTACTGACGAAATATAGTGCAACTATTTATTTATAGAAGTTAAGATATACTTTTGCCTCCCTTTGTATGCCGCCACACATTTTAAGAAAAACATTGGAAAACCAACACAAATCATTTATCGTGTAGCATACCTAATAGCAAGCATTTAATGAAATTAATGGAACCTTGTGAGGACTAAGTAACCAATATAATATAATTGCACTCGTGGAAGACAATGGCGCAGTGGATGAAGTTCTTGACTGCTAACTTTAAGTTGTGGGTCCTTGCCCCACTATAGCAGTGGGGGTTCTATCCCGCTAACGCAACTCCGTTGCTTCGCCAGGCCAGATGTTCAGTCGCCAGGCAAGCGCCTATGTCGTCAGTTGGTTTGGTATATTGGTAAAGCATTCAATAAACAACTAAAAGAAATTTTAATTTTAGCCTGCAACCCAACGATTTTTCTGACATAATGATATCAAAAGAGTTGGATACATTTAGGAAAATAGGCCTTAAGCCATTTTTAATATTTTGTTGTGTGGGTAAGTAGTTTTATAGAAAGAAACAATACAAACTTAAATTGTTTATAACTTTGTTACCTAATAATAATTTCCACGGTAAATAAATATTTTTTTCGTGGTTTATAGCTCGCTGATATCTTGAAACACATTTTTTTTCATATTTGTTTGTGTATGTGCCTAATGGAAACATGAGCCCGAACTAGTACTTTATAGACATAGACATTAGAGGTCTGCAATGAATGTCTTAAAAGCAGTTTCAAGACATTCGATTAATTTCAAAACAAACTTGTTTACTGCACAATAAACTCTCACTTTCACTCATTTCAAAACAAGCACTGAGAATAGTGTTCATTATAAGAACGGGTATTTCAAATAAACATACATATTCACAAAAAAAGTGTACACTTCACTAAGTACACTGAGTAGGTGCATCTAGTACTCTGAGTAGTGGGTATACTCCAAATATGGATTTACCTACTTTTCTTTCCATTCAAATTCAAATTTGTTTTTTAATAGGTAATTAAAAAAAAACAAAAGTTCTGCAAAAAAAAAAGTTTTTAAAAACTTACACCTATAGTTTCCATTTTATTTTATTTTTTTAATTTCCAGTCTACTGGCAAATTTTATCAAAATTTTATTCAATGCATTCGGTGCATTTTAGTGTACTTAGTGTATTTTGTACAGTTATCATTGCATTCGATTCCTCTCACTTATACACTTAGTATTTGGTGTACTCAGTGTAGAATGCACGGTAAGCCTTGTACATTTGTTTCTTGGAGTCATGCACTCATTTGTGAGAGAGAAACCAAATACTGTACCGGTTTTGATAATGAGGCAATGAATGGTATACAGTGTTTGAAGCTAAAAAAAGGGTACTTCGTCCAGTCCCGTGTACACTGGATTATATAAACAGTGGACACTGAACTACTGTACCCATTTAGAGGAAGCAAATGAATGTATTCATGCAGACCTCTAAGACATAATAAAAGTTTTGTTTTGTTTTGCTTCAATGTAAAAACTAGCTACCTACATAAATGGAAGAATTTAATACAAGTACAACATAAGCCGTGTTTTATTATCTACGGATATGCATCAGAATCATTTTTTAATACAACAACTTGGGATCCTGCTCTCTATCTGGATTTATTTAAAAAATCCGAAAATTAATTCTCACTCTTTGAAGTAGATGGCTTCTCATGCTATGACAACAAAAACATGAAAAATATACCAATGAACGTAAGGAAAATAGAGATAGGTATACAACACAATTGTCACTGAGAACCGCATCGTTTTATTTTCATGGGATGATCTATATCGATCATAAGCGAAAATAAAACACGGCTATAGGTCTTTTACCGAAATTTCAGATTAATGATGGCTTTAAACAAATGGCTATCTACTGAACTATCGGCTATTCCAAAAATTTTCAAGTAGGTACCTCGAGTTTTTATTGCATCAGCTGCATTTTCATAATAACACTACAAACCTATTCGGCTAGCTTTGGATAGGCACCCGAAAGCGCCCACAAATTCAGATCGGATTTTTCGAATTTTGTTATTTTACGGAAGTACCTAATTTTTAATAAGAGAGCGATTGCCCTTTAGCATCATATTTATGACCAGAATTAGTTTTAGGAATCAATTGGAAGTACATTTTCCTCAAGAGAAATTATTTTTAAATCGACAGAAATACAATGTGAATTACGTTGCACTTTTTTAAATAAGTTGAACAAGAAAATGCAGCATCAAAAAAAACAACAAAAAATTAAATTACAAATCAAACAACAACAGTTAACAATTTACTGAAGAGGAATATCATTACCAATTTATTTAATTTGTACGAAACCACGTAAGGCAGAGTAATTATTTTCGGCCAGACACGAATCAAGCAAAGCAATGATTAAAGCGCAGTATATCAGCAGATGCAATATTAAAAAAGCAATTTCCAAGACAAATTTTTGTTGTCACTTTATCTTTAAAATTATCTTCCAATATGTACATATTAGCAATTGCAACTGCGTTGTTGAGTTTATCTCAACTGCAAATACTTGCCACTTCTATTTTGGGAATTAATTCATTAAATCCCGAATGACGTATGTAGGTACATTTTCTTATTTACATACCTACATACTTCCTAATAACTTTTCATAATAAATTGTTGAAGACGGCATTCTACCAGCACAGTATACAAAATTAAAATTAACTTTTTTGGCGCAATCACTTAAATTATATATTATTTTCTTTTTACTTTATTTAATATAATTTTCAACACCACCATGACTTACTTGAACTTTAAATTTTTTTTACTGGATAGTGGGTCGGTCGATGACAGCGGCACGTTTTAAGAAACGTCAAGTTTGAAAGGAGATTTGACCGCGTTCAACGCTAAAATTTCAATTACGGTTCTGATTTCGGAATTTATAGGTCTGTTTCCAAATTACCTCTGTTCGTTTACTTTGCAAACTTGCCATTTTCTACTTAGAGGCTATATAATTAGGCTAGTCATATAAGACATCGTAGGTCGCAAAAAATTGCACCGCACTGATTTTTGGGAAGTTGTTAGGATAGTTACCAACAGTGTAAAACCAAGTTTGCAGCTCCGAAAGACTTGTGCTAACTGCGTGGTGCTCGAAAAACCTTGAAATTTTCGGACTTTTTTCAGTTTTTGACTTATAACTTTTAAAAACTGCATCCTAGAAAAATGTCATTTGGTACACTTTTAAAGTTTGCCAATTTCTGTCACAGAAGTCAACTGAGGGCCGCTATCGCCATCACTTCACGTTCAACATTTCACTTTCCAGTGCCTACGTTCTGTAACTCTCGCATGCTTAAAATTGGTCGAGAAACGATGAAAAATGGAACAAAACTAATACGATTTGCTTCAATTTTCATCGTTTCTCGACTGATTTTATCGATGCGAGAGTTACAGAACGTAGGCACAGGTCCCTCAAGAAAAATTTTATAAGATTTTGATACATTTTTGTATTATAATTAATTGTACTTAATTCCATTTTCCATGATCCAAACTTTTTCACTGAGATATATCGTTCTTATCCTCTACAAAAGTTCTGAAATTCGTCAGGCTACATTTTTCGAAAAATCCGATTTCTTTAATTATTTATTTTGTTTTTTGATAATAAGGGATCTATTGTTCAAGATTCCGCTTATCCTTAAATTAAAGATATGTTGCTGTTCTACAATCATTACTAAATAACTTCCCTCATAGAATTAGTATTTTAGGCTGATACTCTACTCCGAAGATGTCTAAAACTACGATTTCGAACTTTTTAAAAAAAATTGTAAATGTTTGAAGTGCTGTAATTCGAGACCTATTCAATCTAAAGAGCTGTGGGTTGCACGGAAGTAATAGTAAATTTTGCATACTTAATAAATGTGCCAAGTGACTTTTTTCTAGGATGCAGTTTTTAAAAGTTATAAGCCAAAAACTGAAAAAAGTCCGAAAATTTCAAGGTTTTTCGAGCACCTACGCAGTTAGCACAAGTCTTTCGAAGCTGCAAACTTGTTTTACACTGTTGGTATCTATCCCAACAACTTCCCAAAAAATAAGTGCAGTGCAATTTTTTGCGACCCAACGCGATGTTTTTGTCTACGGTGACTGGCCTAAATATGGAGTGCTCGTTTCTATCCCTAAGGCCCGAACCACACTACTCTCGTGCGGTGTGTTGAGTAGTAGTGTGTCGCTGTCATTCCAATTTATTTCATTAATTTTGACACAACACATCACCAGATACAAATATGGCTCTACGCATATGCAAAACTGTGGCGTTGCTAGCTTGACAGCCCAGATGTCGCACCAAATAGAACAGAGCTATTTGAATCTTTTTCTCAACGTTTGTTTTTCATCAGCTGCTTGGAATTCATCTTTGGACTTCTTAAATGTTCTCGCTCACAATAAGACGCACTTTGCAAAAGAATCAGAATTTGTATTAATTAAAGTAAAAATAAAGTTTGAACAAAGTATATATTAAAGGAATAGTTAAATTCATTGTTTATATATATATATATGGGAAGTAAATTCCCAGAGTGGTGACCCCGACGTGATCAAATTTCTTTTCATCCATCACCTGCTACTGGGGATCCAGAGATTGCTGCCCTCAAAAATCTCAGGATTCCTGCATTCTGGGAGATTAATCCAGCACTTTGGTTCGTACAGGTTGAGGCGCAATTCCACAACAATCGGATAGTCTCTGACAACAGCAAATTCAATGCCATTATTGCATCGCTGGACCCAAAAGTCCTAAACGAGGTTTCCGATCTGGTCCAAAAGCCTCCAGAGTCGGACAGGTATATTGCATTTAAAACCCAATTAATATCTAGGTTCACTGAATCGCAGGAGAGGCAATTGAACCGGCTCATGACTTCCCTAGAACTTGGCGACAGGCGTCCATCAAGTCTCCTCAGGGAAATGCGCAGACTGGCTGGTGAAAACGTTCCTGACAACATGCTTTCCACTCTTTGGATGGCACGTCTGCCCGACCATGTCCGGGGAATACTCTCTGCCAGTCATGACATTCAACTCAGTACATTGTCAAAAATAGCCGACAAAATAGTGGACAACACATCTGCTCATGTCGTCTATTCAACAGACATTCAAGACGAGACACAAGAAGTGAATCAACGCCTATTTACGATCGAGTCTTCTCTGGCCACACTGACGAAGATGGTTCAAGATTTAAAGTCAGGAAGGCACAGCCGTAGTCATGGCCGATCTCAAACTCGATCGAAGAACATCTCAGGCTCGAGATCGTCAACACCCCAGTCGCAATCGAGGTTGTGCTATTTTCATAAGAGATTCGGCAAGAGGCTCGGCACTGCAAGGAGCCTTACAGTTATCAAAAAAACTAACACCGCTGTTGTCCACTGAGGCGGTCGACAACAGAGTCAAGGTCCGAAAGGAATGCCGCCTCCACATTTATGACATAGAAACCAACCAGAAATTCCTTCTTGATTCGGGATGGACAATTTGTGTACTGCCCCGTCCGCTCAACTGCTCAAATAACAGATCTGACACCACGCTTTTGGCAGCAAATAATTCTCCAATTCATATCTACGGTGAGAAGATCCTAACCCTCAACTTTGGTCTGCGGCGGGAAATAATTTGGCCCTTCATCATCGCAGACGTAAAAACGGCAATAATTGGCGCTGACCTACTCGCACACTATGGACTAGTCATCGACTTAAAGGCCAAACGTGTCATCGACAAGATAACACCACTGACTGTATCCGGCGAGCTTCACATCATCACTGATTCTTCCAAGCTTTTAACTATCAGTGGTCCTGAAGTGTACACGAATCTTGTCAACGAGTTTGTTTACATAATAGCAACTTACAGCCAGTTTCCGAACGACAAGACGACTCGCCGGTGATAAACTTAAACAAGCCAGAGCAGACTTCGAGGATTTCAATAAAAAGGTTACTGCCGAGTTTCTAGCAGTCCTTGGGCAAGCCCGATTCACCTTGTTGAATAAAAGACTGGCCGGTGGAGATGTTGTGGTGACTACCGTCGACTGAACGCCAAAACCCAACCGGAACGATTACACAACAAGGAGTATTTTTCAATAGTCGACTTAGACAAAGTCTACTACCAGATTCCAATGGCATCAGAAGACATCGAAAAAACTGCTGTAACCACGCCTTTTGGTTTGTTCGAATTTCTGGTCATGCCATTTGGCCTAAAAAATGCGACTCAAACTTTCCAAAGGCATATGGACATGGTTCTTCGCGGATTTGATTTCGTTTTCTGTTATATTGATGATATCTTGATTTTTTCAGAATCTGAGGAACAACATTGGCAACATGTACGCCAGGTTTTGCAACGACTTCACGAACATGGTTTAATCATCAACTTCAACAAATGCATTTTTGGAAGGTCTGAGGTTACTTACCTTGGACAAACAATTAACAAAGCTGGATGCAGACCACCTGAAGACAGAGTTCAAGCTATAACAAACTACCCGCAACCCAACGTCATCGTGGAACTACGTCGATTTCTTGGAATTGTGAACTACTATCGCCGATACGTGCCAAATTGTGCGTACATACAGGCACCATTAAATGCGTTCATCAAAGACTGAAAGAAGAACGACCGACGTCTTATTCCTTGGAATCCTTTGGCGGAAGAAGCTTTCAAAAAATGTAAAGATAGCATTAAGCAAGCAACTTTACTCAACCATCTAGATCCAAAAGCTGTACTTATTTTAACAACTGATGCATCGGACATCGCAGTTGGTGCCAAGCTCGAACAAAAACAAAATAACCAAGTCCAGCCGATAGGTTTATACTCATGCAAATTGTCATCTTCACAAAGTCGTTTCAGCACCTACGACCGCGAATTGCTCGCGATTAATCTTGCAATACGATTTTTCAAGCACATACTGGACGGGCGACACTTTATCGTCCAGACTGACCATAAGCCACTTACTTATGCTTTCCAGCAGCGTTCGGAAAAAGCACCACAGCGTCATTTAAGGTAATTGGACTACATCTCACAATTTACTACGGATTTCATCTACCTACCTGGCGAAGACAACTCTGTAGCAGATGCACTATCGCGACTCAATGCGATATCGTTGCCAATTCAGTTTGATCTTCGGGAACTACACCTGTCACAACTGCTGGATGCTGAGCTTCAAGAAATTTTAAAGCAAAAAAACTCATCACTCAATCTAAAAAAACTAACTATGGATTCGGATGTTAAAATTTATTGCAACATATTTAATGACACAGTTCGACCTAACATACCGGGTTCACTACGTCGAATCCATACATGGTCTTTCCCATCCTAGTGGAAGAACAACCAGTCGCCAACTTAGGCAGAAGTACATCTGGCCGAACATCAGAAAAGATACATTGGAGTGGTCACGCACCTGCAACCAATATGTCAACGTTCAAAAGTTCATCGTCATACCAAACTACTTTCTGAATCAATTGCAGTTCCAGATCATCGTTTCCAACATGTTCACATCGTTTTGATCGTTCTACCACATTGCAAAGGTAATAGGTATTGTTGAACAATGATCGATCGTTTCAGCAGATGGCCAGAAGCTGTACCTCTTCAAGATATGTTTGCAGACACAGTCGCAACCGCTTTCTATACTCACTGGGTTGCTCGATTCGGTTCGCCACAACACTCACCACCGACCAAGGAACTCAATTTGAGTCGGCTCTCTTCAATGCACTATTGAAAATGATTGGAACGATAAGGATACGCACCTCACCTTACCACCCCGCCTCAAATGGACTTGTTGAACGATGGCATCGTTCCTTGAAGGCCGCTCTCATGTGTCATGAAGAAACCAACTGGGTATGAGGCACTTCCAACAGTTTTGATGGGACTGCGAACAACATACAAAGACGATATTAAAGCTTCGGCAGCAGAGATGCTTTAAGGAACGAACCTCAGAGTTCCTGGTGAGTTCTTTGCTAATGAAAATATTGTGTCCGACCCACAGACTTTCATCGAGAGGCATCGAGAAGCTATGCTTAAAATTCGTCCGACAGCAACTTCAAACCATGCCAAGAACCAACTTTTTATCTCTCGAGACCTCTACAAATGTTCACATGTTTTCCTGCGTTGTGATGCCGTAAAAAAACCACTGGAGCAACCGTACACCGGTTCGCATTTAATTGTCAAGAGAATCAGCGATCGCCTTTTCACAATCAATGCAAATGGTAGAATTTTGAACATCTCGGTGGATCGATTGAAGCCAGCACACCTCCATGCAGATTATGTCGCAGATCTTCAGTCGTTGGAAACTCCTATCATCAACACCGAACTGAAAATAAAAAACAAATCAATTTTAAAAACAATCCATCACAAAACAAAAATAGATAATAAACAGAAAGTCAGATTTGACATTCCATCATAACTTCGTCACTGGAGGGAGAGTACTGTGGCGTTTCTAGCTTGACAGCCCAGATGTCGCACCAAATAGAACAGAGCTATTTGAATCTTTTTCTCAACGTTTGTTTTTCATCAGCTGCTTGGAATTCATCTTTGGACTTCTTAAATGTTCTCGCTCACAATAAGACGCACTTTGCAAAAGAATCAGAATTTGTATTAATTAAAGTAAAAATAAAGTTTGAATAAAGTATATATTAAAGGAATAGTTAAATTTATTGTTTATATATATATATGGGAAGTAAATTCTCAAAATACATTAGAAAGATGGCGACACACTACTCCCCCAACACACCACACGAGAGGCTTTATGCATTGTAACGCCTGGGCCCTTGATAGGGGGAGCTATTTCGGTTTAGATAAAGTCTTAGAATATCGTACAGCTGCTATCAAAGTTATAATTTGCTTATTTTCTCTCTAAATTGTTCTAATTTGAAGTAATTCTTGTAATTAATAAGCGTTTCTTTATTATTTTAAAGGTTCCAATATCGTCTTTTTTAGTTTTTTTCTCCAATGTGCAGAAAACTCAGAGCGAAACTTCAAACAGCGACCCCTATGAAAGGTACGCATTCGAAAGCACTCCATATTACATGCCGCCTCCATTGGGCATCAACGATGTCCAACATCACAACCACAATCCAATCCACAATCTGACTTGTATGGATTATGTAACTACATGACATGGATTTTTCTGCCTCCATTAAATTTTTTAAAGACATGTTCATAATCCGAGCGTCGTTCATGCCCAGTGGAGGCGGCATGTTATATATCCTCTAAGATTTTCTACTAGTTTTAAGTCCGAAGTTCTGCCAAAGTCCATATAAAAAAAATTAAATTCGACTAAAAATGGGTAGTTTCGGACTAGTACGCGAACACACCTACTATCATTCCAATGTATTTCATAGATTTCGACCTTAGAGGATATATAATATGGAGTGCTCGTTTCTATCTCTAATGCATTGTAGTGCCTGGGGCCATGATAGGGGGCACTATTTCAATTTCGGTTATGATAAAGTCTTAGAAGATATCGTACAGCTGCTATCAATTGTGAGTCATAATTTGCCTATTTTCTTTCTAAATTGTTCTACTTTGAAGTAATTCTTGAAATTAATAAGAGTTTGTTTATTATTTAACAGATTTCAATATCTTCTTTTTTAGTTTTTGTCTCCAATGTGCAGAAAACTCAGTGACCGAAACTTGAACAGCGACCCCTATGAAAGGTTCGCATTCGAATAAAAACAAGCACTCCATATTTATATACTCTAATGTCGTTTTCGTTTGGATGTACGGAGTACTCCTTTTACACTCCTTTTTCACTCCTACTACTCCAAAAGCCTTCGATTGGCTGTTCCGAGTAATGTTTTCGGAGTGTTCTTCTGTCCCCAATTTCATTTTGGAGTAGATGAGGAACACACACACACATATAAAGTTTTTCGTTGGATTACTTGTCAAAAGTGATAAATACTTGAAGAAGCCATTTTGTTAAATGGCAGCTTTGGTAGTGTATGTGTAAATTTAGGAAAGTCAGTGTTTTCATATTCGATTGGAATTGAAAAGGAGTACAATTTACCGAAAATCCAATCGAAAACGACATAAGATTTCGACACAACACATCACACGATACAAATATGAGAACTAATTTCGCGTACGCGAAACTATGTGCCCTTAGACAGACTCATAAACTAATCCTTCAATTGCATTAATAGGGATATTCCTCCTGCAAATTATTGACCTCTGTCCTTCATTCATTTGGATGAACAATTTCATATCTCTGTTGCTTTAATTGTGCAAAGGACCTCATGTTCATGTTCACGAGAGAGAAAATTATTTCCCCTTGCTGCGAATTTCAGCCCAAAGAAATTCTTCGGGCAGAAATATGAGTTCTGTCAAAAGTCAGTTTGAAATTTACCAGAACCCAGAAATACGCAGCATTTGATTTGTTATTTATTTACAGATTCCATTTTCTAAATAAATTTATGTATTTACTTTTTAAATTCAATTTTTCTTACTTCCCAGAAGTGCCAATTACCACCAATTAAGGTACAATTTTATTTTATTTAAGAAAGCTTTTCAAATGTTGATGGTTTTCAATTTATTTTTTCAAATATTTGTTAACGTTAAGAAACCGGTAAGAATTTTTTGTTCAAAGCGTTCGTGTACTATTTCGCAGTTTTAATTCTCTCTAAGAGAATTTCATCACCACTCCTAAATATTTGACAGGCTGTGAATTTTAGTGCAGAAAGTACCCGAACAAACCTAATATATTGGCACAATATAAAACAAATATTGTCAATTCGGAAGTGACTCTAGACATGCCAATTATTTATAACAGTTTTGGTTTATAAAGTACTGTTTATGCGGCCCCGCAGGGCCAGGGCCCTCCGCCGTTGGGTATACTTCAGACATACAGTTTTTTTTTTCAAGTCGCGCGAAGCGCGTCTACGTACACCCATTTTTAATAGCGAAAAACTTTTATAACTGTTATAAATTGGCATTTCTCTAGTCTCGTCCTTTCATTTCTTTATGAGTTTTTGTTATTTAATTCTATAAACTTAAAATTATAAAGGTCTTACTGTTTTATAGTTTTGTTTTGTTTACATACAAAATGACGTCAAATTTTTTTTTTGTTTCAGATAGACGTCAAAAAGTGTGAATTTCCGACGAATGTCTTCTTCAATTGGAGTCACAGAAACTGTTATACATTATAGGTAATACGCTATCCAGTGTATTATAGAGATCAGTGGGCCAGTGCCCTCCACCGGTCAGCACATACTTCAGGCTCTCAGAGTTTTTGTTTCAAGTCACGCGAAGCGCGTTAAAGCATACCCACTTTCAATGGTGAAAAACTGTTATAAATTGTCATGTCTCAAGTCCACTGATCTCTTTAATACACTGGATAGTGTATTCCCTATAAAGTACAACAGTTTCTCTGACTCCAATTGAAGATGACAATTATGTACATAGGTGTCGCCGCAAACGCCATCTAGATGTACAGACTACGACTATGACAAATCGAAGAGACTAAACAGGCCCTATGAAAAAGAAGTTCCTAATTTTCAAAAATCTGATCGTTGCAAGAAGAAGAAGACGAAGTTTTTTAGCGACGAAATAAAAATATACAATTTTGAAAGAAAATTCACCTTTTACTCTGAATAAAAGTTAAACTAAATATTAAAAACATTTTTTTATTGATTTCGCTTAAAGAAGCGTCTCCGCAAGTCACGTTCGTGACATTCTAAAAAACTTCTTCGCTCAGAACGAATTTGCATTCGAGCAAAAACATAACTAAGTATAGATATTGCATCTGCAAAATGCCAGATACAAAATACGAAGCTACCCCAAGGCAAAGTAGCCGTCAGGCAAAAGGTAAAAAGAAGTTGAACGATGTAGCTACATTCAGCTGCAAACTTTGTAAATCTGAGGACAATCCGCAGATGGTACAATGCGACTCATGCGACACTTGGTTTCACTTCACATGCGTTGGAGTGGATGAATCCATAGAAAGTCATGACTGGAAGTGTGAGGACTGTACCATTTTACAAGCGGCGAAGGATGCACCTTCGCATTCTCAGGCAAAATCTACTGCAGCCAGCACTATACGTTCAACACGCTCACGCCACATCAACCTCCAACTACAACGGCTCGAGGAAGAAAGAGCACTGCAGGAGACACGAAAGGCTCAACAGCTCCAACAAGATAAGGAGTACATGGACGCACGCTTCAACCTTTTACTGCAAGAAGACTCAGACGACCAGGATTCCGAATCGAATGAGGAGACCACCATTGCAAATCAAAACCAAGTCCGTGAATGGGTCAAGGTTCAGTCAATACAACTGACATGTGCAAATTACCATCCACAAACTGATCAAGCAGTCAAACAACAGCAATTTACATCACGAACACGAAGTCCATGTGCTCCTGAGCAGCCACCCGTTGAAAAACAACAAATATCACCCACTCATGCCGCTCTTCCAACCTATGGGACGTCTGGTTTTGCATTCCCAGAGTTTGCTGCCTCAGTGCCACAATTCACACCAAGCCAACTGGCAGCAAGGCAAGCTCTTCCGAATGATCTGCCCATATTCAGCGGTAGGCCAAATGAATGGCCTATTTTTATAAGCAGTTTTGAGGGAACCACTGCAGCTTGTGGAATAACAAATATGGAGAACATTCATCGTCTTCAAAAATGCTTAAAGGGTCCAGCACTAGAAGCCGTCCGCAGCAGACTTCTTTTTCCTCAAAACGTTCCCACCATAATCGAGACGCTGAGAATAATCTTTGGGCGGCCAGAGACGCGGTGGCTTCGAAATTGGAAAATGGATTTCCAACTCACAAATAGTTATAAGCAATCTAGGGGAAGCGCACGCTAGAGAAAGCCATAATCTTAACATGGCCTTTGAAGTCGAAGCAGATAATGTCCTTGGTATGTGGTGGTGCACATCTACAGATTGCTTTACTTATGTCGTTGCCAGAAATGAAAGAAACAAATTGCTTCTCCAAGGAACTCAGAAACCAACGAAGAGGGAAGTCCTACGCATTCTCATGACGATATACGATCCACTAGGATTGATCGCGCACTTCTTGGTTTTCCTCAAAATACTATTACAAGACATCTGGAGAAGTTCAATAGTCTGGGACGAGCAAATAAATGAAGAACAATTCGGGCGATGGCTTCAGTGGACTCGAATGCTAGACGACATTGAAAAACTTTCTATTCCAAGATGCTACCTAAACGAAATGAAGTTCGACAAAGATGTTTATACCGAGCTACATATCTTCGTGGACGCCAGCAGCAGTGCATATGCAGCACTGGCATATTTTCGATGCACTCAAGGAAACCATGTTGAGTGTAGTCTTGTGAGCGCTAAGACAAGGGTAGCGCCTTTAAAACTCACTTCAATTCCACGCCTAGAACTAGAGGCGGCAAAACTCGGAGTTCGTTTAGCCAATTCCATCACCAGAGAACATTCGATCACCATTTCCAGGAAGGTGTTTTGGTCAGACTCTAAAACAGTGCTGAGCTGGATATGCGCCGACCACCGAAAGTATCGACAGTTCGTGGCTTTCCGAGTTTCTGAAATTCTGGAATCAACTTAAGTCGAAGAATGGAAAAATGTGTCAACTAAACTCAACGTGGCGGACGAAGGGACGAAGTGGCAGAAGAAACAAACTTCTTTTGAATCCAGTGGACGCTGGTATACGGGACCACCCTTTTTGTTACTTCCTGAAATTGAATGGCCAAAAAATACTTCAGTAAACCCTACGACGGAAGAAGAAATTAAGCCACATCTCTTCATAAACAAATTTGAATCGAAAATCATAATTGATGTGAAACGTTTTTCAAAATGGATGCGATTGTTTAGGAGTACGGCATTTGCGTTTCGATTTATCTACAACATACGGCACAAAAGGAAGAAGGTACCAAGACGTTCAGGCGAATTATCGAAGGAGGAATTCCAAGAAGCAGAAGCATATCTTTGTCGTGAAGCTCAGCACGATGTCTACGCCACCGAGTTTTCGATGCTGATGAAACAAAAACACAAATTTAAACATCTGCGGACTGTGGACAGAAGTAGTCATATCTTCAAACTTTCTCCATATTTAGACCGAAATGGAGTACTCCGTTCATATGGACGAATCGATGCTGTGGTGGAGTTGAACCGCGATGTCAAGCGACCCATAATTCTTCCGCGAGGACATCCTATCACGAATCATATAATCCAGCATACTCACGAAAAGTTTCATCACTTACATAACGAAACAATTGTAAATGAATTGAGACAAAAGTACTGGATTCCTCACATCAGAGTTGCTGTAAAAAAAGAAATAAAACGTTGCCAGTATTGTAAAGTCCGACGTGCCGTTCCAAATCCACCAATGATGGGAAAACTTCCACCTGCCAGACTAGCGACGTATCACCGACCTTTCTCTTACTCTGGCATAGATTATTTTGGGCCTATGAGTGTGACCATCGGTAGAAGGACAGAGAAAAGATGGGGCGTATTGATCACTTGCATGACGACGCGTGCAGTACATATTGAAGTGGCATCAAGTCTATCAAGTGACTCTTGCATCCTGGCCATAAAACGTTTTATTGCTCGTCGTGGAATCCCAATCGAATTCCATAGCGATAATGGAACAATTTTCCACGGGGCTAAAAACGAATTACAAAGCGCCTTCAAACGCCTGTCGGATATTGCCAAGAAATTTTCATCACCAGAAACAAAGTGGGTATTCAACCCACCATCATCACCACATATGGGAGGTTCCTGGGAGCGGATGGTCCAAACCGTCAAGAAAGTTCTCAGAGAAATAGCACCAGTTCACAATCCTTCAGACGAGTTGCTCTATAGTATGCTGTTAGAAATGGAAAAAGTTATTAATTGTCATCCACTTACATACCTACTACTGGATACTGAAGAAGATGAAGCACTGACTCCAAACCACTTCTTGTTGGGCTCATCAGATGGACATAAACCAGATAGCATTCTCACCGATACGCGAGTCCTGAGGAAACATTGGATGGTGTCGCAGCAATTTGCGAATGCATTCTGGAAACGATGGCTGAAGGAATATCTTCCTACAATTACCCGCAGAGGAAAATGGTGGGCACCAGTCAAACCAATTGCAGTCGGAGACATCGTTGTAATTGTTGACGATACAAATCCTCGCAATTCGTGGCCGAAGGGTCGCGTTCTAAAAACGAGCGCAGATAGTGATGGGCAAGTAAGAAAGGTGACAGTTCAGACTAGAGATGGTATATATATTCGACCAGCTGTAAAGATTGCCGTTCTCGACGTCCAAGGTGGTAAGTCGATTTCAACCGTCTTACCAGGGGGGAGTGTCGCCGCAAACGATGTAGATGTACAGACTACGACTATGACAAATCGAAGAGACTAAATAGGCCCTATGAAAAAGAAGTTCCTAATTTTCAAAAATCTGATCGTTGCAAGAAGAAGAAGACGAAGTTTTTTAGCGACGAAATAAAAATATACAATTTTGAAAGAAAATTCACCTTTTACTCTGAATAAAAGTTAAACTAAATATTAAAAACATTTTTTTATTGATTTCGCTTAAAGAAGCGTCTCCGCAAGTCACGTTCGTGACAGTAGGTAACTCAACACTTTGACGTCTGCCATTCACAAAAAAAAACTTTGACATAAGTATTTTACTGTGTAAACAAAATTAAACTGGAAGGTAAGATTCTTTAAGAACAAACAAAGAGTTTAACTATTTTTCTTAATACAGAAAAAGTGTTCAGTAAAGATTTAACATAATTTAGATCAACAATATTGTAATGCACCTAGCTAGTAAGAATTTGTTGGCAATTATTTTGAATCAATTCCATTATTCGGAAGTGTAATGTGTAACAACAGATTTACAATTATTCGTCCTTACACACACAAGTGATATAAAGTTATTTATTTACAAAAAATAAGCAGCAATACAATGAAATGCATATATAAGTATGGAGCAAATGCCTTGCAATTCTCGTTTTATGTTTTTTTTTTCTAATGGATCTTTGGTGTTACAAGTGTCTTGCCGCTTTCTGTTACCAAAAAACTTTACTAGACTCATAAAATTAATGTGTCGTGCGGTGCATTTCTCAGTATCAAAAATCATTATTTTTATAAGGAAGTTTATGTTCCCTTAATTTAGAAGCGCCGCAGTCGATTTAAGCGAATGAGCTAAATTTCAGAGTATCAAAGTATCGCCCCAATTGATATTGATATTTTTTTTCGAAATTTCAATATTTTGAAAATTCTCAAAAGAATTGTTTAAACTATGCAACGATAAATTTGAAAAATAAAATTTTATATATATTTGTTTTCTTTTTAAAGCGATTAAAACAGACAAAAATGGTACTACGCTGCAAATATTGCAAAAAAGAAGGAGGAAGTGAAGCTACGAGCCAAGGCAGAACACTTCATGGGTGAGTTTTATTTCATTGATTATATTATGTACATGCTTACATACTTACAAAATTTAATTTTTTTATATAACGGAAATCATGAAACGCTGGTCCCCGAATTTCTCAAATTGGCTCTGGGTTTTCAAGATATTGGAATTTTAAAGTTTAAACACACTACTTTAAAGTTTGTTTCACACCACGCACTTATTTGTTTTCCTTTAACTGCATTTGCCTGTTTGGTAACTTTTTCAACAATTTTCTCAGAACTAATTTTTTCCTATGGGTTTTGATAAAAAACTGTACAAATTCACAACAAATTTCACGTTAATAAACAGATTGTCATAGAAAGTATATTTTTTACTCCGACTACAATTAACATACAGAACAGTTTATATACAGTATACCACGCGGTCGTTTCCAAACCACATGCTTCATTTCGATGATCACAAAAGTACCGAGTGTTTATTTTAGTCTTCCAAATGGTTCTTTATACCATTTTGAATTCAAACCGCAATTCCTAAAAAAAATCCATCTTCAACTAATTTCAAGAATTTCATGAAAAAATCATATGAAATTCCAGGCAAAAGAATTGGGAAATTGAACATATCCCATCGACTTACCTATTTCTTTTTTCAGTGCCAAATGACGCGAAAAGGTACTGCCTGAGTTACAGACCATAGATTAGGACGTCCGAAATTATTTAAATTGTTAATTTTGATAATAATTGTCTCAAAACTTGAAATTAAAATTTAAAATGATGAGCTTCAATGAAAGCTATAACTTGCGCCTAAGGCACCGAAAATATTTGTCACTAGTGTTATTTTTTGTGTGTGTACCTAAAATATGATTCAATTTACTCTTTTGAATATAAATCTTGTTGCGATAGATGAATATAATTTCTAATAAGATATTTTTACAGATTTCCATTGGATGATGTTGCCTTGTTAGAAATTTGGCGGGTCCAACTCAAATTTCATTCCACCTTTTCTCCAAATAAATATACGAAAATATGCTCCAATCATTTTAAAAAAGATTGTTTCAAAGTAATTAGAAAGCGAAGGGTGCTAATTGCTGGGAGTATCCCTACACTCTTTTCAGAGCGTAAGGAGAGCTGCTTTTACTGCGGTGGAACAAGGGATTCCAAACCGGGTCTTTCCCTTAGAAAGTATTAATATATTAACATTTTCATTTTATGTAGGTTTCCTTTGGAGAAACCTGAACTGTTGGAAAAGTGGTTGCTCGCAATAGATGTCAATAACTTGTTCCAAACAAGGACACCTTGATATGCAGCGACCACTTTAATCGATCCTGTTTTTGCGAAGTTAAAAACAGGAGTTTTTTAAATTTGAAAGTGGGTGCAGTTGCATCCATTTTCTTAAAAGGTACACAAACATTAATTTTTGAATAAATGAATCCATTAATTTTGTTTTGATCAATCAGTATGGTTATACCTATGTATATATTTTTGTAAATGTTATTTCACAGAAATTGAGCTTACCAAACATTTATTTTTTTTTATTTTTTATAAAAAGAAATACAGGAAGCTACACAGGAATTTGCACAGGAGCCAATCAATGAACTGAAAACAAATAATGAATCATCTGAAGAACCTGCAAAGGAAACTCGCGTTAACATCGATGTATTATACAATGAAACAGGTTAAATTAATTTATAATTTTTTTTCCCATACAATTTCGCTTTTCCATATAAAACATTAATTGAAATATAAAGAGTAGATGTGTCTTGCCAAAAAAATCTTAATTCCAGAATTTTTCATTTTATTTTAAGGTTTGCAAGAAACCACAGAAGAAACAAATTACAAGTATGAAGAGTCAATCTTACTTAACTCAAGTAACTTACATTATTAAATTATTTTTATTTATGGAAAGTACAATCACTGAACTCCTTATCTATTCTTTTATGGAGATATGTGAAGTCTATACAGTACGAAATGTTATTGATAATTTCATTCAATTTATCTAAAATATTCTATTGTTTTCGTTTTTCTTTTTCTAAGTAAATATAGTATTAGATATTAAAAGGTATGGCCTAACCGATTTGTTCGCCGGTTTTTGGCGCGTTTGTTTATCTCCATGGGGTGGGTGGGTGTTAGGGGAGAGGTAAAATTTTGTATTTATTTGACCAATATATTTTTCGGTGGATAGCTTATGAAATTTTAAGAATAATTTAACTTTTTTTCTAATTCCTCTTGGTATTACTTTTGAAAGAAATCAAAGATTTTAATTTTAGATAATTGCAATTATTTTAAAATTGAACCTTTTTGAATGCTCGCTGAAACAAAATTTAAATAACGGGTGATTTTTAAGCTGGTTTGGTTTTGGCAACACTGGTTTTGACAGCTGACGTGTGTTTAGTACCTTGTGTCACTGTCAAACAGCTTCAGTTTGGTTTGCAATTTATTATTATTATTATTATTATTTATTCAATGTACATAAATGTACAGACAATATTTGTACAGCAATAGCTACCAGGACTTATAGCTGGACTTAAAAATACATTCTTGGTGAGAAAAAAAGAAAGAAATTTATGGATAAATAAATGTAAACACTTAGTGAAGGGGCGGTTGAGAGAGCTAAGGTAACCAGCAGGTTATCTACGGTCCCTCAACCACCCCTAGTCTAAATTTGAGGGACTTAAGGTCATATGCTATTAACTAATTGTGTTATTTCAAGTAGTTTAAAAACATTTTTTATATTTTGTTCTGAGGGAACTGACAATAATGAGGCTAAATTTGTATTAAAAAGACTATTTGAAATGGAGTTCATTCTAGGGCATTCTGATGAGAGATGTTTAAAGGTGAGAATAGCATCCACTCGACAGAGGGGGCAGTTGGGCGGATCCTCTCTAGTTAAAAGGTGGCTATGCGTAATTTGTGTGTGTCCTAATCGAAGCCTCAGAAAACATTTATTCATTTTGGCTGTTGTGGTTGTTGGATATGTTGGTGATACAGCTTTCGGATTGATTTCTGAGTAATGATGGGAGTATTGACTCCATATATCTTTGCGCTTCCGCCGCCAAAAAGCATCAGCGAGTTTTTGGAGATCTGATTTTGTTGGAGGATATGGATTGATTGCATCTGTGTTGCATATTGATTTCGCTGCCATGTCTGCATATTCATTCCCATTTATGCCAATGTGACCTGGTACCCAAATTAGATGTAGTTTTGAGCATTGTTTAATAATGTTGTTTCTTATTTTGTTGATGAGGGGTGATTGGTGCCTTGCATTGCGAACGGCGTTAAGAGTTGAAAGGTTGTCAGAACAGATGATTGTGGGCTTATTAGATTTTATTGCTATCTCTGTGGCTTTGAGAATAGCTAGCGCTTCGGTAGAAAATATCGAGAAGTAATCCGGAATGTGTTCTGCGTGTAAGACATGGCCTATGTTGTTGACAATGGCAAAGCCGGTGCCTAATTCGCTTTTGGAGCCGTCGGTGTATATAACATCCCATGTTGAGTTATCAAATGTGCTCATCATTTTGTAGTGCTCTTGCAAGTACAATTCTTTCGGAGTGATATCTTTTTTGAATTTTGATAATGAGATGTTAATTATCTCTAGTGGTAGCTTCCAGGGAGGATATTGTTCCACAGCCAATAATTTAGGGTCTGGGCGGATTCCAAGGGTTAGAGATGTTTGTAAAGCTTGGTATATCGTTGAAGGAAACTTCGGTATTTTTTTTCGTCTTATAATCTTGCTAGCAATACATGTGATTGTTGAGTTATAGGATTCGCAGATTTTTGGGACGAGTCGGAAAGTAAGGATGTCTCTCCGCATTTCGATGGGTAAACAGCCAGTTTCGGTGAGTAGGTTTTTGACAGGTGATGTGCGGAATGCTTTTAAACTGTGTCTCAGAGCTGCATGATAAGAAGAATTGAGAATTTGTAGATTTGATTTTGTTGTTTTGCCATATATAACAAGTCCGTAGTCGATTTTAGACAAAATGATGGATTTCGTTATGCGAACTAATGTGTTACAGTGAATTAGACTATTTTTAGAAGATAAGTATTTAATTATGTTAAGCCTGGTAGCTAATTTTTTCTTAATTTCTATACAATGATCCTTAAAGCTTAGTCTACAGTCAAATATAATACCTAAAATACTTAAGTTACTAACATTAGGTATTTGTACATTAAGAAAATCTATGTTAAAATTAGTGCAGCTTGTTTTTTTGCAAATATGTAAATGTTTGCTTTTGCTTGCCGATAAAATAGCACCAGATGTGGTACCCCAGTTAACTAGGCAAAGAAGGAGTTCTTCAAAAATTACTTTAATTTGGTGTGTGTTATTGCACTTAGCGATCACATAGAGGTCATCAGCGTAGAGGGTATGTTCGAGTTTGTTAAACCTGGAGATAAGCTTACTTATTTCATCGTATGCAATGATAAATAGAATCACCGAAAGAGGTGACCCCTGGGGAATGCCGTTGTCTAGACTGTGTTCTTTTGAATAAACGTTATTAATTTTTGATCTAAATTTTCTGTTCAGAAGGAATGATTTAACATATCCATACATTTTGTTGCCAATTTTCCAATTTATCAGATTATTAAGTACGACGTGAATTCCGATACGGTCAAATGCCTTTTCAAAATCTAAAGAAAGGATCGAAATGTGGTTTTTGCAAGACAAAGCAGAGGTAACGAGTTCATCGATGTGAAGAAGAGAGTCTATTGTGCCACGATCATGTTTGAATGCGACTTGGTAAGGGCTCGTTAAGCTGTTTCTTTCAGCGTACCAAAGAAGTCTCTTGGACATGATTTTTTCCATAAGTTTGCTTACACATGGAAGTAAGGATATCGGTCTGTAACTGCTTGTTTCAGAAATATGATGATTATTTTTAGGTATTGGGATTAGAGTTGCGGTTTTCCATGATTGGGGAATAATCCCACAGTCGAAAATTTTGTTATACAGACTTAAAATTCGTTTTTTTGCTGACAATGGTGCGTTTTTGATCATGGGGTATGAAACCCGATCGAAGCCTGGTGTCTTACCCTTCACTGAGCTTAAACAGCACTCGAACTCCAGAAGATTAATTGGCGCTTCAATGAACTTTGCAGATTGGCTCAGGTTGCTTGTAGTGATTGGAGTGCCTAATATTAGTTGCTTGGAGCTTCGGAATTCTGGCGAAAAATTAGAATTACTTGAATATTTGGACCAGGTTTTCGCGAAATGTTCAGAGATACTGGGAGGGTCTGTAAGAGTTACGGAGTCTGTTTGTATGGCTTTTATATTGTACGGAATGTAATTTCCTGTAAGTGTTTTTATGTCGGCCCATAGTCTTTTGGGGGTTGACATTGGATTAATGTTGTCAGTAAATTTCTGAAAGCTTAGTCTTTTAGACTCTTTGACTTTTTTCCTGAATAAAGCATTAGCTTTGCGATAACTTATTAAATTAGTATCTGTGGGGTGCTTTTTAAATAATTTAAATTTGTTTTGTTTATCAATGCGCAGTGCGTGGATTTCCGAGTTCCACCATGGTACAAATGATTTGAGTCTTATGCCTTTTGTTTGTGGAATAGAAAGGTTCGCAGCATATCGTAGAGCCTTGCTAATTGTGGATGCTTCTTGGTTTATATTTGTCGAAGGGGGATTTTGCATTACAAATTCAAGTACTTTAGCTTGAAAAGAATCCCAATCAGCGTGATCGGTTTGGAATTTAGCTGAAGGTTTTTTGTAACCAGAGTCTGCACCTAGACGAATGCTTGTTAATATGGGGAAGTGGTCACTTCCGTGAAGATCATCGAACCTGTTCCATGAAATAAAAGGAAGAAGTTGAGGAGAAACAAGAGTTATATCTACATGAGTAAAAGTGTTGTGCGTCGAGAAGTGAGTGGGGCTGCCATCATTCAGGACGGAGAGGTTTGAGGTGGTTAAGAAACTTTCTATAACCTTTCCTCTAGAGTTGCTAACTGGTGAGCCCCAAAGGGGACTCCACGAATTGAAATCACCTGTAAGTAGAATTGGGGTATTGATTGTTCTAACAATATTGTGGAGATCGAAAGTAGTGAATGGCTGCGAGGGATGAATGTAAAGTGAAACTATGGTAATTTTTATTTTAAGATTAACTTCTATGGCAATAGCGGAGATAGTCGAGTTAATTTGGACAGGTGAGTGGGGAATAGCTTTATGGATGAGTAACCCAACGCCTTGAGAAGCGCTGGAATTCCTAGAAAGGTTGTGGAAGTAGGCAGCATATTGTTTTGGAGCATAATAGACCGGATCTGTTTGCAGATGTGTTTCTTGGAGTGCTATTACGGAGGGGTTTTGATCGTTTATGATCAATTGCAGTTCGTGGTAATTGTTCGTATAACCATTAAGGTTCCATTGTAGAACCTTAAGGAACGAGTCTTTACCTAGATGTGGCTTTTGGGCAATATAAGCTGGGTTATATTGCGAAAAGTTGGGGTTAGATGAAAGTGGTGTGACAGGATGCCGACTCCGCGGCCCCAAGGCTGAGCCAGCCGAGCTCACATTGGAGCTCGGATGACTCAACCTCCGAGTCGCGGAGTCGGGATTCAGGGGAGTGATATTATTTTTAGATGCTTTCATCATCATTGTCGGAGGAAGGGTTTGTGAATTGTAGTCGAGCATGTTTTATGATTTTGATTGATTCGTTGATTAACGGAATGGATGAATTGTTATCTTCGTTGCTTACACAAGGGGGGATTGTGTTGGTTATGTTTTCATAAACTTGTGAATGTGTAAAATTACTTGAATTATTTATTTGTGTTTGTGGTAGGTTTGGAGTTTGGGGGGACGTTTGGGGTAAGATTGGATTGGAGCTTAATGGGTCGAGTTGAATATTATTGTTGTCTTTAGTTGTTGTTTTATTAGGAAGATTGTTTACCAGAGTTGATTTTGGATTTTGCATATTGGGTAGTGGAGTAATAAATGATGGCGATGGAATGGGATTAATTACTGCAGCTGTACTTGATGTCTCCATTGGAGTGTTAACGGAGCTTGAAGCGTTGAATTGTACAGAGGGTTCTTTTGTTGATTTTGTTACTGCAGAGTATGTATGAGGGAGTGTAAATGTTGGGTTTTGTTCTTGGAATGATTGCTTGGCTTCAGCCATGGTGCACTTCTTTATAGTTTTTATTTTTAGAATCTCCTTAGCTTGTAGGTATCGCTTGCATTGCTTGGAAGAGGAAGGGTGTTCCTCAAAACAATTAGCACATGAAACACGTGTGCAATCATTTGGATTGTGAGGTGGGAGATTGCAGTTAGCACATGAAGCAGGTCTGGTGCATCTTTTTTTTGTATGGCCGAGTAGTTGGCACTGTTGGCAGCGCATAGGGTTTGGAAAATATTCTTCAACTTTAACATTGTACCACCCAATATTAACGTTGGATGGTGGGCGGAATAGGTCGAATGTAAAGAGAACTAAACCTGTAGCTCGTGCAGAATTGTCAACTAACTTTGTGAATTTATAGACATCAGTAACACCTTGGCATTTCATTTCATCTATAATTTCTTTTTCAGGCACGTTGATAAGACAGGGAGCGTATGCTGTGCCTTTTGATGAGTTTAAGCTTGAATGGAATGATACGGAGATGGGACAAAGATTGGCAAGTGTTTTTTGGGCGAGGAATAGGTCGGCAGATTTTTGTGATTTAGCTAAAATCAAGAGAGTACCGTCCTTAAGTTGGGTGATGCTTTCATATGCTGTACTTATGCCATCGATGGCTTTTTTGAGTAGGAACACACTAAATGAGGTTAGGGGTTTTTCAGCACACGAGGGAGCAATTACTATGAATTTTGGGTTATTAGAAGATAAGGTTGAGGGAATATTGAAATTTGATACGTCTTCGATTACATTAGTTTTTCTTTTCCTTTTATGTTTAGAGTTGGTAGGTTGATCTTCATCAAGAATATCAAACCTACCACTCATGGGAACACGTGGCCCAGGGGCCATTTGAAATTCTTTGCGACTAGCTTTTTTTGTTGTTTTTTTTTTCACTCACTTGAGATAAAGAAGAAACAGAAAAAAGAAATGCTATGAAAATAGCGGGATATCACCAACGAAGTAATCCGGTATGAACAGAGAAAAACTGTGAAACGCTGTTGCCGGTTCGAGAGATAGTCGATGACTGTGGTTTGCAATTTAACCATGGATCGTCTTACAAATGAACAACGCTTGCAAATTATTGAATTTAACTATCAAAATTCGTGCTCGGTTCGAAATGTTCATCGCGCGCTGCTTGTGTTCAGCGATGAGGCTCATTTTTGGTTGAATGGGTACGTAAATAAGCAAAATTGCCGCATTTGGAGTGAAGATCAGCCAGAAGCATTGCAACAGCTACCAATGCATCCTGAAAAAGCCACTGTTTGGTGCGGTTTATGGGCCGGCGGCATTATTGGGCCTATTTCTTCAAAGATGATGCGAATCGCAGCGTTACTGTCAATGGTGAACGCTACCGAGCGATGATAACAAACTTTTTTTTGCCCGAAATGGAAGTTCTTGACTTGCATGATATGTGGTTTCAACAAGACGGTGTCACATGCCACACAGCACGCGAAACAATGGCGCAATTGCGAGGCGAGTTTGGTGAACAGTTAATTTCACGTTTCGGGCCGGTCAATTGGCCGCCTAGATCGTGCGATTTGACACCATTAGATTATTTTTTGTAGGGGTATGTCAAGGCTTATGTCTATAGGGACAAGCCCGCTTCGATTGACGCACTGGAAGCCAACATCCATGCATTCATTCGTGAGATACCGGCCGATATGTGTGAAAGAGTATGCCAAAATTGGACTCAGCGGATGGGCTACCTGAGACGCAGCCGCGGTCAACATTTGCATGAAATTATCTTTAAACATTAAATTGCAAGGTTCAAACTATCGATTCAAATAAATATTTCATTCATTTTTTCGAATTTTTTGTTTTTTTTTTTTAAAAA
Organism: Leucozona laternaria; assembly: GCA_932273885.2. Taxonomy (NCBI): domain Eukaryota; kingdom Metazoa; phylum Arthropoda; class Insecta; order Diptera; family Syrphidae; genus Leucozona; species Leucozona laternaria. Next base: position 58,830,098 of record OW026366.1, read on the forward strand.
GTTCTAAACCTCTTAAAAAACCACCCTTTATATATGTTCGGCTTAAACGCTTATGTTCTACTTTTTTCTCAGCGTGGCAAAGCCACATCAGCTCTTATTTGCTTATAAGTTTTGTTTCATCAAATGGACATAATAAAGCGTTTCCAATTATGTATTATGAATTCAAACCATGAGTTGAATTAAGGTGTTCTATAATTTGGAATGAAAATGGGAACTGCTGTTTTGAAAATAGGAATTAGTTTTTGAAAATGAAAACTTTTTATTTTGTATTTCGATTAACGGTATTTTTGCTTTGTTAACTACTGGAATAATCAAAATTGATTTGTATTAAGCGCTAAGAATTGAAAATAAATTTGATATCTAATAGATCTATATCGAAATACCGAACATTGGCAAATACCACGTAAAAAAAGTAATAACATCAGGTATACATTTTTGGAAAAACAAATTTCACGGATTTTTTGATTTAATTTATTGTACCTATTCTCTTGGATTAATAAAAGCATATTGAAATGAAAATTAAAGAGATATGTTCGCATTAGCTTCAACCATTTATATAATAAATATATTACAGTGACTCAAAGTATTCAAGAAAAAATAGAAGAACAAAGAAGAATTGTAAATCATGATCACAGATATGAAACCACGCCGAGGAATAACAAGAAAAAGTTTTCCTTCATTAATCAAAAATTCAAGACAATCCAGAAGAAAAACAAAACTCAAAGGCAACATATCAATCGCTTAAATTTCAAAATTCAGTATAATAAAAGAAATTCGCAAAAGGAATTCAATTCCAGAGTCGGGTTTAGCCTGCCTGATGTAGGCGAGCTTTTTAAAAGATTTTTACAAAATAAAAAGAATGTTGGAGATGACAAGTGTGTTTTGAGCAAGAAAAAATTTAAAACTAGGTCATCCAGCAATGGATTGGGTATATGTAGGGACAAATAACCGCAAGCTCTGCGCTGTTTTTCAATAACCCTTCATTTGTACTCCCCTAAAGCGTATAATTTTATACGACAGAAATTTTGTCGCGCCTTACCCGATCCAAGTAGCTTACGATCGTGGTACTCGTCGATAGATGGAGAACCTGGTTTCACGACAGAATGTTTTGAAGCGCTAAAGTTGAAAGTTGCTGAAGCTACTGAAGCAAATAAAAAAGTTATTTGCGGCTTAATGATCGACGAAATTGCAATCAAATCTGGGCTTCAAAATATTTCTGTTGGAAAAATCAGAGGGTATGTCGAATTTGGAACGGAAGCTGAGTTTTCAGATGAACTGCCGCTAGCCAAAGATGCTTTGGTTATCATGGTGGTGTCCTTGGATGGGTGATGGAAGCTACCAAATAGGCTATTTTTTGGTAAACGGGATAGACTCAACTACCAAAGCAGAGCTTGTTAACAACAGCTTGCGTTAACTGCACGAGGTTGGTGTTGTGCCTGTGACCCTAGATGGCCCATCCAAGCATTTTGCTACCATGCGATTGCTAGGAGCTAATTTGGGAATCGACGACTGCCGTCCATATTTTCCCACCCATCAACGCAAGGCAACGTGTTCGTAATTTTCGATCCATGTCACATGCTGAAACCTAAGCGGAATTGCCTGGGTGAGTATAAGTTGTTAAAAGACGGTGATGGAAATGATATCAAGTGGGACTTCATAGAGGAGCTAGTCAAACTCCAAGCAAACGAAGGATTGAGAGCTGGAAATAAGCTTAAGTCGGCGAATATGAGCTACCATAAGCTTAAAATGAAAGTTTACCTAGCAGCTCAAACCCTGAGTAGCAGCGTTGCGGACGCTATTGAATTCTGTGATAAGGACTTGAACTTAAAACAATTCAAAAATAGTGAATTAACCGTTCGATTCATACGATGTATTGACCGTATTTTCGACTTTTTGAATTCTCGAAATCCTTTCGGAAAAGGCTTCAAGGCACCTTTAAGAGTTCAAAACGAGTTGTTCTGGCGCCCATGTATAGAAAACGAACTTGACTATTTACAAAAAATTACTATGCTGATAAAGTTTTAATGACAAAAACGAGAAGGTACGTTCCTTTCGTTGGCCTTATCACTGCTTCAATGTCAGTTATGAACATTTTTGATGAATTTGTTAAACGCGAGGGGTCCCAAATTAAATATATCCTTACATATAAGTTTAGCCAAGACCACTTGGAACTTTTTTTTTGTGCGGTGAGAAGTTGTGTTGGTTGGTGTCCAAATCCAACAGCTGCACAGTTCATATCCGCTTACAAAAGATTGTTGATCCACCATGAAGTTAGGGCTGCTAACGGAAACGTCGCAGCAATGGACTGAACCGCCATTCTTTCCGTGCCTTCAACTCGCCCCGTACAGGTTGACTTTTACGATCCAGCCATCTATGACAAAATGTCCAACGAAAGGGTTTCGAAGAAGTATGGACTATCAGCTATACCCGGAAGACATTGAAATGGTCGTCGGACTTCCAGAAAACCTTTCAAATTTTTCAAGGTCTTGTGCTGCCAACATAGGTCGCTGGGTCGTTAAAAAAGCTAGTAGACACAAAAAAGTTAGCAGTGAAATGTGAGCTGTGTCAAGAAGCTCTTTTTCAGAGGTCGAAGAAGTCGGCGGAATTCGAAGAAAATGGGTTGATTGCAGCCAAAACTCGTGGTGGGTTAATATTTCCAAGTGAGTCAGTAGTGAAAATTTGTGCTCAAATTGAACACTTGTTTAGACACAGCTTGAATAAAATCAAGTGTTTGGTTCCAAATGAGAAAAATTATAATGCTGTTTTGTGTAACAAAGTAATGACCAATTTGTTTCAACCACGTTGCTCCCTTTTCCCAACACTGAATGACCACCTTTTTGACGACGCAGCGGAAGAGCCCAGCCACGTTTTTCTTTTAGTAAAGAAAATTGTATGTCAGTACATTAAATTGAGAATGTATTCTGCGACAAAATTGGCTTCAGAAGCTTCCGTTGGAGAGAAGGTCCGAACCATTTGAATCGCCAAATTATTTGAAAAGGCAGTAAAATAATAAATCAGTTTGATTTGTATTCGTCCGTCCGTCTGCTCATATTTACTTTTTTAAGAAATTTGTCCTACTTAGATGTCTGTCTTTCTATCTTTCCGTTTATCTGTCAATCATATCTGTTTGTATATTCATTTTTTCCTTTCAAGTCTTTTCAGTACAACATACGCCCATGTTAGTCTAGTCAAACAGTCATTTTTGTATAAATAAAGGAATCTGATGATGAAGGCTTGGCAACCTTCGAAATAGCTTATTTTGGTAGCTATATAAAGTCGCTATCATTCCAGCCATTTTAAGTGGAAATTAAATAATTTGGTTTCGTCGTCAATTTGTTGGTTTATCTCTTCCAAGCTAACTTACAAAAACTTTTCGATATTGTTTTATTCATGCATTTTTAACAAAATGATAGAATAATAATTAGTGTCAGTATTTCCTTTTATTTGACCAAGATATAAAATGAATTTTAAGTTATGAAATTACAGCAGATATATTGATGTTAATGACAATTGTACATATATCTATTATAAGGTTTTTACTCTTCAGCATTTAACTGTATACACGAAACACATCTCTTCGCGCATTCTTTTTCTAAGGGATTACCATTTTGTAAAAGCACTCATCATTTTTATTACTTTCATCGTTAATCTTATATTTTCATTTAACTTTATAATTTTAGTTATTTCAAATTTCTAATACTAGTCTTATAAATAAAAATTTCTGATCTATTAATCTTTTGTGCTACTATCTATATCTATATTCCTTTATCTTGTTTTTCAATACTTAGCATTGTTCCGTAATTGCATTACTAATTTATTAATAACATATTAGAAGTAACTTACATTAAATTTGTTGTATAAATTGGTTTTAAGGTTATGATTTTCACAAATTGTTTTTGTTTATAATATGTATGAAGTATTGGTTTTAAAAAGTTTTGACTTTAACAAATTATTTTTGTTTATATTATGTATGAAGTGTGACTGTTAGTATTTGCATTGTTATCGTTGTTTTGTGCACTTAAATTAAAAAAATTGGCTTTTTGGCAACATATTTTATAATACTAAGCATCTTTTATACATTATTATGAATGTTTTATTTTTTCTATAATACTTTATGTACAAAATTCATTCTGTGATTTTTTATGCAAAGTGCTTTGTGACATTATTTTTTTTCTTTTCAATAAGATTATGTACATTGCTGTGATATTTAGATAACTAATATTATTTAATTCGTGTGAATATTAATTGGTGTTGTATATAGCTATTTACTAACTGTTTTTTCTAAATGTTTTGTTGTGATTTTTTTTTCTATTTATATTTGTATGTACATATTATACTTTCATTTGAACCTTTTACCTACACAAATAACAATATTACAATATTTTTCAAAAATATTAGTACAAAATTATTTAATTGACAGATTTTTAAGATTTATAGAACAATAGTTTACAGCACAATATGTAAGTAAATCTTCGAATTTGCATCATTGATGACATTTTTTCTCCGCGTCTGAAACGATTTAAAAATTAATATAGTAATTGGAAATAATAAAATTGATTTGAAAAACCCCAACAAAAGTTTTTTTTATCAAATATAAAATTAAAATACATCAATCTTAGCATAGTATGAATATAATAAGAAGTTTGATTGGTTTTCAGTGTATCTTACATGCATTTCACTTGAATATGTATTTGAATTTCAATAATAGATATTTTGAATTAATGAAAACAACAATTTAAAAAAAATGCACATCTAAGAAAGAAACATTTTTGTTTAAATAGATTGAATTCTATCTTTAGCTATTTTTTCAACTTTATGGAAAATATATACATAGGTAAGTTGCTCGTAACACCAAGGATTCAGTGACAAAACTATAATCTATTAAGACAATCGGAAATTTGGTGAAGTATACGACTAAACAAACAAAAGTCGATGTTGAGAATTGATCATCGAAATTGGCGATGTAAGTATATGTCCTTATAAAGATGGAACCAGATGAAAAAATATCAAAGCTTAAAAGTTTTAAGAGCAATTGGGTGTTTACAGTAACATACATTACGAAAAACAGTTGAGTTTCTTACCAAAAATTTCCTAACAATTTTTTTTGTTTAAATGAAACCTTTTTAACATTTTAACAAAATTGCGTATTGACAAGGCCCTCACTAGTCAACTGATGAGTCCAAGTGAGATCGCCGGGACGAAACGCCAATTTTTAAGGGCTAAATGCCGTTAAAAGCTATTTTGAATCAATAATTCAACAAGTCCAATTAAATAGTGCTAAAAGTCTTCTACTTGGCTGATGTATTTCAGTAGTATATAGAATTTGTATTATAAAACCTTCATATTTTTAACATTAATTTTTTGCTTCAAATCAGATAAGATAACGATGGAGCGCAATTTTATATTAAATAAAGTGCATGACTGGGTCGCACGAACTTGCTCTTATGTGGGATCACACTGTGGTTCTAAAGTCTGAATTTTTCTTAGCCATTATATCTGATGATAAACAAATAAACTCTTCCTATTAAGAAAGGGTTTAAGCATATACTCATAAGAAAATCTCAGATGCAATATGATAATAAAATATTGTAACGATTTAATAATTACCCAACTACTTTGAATTTGAAACAAGAGAAAATCCTCTAACTGTTTGCAGCGCCATCTCTCGGGAAAACTAAACATCAAACCTTCAACCGTTCACAGTGCCATCTTGTTATTCAGCTGAGTATCAATTCCAATGTTCCATCTGTCAGCGACTGGAAAGGAAACTTCCAGAAGGAGATATTCTCGAATATTCCAGTGGATACTAGTGAAGACTAGAACTATTTACTTCCCTATATAAGGAGAGGTTTTCGATCGAGTAGACACAGTTTAATTTTGAATGTGATAACGTAAAGTAAGAAGTAAAAGTGTATCCGGAAGTGAATTTTAGATTGCATACTATTGAGATTGAAGAATAATAAAAACGATTTGAACTGAAATAAAGTGTGTTTATTCTGAATAGTAAATACGTGGAAGTTATTATTTAAAGGAAATAAGTTTTATTACCGAACCTAGGTAGAACATTACATTGGTGTCAGAAAAGTGGAATAAAACTTATTTCATCTGTGCATTCAGATATTAATGGTGAAAAGTGTTTGAAAAATAATAATAAAAACAGTGATAGTGTTTTTGCTATTATTACGAAGTGTTTTGTGCAAAAAGAGACAATGGGTAAGATAGTGAATGAATTGAATTGTGTTGAACTAAAAGCAGAACTCAACAAAAGAGGTCTTCCTACTGCTGGAACGAAAAATGACCTCATTATGCGTCTGCAAGAAGAGTTAAGACAACACGGAGAAAACACAGACACGTTTCTCTTTGAGATTGAAATGGCCGAAGAACAAGTAAGTCCTAGCTTAGACATGAGTAATATGATGACTATGTTGCTTGCTCAGTTTGAAGAGCAAAGAAAAGAACAAAAGAATTTGCTCGAAGAACAACGCAACGAGCAAAAGAATGAACAACAGAATCTTCTCGAAAGATTTGATGAACAACGCAACCAACAAAAGAATGAACAAAAGAATCTTCTCGATAGATTTGAAGAACAACGCAACGAGCAAAAGAATCTTCTCGAAAAACAAGAAAACAATATTCTGGAAAGATTCCAAGAACAGAAAAATCTCCTGGAAGGTAAGCTAGATGCATTCCAGAACAAATTTATTGCTCTTGACGAACGTGTCGAAAAACAATTTCTAACAGTAGACGCAAAGCTCGAGAAAGTTCAAGAAAAGTTCGAAGACCAAATTCAGAGCATTACAAATGAAATGGATAAAGTAAGAAAAATGAAGGTTCGAGAAAGTTCTGGCGACTTTCCAAAGCGAAAGGAAATGCATCCACCAACCTTTAATGGACAAACTTCTTGGTCGATTTACAAGAAGCAGTTTGAGGCAGCCGCAGCTACAAATGGCTGGGATGACGAAGACAAATATATAGCTCTGACGCTTGCCCTTAGAGGATCTGCTGCTGAACTATTGCAAACCATACCAGCAGACAAGAATGGCAACTCCAGTGCTCTTGTTCAGGCTATCGACAAACGTTTTGGAGATGGCCATATACAAGAAGTCTTCCGCGTCCAACTCAATACTAGAGTTCAGAAAAGAGGAGAGAGTCTGCAGCAATTGCAAGCAGATATCGAAAGGCTTGCCCATTTGGCATATCGAACTGCAGGAGACGAAATTACAAGTCAATTAGCAACAGAAGCCTTTGTCCGTGCTGTATCCGACATCAACCTACAGCGAGCAATTCGAACTGCTGGAAAACGGACGCTTCCGGAGGCATTAGCATTCGCTTTGACTATGGAAGCAGCAGAACAGGCTTCTCAAGGAGTTCATCGAGTAAGAGAAGTGGAAGTTGAAGAATGCTCATGTCAAAGAGTTGCATTCCAAAGAAACCAGAGAGATGGACCTGCTCGTTGCTGGAACTGTAACAAGACCGGATACCTCCAGCGCCAGTGCAGACTGCCACCGAGAAGAGCTGCATGTCAACATTGTGGAAGCAGAAATAATACTCCAGAACAAAGAAGCAATAACACCAACACTCCTGATCGACTTGTTTCCCAGTCGGGAAACGAGTAAGAACCGACTTCGAGGGGCAGAAGCTGGTTTCTGGTATCGATAGCCCCAGAACCACCATCCAAGTCTCACAGACTAAACGAGACAACAAAAGTCTGACAGTGGAGGCAACTATAAACAACAAGAAACGGTGTCAATTGACACCGGTGCGACAGCCTCTATTCTACGAAGGGGCTTAGTCAAGATGACATGGCTACATAACACCAATAGCTATCGTTTGAAAACGGCAACAGGAGAAGCAGCAAAAGTGGACGGAGAAGTTCGTTTTCCGATCCGTTTGGCAGAGCTGGAGTTTACACATGTGTTTCTGGTAGCAGACATATGTGATGAATGCATCATCGGAATTGACTTCATGAAAGAACATGGAGTAATCCTGGATATCGGTAAGCAAGTTCTTAAGTACAAAAATGTAGAGATTCCAATGGTTTATGGTGACGAAAAATTGCCATCTCTAAGAACTGTCATCGAAGAAGACATAAGCTTGCCTCCTTCTTCAGAAATGCTCGTTTGGACAAAAATAAAGGGTGATTTGGGTAGTCATCGGTACCTCATGGTGGAACCAGCCACTGAGCAATGTTCCCAAAACATTATCGTAGGGAAAACTCTAGTGGCGCCAAAGAACAACATGGTGCCTGTACGGATACTGAACATCAAACCGTACGAAGTTAAGCTCAGAAAAGGAGAAATAGTTGGGCAATGTGAAGCTGTATCTGCAATAACCAAGATCAACGAAGTGGATACACAGAAGTCTGTGAACTCCGAAAAATTAAAATCCGAGATTCTAAAGTCATCCAATCTTAGTCAACATCAGCTAAATGTCGCTAGAAGCCTTCTTCACGAGTATGCTGATATTTTCTCTTCACCCAGTGGGCAATATGGTCGAACACAACTGGTGCAGCATCGAATCGACATAGGAGATGCAAGACCGATTCGTCAACCAGCAAGACGTCTTCCTTTGGCCAAACAAGCCGAAGTTGAAGAGATGATATCCACCATGAAGAAAGATGGGCTAATCGAAAATTCCAAAAGCCCTTGGGCATCCCCGGTGGTTCTTGTCAAAAAGAAGGATGGAAGCACTCGATTTTGTGTGGACTACAGAAGGCTTAACGATGTGACAAAGAAAGACAGCTACCCTCTACCCAGAATCAGCGACACTTTAGATGCAATGGAAGGAGCCCAATGGTTTTCAACTTTGGACTTGAAGAGTGGCTATTTGCAGGTAGAAATACATCCAGAAGATCGAGAAAAGACGGCTTTCTCCACAGGAAATGGTCTGTGGGAATTTAAAGTGATGCCGTTTGGACTATGTAACGCTCCGGCAACATTCGAGCGTTTGATTGAATGTGTTCTACATGGACTTACTTGGAAATCTTGCTTAGTTTATTTGGACGATGTCATCGTATATGGCAAAACATTTGAGGAACATTGTGGCAACCTTAAAGCTGTATTCCAGAGACTTCGAGAAGCACACCTAAAGTTGAATCCAGACAAATGTGCGCTTTTTAAGACCGAAGTTAAATACTTGGCACATATCATCTCGTCTCAAGGAGTAAAGACTGATCCTGAGAAAGTTGACACCGTCTAGAATTGGCCAATACCACGGGACAAACATCAACTCCGAAGCTTTCTTGGTTTAGCCACATATTATCGGCGTTTCGTGAAGGATTTTGCTGGAATCGCCAAAAGCTTGCATCAGCTGACTGAAAAAGGGAAGCCGTTCAAATGGTCAGGTAAGTGCGAGAAAAGCTTTCAGGAACTGAAGCTGCGCTTATGTAACGCTCCTGTGCTGACCTATCCGACTCCAGGAAAACCTTTTATCATCGACGATGATGCAAGTAACGTTGGAATTGGCGCTGTACTCTCACAAGTCCATGATGGAGAAGAAAAAGTTGTCGCCTACTACAGCAAGGTACTCTCAAAGCCAGAGCGTAATTATTGTGTTACCAGAAGAGAACTTCTTGCTCTGGTTTTGGCAACAAAGCACTTCCATAAATGCATCTATGGACAGAAGTTCCTTCTTCGAACGGACCATGGTGCACTCAACTGGCTTTTGAACTTCAAAAATCCTGAAGGTCAAGTAGCAAGGTGGATAGAGAGACTACAGACCTACGACTATCAGATTCAACATCAAAGAGGAAAGCTGCATTCAAACGCAGACGCATTATCTCGGCGACCGTGCAAACAAGACTGCAAACATTGCACGCAGCAAGAAGAAAAGGAGGTGATTGCCGTACAACGTATAAGAGCCGATCCCATTTACGGTTGGAGCAATGAAGAACTCAGGGTTGCCCAACAAGAAGACTCGGATATCGAACCCATTCTTGCATGGAAGGAACACCAAGAAAAACCTGAATGGAGTGACATTTCAGACAGAAGCCCTGCTCTCAAAGCTTATTGGGCACAATGGGACTCGCTTCATGTGCAAGAAGGGGTACTAAAGCGTAAATGGGAATCCACAGATGGTGAGTCTTATGTGATGCAGCTTATCGTTCCTCGGTCAAAGGTAAATGAGGTTCTGCGAGAGATGCATGATGGAGCTTCTGGAGGTCATTTAGGAGTCAATAAGACGCTGGAAAAGGTACGACAACGGTTCTACTGGCTACATGCAAGAGATGACGTCGAAAAGTGGTGCCGAAAATGTGATACTTGTGCAGCTAGCAAGGGGCCAGGTAGAAAGATTCGAAGTAAAATGCATCAATACAATGTAGGCACACCTTTCGAAAGGATTGCAGTAGACGTCGCAGGCCCTTTTCCTGAAACAAACAGCGGAAACCGATATATCCTAGTCGTAATGAATTACTTCAGCAAGTGGCCTGAGGCATACGCCATCCCAAACCAGGAAACCAAAACAGTAGTGGACCAGATTGTCTTCAATTGGGTGAGCAGGTTCGGTGTACCTATGGAACTGCATTCTGACCAAGGGAGGAACTTCGAATCTAACATCTTTCAGGAAGTTTGCACACTCCTTGGCATTAAAAAGACAAGAACAACACCGCTTCATCCGCAATCTGATGGGATGGTTGAACGATTCAACAGGACGCTTAAAGAACATCTGTCTAAGGTCGTCGACGACTATCAACGAGACTGGGACCGACATATTCCATTATTCCTGATGGCTTATCGAAGTGCGGCACATAGTTCAACAGGACATACACCATCCGAGATCCTGTTCGGAACAACAATACGGCTTCCAAGTGAAGTGAAATTTGGATGCCGCACAATTGAGTCACAAAAAACAGAGGAATATGTGGATAACCTTAAAGAAAGACTTAATGACATTCACCAAAGAACAAGGACAAACATAAAAACATGCAGCGACCGGATGAAAACACGATATGACGCACGAGCAACATCGACAGGATTTCAAGAAGGAGACCTTGTGTGGTTTTATAATCCCCATCGACAAAAGGGGCTGTCACCAAAACTTCAACAAAACTGGGAAGGCCCTTACCATTGACTTATTATATATGGACTGCTAGTTGGTTGTCAATTCCATACATAACCTGCGGAGATGATGGTTCCAGTTCTCAAAGCGAAATTAGCGACAAGTTCGGGCCTACCGACAATAATAAATACTATTTTTAGCGCCATCTGTTACATACTTCGCCTTAGAATGAAATTTCATTAATAGAAGGTAAAGCCATCTATGGTCATAGGAAGTCACCAATCGGCGTAGTGTTGGGGGAGCACTGAAAAAAATCCTTTTTTGATTTATTTTATAAAACCTTTGATTTAAGAGTCATATTCGAAATAAAAGATTTTTCAATGAAATTTATTTTCTCCATTTCAAGAGATGTAGTGAAGGAAGATATTTTTTAAAACATTATTTCAAGGAAAAATTCGTACAATCGTATTTATAAACGCCGTCTTACTTTAGACGGCCGTCCAAGTTATAAAAAATATTTTTTAATGTCTGAAGTTTTCTAACTTTTTACCTACCTTAAGACAATGGAATCTATTGTCTAAACCTGCAATATTGCAATATTTTTTGTATATATCAAATAAAGTATTTTCCAACTATTTCGAAATAATTATAAACTGTCTAACTAGTCAAAAATCTAATAAATACGACTCGCCCGCTAGGCAACTTCCGAGCAGCTTTTTAGATATCTTATTTTTCTTGAAAACGTTCGTATTTTTTTTTTAATTATAACTTATTCATAGGTTCATTCCTTTATTTTAAAATTCTGATTTTTGTGCATTTCAGTCCAAAGTTCTGTCAAAGTTCATAAAAAAACAATAAAATTGTACAAAAATGCCCAAAAATTTGGAGTAAAGGAACGAACCTTACTTTTAATTTATCAGTAAAATTTATCTTAACCGAAATTGTAGAGGATTAGAATTCCCTATAAAAACGCGCTTAAACTGTGTACTTAAAACTACTAGGCGTTTTTTTTTGCAAGTCCATGTGGATTTGTCGAAAAAACAACATCGGAACTAATTGTTTTACACCTACCTCTACCTCTACACTACCTCTACTCATTTACTTTTCAAATCTGCCAGTTTCTACTAATTTTATTTTATTTTATGAACTTCGACATGACTAAAATTTGTATGAATTAACAGTTTTGAAAATTAAGCGAGAAGTTGTTTGTAAAAAAAAGGAAATTTTCGGATTTGGTTAAGGGATTTTTTTTTTAAATAACCCTTAGCACTGGTTTGACATTTATTGTTTGTTTTTATTTTGCAGTTCAGTTTCAGAATTCTTCTCGATGATGTTTGTTTATTAGTTTGTTGTTATTAATTAAAAAAAGTATGAAAACAAAGTTGAATCATTGCGAAACTAATTAACAATAGCAACCAATGAAATCAACAAACAGCGGTAATGGTTATCGATCTAAGTGAAAGAAAATTTTATTTGCTCCTAGACAAGAAGTGAAAAATCTCAGTCACGTTCAGCGTCACACAACGTGAAGGATGTCGGAAAGACACAATGCATGTATTGAAGAAATTATAATATACAATTCGTAATTCATTTGTGTTAGGTGTTTTTCAGATAAAAATATTACTATAAATACTATCTGCACTATCGACGGAAGGTAAAAAATAACTAATTTCCTTTGTAAAATTTGCTTTCAATGAAAGCACTTGACTACATAAATGTAGTCCCTTGTGTCTGCTGAACGTACCCAATGAAAAATGAAATCAGATGGAAAAAAATCCTTCAAAAAAATCCTCGATACAAATGTCAAACAGTAGTATCTGTATTTTCCGATAGGACTGAATTCGGCGCTTGTAACGCATAGCTTAAAGTGGCGTCAACGTGAAGTTGGCTCCTGGCAGTCCATATAATTATAATAAGTCAATGGCCCTTACACTGTTGTGAAAAGAATTAATGATGTGGTTTACCGTATACGGAGAGGGGTGAGAGGCAAATTAAAAGTAGTTCATTGTGACCGTTTATATCGTTATAATGGTGAAAGTAGTGATGGAATTGTTCGGGACGATCAATCCTAAGAGGGGGGCAAGGTAACGATTTAATAATTACCCAACTACTTTGAATTTGAAACAAAAGGGAAATCCTCTAACTGTTCCCAGCGCCATCTGTTTGAAAAGCTAGACACCATACCTGCAGCATTTAGCATTCAGCATTCAGCAGAATATCGGTTCCAGTCAACGATTGGAAAGGAAATTGCTAGAAGGCGATACTCGAATATTCTAGTTTGTACTAGTTCAGACTAGAACCATTTAATTCCCTATATAAGGGGATGTTTTCAAGCGAGTGGACACAGTTTAATTTTGAATGTGATAACGTAAAGTAAGAAGTATAAGTGTATCCGGAAGTGAATTTTAAATTGCATACTATTGTGATTGGAAAATAATAAGATAGATTTAAACGGAAATAAAGTGTGTGTTTTGTAAAGTAAATAAGTGGACGTTATTATTTTAAAGGAAATAAGTTTTATTATCGAACCTAGGTAGAACATTACAATATGAAAGAATTGCCACTGAAATGTCTACGTCATTGGACAAATTCAAGAAAAAAATTAAAACAATTGGAAGAACCTATACTGCTGAGAGAAATAAGGTATGAAAGAGTAAAAAATCAGGATGTGGTATCGAATGAATGCACAAACCAACTTTGTTTTGGTATAATGAGTTATGTTTAATGAATTCGTCAATCATCCACAGAAAAAGTCTTAAATACACAGAAAGGGTTAATAATATTGTAACGATTTAATAATTACCCAACTACTTTGAATTTGTAAGAAGAGAAAATCCCCTAACTGTTTGCAGCGCCATCTCTCGGAAAAAACTAAACATCAGACCGTCAACCGTTCACAGCGCCATCTTGTGATTCAGCAGAGTATCAATTCCAATCTTCCATCTGTCAGCGACTGGAAAGGAAACTTCTAGAAGGAGATATACTCGAATGTTCCAGTGGATACTAGTGAAGACTAATTAGAACTATTTACTTCCCTATTAAGGAGATGTTTTCGAGCGAGTAGACACAGTTTAATTTTGAATGTGATAACGTAAAGTAAGAAGTAAAAGTGTATCCGGAAGTGAATTTTAAATTGCATACTATTGTGTTTGGAGAATAATAAAATAGATTTGAAGTGAAATAAAGTGTGTGTTTTGTAAAGTAAATAAGTGGACGTTATTATTAAAAGGAAATAAGTTTTATTATCGAACCTAGGTAGAACATAACAATATTGATAAAGTTATATAAAGAGTCCGCCATCTAACGTTTTTTTTCAACTAGTGCTTATTTCGTGAATGGTAACACTTAGCTCATGTCTGATTTGACAGATAATTAGTTTTATCCTTCCGCTGAACGAATATGGTTGTGTATACGCTTCGCTAAGTGGGCCCGCGATCGACTTAGAGAAGATGCCAAAAAAAATCATCTTTTCAGATGAAGCTCATTTTGATCTTGGCGGGTAGTAAACAAGCAAAATTGTCGCATTTGTTGAAAAGCCGATACACCCAAAACGAGTCACTATTTGGTGCGGATTTTGGTCCAGAAGCATAATTGGGCCATTTTTCGAAAATGAGCAAGGAGTGGCCGTTACAGTCAATGGCGATCGTTATCGGGCCATGTTGAACGAATTTTTGTTCACAAAAATTGAAGAGGAGGATATTGGCAATATTTGGTTTAAACAGGACGCCGGACGGCGCTACGTGCCACACGGCTGAAGCTACACTCGATGTTTTGCGCCATTTTCAAAAAAAAAGAGTTATTTGGCGGACCCTTTATTTATTGATTTACTATTTAAATAAAAAACAGTAGTAGGTACATATTAATTGCTTACATTAATTTTTGTTAATTATTTTTCTAGGAATTTTAACAACGAACGGATGAATTAAATGAACTTTTCAGTTCTGCGCATCTGTGAAAATGGCGGATCCAGTGTCTCTTTACTTGTTAAAATGCTTATATTTATTGTTGTTTCTAGTAATGCACTTTTCGTAGACACTCGAGCCGCCATGTTTAATTTCTGACTGACAACCTGCGCAATATACTACCTTAGATTTGTGTACTGTGATCAAACCACTGTGATCAACACCAATGTCACAGCCCAGTGATGATATATACACTCCAATGTTTGATGATGCGGATACTAAAAAACTTCCACGAAGAATATTTAGAGGGAGAGAACATTCACTAAATCATAATCAAGGTTAATTTTTTACTATCGTTGTACGCAATACGTAGATAACATACAACAGATATTCTATTTCAATCTCAAAATACTTTTTATCTTTTCTAAGTTAAAAATAAAAATTTTTCTTACTTATACTTACTTTCTAACATTTCTATAAACTGTTATACTTGTAAAATATATGAATACAAAAAAATTAAATGAAATATACGCTTACATTTAAATGTTCCTTACTTAGGCTGTCGTGGTGTTCCTAGATATCCTAGGCAAGAATTCTAGAGATATATAAGAATCTTGTCGCCAGATAACTTAACGTTACTTTTACCTGCTCTGCATTCAAGTATTTTCCTTTTATATCCACACCAAAAGTGTTGGACATGGAAAATAACTTGGTACCCAACAGTCCTAAAAACGAATGTGAAAAATGCCCGGCTACTAGTTAAATGTTAACGATTCCATAATCTGCAGGATTCGTTTCTATTGAATATTCTGGAATAAATAGAACTTCATGTGATACGGATTTATTCATCCTTTCAGCCCTTTCTCACCGGAATACAGTTTTTAAAGAGACTTCAGTATTCAGTTTCCAACAGAGCAATCTCAACTCAAATGTATTGTATATCAGTAGAGTATGTAAAAATAAGGAAAATAAAGGCACTCCGCCCCACATACATAGACTGACGAAAAATATAGAAACCAACGTTGTTTTGCTACGAGGATTTGTCTTCTTTGGATACTTCTTTAGCACAAAAAAACAATTGAAAACTCATAAAATGTACAACAAATTTCATATAGGCATGTCTATTTGTACTGGCTATGATTTTGTCCACCAATTGCTGAAAAAGTTTCTGGCAAATTTTCGCTTGCTTGCGGATTGTTCGTTGAAAATTGTATCGTTAGAAAATTGTGTAAAACACAAGATGCCAACGCAATTAAGTCGCCAGTTTCTGGTAGGACTTCGATTGCCCAATGAAATATCCGGAATCAGCTGGCAAGCCTACAACCATTCTCGCCCGACATATCCGGTAATTGAAAATGTCTTGCGACGCAGTTAATTTGGAGGTTCTGCTTTATGCTATATGGCTTCATTAAATGCCTGTCCAAGCCAAAAGCATCATCACCGATGAAAAAATATTCAATTTCAGTTACTTCCCCAAGAACTAGTTGCTTTTTTTTTTGAATATTTAAAGTTCCATTTCGTAGCGCGTCGTTAAAGTAGCTGGCTTGGTATATGGTATTGTCCGAAGCCTTTCATTGCTCCCAACATTCACGTACGTAAAACGGTTGTGTGCATCAACACACACAAACAAGACAATGCTATAAAAACCTTTAAAATTGCGATCCCGTATGTGCTGGAGCTTTAATTCTGGGGCCGAATTACCGCATCAGTTATCGAGTAATACGTGACTGAATTATGTGAGTTTGGCATTACCGCTCACGTTATGGAGTCATCATCCCCATAGGTTTTACTCGTTCATTCGATCACGGATGGCACTCACTCGTTCAGTCACTGATGCGGTAATTTGGCCCCTGATGTGTTTCCCATCCAGTGCATCCAATGTATGTGGAAACTGCCATACAGAATCAAAATCGTGCGCAATTTTCAGCCATTCTTCTTCCGTATGTGGAACCTGATAGAAAAAATAAAAAAATATCTTTATAACTATAACATCTACTCATATACGTTCAATAAAAACTTACTACCTATAAAAACAAAATATCTTAAAACAGGTACTGTGGATGCTTATCTTTTGAAATATCAAATAAACTAATTTATAACGAAAATAATTAGAAAAAAAAATATTTAATTTTATTTAACTTTAAATGCTGTTTTGGGCGCCTTTCGTATATCGATCTTAGAACTTGGGGAAGGAAAGCTCCAATTGTATTTCTGGAGATCCTTGAAAGAAATTCCAAGGACTTGAAGGAATCTCCAGACGCCAGCTACCTCAATGACAAACACAATTTCTTTCTTGGTGATATTGGGTACGTTCAGCAGACACAAGGGATTACATATGTAGTCAAGTGCCTTCATTGAACGCAAATTTTACAAAGGAAACTAGTTATTTTTGAGATGTCATTAATCCCAAAATTGGAACTTTACTTCCTACTTTTACCTTCCGTTGATAGTGCAGATAGTATTTATAATAATATTTTTATCTGAAAAATACCTCACACAAATCAATTACGAATCGTAAATTATAATTTTTCAATAGTTCTTACTAATGATACATTTTTTAATTAAATCTTTTCAATAATTTTGATAAAGAACTCCTCCACCCAAAACAATAAAACAAACGTCGAAAAAAGAAGTCACTGAACAATGAAGTTCAGCTTGCTGTTTATTGACAAATTATAATCAGCTGATATTTTGACATAAATGCACTTGACTTGAAATAAAGGGAGATATTTCTTGACTAGCTTGCCAGTCACTTTCCAATAAAAGTTGCCTTAATTGGAAGGCTATTTTTCGACAGCTGGCCAATCAGAGACGAGAAACTTGCCTTGCCTTCAAGTCCCTACGTCTTCTGAACGTACCCATTGCATTACGCATAGCCGTATCATACTTTTTCAGATTGTTGTAGGTACACCTATTAAAAAATTAGTTAAATATTGATTAATAGATTTGTAAGAAAGTTGCTCGGAGTATAAGGCATAATAATCTTAATCAAATTAACAAATTTTCATTAAACCTCCTTTTATATAGGATATATTAGAATCGTATTAATTTCTTTGCTGTTCCGTTAAATGAAAATTTGATGGTCGTATTTGAATACAGAATTCTTTTTAAAAGCATTGATATTTAATGAATAAATAAGATTCTTACATACCAAGGACAAAACTTCCTCAAACTGTCCATTCTAATAAATGAAAGTTTTTTTTGCAACCTATAGTCCAAAAAAAAAAAAAAACTTTCATTGAATTTAATTCATTACAGTCCACTAAAACTAAAACAAAAACATTGCATTTCTATTGTTTTCGTTTTCCTCTTCTTCATTCTAATAAAGTTTTTGAAGTCTTTTGGATCTTCCTCCCTATTGCGTCCTCGTTAAGCTAACGAAGAATGCAATTATTTATTATGAATGAAACAAGTTAATAATAATTAATATTAAGAACTATTTAATATATAACTAATAATATAAGTACAAAAGTATTAATACAATACAACCACGATGGAAAAGATGTTGCGCAAGAATGAATGACATTAATATATCTAGGCAGTTGACAGATTATAATATTTTTTAATGGCGCGTTTTGTGAAGTTTGTGTAAGGGTGCGTGTAACACTAACACAAAAGATCCTTCAGCAAATGAGCCTCCAAATCGTACTCCGATCTGTTGAGAAAATGTATGTATGTAGGCATATTATTACTCAAATACTTTAATCCAATTATATATGTATACATAAAATTGTCGTTAATTTTGAAATACATAATTGCATTAATTAAAATAGCACAAACCTTTTCATTAAGAAGGGTTTTACCCAACACTTTCTCAATACAATCTTTTGATGTGTAAGCATCTATGCTGGCGGTGGAGTGAACAAAAAACGTGAACGTTCGTGTGCAACGTTACGTCGTGCACTTTACGTTGTAGCACGTTACGTTACGAAATCTGATTTGCCCCGACCAAAACAAATTGATTTTAACGCGACCGACAATTAGATTATACTTTATCGCGACCACTCATTTATATTGTTTTTGCCAACGACGAAAGCAAATTGTTTTTAGCGCGACCGACGATTTTATCATTTTAACACTTATATTTTTTTTATTTTTTTCTTTAATTTTTAATTATTCCCCGAAGAAAATGGACGCGACACTAGTAATTAAAAAGAAAACAAAATCAAAACAAAAATAATTATAGTCAGCTGTAGGGATTGACAATTGACTGTAGGTATGGTAGGTCAATGGCTGTAGGTATGGTAGGATATCGGCTGCGTTCAGTGATACAAATCTGAACTTAAATTCTACGTTTACATTATACTGCAACTAAATATTCTAAAAACTCAAGATATATAATTCGCCGGCTATCTCATAGTGACATTCATTTGAGGTTCGTTCAGTATAAAATTAAGACTGAACTTTTTGTAAGTTTTACTCGATGGAAAGATGGAGTTTCATAAGCGTTGCAAGTTCGTTGACAGTTCTAACTGGATATTTTAATTCGGCCCCTGTCAGTCAAACCATTAAGTTTCTTTGGAATTTGGGTACGGTGTCATTTAATTGAAACCACGATTTAAGTGCTCTCAGCTGACAGTTGTTTGTCGATGCTCAGAGAGTGATTACCATAAACAATATCCATGTGTAATGTGAAGTCATCTTAAAGTTGAGAGTGAACTACGAAGCAGGACCTTTCAGTACCGAACCTTCACCGTTCGTTGGACACTTCACCAACAGCCTTTTAGTGCTTGGAAATTTCGTTACAGCGGTTCCCCCTGGGTATTTCGGTGCCGTTCTTTCAACACTAAGCTTTTAAGCGCTGCCTACAGATAGGTAATGTAGTGTTAATTATTCAATATGTTTCTTTTGATGACGTTCAGTAACAAAAATTAGGCACTTGGACAAACGTTGATGTTTACACATATTTAACCGTGAGTCCCGGCACTCACATATTTTTTTTTTTCTTGTTCTTTTAATCTTCTTAATTCTTTGAGAATTTTTACGGACGTGATTAACTTCAGATTTTTTTTTGATAGCGACATTTTGTTTTCCAAATTAAAGTACGAAATTCCTTGAAACGCGAAACACAACACAAACGTTTTAATGAATAAAACAGAATAATTACTCAGAACAATTTTGAAATATATGAACATAAAAGTCATTGAGTAATGTGAAATGTGTAAACAAATTTTCCTATGTAATTTTTTTCAATATTAGATATAGGTTATTGAGTACTATTTCTGCTATTATTATTAAATGCTGTTATCAGATCCACATTTGCGATATTCACAATTACCGAATCTGTGAATCCTTAACCATCTGTTCTGTTAACGCTTCAACTTCTTCATCAAAGACAAATATTTGAATACAAATTAAACACACATTGTTCTTAAAACATATCAATTTCATAAAATTGACTACATTTAGATCAATTGCCAAGTGGAAATCTTGTTAAATAACAAAAATTTTACATAATTAATATTATAGAATTGGAAAAGTCTATAAATGTCTTAGACCACCGTGTTCGTATTTTCATAGTTAATTTGTTTCGATATGGTAGAATTAAAGAGATCATTTAATTATAAATTTGTAAACGGGAGTTTATCAGTACGTTTTCTTCTTAAATCAAGTTATTTTAATTATAAAAAGTCCTACACTGGAACAAGTGGAATACATAAATGTTTTTTTTTCTTAAAATACTAATGTCGTTTTCGATTGGATTTTCGGTAAATTGTACTCCTTTTCAATTCCAATCGAATAAGAAAACACTGACTTTCCTAAATTTACACACACACTACCAAAGCTGCCATTTAACAAAATGGCTTCTTCAAGTATTTATCACTTTTGACAAGTAATCCAACGAAAAACTTTATATGTATGTGTGTGTTCCTCATCTACTCCAAAATGAAATTGGGGACAGAAGAACACTCCGAAAACATTACTCGGAACAGCCAATCGAAGGCTTTTGGAGTAGTAGGAGTGAAAAAGGAGTGTAAAAGGAGTACTCCGTACATCCAAACGAAAACGACATAATATTCATGGCATGTATGTACATATTTGCAATTGAAAAAAAGTGATTTATCGAATCCATGATTGTTTTAGGCTGGAGTTTGTAGATAAACCTGTGGTCAGCATATCTTCAAGGTGAATATTTAAGGTAAGACCGCATTCGAAGGAACTGCACTTCAGCCTTCAGCGGAACTGCGCGACACTTTTTTAATATACCGCACTAGATATGAAGCAACGCGACAGTACATTATGCATTTGAAATGTCAAGCTGGATTTAGACCTTCGGTTTTATCGTCCGTGTACGTTGTACGTTGTTAGTCATACGCGGAACAACGAAAATCTAAATGCTAACACCGAACAACGAATGAACACCGAATGAAGAACGAATTAATTCAAAGTGGCTTTGAATTTTCGGTGTTCGATGTTACCCGAACAACGAACAACGTGAGTGTAAATGCGAAAATTATTTAATCGAACATTCTTTTTCAGTGTCGTGCAATGAATTGGGACACTCTCCACGTTTTTCTTATTATTACTTTATAATTTTACAGATAGAAAATTGTGAAACAATTTAAGAAATATAACTCTCCGTAGCTAAGTTACGAAAGATTAATTCTAGTGGTCATTGAATGAAGAACGAAGATGTAAATCCAGCTTTACATTGACCTTGCATTTTGTATAGAACAATTTTTTTTTTCAATGTGTGGGGTGCGTCAGTTTGAGTGTACCATTTGGTTTTCGGGGTTGCAAGCCCCCATTTGCCCGCCATCTTGGAAAAGGTGGTGTAAAATGTATATCTTGAGAACCATAGGACTCACAGAAAAAATGTTGACACAAATTGTTGATGCAAAGTCAATACAACATTTCAATAAACCAACGGGGGAAGGGGTCAAAGACGCCCCCCCCCCATACGACTTTTTTTCGTCTCGACCCAACCTAAATGCTCTAGCTTTTTGTCTCACCAGAGGGTTTTTTCAATAAAATTAATAGAAAAAAGTTATAACCCCGTAATGATATTTTTTGTCAAAATTTTTGGCTCTGTTTAGTTATAAATTTTTATTTTTAACGTTTTGGCAAAAAATTTTAACTTAAGTTGTAGAGAATTTAATTTTCTATAAAAAAGTCATTAACATTTTTTATGTGAGACCCATGGTTCTCAACATATGCGAAAAGCATTTTACACCAGTTTTTCCAAGATGGCGGCCAAATGGGGGGGGTTTTCAATCCCAAAAATCAAATAGTAAACTCACACTGACCCACAATACACATTAAAAAAAAATTTTTGTCCTGTACAAAATGCAAGGTTCGGATAAAATTTTGTAATATTTCAACCGACTCTCGACGCTTGCTATACCGCACTTGTGGCAACGGAACTGCACGGCGCGCGGCGCTAAGCGACATAGTTGCCCAGATTATCGACTTTGCCGCTTAGGGCCACGCGCGCTGTGCAGTTCCATTGCCGCTTTGTGCTATATTTTTCGGCAGGTTTTCAATAAAATTGAACATGCCTAGTATTATAGGTGTTATTGATGGTACCCATATACCAATTATCGCTCCACCTCATCACGGAATTGACGGACCAGGATTATTATATGTAAACAGAAAAGGTTATCACTATCCGATAAGCTATCCACCTATCCTAAAAATTTTCAGATAGGTTGATTTTTTGTTCCATCAGCTGACATCAGATGTTTTTCAACAAGAGATTACAACAACACAAACCTATCCGGATAGCTTTGGATAGTGGCCATAGTCTGAATGTGTTAGCTATAACGGATGCAAACTTAAAAGTAATTTATGCCGATGCTCGATACCCGGGTTCAGTCCACTATTCCGCTATTTAGATGGTGTCACCTGTGAGAAGATTGCTCCAAGGTGCATTTACAACTGCAGAAAACCAACGATCACATATTATTGGTAAATACTTTTTTAGTAATGCGTAGCTGTGTTTATTTTGTGATTTATTTTTGTACGCTTGGCTAGGTGATTCTGGCTTTCCGCTTGAACGGTGGTTATTAACTCAAATAAATAACCCACCACAAGGCTCACTTCAATCGGCCTTTAATAAGCGTTTTTTATCCACGAGGAACTCTGTGGAAAGATCGTTTGGAGTAATCAAAAGACGGGTCAGGTGCTTATCACGCCAAAGAGTTCTGCACTATTCGCCTGAGAGAGCAGCAAAAATAGTTTATGCGACATTTTGTATCCAAAACATGTATACTATGGGACTAGAAGAATTTCTTGACGATGCAGATGAGCGTAAAGAAATAACGGGTGATTTTTTGGCTGGTTTGGTTTTGGCAACACTGGTTTTGAGAGCTGACGTGTGTTTAGTACCTTGTGTCACTGTCAACAGCTTCAGTTTGGTTTGCAATTTAACCATGGATCGTCTTACAAATGAACAACGCTTGCAAATTATTGAATTTTACTATCAAAATTCGTGCTCGGTTCGAAATGTTCATCGCGCGCTGCTTGTGTTCAGCGATGAGGCTCATTTTTGGTTGAATGGGTACGTAAATAAGCAAAATTGCCGCATTTGGAGTGAAGATCAGCCAGAAGCATTGCAACAGCTACCAATGCATCCCGAAAAAGCCACTGTTTGGTGCGGTTTATGGGCCGGCGGCATTATTGGGCCTATTTCTTCAAAGATGATGCGAATCGCAGCGTTACTGTCAATGGTGAACGCTACCGAGCGATGATAACAAACTTTTTTTTGCCCGAAATGGAAGTTCTTGAGTTGCATGATATGTGGTTTCAACAAGACGGTGCCACATGCCACACAGCACGCGAAACAATGGCGCAATTGCGAGGCGAGTTTGGTGAACAGTTAATTTCACGTTTCGGGCCGGTCAATTGGCCGCCTAGATCGTGCGATTTGACACCATTAGATTATTTTTTGTGGGGGTATGTCAAGGCTAATGTCTATAGGGACAAGCCCGCTTCGATTGACGCACTGGAAGCCAACATCCATGCATTCATTCGTGAGATACCGGCCGATATGTGTGAAAGAGTATGCCAAAATTGGACTCAGCGGATGGGCTACCTGAGACGCAGCCGCGGTCAACATTTGCATGAAATTATCTTTAAACATTGAATTGCAAGATTCAAACTATCGATTCAAATAAATATTTCATTCATTTTTTCGAATTTTTTGTGTTTTTTTTTTTTTTAAAGTTCTAAACCTCTTAAAAAATCACCCATTAGCTGAACATGAAGATGAAAATGATGAGGAAAGACACCGAAGAAATCGAAATGAATGGCACAATATTGGTGCTCGAGTTAGAGAGAGATATGTTGCTTTGCTTGAATTGAAAATAATTTTTACAAACGCTAAAAGGACTTAAATAAAACTCAAAACCGTTTCAAGCATCCCAATCAAGCAAGTAGTTTTGAAATGAGATCGTTTTATATGCAACCCTTACAAGAATTTTAATAGAAAATCATACGAAATCTTGTAAGGGTTACATATAAAACGCTCTCATTTCTTTTATGATTCATAACAGAAAATTCATAGCAGAATAACAGATGTAGCAGAATAGGCCTCATTATGGACATTTTCTGCTAGGGCCTTACAAAAAGTCTGTATATACCAGGAACCTTCATCTGGATCTCGCAACGCTTGAAAGCCTATGAAAAATAAAAATGAAACAGCAAAAATAAAACAAAATGAAAACTCTTACCTCTTACTGAAGCATAACAAACGAGAATATCAGATAGAGTTTCCATTTGCCTAGGAATCCTCGGTTTGACGTGTCCAATAGTATCAGTTTCTAATCGATTGAATCCTCTGAGCGTCTCTCCTGAAGTAATATTTTTGTAAATAAAAATTAAACTTTTCAAAATCCAGAATTATTAACCTGCAAAATTGAAAAATCAGCACTTTTGGTTTTTTCTTAAGCTTTTGTATTCTTTATTCCAAAAAAAAGTCTTCGATTTCTTTCACTTTAACAATTGCTCCTCCGAAGAATTCCACTCTATCATGCATGTCATTTTGCATTTCACCGTAAGTCATCAAAGCCATTTCAAATGCTTTACAGCTACGCAGTAAGCTGTTAGACGATCAAAAAACTCCTTTTGATTTAGACCTTCATACGAAAAGCAAGTGAATCCTCTTTAAACAAAAACAACATAATTATTATTTTGAATCGACTTCAGCACCCGATTATTTCGTCTTTCCGCTATTGGGAAACTCAATGATGTTAACCTTAAAACAGACTCCGCGGTTTTTGGATTTCATGGGATAGCCGGTACAGCCCAGTCACAGAGAATATCTTTTAATTTCTTTACCTCAAAAGATGTTACCGGTATACGGGACGAGATGATGCTTGGATTCGACGATATCTTTTGGAGGATAGAAATCTTCTGGAAGACAAGTTACAGATTCTCAGCTATTTGTTGTTTGTCTTTCGTATCGGTTCTCTAGAAGGAATTTGATTATGGATTGAATTGTACTTTTTATCATATACTTTTCATACAATTCATCATAGGTAGTGGGTCGTCGTTAAGTTAATTTTATAAAAGTTATTTATATTTTTTTTCATCACTTGTATCGATGCGATGCCCTCAAGTGCAGATTTCGATTAAGAAGCTGCTCTGCTGCTGCCGATTATTCACAATGCCGCTTCATATAGCACTGCTGAAATTTTCTGTAACAAAAAAATATAATTTTAACAAAACACATTATTTTGTAAAAACATAGATTTATCAATATTAATTATACCAAGTCTTTTTGTTAATTTCAATCTGTTGACATTCTTTTGACATTCCGTTGACATTCTCGCAACAGCCACAAAAAGGTGTTCACATTGGACTCACTCCGTGCGACTCATTTTGACATCTCTTTCTGTTATCTCACTCCGCCTCACTATATGAGAAAGTGAGGCAGGATTTTTTAATTTTTTTGAAAATATCCTGCCTCACTAGACCATCTCTTTCTCATCATGAGGTGGAGTAAGATAAAAGAAAATGATGTCAAAATGAGTCGCGCGGAGTGAGTCCAATGTGAACACCGTCCAAACTTGAAAGCAACTGGCTTGGCAAAGTGGAGTGCCGCCTACGTCACAGCCAGTATAATGTATGAACCCACACATAGCAATCATAGTTCGATTCCGGATCAGATTAAAAATGCTATAATAAGCCATATTAACACTTTTCAAAGAATTGAATCTCATTATTTAAGACAGCAGACAAAACACAAGTACATTTATGGATTGTTGAACATCAGTTTAATGTACAAAGAAACTTGCATTAGTTCCATGCATGGCTTCCATTTGCAAAGCAACATGTATATGAAAATGTATTTAACTATGAATTCAACATTGGATTTTTCAAACACAAGAAAGACCCATGTATTCAATACTTCCAATTTGAAAACTCATCCGAGGAACGAAAAACGGGTATGCAAAATGAATATTCGAAACACGTTCTCGAAAAAGACCTGTCTAGACATCAACAAGAAGAAGATACAAAAATAAGTGGAAAAAACAAAACTATCAAAGTTATTTGCATGGACTTACAAGCCGGAATACTTGTTCCGTGTGGTGACGTCCAGGGGTGTCTTTAGACATTTGGGGGCCTTCGGCCTTTGAAGGCATGGGGACCCCTTAAGGATTTTTTTTATACAAATTTTGTTTTGTTAAATTTATATACATAGCTGACATGCCTTTGAGACGGAATTTTTTGGAAGATGCTGAATGTTTTGAGAGTCCAGTTGTTCTTTTGGAAAGAAACTTATATGATTATCAGGAAATTTCGGTGACTAACAGTGTTTGTGAAGGTATTTGATACCCGAAGATCCGAACATGTGAAAGAAAGCAGAGCTCCAAAGAAATCAAAACGAAATACCGGAAGAGCCTACACAACTAATTCTGGAAATGCTTTAAAGGCAGAGAGTTTAAGCCTATAGTAGATTGTTGCATGAAGTGTAAGACAAAAATTTCTGAAGAGCAAAAAAATAATTTTCAAAAGTATTGGGCACGTTCAATCACAAAATCTGAACATTCAGATCTGGGGCCAAATTACCGCATCAGTGACTGATCGAGTGAGTGCCATCAGTGATCGAATGAACGAGTAAAACCTATGGGGATGAACCCTCTATAACGTGAGCGGTAATGCCAAACTCACATAATTCAGTCACGTATTACTCGATAACTGATGCAGTAATTCGGCCCCTGAATTTATGCTGTTGAACGCACAAAAAATCTGAATTTTCAGTCCAAAGTTGTTGTGTCAAATGCTAGCATTTACCTAAGGGATTTACATTAAAACGAAATAAAATAGAACTTTAATTATATTCTTAAATTAAAAATTAAGCGTCAGCAGTTCTGGTGGTGATTTATTTTACTAAATCAGCAACAAATTACAGCAAGACTATGTGAAGGTTAATGAAAAAATAATTACACAATATTGCGATGTAGAATTCTGGGAACATTTTTCTAAGAATAGTTTATCTTTTGATTTAGCAACTCACTTATCAATAAACGATAAATTCTTTTATGTAAAAAGTATTAATTTGTTCTTGATGAAATCATCCCAAATCAACAGCGATAATCATAAAGTTTAACTTCAATGTATAGTACTTCAACATTTCCCCCACCACTATCACTTTACTCTGAATTTTCAGATGATAATTTTTGGCTGAAAATTCAGGTGAAACGTAATCAAACGTAACTAAGTCATCTAACTTTTTATGGCAGCTGGCCAATCGGAAGCTCTAAAATTTCAGAAATCTGAAAATTCAGATGTAAAACGTAATGCGTTGAACGCACGCAATCTGCGACACACTTATGCATGTGGTCTGATTGTTGTTTCTGAAACGAAAATAAAAAGGAACGCAAGACATCCTACAAACCCAAGAAATCGAAAGTTTTCAAACCAATACTTTCTAGAAGTCCATGGAAAAAGAACACCCGTTTGCCAAAAGTGTTTCCGGTCAACTTTGTCCGAAACGATGAATTTAGCAGGAACAAACGACTCAACCAGACCAGCGAATACCCGAAGAGACAGTTTCTGGAAATATTTTCACATTGATTTGACGCTTTCATCGATGTATAGCTTGTACTGTGAAGAAAATCAATAAGTAACTTCAAGTTCGACATTTTTAAAAATGTTCAAAACTATGAACAGATGTGAAATTCTAAAAACGAAAATAGAAATTGGAGCAGAGGGGGAAGAAGCCACAAGTTAATAACGAAAAGAGCAGGAGGAGCACTGTCGCACCGAAAAGAAGAGAATGAAGTCGAAATTTAACTAGTCGTTTATTTCTGTGGGATAAATTCATTATAAAACAATTTAGACATATTAGCATCTGTTGCTTTTAATTTGAAATTGTGGTTTCTGATATGTGAAAATTAACTTTATAAATAAATAAATAACTTGGGAAATTTTTAATTTTTAATTAACGCAAATTGTTAACAAAACCAGACTTTTGGCATGTGTTTGTTGATGTGAGGAGTAAAATTCTGACGTTTTGTACACGAAAGTGGTTCAGTGCGTTTGTTAGCTTTCTTGTAAGTTTCTCCATTTTTGAGAAATTTGTTTTCACTTTGATGTTTTCACAATTTTTACACATTTTTTCTGAAAAAAGATACCAAACAGACCCATTAATACTTCTTACCGCAGTTTTACTTCCTCTTCTTTCAGACTTCGGCTTGACAATAGGGGGGTTCACATTATCAAATATGTTTGACAAATATGGCTTGATGAATGTTTGATGGGTTGAAGCCATTTGCGTTCACATTTGTCAAACGTGCTGTCAAACATCAGTTGTCTTTAGAATTTAAACCATGGCGGACGTTTTGATTGCAGCTCTCGTAATAGATAAAATCTTAGAAGATGAAGTACAAGAAGACAAAAAAAGGCAAAAAAATAAGAGGAAACGGATTTGGACTAAGGAATAGCTAAAAAAGAACCCAATAAAAATTGTGCATGTTCTGGGTAAGTTTCCAGGCATTTATAAAAATGTTCATTTAAGTTACCCAGTGCTGCTCTATAGAGGACTTGGTGGCAAAGAGCTGTTGTTTTTCATCCAACTTTCTAAAACGCACTGCCCAACTTGCACAGAGAGTATCTGCCTCATCTGGTTCTTTTTTTTGGGTATCCAAATGTGATATTGCTTTCCGCAAGAGTTCATCCCGCTCACCTTGTCCATTAGTTTTCTTTTTTGTTGTATTTGCTTTAGAGATCTGCAATAAATTAAAAACAAAAAAAATATTTTTATTTTATTCGATAGATACCAAAACCTGAAGAAGAATGAAAAAAAGTTGCAAATGATTTTGATGAACTCTGGAATTTCCCACACTGTATCGGTGCTATGGAAGGAAAGCACATAAATCTAATAAAACCATTGAATTCCGGAGAATACTACTTCAATTACAAGAAAACATATAGCATTGTTTTGATGGCGATCGTAAATGCCACAATGTCACAATGGTTGAAGTTGGAACAAATGGAAGAGTTTCAGATGGTGGTGTATTCTCGAATACAAAGTTCTATGACCATTTCGAAAATGACAATCTTAAAATTCCAAAACGAAAAAATTCATTCTTTTCCCAAAGAAATGTCGTATTTTTTGGAGGATGACGCGTTTCCATTAAAAGAAAATTTAATTAAACCGTACAGCGGCATTTGACTTTCAAGAGAACAGGAGAATTAAACCCATCGAGTTTCACGTGCACGACGAATAGTTGAAAACGCTTTCAGTATTATATCTTCTCGATTTCGAGTCTTACTAACGACAATTCTGTTGAGTCCGGAAAAAACAACAGATGTAGTGTTGGCGATCTGTCATCTCCACAATTTTTTAAGAAAAAGAAGCCCTGCTTCTTATCTCCGTAGTACAGATATTGAAAACTTGACAGCAAATGCAAATAACGACAGATCTATGTTGGAATTGCAACAGGTAAAAAATAGCAATCCATCAAATCGTGCAAAAGAAGTTCGAAATAATTTGTCCGAATATTTCAATACAACTGGAGTAATTCCAAGGAATTCATCAGATTATTTTTTTTAATTCAAATTACTTTTATTTAAATAATAAAAAACTTAAAAAAATATATACATAAATGCATTTTACTTACTTCTTCGGCTTCAGTCCTTGGGCTTATTTCAATTTCGTCGTCCATTGATGACACCCCGCCGATGATATCTTCTTGATCCAACAAAAAGAAAAGATCGTGGAAGTACCACAGCGAAGGAACATATAATTCTTCTGTGCCAGACCCAGATCTTTCACTTTGGCTTTTTTTTTATTCTCTGCGAAAACTAGTCCGAATTGAATCAATTTTCTTTTTCAATGAGTCCACATTCACATTTGGCTCTATTTCTTTTAATTTGCCCAAAAGAATTAAATACGGTTTTTTTTTTTTGTTTTGTTTTTATACTCTTCGCTTTTAATTTGCCATGACTCCGTTAACCTCCTATAAATTTCAAAAAAACTCTCTCCAAAATTAGCAATTTCCGCTTACAGCAATCTTTATTTTTTCTTCTTTCCTTTTGATGCACACACGTTGAAAACTTTTAAAAAGTGAATTTTCCTTCTGGTTTGACAAGAATGCGTTCACATTCCCAAATATGCTTGTCAAGCCAGCAAAATATCAAAAAAAATTGATATTCATCAAGCAAGTTTGACAATCCGTTTGATGGAGCGTTCACATTTTCAAATTCGAGTCAATCAAACCGTGTTTGTCAAACATATTTGAGAATGTGAACCCCCCCTAATGAATAAGACATAAATTAGAAAAGATTTGTAGAGGTTCTTTAATTCATGGACATCCTTCAATGGAATTTGAAAGTTTTGTGCTTGACAGATAGGGAACAAATTTTATTTGATCCTGTCGAGAATATTTCGTTCCAAATGTCAACCGATTACCCTGAAAATGCACTTTTCTGGAGCAGAAAAAAATTTCGGATTTAAAGAGGTTTTTTAATCCATTGACATCGTAGACATCCTGCAATGGAATTTGAAAGTTTTTGGCTTGACAGATAGGGAACAAATTATATTTGATCCTATCGATAATATTTCGTTCCAAACGTCAACCGATTGCCCTGAAAATGCATTTTTCGGAGCTGAAAATAAAATGGAAAAAATTTCGGATTTATAGAGATTTTTTAATCTATTTACATCGTATACATCCTTCAATGGAATTTGAAAGTTTTGTGCTTGACAGACGGATACCCAACAAACTGTATTTTGACGTCTGTAGAATACCAAACCAAAGTTGTTTACTATAGTAGAGAAAAAGATCGACCGACTTGCAAGCAACTTGCTTCGCAAGTGGAGTGCCGCCTACGTCACAGCCAGTACACAGATACGAATTTGACAGGCAATGTATGAACCCAACTTGCTTGCCAGTACTTGCCCGTATGGCCTCAGCGTAATAGAAAACAAATTGTGAAAGACTAAAAAATTAATTACCTAATAAATTCTAATAATAGTAATAATTTATGTTTTTTTTTTTAAGATAAACGATCATAAGGAAAAAATGTTTGTACTAAAAATACTTCAATAATACTAAAAAATCCGAAGCAGGACTATTCAGTGCCGAACTTTCAACGTTGGGCACTTCACCACCAGCCGTTTAGTGCTTGGAATTTTCGTTACAGCGGTTCCGCCACTGGGTAAGTTCGCTGTCGATCTTTCAACACTAGACTTTTATCCACTTCCTACAGACAGGAAATGAACAATGAAGTGCTAATTATTCAATATGGCCATTGTTTCTTTTGAACGAATAATGTGGTTAGTCACAATAGAATACAGATTTCCGTGTTTTTTTTGACAGCTTTTGTATGGTGCAACATTTTAGTAAATTTAATTCATTGCAATGTAAAGTGAAATCTTGCTAAACAAGCGAATTCTGTTTATTTCAATTATTGACGCAAATTTCAATTTGACAATAAAACATGAAAAAATTGTCTCCCGCCAGTAAAAATAATGTTAATAGATGATTTTCTATTAATTTGCATTATTTATTTTTAATGTTCGTGTTTTATTTTGCAAAAGTCGCTGTTCTGCAAAATTTCCTAAATAAAATGCAAATGATTAAATAAGCTGAACAAGAATACGATTGATTATTGGAAACAATATGAATGAATTCTTATTTTGAATTAACCATTTCTAATAAAATATACACTACTTTACCAACACGAAAACAAAATATCCAGAGACGAAAAATCCGACACTTAAACAAATGGCACTCAAATATTGAGCATAAAATGGAAGCACTTAAAGATCCAAGATCCAACACTCAATCGGCGGTGGTGAAATGTCCGTCTATCAATTTGCGGTGGCCAATAGTACCGTACCGTTGGGTCTTGTGTTGTTGTTCACTTACATTTTTAACACTTTAAGCTTATGTAGTAGCTTAAAAAAATTTAATTTTTTTTAAAAAAGCTTAAGTAGATATAAGAGGCAAAAATAGCAAATATCATTTTTTTAAAACATCTTATGTCACATAACCTGTAGTGTAAATCTTAAACCATTTTTTTGAAAAGGCTTATGTTTAAAGAACACATTTTTATTATAGCTTTTAGTTGTTTTTCAACAAAAAAGAAGTATGCTATTTAAGGGTTTTACAAGCATGTGTCCTGAAAAAAACTTTTTTAGTAATTACCAAAAAAGTCTTAAAAAACTAGTGCGTAAGACTTTATTTGATCATACTGAAAAATGATAAAAATAGACTTAAGCTATTTTAACTTATTGGCACAGGTGTATACAAAGGTAAGCTTTACCACAGCTTTCGACGCATAGGCTTATTTTTTGCTAAACTTTCAAACGCAAAAATTTGATGTGCGCTCTTCTATTTCTTTGTATATGAAACCAATATTTCGTTGCTGTGGCACTTGGATACTGTTTTAAAACACTGGAAAAAATCAGTAGGGCGGCAAGTAATTACACTGACCCAGGTAGAATTAACCCGCGCTGCGCCACTTTTATAAGGACCACCCTAACATCTACATATTATCATCTGCATGTATCTTTATATATTGAGCTGGCAGTTCAATCGTCTCAAATGATCTACTGGTCACTGGTCAGTCGAAAACGAGAATATAAAGCGCTCGGTTCTATATTTCAATGTTATAAAATAAGAAATTGATAACTTTAGTGCGAGTAGATTTTTTTTTATTTCTATTTTACCGCTTATAATCCACAAAGCCTGTTGGAACTTTTGTCACCTTAATAACGTATAATTATATTGAATCCTTCCATACAAGGCAGTTAACGAAGAAATATTTTGTTTGTCTTATAGTGCACATGTGGGTAAGATTGATGGATTTCTAATTAATCATTAGATTCTAGATCAATGAAGTGAGTGCTGAAAGGTCAGTGTTAATTTAATTAGATCTTTATTGAAAAATCAATGAGCGAGAGGGGTGCCGAAAAGCTTTCACAAGAGCGAAGAATAACATTGATTTTTTTAAATTGTTGCTCGTTCATAAAAGAGGTGATGACAAAAATAGAACCCTTTAGTCTAGTCATTCAGTTATTATTCAGTCATCATTTTAAGCAAATTAAAAACGTGTTGCAAGACCAATTTATTTTCATACTCTTTTATTTAGGAAACTAGTTCATAGATTGTAAATAATTTTGAATAAAATAATTTTTTAATATCACTGTAATGATATTCAACTTATCAATGTTCGTACTAAATTCGTTCACGTACAAACATACGTAGGGATGTCCAGAAATAAAGGTAGGTTGGAACTTGTAATGTCAGTCTTATGTATGATTTTAGATAGAACATAGAATTTTGTCTCCTCAAGACGTTTTAAAATTAGTACAGAATTAAGATTTGGACCAAATAACAGTACTGTTCTTAGAATTCTTTTGGCTTTACTAGTTATGTACAGTTGCAAGTGGTGGAAGAAGCTTTTCTATATTAGAAATAATACAAAAGTATCTTCGGTCTACCATGAAACAACAAAGATTATCTGAATTGGCTATGATTTTCTAAAAAGATTTGCGACATGACAGTTCGAAGAAAATTTTATTAGTTACTAGATAGAGTTAAATATTCGAAGAAAAATAATTTTGTTTATTTATTTGTTGCAAGTATTTATTTTGAGACGCTGAACTTTAATAGGTACCTATATATTATATGATGATATTAGTCGATGTAACAAAATATACGTTTACATAAACTAACTTATTAAAACATTATACTTAACCGATTTTGATGAATTTTGTATATCAATGGAAAAAGTTATATAAATCCTATCAGTAGTTTCTGAGAAATTTGTAAACAAATATCTACACACATATGATACATACACTCATTTAATTTGATATACTCGTTTAGAAGACTAACATATGGATGTGAATATAATACAGCTCCAATAATATTGCATACATACGGGTCGAAATGATAACCGATTCAAAATAGCTTTCAACGGCTTTTAGTCCATAAAAATTGGCGTTTCGTCCCGGCGATCTCACTTGGACTCATCAGTTGACTAGTAGGGCCTTGTCAATACGCAATTTTTATTAAGTTCGCTTCAACTTACATGAACTTTTTGACAAAAATCCAATGTGAACTATTTATATCCAACAAGATTAAAAATCTTAATCATTAAGCTGGAAATCTTTGCCCAGGGCCAGGCTTTGTTTTTATATCAAGGTTTTATTATGGACTAAAGGCCGTTACAAGCTATTTCGAATCAATAATTCAACAAGTCCAATTATAGTGCTAAGTCTTCTACTTGGCTGATGTATTTCAGTAGTATATAGAATTTGTATTATAAAAACCTTCATACGAAATGATAACCTCCATTTTTAAAAGTCGGTTAAAAATCGCACCATCTCTCCAAAAAACATCTTAATAATTTATATGTTGTCATTGTAAAAGGCGGCAAATTGAATTATTGCCCAGGGTGGCGAAAAAGCTGGATCGGGCCCTGCTGTCTTGTTATTTTAATATTTTTGTGCAGATTTGAACAAAAAAAATCAAATTTCGTCTCTTGGACGCGGCTGGTCGATGGAAAAGAGATAAAATTGGTTAGGTGAAGATACAATTTAGTTGAAATCTTTGCAATTATTATTCTGCTGACTATGCATTTAGAAATAATATGAAGATCATATGTGGAGGATATTGCAAGATTTTAATATACATATCTACCTATATTTTTACTTATTGTGATAAAAGTGTGTAGCAAATTTAACATTACTTATATCACTGTGATGAATATTTCCGTATACAATCCCAATATCCAGCAGAATATCAAAATTTTCATCAATATTAAAATGAAGTAACGAACAATTCTATATTTTTTTTTAAAAATACTAAAATAAAATCATGTGCGCTGACAAATTCTGAATGTTATTTTTTTGGTTTGGTTATTTTTAATGAGTGATAGAGTTAAAAACAGCTTAAACATGCCTTCTGTCGTGTTTATTGTTAAACTCCAGGTTACCGTTTTAAAATGGGTTTAAATTGTCTATGAATAACACAAACTGGAGTTCACTTTAGCAAAGACAAAATCAGAACTTATCGAAGAACTATGAATATGCCCCATTGTTACTGCTTTTTCTTTTTTTTGGACTGTAATGAATAAAATCCAGTATTTTTGGTCAAAAAAAATAATTTCAATTTAAGTTTTTTGTTTTTTTTTTTTGTATATAGGGAACGGCAGAAATTGAGCGAACATATTTATTAGTAAGCCTCAGGAGTTGATTTTACCTACTGAAAACTTTCCAAGGCCATGACGAAACTTAGCAAAAATTTGCACTTTGTCTATTCGCGGGTGTGAACTTATTCGTAAAGTATTGCATGTAACGTGCTACACGTAAAGCCCACGCTTTTAGTTTACCATATCACATGTACAAAAATTTACATTGCTGCAACAACTCCTTGAAATATTATAAAATACGCAATATTATTTAAACTAAATACGACCTCCTGTATAATCACATCGAAATCAGTTAAGACGTTAATAACAATTCAATTTTAAGTAATTTTGTTTACCATAATGAGTAATAGCTGTATTTTATTTCCGCCCTGATCTAATCTGGATTGGATTTGCACACGAAAATACATGTATTACAAAAACAATTCAAGATCCAGCTTTGCTTTTGGATAAGGATTTGCAAATCCATTTTTGAACACACACCATTAGTACTTCCTTGTAAAAACTAGGTTAAACGCTGACGGGTAGATGGCTTTTTAAGTTAAAAAAAAGACAACGAACACATCAAAATAAGTACACAAAAGGAAAAAAGAGAGATGAGTATATAACACTGTTTTCACTGCGACCCTGTTTGTTTTATTATTATGATCTGATCCGGATCAGATCTGTAGGATAATAAAATGCAGCTAATGTACTTGGCGGTCAGCCATCAGCCGAATAGGGGGAATAACATGTAGCATACGAAAACATGCACGTGCCGTAACTATTCGGACTGGTGGAAGTGTGATCATAGCCTCTTCGCGGCGGCCGCTAGAAACAAGCCTTTAAAAAGGTTTGGCTAATATGATCAGGCTGGTTCCACAGGTTGGCAACAGGTTAATTCCCTGTTCCGTAAAACAAGAAGAATTACGAGACCAGCAACAAGCCTCGGAAACGGACTGATCTCAAGACGACAACCCACGCAAAGAAAACGGAATAACGATTTACGAATTTTCTTATGGAACGTACGATCGCTCTATAGAGCTCGAGCTGCTCAGCAGCTAGCCGATGCCCTGTCAAAATATAAAGCTGACATAACAGCACTTCAAGAAATAAGATGGACAGGGAATGGTGTTCTACAGAAGAAAGATTATGACTTATACTACAGCTGTCATACAAAACACCATGTGCTCGGGGTAGGCTTCCTAGTCGGCGAAAAAATGAAGTCTGCCATCATCGGCTTTAACGCTATAAGCGAAAGGCTATGCACCCTTCGCGTGCGAGGCAAATTTAAGAACATCAGCCTCATTAACGTTCACGGACCTACGGAGGAGTCCTCAGACGAAGAAAAAGAGACTTACTACGAACAAGTCGAGAGGGCCCTCAATGCCTGCCCAAGGTATGACGTAAAAATCATCCTTGGGGATTTGAATGCAAAAATAGGTCGGGAGCCGGTATTCAGGCATTACGCAGGCACCCATAGTTTGCATGAGAACACTAATGACAATGGACTTCGAGTCTTAGAATTGGCAGCATCGAAAAACATGGTCGTTGCGAGTACCAGGTTCCCGCGTAAAGATATCTACAAAGCCACCTGGGTATCACCTGATGGAGTCACTCGTAACCAAATTGACCACGTGTTGATAGACCGTCGCCACTACTCGAACTTGATGACGGTACGAACGTACCGAGGTGCCAATATCGACTCGGATCACTATCTTGTTGGTATGGTTTTCCGAGGGCGGATTGCCTTGCGAAGACGTATTGCATCCGCCGATCAGGTTCGAATCAACACGGCTGCTCTGCGCAATGAAAACACCAGTAACACCTTTGGTAATGCGTTAGGACTCGCCCTAGAACTGGGTAGAGTAAGTCCTGGAGCCAGTTTGCTGGGCGTAGATGAGAAGTGGACACGCCTTAAGAATACTGTCATTAGTACTGCCAACTCCATCTTAGGCAGCAGTCGTAGAAATCGGAACGACTGGTTTGATGATGAATGCAAGCTAGCGACTGAACGTAAGAATGTTGCGTACCGAGCAATGCAACAATCTCATAGAACGCGGGCACGCGAAGACGAATATAAAGAGCTCAGAAGAATTGAAAAACGGTTTCACAGACAGAAAAAATCAGCCTGGGAGAAGAACATAATCTGTGAAATAGAGAAAAGCCGAGAGCGAGGTCCGCACCAGGCGCGGAAGTTCTACCAATCCGTCCGAAACATGACGCAGTACACACCACGCTGCACATACTGCAAGGACGGAGAGGGAAATCTGATCACCGATCCTCAAAGCATACTGGAGCGATGGGAAGTGTACTTCAATGAATTGCTAAATGGTCAGCTCACTGCAGAAGTGGAGGCTCCAACACTTCAAGAAGAGTACCCTATGTTGCCGCCACCAAGCATAGAAGAGGTTGAGAAGGCTATAGGCCAGCTAAAGAAAAACAAAGCCCCGGGAGCCGATGGTATACCAGCCGAACTATTTCAACACGGTGGGCCAGCTTTACGTCAAGCAATTCATGAGATTATAGTGCACGTGTGGGAGCATGAAGAAATTCCAGAAGACTGGCGAAAAGGTATCATTTGCCCCATACATAAGAAGGGAGATGTCACAACGTGCAGCAATTATAGAGGTATCACGTTGTTGAGTACCGCCTATAAGATACTCTCCTCTATCCTCCAAGACCGGATAACCCCATACGCTAAAACCATCATCGGACAATATCAGTGCGGTTTCATTCCAGGCAAATCAACAACTGATCAGATCTTTACCCTTAGGCAGGCGATGGAAAAATGTCTAGAATTTAACATCCCAACATACCACCTGTTTATAGACTTTAAGGCCGCCTACGATAGCATAGCCAGGGTAGAACTTTACAAAGCCATGAGAGAATTCGGCATCCCAAATAAATTGACACGACTATGTAGGTTGACCATGACCAACGTAACAAGCCAAGTAAAAATAGCCGGATTGCTATCCAAACCAATCAACATCTTTAATGGACTCCGACAAGGGGATGGTTTGGCCTGCCTCCTCTTCAACCTGGCGTTGGAGAAAGCAATCCGTGACTCTGGCACGGCAACAAGAGGGACCATCGTCAACAGGTCCAGCCAGATACTGGCTTACGCAGACGACATCGACATCATCGGAAGAACTGAGCAAGCTGTACATGATTCCTTCATCCAGATCGAGCAGGCGGCACAAAATCTGGGGCTGCACATTAGTGAAGGTAAAACAAAGTACATGGTGGCGTCGAATGCGAGAGGAACAGTTGGTCAAACAATCAAGGTAGCGGAGCACGAATTTGAAGTGGTGCAATCCTTTAAATACCTTGGGTCAATAGTAGCAGCCGATAACAATATAGAAGAAGAAATACGCGGGCGGCTTCTCAAATCCAACAGAGCCTACTATAGTCTGTCAAAGCTCTTCAAATCCAGAAATCTCACCATAACTTCAAAACTGCTGCTGTACAGGACCATGGTGCTGCCAGTACTCACATATGGATCCGAGACTTGGGTGCTTAGCAAAAGGCACTCCGACCTCTTAGCCGCGTTCGAGAGAAAAGTCTTAAGGAGAATTGTTGGCCCCATATGTGAGGAAGGACGATTCCGGAGACGGTACAATCATGAATTGTACGCAATCTACCTTGAAGCAGATATCGTGACAAAAATTAAGCTCGGTAGACTCCGGTGGGCAGGGCACCTAGCTCGC
This sequence comes from Leucozona laternaria, assembly GCA_932273885.2. Taxonomy (NCBI): domain Eukaryota; kingdom Metazoa; phylum Arthropoda; class Insecta; order Diptera; family Syrphidae; genus Leucozona; species Leucozona laternaria. The sequence goes on from OW026366.1 coordinate 58,869,297, forward strand.
ATGAGCGAAGAGGAACCTGCTCGGAAAGTTCTTTGTGGTACATTCTATGGTAGACGACAGCGTGGTAGACCATGCTTGCGCTGGAGAGATGGCGTAGACCAGGACGCCCGGAGCCTTGGGGTGCGCAACTGGATGGCGGCGGCTCGAGACCGGGATGGGTGGAGAGACTTGTTGAAGGAGGCCAGGACCGGACCCCGGTTGTCGAGCCGACGATGATGAATGTACTTACAATAGCACACACAAAAAATAAAAATTTATCAAAAGCTTTAGAGCCATGAGAGCCATGCGCTAGCAAATTATGACGTTGACGTTAAATAGTTGTCTCTTTGGAAAGAAAGAGACAAATTTTTGTTTCTAATAAAAATTACAATTTAAATTCTTAAGGACTAATCTAATCTAATCTATCTATAACATAATCTGTTAATACAAAATTAATAATTCCATATAAGATTTTTACAATTTTGATAATTTTCAATCTTATAATTTTGTATGATTTAAAACATAAAAATTTAAGAACATATGAAACAAAAATAAAAATAAAAATGAAAATCGGAACTATTCTGAAGGAGTTCGAGGTATTATTTGTTTTGTCTGCTTATTAACTAAACTAAAATTCACTGATTCAAATTCGGGGTGTGAGTGCATTCATCAATTATGTAGATCTTAAAAACTAATAATTAACTTTTTAATTTGATTTTAACATACTCTTTTATATTTTGAATTTTTAATAATATATTTTTAGCCTATTGGTCAAAAAGAAAACAAGATTCAATATGAAACTAAAACTAAAACTTGCTTTTGTATTTCTGCTCGCCATATCAATAGAAATTGTACTCACTAAAAAAGGTAAATTTTATTATGTTTGGTACGAAATAAATTTTTTTTTATTAATAAAAGTATATATACATTAGATTCTCATACTTGCGGTTCTATTGAGATATATAATGAAACTGATTTGAACAAGATCCAAAGTTGTGTAAAAATTAAAGGACATGTACAACTTACGAATTTTCGAATTACCAACACTACTGGCCTTTTAACAAGTATTGAAGAGATCTCTGATTATCTACTGGTTTACCGAATAGAGGGATTAGAAAGTCTGGAAGTCATTTTCCCTAATCTGACAATAATTCGTGGTCATAATTTACTGTTTGGCCGATATTCACTTGTCCTATACGAAAATAGAGAGATTCGTGACATAGGTTTAAAGTCTCTGCAGAAAATTCGAAATGGTCATGTAAAACTTGAATCTAATCCAGTTCTATGTTATACAGAAACAGTCTATTGGATCTACCTGTTTGAAAATCATTCCATACAGCACTTTTTTTTAAAGGTAAGATTATTTTTGTTTTTATTTTTTAATATTTGTAATATGTATATACTTTGACACTTCCTACACTTTAGGCCTTATACTAAATAATGAATTAATATTATTTTGCTATTCCTAGGGTCTATTTTTAAAAATAAAAAGTTTTGAAAATAAATAGACTGGCTTAACGTATATTTTTTCTTTTCTCGCACCCAATCAACGATTGTTCAATACTCATAAGTATGTACATAGGTATGTGATAAAAGTCAAGTACATGCTTGAACCATCATTGAACCTCCGTTAATGCGGTGAGTTAAAATTGCTGAACGGGCATTTGCCCGGGGCGGCAAATTTTGAGGGCGGCAAAATTTGAAAATTGAGGCCGTTGGTGGCTACTATAAATATAACTTTGCCTACTTATTTCCAAAATATTTTTTCCCTTCTAACATACCTACAATCAGAACGAAAATATTTAAATTTATAAGGTACGAGTAGGTACTTGTGTACACGCCACTTGTGTGCACACTTGTGTCAAACTCTCCACCACACACACCACACTGATGGAGAAATCGACACCAAGTGTTGGCCGCTTAAATAGTCTCAAGCAACCGAGAAAATCACGCCAAAACGATGCAGCGTAATTAAAAATATGGAAGTGACTCTAGACATGCCAATTATAACAGTTTGGTTTATGCGGCCCCGCAGGGCCAGGGCCCTCCGCCGGTGGGCATACTTCAGGCACCCAGAGTTTTTTTTTTCAAGTCGCGCGAAGCGCGTTAACGCACACCCACTTTTGATGGCGAAAAACTGTTATATCCGTTGTTAATTGGCATGTCTCTAGTCTCGTCCTAAAAGTATAGCAACGTTGCATTCCACTAAGATATTGTGAGATTTAACAACATCGCTTTCCAAACCAACATAACTGAATATCTTAAAACAAATTCAATTTGTGCTGAAAAATTAAAGCACAATGTATAGACATATATAAACATATGTAGATATGTCTACAGCTCATAGGAAGCAAAGAATCTATTCCTACAAAAAAAAAATTCAAACAGTTGAATAAGTGTATGACAAGTGACAACGAAAATTTCATTTTCTCCTCCAAACTATTCTCGTTGCCATAACCCAAACAGCTGATTCAATTATCTCCCCTACTCCTTATATTAATATACGAATTGAAAATAATACAAAACTGTCTCTCTCGCATATTGTTGTCAGTCGGTAAACATAAACTTTGTCGACTGCAACGCCACTAGCATAAGGGAGGCAAAAGTAAAAAATTCTGTTCCGTGAGCCGTGTTTTTTTGCAAGCCCGGGGATATTTTTGGTTGAAAAAAACGAGATCGGGGATTAGCGACGCCATTACAGAAACAAAATGGAGTTTCCATACAAACTATCGATAACAAGTACCTATGCAATTCACGCCGGTAACACAGTTTTTCTGCGTGCTTAAGTTAAGCCCCGAGAATTCTCCGCGCCTTGCTAAGCCCGAAGGGGATTAGTTAATGTTGCATTTAACATGTAAATTGTAGGACAGGACGTCGTTCTTTTCGATCGATTTCCTCGGGGCTTGCAAAAAAACACGGCTACTATTAAATAAAGCTTTACCACAGCTTTCGACGCATAGGCGTCGTTCAGATAGCTTAAGTTGTTGTTGCATAAGCTGGACATCAGATGTTTTATTTTTTTGGTATTTATGCTTAGAGGATATATAATATGGAGTGCTTGTTTTTATTCGAATGCGAACCTTTCTTAGGGGTTCTGTTCAAGTTTCGGTCACTGAGTTTTCTGCACATTGGAGAAAAAAAACTAAAAAAGAAGATATTAAAATGTTTAAAATAATAAACAAACACTTATTAATTTCAAGAATTACTTCAAATTAGAACAATTTAGAGAGAAAATAAGCAAATTATGACTTGCAATTATTGACAGCAGCTGTATGATATCTTCAAGACTTATTCTTAACCGAAAGTGAAATAGCGCCCCCTAACATGGCCCCAGGTACTACAATGCATTAGGGATGGAAACGAGCACTCCCTATATATAATAGCCGTGTTTTTTTTGCAAGTCCATATGGATTTGTCGAAAAAAACGACATCGGGACTAATAGTTTTACACGTAAATACAACAACAACTTAAATCCATATGGACTTAGCTAAGTCCAGATAATTATCGGGACTTACGTACTGTAAGTAAGAAGTTCCTAAGTCCCGATGTCGTTTTTTTCGACAAATCCATATGGACTTGCAAAAAAACACGCCTAATATGTTCCTCTAAGTATTTATGTTAGTTATTATTCATGTTAGTTAAGTTATTTATGTTAGCTTGGATATTTGTCAGTTATGTTTAAAGTGTTAAGCTTACGGTAATCAATTACCATCCAAAATTTCTTTTCTCCTGAGGCGTCAATTTTTGTTGGGGACTACCCAAACCGGAGAATTATAAGGTGATTTTGATGGCCGTATTTTAATAATTTTTGAATCTCTTTTTCGACTTTGTTCTTGAGTGCCATGGGATAAGGATAGTATTTTGAATACACAGGATCTCGAGTAGTTGTGCGTATTTCTCCTTTGACCGTGGTAGCGTATGTCAATTTTTCATTTGGTTCAGAAAAATGATTAGAACATTTACGAATGATATTAATAAGTTGGCTGCTTTGATTTATAGTCATGTGATCGGTTCTAATATTTATATTGTTTAAAAATTGTGACGCTGTTAAAGAAAAAATAGAAATTCTGGGGTGAGTAGAACAAGGGTTAAGGGACAAACAATTTTTCTTTGTATGAATAATTGCATTTAGTTGCTTAAGAGTGTCGTGTCTTATTATAGCCGTGTTTTTTTGCAACCCCGGGGAGATTTGGTTGAAAAAAAAAAACATCGGGGATTAGCGACGCCACTACGGAAACAAAATGGAGTTTTCATACAAACTATCGATAACAAGTATGCAATTCACGCCGGTAACACAGTTTTTCTCCGTGCTTAAGTTAAGCCCCGAGGGAACTCCGCGCTAAGCTAAGCCCGAAGGGGATTAGTTGTTTTGCATTTAACATGTAAATTGCAGGACAGGACGCCGTTTTTTTCGATCGATTTTCTCGGGGCTTGCAAAAAAACGGCTTATGCCGTCGAATGAGATAAGACTGGGGAGGATGAAGAATTTTATTTTATCAGTTTGGGGGCCAAAAAGTTATAAGTGAGTGGTGTGTTATCTTGATTTTACATCCAACAGAGTAAGCATAGAAATGATTTTTATTAAGAATTGGATTTTTTATGTGTCGAGGCTGAAAATAATTTTTATTCGAACCAGTTTCAACCAGCGCTGCAGATTGCAATATACCGCAGTAGATCTTACAATATACAAACATTTTTTTTTTCATTTCATAAAACTAATTTGTTAATTTATTTGTGGTTTTCTTTGAGAAATTTAAATCTACCAACTTTACGAGAACTTATTTCCCAGCTTTGGAGGAGGCATTTCAATTGGAAAAAGGAGATGGTTCTAATTTGTTTCCTTTTCTAAAAAATAAGTATGCTTGCCGCATTCCTCGACGACGGTTGAAAAGCATTAATTAAAATAAAACAAAGCTGAGAAATAATTAATAGACTAAAGCCAGGGGGGTCATTCCGTAATTTTCAAAATGATAATCGTCAAAACGATTATCGTTAACGCTATCGTCAACGATTTGCTTCACGTAACTCGACCACTATGGTCTCGTCCAAAAACACTCTTTATGAAGATACCAATCTTTCGTACGTATCACCCTCCAAAACCCATTTGTTTACATTGTTGCGTTTAACATGTAAATTCCTAAGCCCCGACGCGACATAGTTTTTTCTCGATCAATTTCCTCTAGGTTTGCAAAAAGGACGAGACTAGAGACATGCCAATTTATAGCAGTTATAACAATTTTTTGCCATTAAAAGCGGGCGTACGTTTACGCGCTTCGCACTACTTAAAAAAAACTTTAGGTGCTTGAATTATGCCCACCGGCGAAGGACCCTGGCTTTGCGGGGCCGCATAAACAGTAATTTTATAAACAAAATCTGTTATAATTGGCATGTCTAGTCACTTCCTGCAAAAAAACACGCCTAAAGTCTTACAACAGTTGCGTTGATTCGCTGATTTCTCATTTGTTTTTTTTTTTGTCATGTTCACAGTCTGTTTCAATAATTCAAGAGCGAAATACAATACCAAACAATCGTAGAAAGAAAACAAATAATGACAAAAGACAATCGAATATACTTAAATTGATTATAAATTTTCACTTTCAATTTGTTTCCACAAACTTATCCTTATAAGGTTGGGTTAGCACTTGATAACTCGTTGCTCCTTTTATTATACTTTTTGAACATACCCATTGAAACTCGTAAATAACCGACATTTTGGTGGTGAATGTACGCTTACTGCATGTCTGGCTGAACAGAATAGAAGCGCGTTCGAACGCGCGTTCGCACCTGTCAAAGTTAAAATACGTGAAATTTCGTTCAAGTGAATACAACGGAGACGCAGCCGCGAACGCGACTCTGGGAGTTAAATAAGTTTTAATAATCACGCGCGTGCGAACGCGCGATCGAACGCGCGTCTATTGTGTTCAGCCAGTGTGTGTGCAAATAAAGCGTGGTGGATGTACGCTTACTGCATATGTGTGCGTGTTTCTCCTGAATTTCCCCTATATGAGCTTGTAGGCAAACTCGGATGACAGCCGAGATTGGTATCTTCATATAGAGTGTTTTTGGTCTCGTCTATCGTTTTCAGTTTGAGATTGTTTGGTATATTTCACAAATTCTCAAACTGTAGTGAAAATGTTTTTTCCTATGGGGTTTGAAAGAAAATTTGTATTAAAAAAGCGCACCTACAACTTTTTAGTGTTGTTTATTGCTTTGTGTTTTGTTTTGGTGCGGCCGCCGCCGATTGGATTGAAAAGCCATCTGGCAAGTTTATTGTATCGAGTACCATCACAAAAGGCTTCTTTTGATAGCCGAAAACGTTGAACGAAACTATAATGGTTTGAATTATTATAACAATAATAAAAAGATTATTTGTTTGTTTAATTTTATTTAGCAACCAGTGCCATTAAAGATATTCTACAATTGTACATAAACATAAAAACATTGTGCTTACATATGGGTTGGATGGGTTGGAAGAGATAAAGGATCTGAAATATCTCTTAATTGTCTTCGCAATCGTATTAATTGTAGTTTTTACTTCTATATATCTACTAAATTGACAGATTTCAATGCCAAACGATACCTATTTAGCTATCGTGTAAACGATATCGTTGGATGATATCACTTTGACGATTATCGTCTTACGTGAAGCGCGGCTATCGCCGAAACGCTATCGTCTGACGATAATCGTTTTACGGAATGACCCCCCAGAATTTTTTGGTGGAATTCTTCACGCAAATACGCTTTTCAAAAATAAAAACTGCTATGATCTGAAATTTAAGTAAAAAAATATGTATGATTTTAAGGAACAGAACGATCTCGATTAAAAATGTGCATATATTTTGTAATTTAAATAACTGATGATTTAATTAATGTTCCTTAACAAGATGTTTGTTGTGATTTATCCATTTTTTTTTTTTTTAATAAAGGATTGTTTCATTATTTTAATTTTAAAAATATTAGGTGAGGCTTTTTTTTATTGAAGAAGGCATCTTTTTGCAAATGAGGCATTATTTTGCCCAAAGTGGTTGGGAACGCTGCTTACAACAATCTTTTGCTTGGCCCACCTTCTGTTATGCGGGGATTTGCATTTTAATTCGTTTCTGTTATCCTATTTGCCGGCGACTCATTGGTTTTGCTACTTCTACCCTATATAATAATTAACTAATCATCAAACACATTAACAGCCGTATCTATTAGATTTTCTTAAAACGCCTCTTAAAGGTTATTTAGTTAAGTTTGCTTAAATTTTAAATTTGCCTTTAAACAACGTTACTTAAATTCTTATCTATAATTACTTTTTTATTGCTACTTAACTAAACGATCATTATGTAACGTAACGCCTCAAAAATTTACAAATCTGCTCATTACCCATAATAAGAGAGAAAGAGAAACCACTGGAAGTGTAGTCCAAAGAAACAGAAATAAAACCACACTCCATTTTAATTTTTTGTTTGTGTTCGTTAATATCTTTGGTTCTGAGCTACACACCCTACCTTTTTATATAAATATGTAAACCAACCATCGAAGCAATAATTTTACAACTCATTAATCACAAATCTCTTTTAATTAAAACAAAAATTTGAAAACTCTACCTACATTCTCATTTCTCTAATAAAAAAAAAAAGAATGGTTTTTATGTGTCAAAATATATTTAAGATGGCTTTAAACGGCGTGGAAGGCGTTTAAGTTAAGAGGCCATGAAGTAACGTTGCTTAAATGTGAAAATTGATCATAAAGGGTCCGCCAAATAACTTCTTTTTTTTGAAAATGGCGCCAAACATCGAGTTTAGCTTCGGCTGTGTGGCACGTAGCGCCGTCCTGTTGAAATCAAATGTTGCCAATATCCTCCTCTTCAATTTTTGTGAACAAAAATTCGTTCAACATGGCCCGATAACGATCGCCATTGACTGTAACAGCCACTCCTTGCTCATTTTCGAAAAATGGCCCAATTATGCCTCTGGACCAAAATCCGCACCAAATAGTGACTCGTTTTGGGTGTATCGGCTTTTCAATGTATGCGTGCGGGTTTTCTGTGCCCCAAATGCGACAATTTTGCTTGTTTACTACCAGCCAAGATCAAAATGAACTTCATTTGAAAAGATGATTTTTTTGGCAAAATCGGCATCTTCTCTAAGTCGATCGCAGGCCCACTTAGCGAAGCGTATACACAGCCATATTCGTTCAGCGGAAGGATGATAAAACTAATTATATGTCAAATCAGACATGAGTTAAGTGTTACCATTCACGAAATAAGCACTAGTTAAAAAAAAAACCTTAGATGGCGGACCCTTTAGATACCGATTTCTTACTTAAGGGCTATTTAGAGGTATTTTAAAGTTTAGAAGGATTTTAAATTTCTGTATAGATACGGCTGTTAGACCTTAAAAGTACCTTGGTTTCTCAGATCTAACAATGAATTAGCCCATTTTCAAAATAAATAAATCCAAGAAAGAAGAAAACAACCAAGAAACAATAGAATCAAACGAAAACAAAAACAAATGACATATGTAATGTGTCAGTTTGCTGTTTTTGAGCAGATATCAGCAAGTCAATGTAATTTGAAATATTCGGTGGATGCATTCAGAGTGAAAATGGTTGCGCATTTCAAATTTTGAATGGACGTTCTTAGAGCTAACTTTCGTAGTGATCAAAATTCTTAAAAGAGGAGTAGATTCGTTTTGCCGCGCAGTAGATTTTCGTTTGGGACTAGTAGATCTACTGCTAAAGGAGTATGGTGGCAGTTCTGGTGTCAACAAGGAATTTCAGGATCTCTCCGCTTCTAGAAATGTATTCGAAAAAAGGAAGCGTCTAGTTCTTCTGGTTGATCTAAGTTGTTGTCCTCCTCTTGGTCAACATATTCTTCTAGGGATATACTCTTGGTCTTCGTTTACGATTTCTGCTTCATACTCTTGCAGAGATTTATCGTCAGCCTCTGGTTGAGTGTGATAGACGCGCTGCACCTTTTGTGGTGGGTGCGTTTGCTGCGAATGTTGACGTTTTTGGGTAAATTGTTGATTCCTTGTTCTATTCTGGTAGTTCACCTATTGAGTTCTTAGGGAGTAATCAATGGACATCAGTTTCGGTGGAAGAGGTCATTGATTTGGTGGAATTCTTGGCTGTTGTTGCTATTGATATCTAGGTTGGTATTGCACGTCCCTATTAAATTGCGGTGGTTGAGGAGCACGGGGGTTATGAAGTAAGTGAGAATAAAACTCACGTCTGGGAGCCGATATTGGTGTAGGTTTTTGAAAGTTGGTAAATTTTTCTGCTAGAACTTTGTGAAATGTTTGCATGTTGTGCTCTAAAGTCTACATTTTGTAGCTTTAAGCATAAATGTAAGGCCTGGGTAAGATCTACTGCTTCTCTTATACTGAGTAACCGAGGTAGATTGAAGGTATCTAGACCTTTGTCACTGAGTCATGTTATTCATGGAATCCTGAGTCGTTTCAATTGATAGACTACCTGATAGAATTCAGGAATCGTGCTATTACTTTGAACCAGAGTAGTAATTTGGTATTAGTGTGCTTAAATCCCTCTTGTCTGCATAATGCAGTGTGACATTTTAATATTTTTTCCCAATTAAGGAGTGTATTATAGGACTCGATTAGCACGTCCGCGTGTCCTGTTATCTTGTAACGAATAACAGACAAGATACCATAGTATCTTGAAGTACCTTTGAGGTGCTCGCAAATTTTAAAAATTTTATCAACTTGATCTCGTGGGTCTGCCCAGAGAATTTTTTTAGGCTTTTTACCACATCTGGTATTTTGTCTAGGTCGTTTAAGTTATTTTCTGCTAAGTTTATCGGTTAATCGGTCTCGTTACTGATATCCGCTGCGGGATTCATGATAGAATTAAATAATTGTCGTCCCTGAACGTGAAGTGTTTCTTGTATTTATCTAGTCACAAGTTGTCATTTTGGTTAACATTCAGAATCTGAGGAGGTGGAACAGGTGATGGTGGACCATTTGGTTGTATGGGTGGTCTAATAAGGTTATTTTGATTTTCCATTTTTATTAAATGTGATTTACCCTTTATAGATTTATATGAATTTTTTTTTATTAAAATCAAGGAAAAGGGTGGAAATGAAAAAGACACTAATACTTTAGTAGACGCTTTAAAAACAGATAAAAAATGAAAATTTTCACCAAATAAGTTTCTAAACATATGATTTTAAATTTCCATGAACTTAATAAAAATATTTTCTTCAAAATTTAAGTTTTGTTATATTTCGCTTATTGTTCACAATAAAGATTTCTTTTAATAATTGTAATTTGTATCATTTGTTTTGTTTTTATTAATTAGACGTAAATTGATTTTTTTTTTAATAATTTAATAAACTTACAATAGTAGTACGAATTGTTGATTCATAGTTGCTGATTAACAGATTTTTATATTAACTGGTGGTTCTATTCCTAAACCAAGCGGCAGTTGACTGCTTCTTTTTGTCCTTGGTTTTCGGCTTACTGGGGGTCTCTTTTCTTGTATTTGCTTTGTTACTCAATTACGTGATTTCTTTAGAACACAAGGTTTGCGACATGACAGTTCGAAGAAAATTATATTAGTTACTAGGTACCTAGAGTTAAATATTCGAAGAAAAATAATTTTGTTCATTTATTTTTTACATTCATTTATTTTGAGAGGCTGAACTTTATTAGGTAGGTACCTATATATTATTTATCATTTAAGAGAGCAGTGAAAAAGGAAAAACATGAATGAAATGAATTGATTAAATAATATGATATGTTCCTAATTTATTTATTTTTTAAAAAATGGGTAACTTGTGGCTTTACATTGTTTTAATTACTGTGTATTTTAATTTGAATAAAATAAGAAAAAAATATAATTTCTTGTGTTTTTTTCAATGATTTAAACTGAAGGCAAAAATTAGGTAAAGCAAGTCGATGTAACAAAATATACATTTACATAAACTAACTTATTAAAACATTTTGATGTATATATTTTAAACAAATATCTAGACACACATGATACATACACTCATTTAAATTGATATACTCGTTTAGAAGACTAATGTTCGGTTTCACAAATATTTAACAGGCTTTTAAATTTTTAAATGACGTATTTTCTATGGAACAAACGTCGTTTTAAGATTTAAAAGCCTGTTAAATAGTTAAAAGGGCTTTATGAAATCGGCCATAACATATGAATGTGAATATACCTAATACAACTCCAACAATATTACATACATACGGGTCGAAATGATAACCTCCAATTTTAAAAGTCGTATAAAAATCGCACCATCTCTGCAAAAACATCTTAATAGTTTATATGTTGTCATTGCAAAAGGCGGCAAATTAAATTTTTGCCCAGGGCGGCGATAATGCTGGATCGGGCCATGCACGTTTGTACAAGTGATGGCTCTTGGTCGACTAATTTCACTATACTCTGCAGCGTTAAATAAATTCTTGTATTCAGCACAACGCAATTTACTTTTTTTTTAAAGCGCCCTCAATTGTCGTTGTGCTATGAAATTTTGACAAGGCTGATTGAAAATAAAAATGAGACAAAGTACTGTTTTTTTTACCATCTCATTTTCTTGTTGAACTTTCCGAAACGCCATGATACTATACCATAACCCACCATTCCATATGGGTGATTGGAAAATAGACAGAGAATTTACCCATGACTTGGCATGTAGCGTGGTGGGTCCTATTGCATCTTGGACTGTCATGTTATGCTTGGAGTCTTGCGCGACTTGGTGAATAGTATCGTGAGATATGGCACATAATTATGTACATATTTTGTTATTTATATTAACAAATGATTAAATACCTATTCAAAAATAAATATTAAAATAAAATCCTTTTTTATTATAGAATAATCAAAACCAAAATGAGTGTCCTACATGTGTAAAAGTACATGATGATGAGATTAAGGATAAGATTCCAGAATTGAAATATTTTAGATTTAATTGCTGGAATAAAAATAATTACCAACTTAAAAAACCTGTAACGAAATTAAAAGGTTGCCCTGCATCCTGTAAAGAAAAAGGTTGCACTGAGGGTGGTGTATGCTGTTCACCCTTTTGTTTATCAGGATGCCCTGCAGAAAAATGCCGCATATGCAAGGATTTTAAGAACTTTGATGGAAACTGTATTCCAACTTGCAATTTTCCAAACTACAAGGTATTTATAAAATTTTTGCATAGTTATGTAGTAGTTATAAGAATTTTTTAGCTTACATGTTCGAGGTAATGAAGTTTTAAATTTCAAAAAAAGTTGTAAAGCTTTGAAAGTTCACTGTATTAAAGAAGGCTTATACACATTTTTTTGTTTGTTCTGAATATAGCCCTAAAAGAACCTAATAATAACTTTTTGTCATTGTATTTAAGTGTTAAAACAAAATTGTTTTTGTTCAGGGGTACTGCCTCTTGCGATGAATTGACAAATCCTCCAATAATATCTTTTCTTGTAAAAGTGCTTCTCATACTCATCTTAGTCATTCGGATTCGGCAGACAATTGTAGGTCCCTTCCATTCTGGATAAAACGCACATAGAAGAATGTTTGAGAATTGTAAGTCACCAGGCTAGTACTTCACGAGCTGTCGCGCCACCAATTAATTTAATTTTGTTATTAATAAGTACTTACATAGGTACCTACATACATTATGTAGATACACTTGTGGACTAGAAACTTTTGAAGGACACCAAACTAAACCTTAATATTTATTTTTAATGGCAATATGCATTAATGTGTTCGTAATAAAATAATATTTTTTTAAGATGATTGAAATTTAGGTTTTTATCAATTATTGCCTGAAGCGGATTGTAATCACAATCGAAACGTCACAGAAAATAAATAAATATCTACATACCCCGCAATGACGTCTTATGTCGAATTCCTTTCAATAAAAGAATCGATTCTGTTCCGATTTTTTTCCAAAACAAAATCGATTCTTTTCAGTCAAAACAAATCATGCACTTTTAGCAAAATTGCATAACGATTTGCACCATGCAACTACACTATATAGATTTCACATTTCTCATACGTCAAATTGAAAGTGGGGGAGTTTTGGGCACGCAAATTGCTTTTTTTTTTTTTTGGCAACGTATTCTACATAATTAAACAAAATTTTCAACAATATTTTTAGTCAATATATGTAACTATAAAAATAAGTGATTGCAGATTCTAGTAACACACACAATCACAAGAAAAAAAATCGATTCTTTTACATACATATTCCTTTCAGTTGACAGAAACAATAAATCTATTCGGTTTAGAAAAAAATCGATTCGGTTTAGAAAAAATTGGATTCCTTTGTTGAAAGGAATTGGACATTACCTTCTATAATTAAAAAAAAAGGTCACGAAAATAGAAATAATTGTTGTTAATTTCTAAGAAAATCTAAACTTGAATTAATTATTATTTGGTTATTTATAGCTAGGAGACAAATGCCTTACTGAAAATCAATGTAAGGATATGCAGTATATTCCACATGCTGGTTTTTGCATTGAATGCTGTCCACCAAATTATGAAAAGGACAACAATATTCCGCAGTGTAATTTGAAATGCAAGGGTAATTTTACAATCCGCTCCAAGAAGGACTTGATAAACGTAAGAGACTGCGTTGTTATTCAAGGTTCATTGCACATCGAACTTAAAGGAGATCAATGTAAGATAAGATTAATTCTCTTAACTAGTGTTTTTTTTTCAATATCAATAATACTTTTGTTGTTATATAAAAGCCGATAACATAATACAAGAACTCGAACAAGCTCTTGGAGGGATAACGGAGATTAAGGACTATTTAAAAGTTACGAATTCACCTCAACTCATGAGTTTGGGATTTTTAAGAAAGCTTGATACTATAAGGGGTGATAATCTGATAGATAAAGAGTACCTATTTTTGACTTAGCTTTCGAAAATCTGGAAATTGTTAAATTAATATTTCAGAGTCGCTTTGTTTGTTGTTGACAACTTGCATTTAGAAGAAATTTGGGCAGATAATAATAGAGTTGCCATTTTTAAGGGTCGCTTGTTTTTCCATTTAAATCCACGGCTATGCTATGATAAGATTCTTCAATTAGCTTCATCAATAAAAAGTTCGGATACGATTCAAATTAGAGATGCATCTCATAACTCGAATGGTGAAAGAAATATTTGTAAGTTGAGAAAATAAAAACACAAATTCACTTTGACTCTTAAACTATTAATTTATTTTATTATAGGTGGAAGTGAGGTAAAACAAATTTATCCAACAATTGAAGCGTATAATGCAACAGCTGCTAGAGTAAAACTTGCTCCTCTGGCTTCAACTGATAGATACGCTGTCTTGGGTTATCTTTTTTACTACAAGGAAGCGCCAGTTAAAAACGTTACGATGTTTGATGGAAGACATGGATGTGGCCGTGACAAGTTAGCAACATGGTTTATAAAATTCTTTCATTTTTTTATAAAATCATTTCAGCTGGAAAATGGATATGAAATTAAGTCCAAATATACGACATGTATTTTCAAACTTAAAGCCAAGTACTCAGTATGCGTATTTTGCTAAAACATTTAGTTCCTTAGAAAACAACTACCAGAAACAGGATTGGTATTCTGCAATTCAATATTTTACAACAAGTTCAGCAAAACCAGGTGTTGTACAAAAAATTTTCTCCCTTCAAATTGCAAACACTGCCGTTGTAAGTATTTCTGTTAAATATAACTTATGGTTTCAGTTAAAAGATGATAAACTTATTTAAAGAGCTTATTTTTTTTAGATCATATGTAAGACAGTCGTGAAATACTGCTCTATTATATTTTGTTAGTAAAAGCATACACTTCGAAAATAGTCCTGTAAATATACTTTTAAATTAATCTACTTGTGAACTATGTAAATATATTGGACCTTCCATCTCTATTGAAATTCCGAAAAAAAATTAATAGTCTATAGTGCCCCGAAACATAAATTTTGAAATCCAAGTAGTAACTACAGGATTCTTGAAAAAATGAATTGTTGGTCTTAACGTTTACACAAAAATCTTACACCTAAGGTGGCCAACCGTCCACATAAACTGACTTTTATTATTTCAATGCTAGAACTACCTTACATTGAAAATTTTAAAGTCCTCTAGTAGTGAGGCCAAAACGAAAATTTTTGGTAGCTATAATTAATAATTAGGTCATCACCTTTATATTGGGCACGTTCAATCACAAAATCTAAAAATTCAGATCTGAATTTATGTTGTTGAACCCACCAAAAATCTGAATTTTCAGTTGAAAGTTGTCGTGTCAAATGCTAGCTTTTACCTTAAGTATTTACATTAAAGCAAAATAAAATAGAACTTTCATTTTATTTTTCAAGTAAAAAATTAAGCGTCCGTAGTTCTGGTTATGATATATGTAACTTAATCAGCAACAAAATACAGCAAGACTATGCAAAGTTCAATGAAAAAAATAATTCCACAATATTACTATGCGATGGAGAATTCTGGGAACATTTTTCTAAGAATAGTCAATCTTTTGATTTAAAAACTCACTTAACAATAAGCAATTAGTTCTTCTTTGTAATAAAGTATTAATTTGTTCGTGATGAAAATCAACCACTAAGCAGAGCGAAAATCATGAAGTTCAACTTCTATGTAGAGTAATTCAACATTTCCCCCACCACTTTCACTTTGTTCTGAATTTTCAGATGAGAATTTTTGGCTGAAAATTCAGATGAAACGTAAGCAAACGTAACTAAAAGTCACTAAAAGTCATCTAACTTTTTTATGGCAGCTGGCCAATCTGAAGCTCCAAAAATTCAGAAATCTGAAAATTCAGATGTAAAACGTAATGCGTTGAACGCGCCCGGCATCAAAATAATCACTGATTTTAATATCTAAACGTCTCAAAATTAAAAATTTGAAAATCAAAAAAAAAATATGCACGCCTGGGTCGCACGAACTTGCTCTTATGCGCGATCACATTGTGGTTCTATAGTCTGAAATAAATTAGCTATGGGAGTGTATATTTTATCCATTTACAAAAACTTAGTTTAGTTGCAGGTGGTATTATGTGAGTATACAAAAATTAACAATATAGCCTAGTGTTGCACATATGCAATATGCATAAAAGGAAATTATATTATTTAAACTGGTAAATTGTTTTAAATCAACAAAATTAGAAAGAAATTTATTGAAATAATTTAAATCTGTTTTAACCCAACGCGATGTACACCATCTGATTTCATATACATATAAATATTAATTTATGAGAAAAAATTTTGAAAATCGTAAGAGCGGTTTTAAAAATAATTAATTTTTTATATATAAAATTTCGTTAACATTTTTGAGAAAAAAAAATTGGTACGCCAATTTTAAGTATTTTGATGATGTTAAGTTAAAAATTGAACTTCACAAAAAAATCTGCTACCCGTTTTCGAAATATTGAATTGTCAAAAAATTACTTTGAATTTTTTTTTAAATCCAAAAATTTTTTTTAGAAAATTTTGCTACGCACTTTTATTTACATTTGTTACAAGTTTTTGTATACAAAATCTAATTTTATTCGGTTGATCAGATATTGAAATAGTCGAAAATCAAAGAAACCGTTTAATGAGAGTTACTGTTAATAAACGTAAAATATAAAATGTAGGAATTTTAAATGGTAGATCGTACTAATTTTAACACACAAAAAAACTTTTATCAAAATCGTAGGAGTTGTTTTTGAGAAAAAAAATATTTTTCTTAATAGTTTTTAAACAATTGTATGGGAGGCACCGTTATTTTTGGGTATTAGAATAATTTTTGTCAAAAATCTTCTAGATAAAGTTTAAAAACTGCTATTACCAAGTTAACTAAAAATCGACCAAGTCGTTTTTGAAATATTGAGTTTTCAAAAAATAATTTAAAACTTTTTTTAAAAATCCAAAAAATATTTTTTTTGAAAATTTTGGTACATAATATTATTTAGAATGTGTCAATAATTCTTCATAAAAAATGATCAGAATCAATTGAACCGTTTTCGAGAAAAGCGAAAATCAAAAAAATGGTTCTTTGGGAGGTACCATTAATAACCATTTTTCGGAACCATTTTTTTTATTAAACGGCAACAAAACTATTTAAATTTATTGACTTCTTAAAAAAAAATTCGGTAGCGCTGGTTTTGAAAAAAATAAGTTTTTCCTTTTTGGCCAAGAAATTTTGTATGACAGCTACTGTTGGTTTTGGTCCTAAAAACAAAAAAAAACGGGTGGGGGGAATGTCCAAAAAACGCTAGGTACCAAGTTTAAAGAAAATCGACCCATCAGTTTAACCTGTAGTCGAACAGACAGACAGACAGACGGACGTTTCTGCGAGACCCACTTTTTTGTCTTCGCTATCATCGTAATATCGTTTGATCAAAATCTCGAGTTCGATTTTTTGTACGAATTCATAACTTGCCATATAGTACCTATGTGTATTCGCAAGTAAAAACAGATGCAAAAGAGAAGGGTGATTTTTTTGTTTAACGGGTTTACAAATTAAACAAGTTAACCCGTCTGTGACTTCCACAACGACCTACCTTAATAAATAGTATATATAATGTTTAACATTCAATTGTCTAATAACTTAGATTTATTTTCCTTTAAAACATACCTTTTCCCTTAACGTTATTTCTTTGTCGTCATTTTCCTGGTTTCTATTCTTTTATTAAAATAAGGGGCCGACCTACATACATATATAGAATCCGTGGTTCTTGTTTTTGCTATAATTTCCTCGGGAACACGGGGGTGTTTCTTCAACAGAAGTAATAAAAAAAATCAACTCCAATTTTCTTATTTTTCCTTGTAGCCATACATTACTTTTCTTACACTCACCTTTTAAAGTGTCCCCGTCGCGTTTTTAATACAAATCCAAAACTTGAAATTTCGTGTCGCGTTCTTTCTTGGGCTGGCACGTTTAAATTTTTAAATTTTAAAACAATTTTCATTTAATTATCCGCACACGAAAAGCCATCTTCACTGCAATTTACTTTGCTGTGACATTTGTTGTTGATGTTTTGGCTGGTATGACCTAGAAGTGGCGCAATCTTGTATTCTTTGATTCATGTTGTGGCGGTATCTCTTGCCCACGCCGAATCCTTTTTTTTTGGAAAGAGACTCTGCACTGGCCGAATTTTCATACGAAAGAGGATATTGTAATAAAAGATGAACGGGAAAACTGTATACTAGATTTATGAGAGTTCGAGGGAGAAAAAAAACAGAATTTTGTTTAGAATATAATAACATGAAGGAAATAGGAATAGGGAGGCAAGATATTTTGAGCTTTCTTAAGCTGGATTTAGACCTTCGGTTTTATCGTCCGTGTACGTTGTTCGTTGTTGGTCGTACGCGGAACAACGAAGGTCTAAATGCTAACACCGAACAACGAATGAACACCGAACGAAGAACGAATAAATTCAAAGTGGCTTTGAATTTTCGGTGTTCGATGTTACCCGAACAACGAACAACGTGAGTGTAAATGCGAAAATTATTTAATCGAACATTCTTTTTCAGTGTCGTGCAATGAATTGGGACACTCTCCACGTTTATCTAATTATTACTTTATAATTTTACAGATAGAAAATTGTGAAACCATTTAAGAAATATTACTCTCCGTAGCTAAGTTACGAAAGATTAATTCTAGTGTACATTTAAGTAGCCAACTCTTCGTCCAGCAGGATCTTTTCTTTTTTGTTCAATGTTAAAAGCGCCGCCACTGCCAAGAATGTGTTGTTATCCATTTTGCTGTAAAGAACGAACTGAATATAAAAACGGAATAATCTAGATGCTTCTTCGTTGTTCGTTGTTTTTAGGAAGAACGAACAGCGAACAACGTTCACTGAATGAAGAACGAAGATGTAAATCCAGCTTTATGTATTATGTATTCGGTGGTCTCCAACACGACAACGAAATGCTTGCGGAAACCACAACGAAAAAATGACATCTGAAAGTGTCACACCAATAACAAAAACAAAAAAATCACAGAGAGCCATGCTGCAATGAAAGATAAAGGGTTTTCCAATAAGAGGTGTTATTTTGAATAGCCCGCTATTTCGGTAGCTGTCACTTTTGAAGCTGTCACTTTTTGACATTTGACAAGTAGAAACTACGCCATTAATAAAAATGGAACGATACACGCTTCAACAACGCATTGAAATTATTAAAATTCACTATAAAAATGGTGAAAATTTGGCAGAGACGGTTCGTAAAACTAAAACATTTTTGGGTCGTTGTGAAGCACCTTGTCGGACCGCAATACAGAAATTGGTGGACAAATTCGAGCTGTTGGGACAAGTTAGTGATGTGAAGAATAAAACCCGTGCACGTCGCTCAAGATCAACTGAGAATATTGCTGTTGTAGCCCAAAGTGTTGAAGAAAACCCAGGTTTGTCCATTCCTCGTCGTTCTTTGGAATTAGGCATTCCACAAACGTCATTACACCGTATTTTGAATAAAGACTTGGTTCTTAAGGCTTATAAAGTTCAGTTAACACAAGAACTCAAGCCGGCTAATCATCAACAACGTCGTGTCTTTGCTGATTGGGTCCTTGAAATGCATGAAAATGATCCGGAATTTCAGCGAAAAATCATCTTGACTGATGAGGCCCATTTCCACCTCGGAGGCTACGTCAACAATCAAAACTGTCGCATCTGGGGCTCGGAAAACCCAAGAGTTATTGTTGAAAAGCCTCTCCATCCTCAACGCGTGACTGTTTGGTGCGGTTTATGGTCCGGCGGGGTCATTGTACCTTACTTTTTCGAAAATGAGGCTGCAGCAACAGTTACGGTCAATGGATTGCGCTATTGAGACATGATTAATGATTTTTCATGGCCGGAATTGGATGGTATTGATCTGGACAACGTTTACTTTCAACAAGACGGCGCTACGTGCCACACAAGCAATGACACCATCGATCTTTTACGGGAAAAGTTTCCGGACCGTGTTATCTCTCGAAGAGGTGATCACAATTGGCCACCGATATCTTGTGATTTAACACCTTGCGACTTCTTCCTATGGGGCCACGTGAAAGATAAGGTCTACGCCAACAGCCCAGCGTCGATTCAAGACCTCAAAGATGGAATTCGTGAGGCTATCGAGGACATAGGGCAGCCACTTTGCGATTTGGTTATGGAAAATTTCATGAAAAGGATATGGTCCTGAAAGCGTGGTCGTGGCGGCCATTTGACTGATGTTGTGTTCCATTATTAACGGCATACCTTCCTCTTTATAATGAAATAAACATCCGATCATTTATCTTAAAAAATGCCATTTTTCTTTGAATATCAAACACAAAAAAACCTCAAATGTCACTTTTCTATGTGAAATGTCACTATCTTTGTCTTTTCTCTTTCTAATTTTGACATAAAAATATGTAGGGAAAACAAACAAACGACCAATCACAATCACATGTTTTTGTTTTCTTCTGTCAAACTATTGATTTTTTTTTTTTTTGCTTGTTTGGCACTGAAGTCTGGTGGAAGTTCCAAATTAATGGTCCGGGCAATTAATTGAGTGCGAAAAAACAGCGGAGACCTCTCCAAATAATCTGCTACAATTATCAATTTCGCTCATCGAAAAGGAGGACGAAATTTTTCGTTTATGATTTCGTTGTGTCATTTTTGTACGGGAATTTTCGATTCTCATCAGCAGCGTATTAGGCTTTACTTTGAAATTTGTGGGATAGAAAAAATATAAATGGAGGTATGAATAAATGTGGATTTTTTTGGAGGTATATTTTGTTAAAAAATTTTCATATAATTTTTCTAAGAAAAATAATTTGGTAGGTAGGTACACAAATTTTAAGTACCTATTTATTAAAATCGTATAAATATAAACCCGTTTTTTCTTTTGCATTTTGATATGCATTACTAGCTATTAAAGCTTCTACATACAAAGTTTAATTTGAGCCGATTGGTAGTGAGAAAATAAAATAAAAGTTGTGTGAGAGGTAGATACTGTTGATTATACACCTAAGCCAAAAAAAAAATTTCTGCTGAAAAATATTTTTATCGAACTTTGAACTTAACCCTGGAAAAAATGCTCACCACGATTTTGCGTACCACGAATGTTTTTCTTCGGGAAAAAAAATTTTTTTCTCACCATCAATTTTTTTTTTCGTTCAAAAGAACTGTATACTAATCTTAAGCCAAAAATCTCTCATTTTATTTCGTTTTTAAATAAAGCAGATTTAGGGTTTTTGAAAAATTAATTTTCAAACTAAAAATTTTGAATAAAAAAAAAAAAAAATTTAAAACTATTTTTTCCAAGTTTTTACGTATTTAAGTACTTATGTTGTTTTCAAAATTAAATGCCCTTATTAGTTTTTAGTCAAAAACAGAAAACCGAATGCTCAAATGTCTTGTACTTTTTGAGAAAATAAAAAAAAAATGATATCTACTTTGTTATTTTTTGGTCCAAAAATAATGGTGAATTTTTTTAGGAGAGTTTCAAAAAAAGCTAGGTACTAAGTTTAAAAAAAAAAATCGACCCATCCGTTTAGGCTGTAGCGTACAGATAGACAAACAGACGGATAGAATCGCGATACTAACTTTTTTCGCCTAATGTCTAGTTTGATGAAAATTTCGAATTCAATAACACTTACAACACCATGTGATAACTTTTTTTAAAGTCAGAAATCCATTTTTTTAATTTTATTTCTAAATAAAGTTATTTAATTTTGAAAAAAATAATTTTAACTCAAAATTATGAAAACTAATTTTATTCAAAGAGAGTTGAGAGTTGTTTTTTTCTTACTAATTTATGTTCTGGTTTTGTCATTTTTGTTCAGAAAATTTCCCCCTGTCGCCTAAACGGGGGGAATAGACAATAGACCCCCTTCTCATGTTTTTCTTGTCCCGACCCAACCTACACGACCTGAATGTGAAAGGAGAAACGAAATAGATTATGTGGGGTTTTTTGTGTACACAAACCAATTTTCAAAGGGATATTTATAAATTTAATTGTTCCCTTTTGTATTGGTTTCCATGACGATGAGGCTTCAGTATTTTGTTTTGTTTTGAAATTTGTTTACAATTTTCAATCCTGAGGAAAGAAAATGTATGTATGTATATTTCTTTATCTGTATTAGTTGTTTATAAATTTTTGTTTACATGAAGATGTGAAGCTAACGTGAAGAAAACAAAAACTATTTGGGAATAGTTTAAGTATTTTATACGTTGTATTACGTTGACAATTTAGAGACTTAATAATAATTTGTTGATTTTAACAGGCTGAACTTAGCGCGTTTTATCTTTTCATAAGAAAAATATGTACATACATAGATGTAACTATGTATACAGGGTGATTCGCATACGGTGTTACAAAAAGCTAGAGCGTGTAGGTTGGGTTAAGATAAGAAAAAAATCGTACAGGAGGAGGCGTTTAGAAAGGAGGGGCAATTTTCTAAAAAAATTACTTAAAACAGAAAGAAAAAATATTAAAAAACAACGGTTACCAAAAAATGCCATGATACACTTTTTTGTAAAGCCAGAAATCTATTCTTTTATTGTGTTTTAAATAATGTTGTTTCAGAGAACATTTTTTTAAAAATTAAGTTTCAAACTCGAAATTTCGAAAACACAATTGAAAAAATTTTGTTCAAACTAGTTTTTTCGTTATTAAGTAGTATTTTTGTTTATAATATTGAATGCCTTTATTAATTTTAAGTCAAACACCAAAAACCGGATGCTGAAATCTCTTCTTGTTAAATCTAGAAGTAAATCAACCCACACTGAACTCCAGGAAGCAATTTTTCAGTGGAGGATGCACTCGGTGGATAAAACAACAAAAGCATCTTCATCAGTTAATCCTGAAAGTGCTCACCAAATTTGATGAGTTAACTCTGGTTTATCTTTGATCTCGCACTGAAAAACTGTATTTAATATAATTAACTACATTGAATAATAGTAGGTTTACATATGTACAATTTTTCAACTACGTCATCAATTAACGTTACTTCGGAGTTTTATGATGACCTTTTGTGAGTTTGACGATTCCAATACTGAGGACACAAATGAGATTGAAACAGATGTTACAATGGAAGAACTTGCAAGGACATATTTTGTTGGTTACATTGCCCAATCCGTTTAAAAAAAAAACTTCTGCAAAATTTGTCAAAGATCAGATAAAAATGCACACGAACACCGAAAACCTTACAGAAATAAGACAATATGAGACGACAACGCAAGGAGAACTCACAGTTCCAACAGAAGAGCTAAAGGAAATGATTGACAAAATAATATACTGTTTCGACAAAAATTTTGAAATTTTATGTTATGATTCAGAAATAGTTGAGAAACTCAAACAAGAGTGCTTTGGCACCATTTCACTTCCATGTCCTCAAATGGAACATAAAAATAATCTCTTGACAAATTCCATGAAAGTCCTTCTTAGAGCAAAAATAAAAATTTTGAATGAAAAAGCAAAAAACGCAAAAAGGAAACTAAAATAGTTTGATATACTTAACCATGTTTAAGATAATGGTAGCGGAGTAGCCTTCTTGGGGAAACCACGTTTAAAAAAAGCGCGTCTGAAACTCAAAAAAATAAACCATTGTTTATACGAATTAAAAACAGAAGCCAAAGATAACTTTGTCAAATTCAATAACATTTATTTTCTTTTCCTTTTTATTATTTTAATTCACGAATAAAAAATGATACACAGATAAATGTTACGTGACTTGACGGAGAAACGTGTATATCCAGGTATGCTTTCATTGTTTGAAATTGGTTTGACAACTACAACGAGTTCTCGTCACTCTCACGTCTCGTTTCCTCGCCGCATTGTGAATCAGGCTTCTATGTGTATAAACTCAATGATATTACTCAATGTTTACAATAGCCAGTCTTACATTTCATAAAAAAAAAAAAAAAAAAATTATAAATATCCTCATTTATAACTTACATATTTCATCTTCTTTCATTGTTTTTAATGTTTTTATACAAATTGAAATTTTCTTGAGGTTAAATTATCGTGAAAAATTGTGTCCTTTTTAAAAAAAAGGTGTCCCGAGTCCCCTAAATAATAAAGAGTCCCCAGGGACACTATAGTGTCCCAGTAGTAACTCTGATTTACAGATACTTAATATTTATTGTCATTTTCGAGAAATTAACTGTGCGTACACTTCCCCGCTGCGCACACTTACCCCAAACGACTCTACTTCGCAAGGCCCAATGGAACACGGCTAGCATTGGAGTGATGAAAATATTACCAAGCTATATCTAGTTAATTTTGATTGTTACTTATAATAAAATGATTAGGTTATAATGTTGTTCCATTGTTTCAAAATGTTAATCTAACACAACTACCGATTTTTTGCTTTCACATTTAAATTTTTTTGTAAAACATCAATAATAGTTGGCAATTGCAATGAAAATACGGAACACACCCCACAGATAAATGTGTTTCGTTTGAAAGTTAAAAGTCAAATTGAAGTCGCATAAGAGCGTTTGAAGTCGCATATATTTACTCAGAGCGACACTTCTTATAAAAGCTCTGGCACTCTTATGCGATTTCGTTTAATTTTCTAACGAAACACATGTATCTGTCGTGCATCTCTTTTCATCACCATCCAAACCCAAAGATCTCATAGAGATGTTAATACAAGAGTTTAAGTATCAATCAACAGCATCAGCCATCTTGCAATATGCACAAAATGTTTTGATTATATTTTGAGGCTTACCGTAGCTTAAAAAAATATATTCCATATAATTTATCTTATTTGGTTTTCCATTCCGAACAAAACTTGTAAAAGGTCTTAGGTCATATTCATTTTGTTTTCTCTTTTTTCCTGTCGACATTACTTGTATACAAAATGGATTTGTATAACTAAGTACAGCTACTATGCCAAAAAAGAATGAGCAGAGGTACAGTCTTTTTTGTGTTATGTCATTATTTGGAAAATGGTGGCCGAAGAATATTATGCGTGTTTTTTTTGCAAGTCCATATGGATTTGTAAGTCCCGATAGAAACGGTGATGCCAAAATAAAATATTCTATATGTTATCGATATTTTATTGAGACACGTCAAAATTGACGTTCTTGGATGCTGGTGAACAATTAAATTTGTGAGTTTGACAAAAAATGGCAAAGGAAGGCAAAAGGTAAATAAATATGTATTTGTATATGTAACAATTCATTGATTATTAACCTTTCTTTAATATGAGTTTTCTTTGCTTTTACTTATAAATGTGTGTTCGTGTTGATACTTTTCTTCTTTTTTCAATCTTATTATTTTTTTGTTAAACAGCTCATCAACAAATGTCATAGAATGCAGAGTGCTGCCAATTTCTACGGAAGAATTTCTTAAATCCGGATGTCGTTTTTTCGACATATACATATTCACTTGCAAACAAAGCACGCCTATTAACACGACACAAGTAAAATGGCAACATTAAAAGCCAGTTGCTTTTGTCAGTTTTTAATGACAAAAATTATGGAAGATTTCGGAAAATTTAAATGCCTTAGTAATAAACAAAATTGTCTGAGTGCCGCTTAGAGGATATATAATATGGAGTGCTTGTTTTTATTCGAACGCGGAGCTTTCATAGGGGTCGCTGTTCAAGTTTCGGTCACTGAATTTTCTGCACATTGGAGACAAAATCTAAAAAATAAGATATTGAAATCTTAAAAAAATAAACAAACACTTATTAATTTCAATAATTACTTCAAAGAAGAACAATTTAGAAAGAAAATAAGCAGATTATGACTTACAATTGATTGCAGCTGTACGATCTTCTAAGACTTTATCGAAACCGAAAGTGAAATAGCGCCCCTATCATGACCTCAGGCACGACAATGCATTAGGGATAGAAACGAGCACTCCATATTATATATCCTCTAAGGAGTGCCGGGACTCATGGTTAATATGTGTAAACATCAACGTTTGTCCAGGCGTAGTTATGAGGATACATATTTGGATCCGTATGCGAAGTCACCCATACGTGCGAACGCGCCCCTATTGTGTTCAGCCAGTAAAAATGCACACCACATAAGAAAAAACTACAGCAAATATTGACATTTTGAAAAGTGAAAGGAGGCACTGTGGTGCGTTCTTTTTCTAATTAAAGTTAATTTTCATCGTTTCTTTGAGTAACTGTATGACGTCATAAAGAAGGTCCTAAACTCAAGGTTAAAGTGTCAGAAAGTAACTTTTTCCAACTCATCTCCTTGATGTGAGTTGAAATGGTTAATCTGTCAAACACAGTTGAAAGTCCAATGTTTTCATTTTGTTGCTATCTTTTCTTTACGTTCTTTTGATCTGCAATTATTGCATTCATTTTTTAAATGAATTTAAATTTTCAATTTAACTGATTATTTTGTCGATTTTGATTTTGGGAATAGTTTTCTGTTATTATCTGATTAATTTTCCTTTTTTTCGCTATTTTATTTTTTCGATTTGGTCAATTTTGTATTAAGATTTGTGCCCATAATAAGTGAAACAACATTGTACACATTAATGATTCGATTTTGTTCAAAAATTAAGTTTATAGAAAATTAAATTGCAAATTGTTTCCATTTTTGAAGTGGAAATGAAAAATGTTCCAATAAATTAAATGCAATCACGATTTTATCTTTATTATTCATTCCAAATGTTTTTCAATTTTTTGTTCAACCCATTTCGTTTGATAGACACCACTTTTTTGATATACCGCACTTGATATGTAGCAACCCGACAGCACGCGTCAAATTATGCATTTGAAATGTTACATTGACCTTGCATTTTGTACAGGACAAAATTTGTTTTGTTTTATATGTAGGGTGGGTCAGTATGAGTATACCATTTAGTTTTCGGGGTTGAAAAACCCCTCATATGGTCACCATCTTGGAAAAAGTGCTGTAAAATGTTTTTTGGCTATATCTTGAGGACCATAGGTCTCACAGAAAAAATGTTGACACAAATTGTTGATGCAAAGTCAATATAACATTTCAATGGACGAACGGGTGAAAAGACGCCTCCCCCCATATGACTTTTTTTTTGTCTCAACCCAACCTACATGCTCGGGATTTTTTTCAATAAAATTAATAGAAAAAAAGTTATAACCCCTTAATGATATTTTTCATCAAAGTTTTCGACTATTTTTAGTTATAACTTTTTTATTTTCAATTTTTTAGCAAAAAAATTTAACTAAAGTTGTAGAGAATTTAATTTTCTATTTTTTATGTGAGACCTATGGTTCTCAAGATATCGCGAAACAGCATTTTTCCAAGATGGCGGCCAAATAAGGCGGTTTTCAACCCCGAAAACCAAATGGTATACTCACACTGACCCACCCTACGGCCATTAAAATAAATAAATGTTGTCCTGTACAAAATGCAAGGTTCTGCTACGCGACATAAGGTGTGTTCCTTTGGGCTCCAGTATCTACTGCCAAGTTCTTCTGGCTGCAGTAAACTACTTCTACTCTGTGGTCGAAGTAGTTCAAAGTAGTTCATTAATCTAGTAACAGAATGTTTCCAAACAAGAAAAAGACATCACCAATAAAAAGAAATTACGTAATAGATTATTGTTGTTGACATTTTTCTAATTTTAAAGTAAAATAAGAAAACAAAACCGAAATTAAATTGACATTGAGGTTAGCTTTTACTTTTGGCAAAATGAAAGCATTCCATTCATCATCTACTGGGAAGTACTAAAAAGTACTTTGCAAGGCCCAATGGAACACGGCTATAGTTGCCCAGATTATCAACTTTGCCACTTAGGGCCGCGCAGTTCCGTTGCCGCTTAGTGCGATATAGCTCATGCAATTTCATACAAATAATCTTTTGCCGCGTCGTGCAGTTCTGTTGCACTGCAGTTCCGCTGCAGTGCAGTTCCGTCGAGTGCAGTCTTACCTTAATGCATGTTTTTTCATGATCTATAAGGATCATTTCTGATAATAAAAAACAGCTAAAGAATATATTTGTATTAATATTTTTATTTTTTATTTTTTCTCAGATTATCCACTGGTGGCCTCCGAAAAACAGCAATGGTATAATCCAAAAATATCTGATTCGGCACGAATTGATAAGTCATAATATCAGTGAGTATTCTCTCTAACCCCTTTCTACTACCTGGACTGGGCCGCTCACAAATAATCTAGAAGTTCATATATTTTTAATTTCATTTAATTGTTATAAATGTATAGCTATGTATATCTTGTTTGGACGAGACTAGAGTCATGCCATTTTTTCATTCAATTGTTATAAATGTGTAGCTATGTCTTGTATGGACGAGACTAGACCATGCTTCGCGCGATTTGAAAAAAAAATGCCCACCGGTGGCGGAGGGCCCTGTCCCTGCGGGGCCGTGTAAACAGTACTTTATAAAACAAAACTGTTATAATTGGCATGTGTAGAGTCACTTCCATCTTGTTTATGTTTTTATCAATTAATTTTTTTTGCTAACATTTCAAAATGTGTTTCAACGAGTTGAATTTCGTGTGACTAGTTGTGTTTTATTTCCTTTTTATTCATTTGACAGAAAAATCGCAAGTACCTAATTATTTATTAAAAGTTAAACAAATGCCAGATACCTTAAATTTTCATCATGTCTGTTCGCCGCGAATGGCATTGACTAAAATTGGTATTCACTTTATAACATTAAAGTTTGGTTTCATAAATATTTAACAGGCATATTTAAATATTTAATGACATATTTTGTATGGAACAAACGTCATTTTAAGATTTAAAAGCCTCTTAAATAGTTAAAAAAGGTTTTATGAAATCGGCCATAGGTCTGCTTAAACCTAAAACCGATTTCATAAAACCTTTTTTAACTATTTAACAGGCTTTCAAATTTTTAAATGACATATTTTGTATGGAACAAACGTCATTTTAAGATTTAAAAGCCTGTTAAATAGTTAAAAAAGGTTTTATGAAATCGGCCATAGGTCTGCTAAAACCTTAGGAGATATAGAATATGGAGTGCTCATTTCTATCCCTAATGCATTGTAACGCCTGGGCCCTTGATTGGGGGCGCTATTTCGGTTTAGATAAAGTCTTAGCATATCGTACAGCTGCTATCAAAGTCATAATTTGCTTATTTTCTCTCTAAATTGTTCTAATTTGAAGTAATTCTTGAAATTAATAAGTGTTTGTTTATTATTTTAAAGATTTCAATACATTGTTTTTTTCTCCAATGTGCAGAAAACTCAGACCGAACCTTCAAACAGCGACCCGTATGAAAGGTACGCATTTAAATAAAAACAAGGACTCCATATTATATATATTATAAGGCTAAAACTGAGAACATTATACATATATATATTTTTATAGCACTATTAGGTCTGTTTGGTAACGTAAAATTGTTCACAATTTGCTGTCAAACCCCATACAAAAAAACCCAAGTTTGCGAAACTTGGTGAAAATTTCAAGTTACCAAACAGGCATATTAGCTGTTGTCCTTTGAAGGTGGTGAAGTACTCATGAGTAGATCAAAACGATAATCTAGTACTACCAACTACTCGTGCTTTCATGGCGAGTAGACGAGATTTGTAGGGAAATTAATTCTGTGCGTTCCATTGGAAATGGCTTGCAAAGTACTCGTGAGTGCTTCGCCACCTCCAAAGGAACACGGCTATTATGAAGAGGCATGAACGTAGCGCCCTCTCGTGAGGCGAGTTTTGTTACTTTGAGTAGGGTTTTGTGTGCAGATTTAAGAGTAGAAAATTAAAGAAATAGAGAATAATAATGTAAGGAAAAACGAAGATGAAGGGAGATAGGAAAAAAGCTACTTTGTTCTTTTTGTTTGTATCATTTTCTATTAAAAGAGAAATATGTGGTTTTATGTTTGTTTTTTTGGGTAGAGAAAGAACGATAATAAATATGCACGAGACTAGAGACATGCCAATTTATAACAGTTATAACAGTTTTCCGCCATTAAAAGTGGGCGTACGTTAACGCCCTGGGTGCCTGAAGTGTGCCCACCGGCAGATTATCCACTGGTGGCCTCCGAAAAACAGCAATGGTATAATCCAAAAATATCTGATTCGGCACGAATTGATAAGTCATAATATCAGTGAGTATTCTCTCTAACCCCTTTCTACTACCTGGACTGGGCCGCTCACAAATAATCTAGAAGTTCATATATTTTTAATTTCATTTAATTGTTATAAATGTATAGCTATGTATATCTTGTTTGGACGAGACTAGAGTCATGCCATTTTTTCATTCAATTGTTATAAATGTGTAGCTATGTCTTGTATGGACGAGACTAGACCATGCTTCGCGCGATTTGAAAAAAAAATGCCCACCGGTGGCGGAGGGCCCTGTCCCTGCGGGGCCGTGTAAACAGTACTTTATAAAACAAAACTGTTATAATTGGCATGTGTAGAGTCACTTCCATCTTGTTTATGTTTTTATCAATTAATTTTTTTTGCTAACATTTCAAAATGTGTTTCAACGAGTTGAATTTCGTGTGACTAGTTGTGTTTTATTTCCTTTTTATTCATTTGACAGAAAAATCGCAAGTACCTAATTAATTATTAAAAGTTAACCAAATGCCAGATACCTTAAATTTTCATCATGTCTGTTCGCCGCGAATGGCATTGACTAAAATTGGTATTCACTTTATAACATTAAAGTTTGGTTTCACAAATATTTAACAGGCATATTTAAATATTTAATGACATATTTTGTATGGAACAAACGTCATTTTAAGATTTAAAAGCCTCTTAAATAGTTAAAAAAGGTTTTATGAAATCGGCCATAGGTCTGCTTAAACCTAAAACCGATTTCATAAAACCTTTTTTAACTATTTAACAGGCTTTCAAATTTTTAAATGACATATTTTGTATGGAACAAACGTCATTTTAAGATTTAAAAGCCTGTTAAATAGTTAAAAAAGGTTTTATGAAATCGGCCATAGGTCTGCTAAAACCTTAGGAGATATAGAATATGGAGTGCTCATTTCTATCCCTAATGCATTGTAACGCCTGGGCCCTTGATTGGGGGCGCTATTTCGGTTTAGATAAAGTCTTAGCATATCGTACAGCTGCTATCAAAGTCATAATTTGCTTATTTTCTCTCTAAATTGTTCTAATTTGAAGTAATTCTTGAAATTAATAAGTGTTTGTTTATTATTTTAAAGATTTCAATATATTGTTTTTTTCTCCAATGTGCAGAAAACTCAGACCGAAACTTCAAACAGCGACCCGTATGAAAGGTACGCATTTAAATAAAAACAAGGACTCCATATTATATATATTATAAGGCTAAAACTGAGAACATTGTACATATATATATTTTTATAGCACTATTAGGTCTGTTTGGTAACGTAAAATTGTTCACAATTTGCTGTCAAACCCCATACAAAAAAACCCAAGTTTGCGAAACTTGGTGAAAATTTCAAGTTACCAAACAGGCATATTAGCTGTTGTCCTTTGAAGGTGGTGAAGTACTCATGAGTAGATCAAAACGATAATCTAGTACTACCAACTACTCGTGCTTTCATGGCGAGTAGATGAGATTTGTAGGGAAATTAATTCTGTGCGTTCCATTGGAAATGGCTTGCAAAGTACTCGTGAGTGCTTCGCCACCTCCAAAGGAACACGGCTATTATGAAGAGGCATGAACGTAGCGCCCTCTCGTGAGGCGAGTTTTGTTGCTTTGAGTAGGGTTTTGTGTGCAGATTTAACAGTAGAAAATTAAAGAAATAGAGAATAATAATGTAAGGAAAAACGAAGATGAAGGGAGATAGGAAAAAAGCTACTTTGTTCTTTTTGTTTGTATCATTTTCTATTAAAAGAGAAATATGTGGTTTTATGTTTGTTTTTTTGGGTAGAGAAAGAACGATAATAAATATGCACGAGACTAGAGACATGCCAATTTATAACAGTTATAACAGTTTTCCGCCATTAAAAGTGGGCGTACGTTAACGCCCTGGGTGCCTGAAGTGTGCCCACCGGCGGCGGAGGGCCCTGGCCCTGCGGGGCCGCATAAACATAAACATAATTGGCATGTCTAGTTACTTCCAATAAATCTTGTTCAAAAGAAGGGTGAATTTTTTCCCTTGATGTGACGTGTGTTTGGGAATAGACCAAATGTAGGTATAATATGCATGCAAATTATTAAAACTCGGTTACCACTAAGAAACATAATTTTGTTTTAATTAAATACTTTTTGCCCGAATTTTTATTTCGTGTAAATTTAAGTTACGTAAATACAGTCAAACTTCTTTATAAGGAACTTCGCTATAACGTAATTCTCTCCATAGCGAATTTCATTTTGTCTCCCTTTCCCTGGAAATAATAATTCATTTGAATTAGGTTCTTTATAACGAAATTCTCTATAGCGAAATTCTCTTTATAAGGAACTCATTTTTTTTGTACTTATGGCCTTTTCGATTGATAATCCGGGAGCACGATTTGATACGTGTGAAACCTTCTGGAACGATTCTGAAAAAAAAATCAGAAGCCCCAATCGAAAAGGCCATTAGGCAAAGTTGTTTCTTTATAACGAAATGTCAAATTTCAAATTTAAAAACAAAGCTTTCTACGATTTTTTGTTCCTTATTTTAAAATGGAAATCCCCGTTTTGGCAAGAATTTTCTTAAAGTAAATGTACATTTGTATGGATGTACGAAAAACTATACGTAGAATAGTTTGAGTCTGCAT
Organism: Leucozona laternaria; assembly: GCA_932273885.2. Taxonomy (NCBI): domain Eukaryota; kingdom Metazoa; phylum Arthropoda; class Insecta; order Diptera; family Syrphidae; genus Leucozona; species Leucozona laternaria. The sequence goes on from OW026366.1 coordinate 58,901,820, forward strand.
TTTAAATTCGTGAAACGTTTATACAAAAAAAAATTCGAAGCGAAAACCTATCTCACTTTCAGAGAAATTGTCGAATATTGAAAAAGTAAAAAATGGTGAAAAGCAAAAAGAGAATGATAATAAGAACTGCATTTGATAATTTCCGAAGTTTTATTGTAACAAAAGAGATAAAACCTCAGATGACGCATATTTTCACCTTTCTTAATTGGAAGATTTTTATAATAAAACAAAAACAATATAATTAAAAAATAAAAAGATAGGTATATACATACATATTTCTTTACAATGAGTTCTTTTTGTGACAATTTTCTTTGAAAATTTAAAAGAACACTTGCAGTATTTAAAAGCAAAACAATTTCTATAATGAATTTTGTATACAACTTCTTTATAACGATGGTTCGTTATAAAGAAGTTTGACTGTACATAGATATATTAGAATGGTTGTATTTAAGATTTTTTGTGAAGTCAAGTCGGATGACATACATTAGATTTGATTTGGTTGGTATTTATTTATATCTATATAATGTATATAGGTAGGTATACATAGATGATTGCTCGTTTATATTGTATAAATTCAAAAACTAACCATCAGATTGAGCTGAAACTTAGACAATGTATTTGTTGTTGAATCAGATGTGCACGTAAATATTTTTTTTTTAATTTTTATACAGATTGAGTAGAACACCAAAATATAAAAATTAGTTCAACACAAAAGAAATAAGAATCCGATTGAGCTGAAACTTGTAAAGTTTTAAATTTACCATCATACCTATCATCTGATAATTTTATTCCGCGCAGTTTTGTATATAATTTTTAAATTCATGTAGACCTAGGTATTTTGTTTAGCAAAATTTATAGTTTTGACTTTAAGGAAAAAAAATATCCTAATTAAAATAAAATTAGTGTGTTTTTTTCTTGAAAATTAATTATCAATTTTCTGGAAAGTTAAAACAAGGTCATTATATATTATTTTCTGCATTCGGCTTTAATTTAATAAAAACTTGCTGTTAACCAAGTTATGAATACCAAATTAAGTTAACTTTTAAGAAATTACTATGAAATACTATACAATTAACAAATGTGGTTAATATTACGTTTTCATTAGAGCAAATAAGGTAATTTAGTTGAAAATTTCCAAATTCAATTCAAAATTACCTCATTTCCCATACAAATTCACGTTTCGAAATGAGGTAATTTCGACCAAATTTGCACGAAATTAGGTTGGAAATTACGTGCCAACCTTATGAACACACCCAATTGGAATCCATTTTAAAAGCTTTCAAAACCTTTTATATTGAAATGTCAAAACTCGATGTGTGAAAAATAGAAATACAAAGAGAAAACAACAAAAACAAGCAATTAACGACCAAATAAAATTCAAAATCAAATGAGCTGTCAAACGAAATTAGCAAATTTGAGATGAAAAAAACTTTTTCCGTAATTTGCGAAATTACCTCGTTTCGGCTCAATGAAAACGTAGTATAATCATGTCTTACTTTTTCTTATAAGTTTAACCGTTTTTTTTTTTTAAATAAAATTGGGGATATAGGCTGGTTTGTTTCTTATTAAGCTTGCGAATGAGTTTTAGAGGTCAATTTGAAACATTCAATTTTTATTTTATGTTCATAAAAACTAATTTTTTCAAAAAAATTTGCTTCATTTTTTTTTTTGAAAATACGAGTATTGCAAATGTTTTTTCAAACTATAACACCAAATTTTTGATTTTTTCACATTATTGAAATAATTTACATACATATTTTGAAAAATAGTTTTTAGGAGTATATCTATTAGAATTGGTTTTTAAAACTGGAATTCCAATTTTTTGTGTTTTTATTTAACTTTTCAAAATTGTCTACTCATAAAAACTATTTATTTTTTTGGGAAAAAAATGTACTTAATTTTTTTTAAATAGTTTGTAATTGTTTTTCAATTGATTTTCAAAAGTGGTAGGCCAAAATTTTTTTTTTTTATTTTTGGAAAATTGTCTGCCGCTCAAAGGGAATTTTTTTCCAAAAACAAAATATTTGACTTTTTCAAATTTTGCTAAATTGCCTATATAACCACATATACATACATATAGATACTTTTAAAAAAAATTCGAAAACAAATCATTTATTTTAATTTTTTTCAAAATGTATACATACATACACGGTATGAAGGTATGTAATGTATGCATATGTAGATACATAGGTATAAGGTATTTGATTTTCTTTAAAAAATAATTTGTAATACCTACCTACCTACCAAATAGATATATACATCCATACATATCTATGTACCTACCTATATTTAAAATGTATAAAAATTCAATATCTGAATAGGTACCGCCCTGTGCATACCCACCAACCCACCTTCATCCCTACATTGTTCTTTATGTACCCAGCCACATACCTACCTAAAAGTAAAAAACCAAATTATGAAAAGGATTATACCTTATGCCTACATTATTTATTTTTGATATTCAAAATTCCAATTTTCTTAATTTTGTATAACAAAAATAATAAAAGCAGTTTTTTATTACCAGAGATGATCCATCATCATCATCAAAATACACGCATTACAACAACTACACGAGATCTCTGCTCTCTATCGGGATTAGGTTTCATGAACCAAACATTTAGTTTTCATTCTGGCGGGTAGATGGCTTCTCACGGTAAGGTAGTGTGACTTGTAGTGAATAGAAAAATACAACGAATAAATGAAAATAAACAAACGTAAGGAAAAAAGAGGTAGGTATACAACACAGTTGTCACTAAGATCCGTATTGTTTATAAAGGTTTAAGTTTCAATTATTTTAATAAGACTAATATTGAAAAACTTCAAATTATGGGAGAAATTTGTGATTTAATTATTACTCACTAAAATTTGAGAAATTAAGTAACAAAATGAAATAGAATAGAAAATCTCCAGTTTTCAATTTATAACTTTACATGTGAACTTCAGATCATACCACTCTATTTAATTTCAATTTCTACAGCAATCGGAATTGCTTCATAATTGATAACGATTCTGAGAGAGTGGATGGATACCACGCTATGGAATATGGAAAACCTCAACCTTTCGATTTTTTTTTTCATTTCAAGACCTACTGTTCTACCGTATTTCATAATCCTACAACAGTCCCAAGAATTTAATTAAATCACTAGTTGGAAGAATTGAATAAGTCCCAAGATTTCCAAAAATGGAATGTTGATGCAAATGTCATCTCTAAAAGTAGACGCATCTGTTAGTTCGAAGAAAGAAAGAGAATACATTTTGATAACAGAAATATAGGTGATTTTAAAAAGCATTAGTTGGAAGAAGAAAACAAATCTCGGCTTCATTTCCTTCTTCCAACTAATGCTCTTTAAATTTTCAGTTGGAAGAAGGAAATAAATCCGAGCTTTTTCACACGGTATATCTAGGTACTAGGAATAGGAAGCGATAGAAAAGAGAAATGTATATCTTGCGATTGCGACTTACAACATCGAGATCTTTATTTTATCCATACTTATAAAATCTGAGCACCGTCAAATAAAGAAGTCATTCATTTTCTTGCGTTTTCCCAAAAGTAAGGTCAGATGAATGATACAATTGATAACGGTTCTAAGAAAGTGGTTGGATGCAACGCTTTGTTTTTAGGTCGAACAGAAATATTAAGTGCGTTTGAAACTTAATTTTTAAGGAAAATGTATTATAAATATCCAACCACGTGTCTATCGATTGTAGCAATACTTTCTCGATGATTTCATTTGTTATCTTAGAGCTGTCAACACAATTGTTTACATTGTCGACATGATTGTTGACATTCTCGACATTGTTGACGCGATTGTCTACGTTGAAATGTAGACAATTAAAGTCGACACGTAGAGGAACAACACTGTAGCTGATTCAATTATCTCCCTTGCTCCTTTTATTAACATACGAATTGAAAATAATACAAACCTCTCTTTCTCGCTACTTGTTCTCGTTTGCTCTCTTATGTCGTTTTCGGTTGGATTTCGGAACTGTTCCATTCCTATCGAAAATGGAAAATTTGGAGTAAAAGGAGTGAAAAAAGAGTAGCTCCGAACGTCCACTCGAAAACGACATTACTTCTGCTCACAGTCGGTAAACATCAATTTTGTCGACTGGAACCGCAACGCCATTAGCACAAGGGAGGCCCAAGTAAAAAATTCTGTTCCATGAGAGTACTATAGAGTTTATATAAAAAGCTGACAATTTCTACCAACTTTAGTCCAATTTTTTTTAATGAAATTTGATAAAGCCTTGCACTAAAATTGAAAGAAATTGGCAGTTTTGGAAAGTAAACGAACAAAGGGAATAATTTAAGATTCGCCACACGTAAACATTATTGAACAAGAAACTTTAAACCGCCACGCAGAATATATATGCATATCCACTTCCCAGTTTCAGCATGCATAGAAACTATTAAGCCCACTGCCTTAAATGGGTTTAATTTTCATAAAGTGAGAACTAAGCCCCTGAAGTCAACCTAAGGTCACCCAATACGTTAACCTGGTGAGCAAATTGTGTGTTTTTTTAGACCTGGGGTCGCCCTTAGGTTTTTTTTACTGTGGCTAGTTGAGGTAAGGAAAAATATGCCAAGTGACATGAGTTGTGATGTAAAGCATTTGTTCTGTTGAGGATGCAGATGCAGAGTTTCACCCGAACAACATTCCACCCGGAAAAACTGACATTTCACTTTTCTTTACTTATTTGACTATAAACTTCTTCCGAAGTGTTTAATTTTTATTTTGTTTTTAAACTTTCCAAGTTTATATTTATTAAATTAAATATAATATTAAAATATAATTAATAAATATATAAATTTAATAATAGAATTTCACTTAGTTATGTTAAATAAAATTCACAATCCATCATTTTTCCCGAATAGTTCCAAAATCAGTAAGTCCTTAAAATCATTTTTCTCGTATAGTTCAAATATCTTTTTGTTCCCTATTTTTGGCTTCTCTTGATTCACTATTTTATGTGTTGTTATGAATTTATAAAAACAAAATAATTTTTTGGGCTAGAAAACAATCTTTGAAACGTACCAAATCTTTGACATTTAATCTTTGACGTAACGAAAAACAACGAATGGATTTACACGACTGACAAATTGGCAATATTCTGGCATTTAACTGTCAAAAAAATGACAGAACAATGGAAAAATTCATTCTTTTGGCAGTATAGTGACAGAAAAATGCCAATTTGTCAGTCGTGTAAATGCAGCATAATTCACAGAGTTGTAAAGACTGCAGTCTTTTCAGTACTGCAGTTAATTGAATAAAAAAACTTTTTTCCTTAAGTCTTTTGACTTGCCAAAAGAATTTAACTGTAATACAATAGTCAGCAGTCAGTACTAACATTCCGACTGTGCAGTTAAAAAAAAAGTTAATTAACTTTAAGTTAATTAACTGCAGTACTTTTGACTTGATTTTAGTCTTTTAGTCAGTTGAAAGTCATTAGTACTGCGATGGTTCATCTTTTAGTCAGTAAGTCTTTTAACTGCAGTTAATTAACTGTAAGCCTTTAAACTTTGTTTTTTGTTTTGTATCAAAAATATTTCACACTTGTACATCACGCCGTACGCATATAATGCCAAATAAATAATGCAAACATTTTAATTTATTTTCATTGTATCATGTTGTGTTTTAAGTATAAATCTATAGTATTTTAGTTGAAAGACTTACAGTTAATTAACTGCAGTTAAAAGACTTACTGACTAAAAGATGAGCCATCGCAGTACAAATGACTTTCAACTGACTAAAAGACTAAAATCAAGTCAAAAGTACTGCAGTTAATTAACTTAAAGTTAATTAACTTTTTTTTAAACTGAACAGTCCGAATGTTAGTACTGACTGCTGACTGTTTGCTTTGCAGTTAAAGTACTTACTCACAGTATTAACTTGCATTCAAAAGTTAAGTTAATTAACTGGGACTGTATTAACTGCAGTACTGAAAAGACTGCAGTCTTTACAACTCTGATAATTCATTTACGCAGAATTTATCTAAATGATTAAAGGCGCGTTGATTCAAACATGTGTACTTACCATTTTACACAATTCGTTAACTTAGGACGTTGCATTAATACTATTATTGTTTTTTTATAATATTGTTTACAACTTCAATGTAAGTGTATAGCATGTCCGCCCTACATACATTGACACTTTTATGTAATTACTTCTTTTTTCTAGCCCGGAGGCCGAACGGGCAAATACTGGCAAGCAAGTTGCAATACATACACATTATTTCACTAACACATATAAACCCTTTCTTGCATTTTTCGAAGCCAGTAGAGAAGCGAGTAGGACGTTCATTTTTTAACTATAGTCAACAATCATCGTTCATTTTATTAAAATTTCTGAAGTAATTCGATTTTGTGCAAAAAATAAGTTAAAATAAATTTAGTTTGGAATTTGATTATGCATTTTTAAATGTTGAAATTCGCTTTCATTCGAAATTTGACATTTCTTGACAGAATATCACCAAAAAGCTCTAAAATTGCCCTTTTCGATAAATAAAATTTCAATTTTTTCGGATTTTTAGAGGTTTTTTAATCCATTGACATCGTACACATCCTTCAATGGAATTTGAAAGTTTATGGCATGACAGATAGGGGACAAATTATATTTGATCGTATAGAGAATATTTCGTTCCAAATGTCAGCCGATTGCCCTGAAAATGCATTTTTCCGAAGCAGAAAATATAATGGAAAAAATTTCGGATTCTTAGAGTTTTTTTAATCCATTAAGTTTATCTTGTTCCCTCTTTTGTTTCGCTGTCCATAATTTCAATTATTAGAGTTTGTTAATTATTTTTGCATTTTTCTTGAATATTCATTCCAAATTTAGTTTAATTTTTTCAATCCATTTTGTTTGAAAGATCAACCAAAGTTGTTTACTTTAGTAGAGAAAAAGAACGACCCACTTGCAGCAACTTGCTTGGCAATTGGAGTGCCGCCTACATCACAGCCAGTACACAGATACGAATTTGACTGATAATTTAGGAACCCAACTTGCTTGCCAGTACTTGCCCGTGTGGCCTCAGGGTAAATAAAGATCACCTGAAGAAGACGGCAAACACCGTCAAAACGTTGGGAAAAAGTAAATGAAGTAATTCGCTCGAATTTTAACGCTTTAAGGTTCTTTCCATGCACAAAAATAAAAAAAACAAGCGGTGGTGAAATGAATAAAATATAACTGAACCAAATTATTTATTCACATCGCCATCATTTTACTTAAATTGATACAAACCGAACATTCTTAAATTGATATCCTTTTTCATATCCAGGTAGTAGTTAAAACAAAGAAAAACTCTGAAATTTGTGTATTTTTAGGTCATTTTTACTAAACAAATATACTTTGTTCAAACAAAACAAGGTATATCTACCTACTTAATGTTTAAAATAAAGGGTCCGCCAAATAACTTTTTTTTTTGAAAATGGCGCAAAACATCGAGTGTAGCTTCGGCTGTGTGGCACGTAGCGCCGTCCTGTTGAAACCAAATGTTGCCAATATCCTCTTCTTCAATTTTTGTGAACAAAAATTCGTTCAACATGGCCCCATAACGATCGCCATTGACTGTAACGGCCACTCCTTGCTCATTTTCGAAAAATGGCCCAATTATGCCTCTGGACCAAAATCCGCACCAAATAGTGACTCGTTTTGGGTGTATCGGCTTTTCAATGTATGCGTGCGGGTTTTCTGTGCCCCAAATGCGACAATTTTGCTTGTTTACTACCAGCCAAGATCAAAATGAACTTCATTTGAAAAGATGATTTTTTTGGCAAAATCGGCATCTTCTCGTATACGCAACCATATTCGTTCAGCGGAAGGATAAAACTAATTATCTGTCAAATCAAACATGAGCTAAGTGTTATCATTCAGGAAATAAGCACTAGTTGAAAAAAAAACGTTAGATGGCGGACCCTTTACGATAAGAAAAGTTAAGATATAAAAAAGTGTTGCATTTAACAAAAAATAACAAATTCAAATTACTTACCTTCTTTAACGAACCACGCGTGACGAATGCGAATCAATCAATCATAAACTAACTGATAACAAAATAATCGAATTCCAAAATAAAAGATCTAAATAGAGACAAAATGCAAAACAACCGCAACGGCACCCTGCTCATATTTACAAAGTTTTATGAATTTTATGTGTGCCAAGGACATAAAATTTATTTTTCAGTTTTCAAATATCAAATCATGCATAGAGTCGTATATTTGTCGGTTGTTTTCGAAATGCCCTATGATCTCATAATTGCAAACCTAGGATGGAAGGAAACTTAGAGAGTGTGTTTCTTTATTCATTCCAAACATTCAGAATATTCGGAATAAGCATTTTGCGTTTCTTTATTCACAAGAATTTTCCGGATAAACCATTTTGTTGTTTGAAGAGGACAATGAAATATATATCATTGGAAAAATCGTTCAATGAAAACATTCACGCGATTTATAGAAAAATCTTCGTGGAAAAATCGTTCAACGTAAATGCAGACTAATCTAGAATTGTAAGGTTTCCGATGCACGTTTCATGAATGCCCCTTAAAACATTTTGCGTGGATTATGTGGTAAAACCAATCAGCTGATTCAGTGAATAACGTTTCCCCATTGAAAAAAGTTTTTTATGTTTACCATCGTCGTTTACGACACAAATTCTTGCCGGAAACTTTTAGATTTGTTGGAAAAGATTTGCCATACAAATTTCGACAGTTCGTTTACGGCATCGTAAGCTTTCCGACGTTAACGTTCGTTTTCCGATGTTGCATGAATACCCTTATTATTCTTTGTTCACATTTAAGATCAATCAACTCGGTCAACATTTTACCTTTTTCAGCGAAAAAGTTATTAAGCGTGTTTTGTATTTACGCGTACGTGTACTTTAAGTACTTAGAATATAGAATAAAAGGAAATGCCCTTGTACGAAAAAACTGCCGCATTTTTTATAATAGTGTGAGTTGTCAGAAATCCAAATAAATTTCAACAGGGCTGGATTGTTGTTATGGCAACTATCAAGGCGCCATATTAATAATCTCTGTTATTTTGTGAATTGAGTTATTTCAGTGAAATGTTTAAAAACACTTACTCACTTTTAATGATAAATCAGTTGGGCACCAATAACGCTTTGTAACACGTATTATTTTCTAAATTTGATTGTTTCAGAAGTTCATTACAAAATACTTACTTTTTACTAATATCTTATCTGCATTAAACAGCATAGTAAGAAAAATCTTTTAAAAAAATGCAATGTAGGTTTTGAATTTATAAATATTATATTTATTTCAATGTCAAACAAATTATCACAGAAATAATTTCCTTACGGCCATATTATTCACTCGATTCAACCAGATTAAAAATTTAAATCCAGATGTAAAGCATACAAATTCAATGGAAATACATCTGGATTTAAGTTTTAATCTGGATGTTTTTAGTGAATAATATGGCGGTTACTCTTAAAGATTTTGAACTTTTAAAGATTTTGAAATTTTAAAATTGCTTACATCCCTTCAAAATGGACAGTTTTCTTTAATTTATTTCTAATTGATTGGGATTCATTGCGTGTAGATACAAAATAAAAATATCTGGTTTTAAGGAAAAGTTCTAGTATTGTTTTAGAAACTATCCCGAAATGGCCAGAATCTTAAAAATGTCCTCCGAATATCGAAGTTCCTATCCTATCAATGTCCATTTATTGTGATACGGTCATTAATGCTCCTCTTCAGAACAGTTTTATTTTTGTCAACCAACTTTGACTAAAGTCTCAGCTCTCTTTCAGCTATAAGACAAATGTCTTCAACATTTTTTGAGGGTATTCTTAAAAACCCTTTGCTTTTAAATGCTACCAATGAGCTTTGAGCTTATTTACTTTTACAACCTTCACATTTTAAAATTTTTTGAAGTTTGAACACTACGAAACCGGCAATGTATTTAACAATATGTGTGGTGAATTCAGTCAATTTACTTGGATCAGTAAAATAGTCAAGATCATTTAAAAAGGCTTAATTTTCTTCTGGATTATTATCCACGATGTTTTGTGACAAATTTTGTGAGTCTTGAACACATTTAATGGGATTCGAAGAGCTTATGTTAAGAATTGTTATATTTTCTAAGGGCAGTTTCCAATGCCATCTTTTCTTTTTTTGCATATTATGATTAGTTTTTATAAGCTGCTTTAAATTGCTTGACTGAAGGGTTGTCATTGTAACCTAGATGAGAGCGCACTGAGCCAAAAAATAATTCAATATGGTCTTGATTCAACTTGTAAAAATGTACATAAATATTAAAAGCTTAGTTTTAATATATTTTTCGTATAAGACTTTTATATTTTTTGGACAAGTTATTAGTGCAATAAATCCAGTTTTTCGTTTGTGGGTAACTAGTTGCTTAACACTTATGACCTGGAGATTAATTAAATGCAAATTTGATGGTCCGCCAATTTTAATAGGTTTACAATATTTTCATCGCAAATTGCTTTTTGAAACCCATAATTGTAATAGCTTCTACTGTTCAGAACATCGAAAATGTTATAAATAATCCGAACGAATTGGGCTGTTGCTTTACTACCACTGAGTTGTGGCATTATTAGAACTTCAAGGCAAAAGTCTAATGCATCAACAACAGATTTACTTAGTGTCTGAACAGCTAAACGAACTTTAATTTTTTGATTGGAAAAAAAAATATGAGATCTTTTTAACTTGTTGCCCAGAAGAAGTTCTTCTTTTTCCTGCAGTTTAACGAGCTCTTTAAGATAACTCCACTTTATAAGGACCATCCTTATCTTTAAAAGTACCAATTTCACCAAACGAAATCCTTACAAGTTTAACAATGTGGCACGGATCAGGAAGGATGGACATTTTTTCTTCCGATGGTTCTGTTTTATACCCAGCTCTCTTTACTTAAGTAATTTAAGTTGACGCCCAACAACTTAGCACACGTAAAGTTAACAGCCGCACCATCAAAAGTTATTTCAACTACTTCAGCTACGGTATTGCAGATTTTTTCGATGCAGTGTCTTATCAAGTTGGTTTTTTGTTGGGCATCCAAGGAAGCGATAGGAAAATAGGCAATCGGTATTTTCCAACTTTCATTGACAGAAACGAAAAGAAATACCAGCATTTGGTTTGCTTCTGTACTGCTGTTATCTCCATCACCAATAAAAGTGAAGCCTAAAGCTCCATTTTTATTCTAATCAATATGTCTTTACAAAAACACATTAAGGGTATTCATGCAACGAGATAAGTTTACCAATTGTGTAAAAAGATAAGTTTACGCAAAAGTTTGCGTGAAGGTCCTTTTTATTCATTTGGATAAACGCTGCGTCAAAAATTTATTTGTGCAAAAAAATTATTTTCTGAAAAAATCTATAAAAGTTAAATAAATCCTGCCAAAAATAAGCAAAAAACTGAAATTAGTGCACTTAAATGAACAAATTGCCTTTAATGTACTCATTTTCTGTGCATTTTCTGTCACAAAAAAAAATCCTTTTAATTAACTTTTAACAATAGATAAACAGAAAGAAAAAGAGGACGCAATTTTAGAAGATCTAACACTAACCATGTCTAATTCTAAAAGTCACAATGATGTTTGTATAAGTTTATCCAAATAAATTTGTATAAGTTTCCGCAGCAAAATCCTTAGATAATTTTATCCAATTTGCGTAAACCATTTGACAGTTCATTTATCAAAAGATAAACTTATCCAAAAGATAAACTTTGCCCTTATTATATTAGGGTATTTTAAAAATTAAAAATATTTTTGCCTCCGTATAGCCATTTCATCAAAAACCAAATTTAGAAAACTGTTTTTCGTTTACAATCATTTCTATAGCATCGAAAGCTTCCTCTGTAAAACCAGGGGGGTCATTTCGTAAAACGATTATAGTCAGACGATAGCATTTCGGCGATAGTCGCGCTTCACGTAAGACGATAATCGTCAAAGTGATATCATCAAAACGATATCGTTTACACGATAGCTACATAGGTATCGTTTGGCATTGAAATCTGTCAATTTAGTAGATATATAGAAGTAAAAATGTTTCAGCGCAATTTATTTGTCTTGCAAAGTGAAAATTAAAATTAAGAAAAACTACAATTAATACGATTGCGAAGACAATTAAGAGATATTTCAGATCCTTTATCTCTTCCAACCCATATGTAAGCACAATGTGTTTATGTTTATGTACTATTGTAGAATATCTTTAATAGCACTGGTTGCGAAATAAAATTAAACAAACATATAATGTTTTTATTATTGTTATAATAATTCAAACCATTATAGTTTTGTTCAACGTTTTCGGCTATCAAAAGAAGCCTTTGTGATGGCACTCGAAATAATAAACTTGCCAGACGGCTTTTCAATCCAATCGGTGGCGGCCACACCAAAACAAAACACAAAGAAATAAACAACACAAAAAGTTGTAGTTGCGCTTTTTTACTACAAATTTTCTGTCAAACCCCATAGAAAAAAAAACATTTTCACTTCAGTCTGAGAATTTGTGAAATATACCAAACAATCTCAAACTGAAAACGATAGACGAGACCTTAGTGGCCGGGTTACGTGAAGCAAATCATTGACGATAGCGTTAACGATAGTCGTTTTGTTTTGACGATTATCATTTTTAAAATTACGGAATGACCCCCCAGGTTTCATGATTAATTAAATTTTTCTTATATTCAATAAAATTTCCTTTAAAGAAGCAAGTTTCTTCGTCTTTCTACGGTCTTTCTACGGACTTTTCCACATAACGTTTTGATTTTCCATGTATTTTTCTTAAAGGATTGTCTTAAAGTTTTAAGTTTACTTTTCATATTTTTTTTAGGAGTTAAGCCTAGTACGCAAATCGCGCTAAGTTTTCGTTTTCCTACAAAATTCTCTCCAAAGTTTAGCCAAGCTAAAATTTAGCCAAGCATTTTAGCCGAGTGGTACGCAGCTCCAGCTAAAAAAATCACATTTTTGTTTCATACTGTACATAACTATCTGTCAAAATTTAGCGGACGAAATAATTGTTCGGCACATTAATTTTCGAGCTAAATTTTGAAGGTTTCTTTAACTCTTGAATTTTTTGTAAATTTTGCTTTGTGAAAATAAAAAGCGACGTGGTTAATATTTGGAAACAAACTATTTATCTCAGGCAAAGAAAAGAATCCATTTTATTTGGTTGAAATTACTTGCAATAATGGAAAAAAATTCTTTGAAATTGATAGATATAATTTTTTTCAGATAACAGCTGTTCTCTTTGACATATTCTCCACAACGCTCTTTTGTCAAAATTTAGCAAGGGGTTTAGCTGATGTTTGGCTTTGGAGAGAAAAGTGGAAGCTAAAATTTAGCGCGATCTGCGTACTAGGCTTTAAATTATAAAACGTCGATGGATCATCAGAAGAATTCAATGATCTCTTAAGTGAATTTAGCTTTACCTATTTGGATTTTATTTTGAATGTGGCTTTAAATATTATATAATTAAACACTTACAATTCGAGTTGGCTGGACAAAATTGCTTTGAGCCCTTTCAGTTATGTTTCCATGTAGTTATCGGCATCAGTCTGACAATCGAACCAAATATCCTGCATCACAGGTTTCACTTCGATTAAGCAAATATTTGGATTTGATTGTACAATATTTTCCTTGTCAAGATCAAAAAATTCCTGACAAAAAAATTTGGTAACCCATCTCTATTGAGAAAAGAAATTCTTTTATTATATATTAAAAACATTGACGCAATCAAATAAAAGCCTTAATTAAACTAACTTGGGTTATTCGAAAACTTTTAGAATAAAATACAAAATAAGGTCCCGACTTCTTAAAAAAAATTTACTTTAGAATAAATGTAGTAACATATAGCTAATTTTAGAAAATGAATATGAGATTTTGACGATACCAGCGAGTTTACTTACTGAGGTTCTTCAAATTCTTCAGACAAATGTGGCATTGCAGAAGGAAACAGTTAACTTTTCTGCCCTATACTATTTATGAAATCACTTTCCTGAAAGTGTTTCGAACAAACCAGCGAATGTGGCTTCACTTCATTCACTTTCAGAATAGTCATCCATTTTTCCTTTTTCCACTAAACTTTTGGAAACCTTTGGAATTAAGTATGCAATTATTTGAGCTTTTTTTCTCAGGCAAATACACCAAACATAGACCGATACATCTAACTGGATGGACAAATTACCCAACATTTAAACATGAACTAATAAGTTGATGATGAAACAAATTTTCAAAGACATGATTATATTAAAATAACCACAAATAAAAAAAAGAACGAAATCAAATTTAATGACAAGAAAATTATTTCCTTAGATAAAGGGCGCTTACCAGGAAGTAATGCCTTACAAACACCAATATAAATAAATACGGCCCTGTTTACATGACTTCCATTTTGACATTTCAAAGACACGAATTCTAACAAAAAAAACAATGCGCTAATTTTCAACATTTAAATAGATGTTTTCACATAATTTAAAGGTAAAACTTTCTTATTTTATTGCTTAATAGTTCAATAATCTAATAACCAACAATAAACATCACTTTATCAAAGAAAAATATAATAAAACTTACTGGTGAAAGGAAACCCTCTTATCCGCCTTTTTCTTTGTATTTTCAGACAATTTTACTATGCACTTCATATTTTTTTTAATTTTTATTGATAGATAAAATCAATTTCTAACAAATGCACTTTTAATTCTATATAGTTTATTTATTATAAGTATTATAATTAAATTTTCTCAACTTGTTTCACTATTTAATTCTTTGTTTATCCAATTCACGCACTAATACTTAACTGATTTGACGTTTCAGAGATCCATTTAATGCCGCACTCACGTATACTGTATATGTGACAAAAAGCGCTTCCATACATTTCTATGCCATTTTGTATGTGCAAATAACGCCGCCATCTTTAAAAAAATTCCAACTCACCAGCTTTTCACCATGAAAATGGGGGATGTAAGGTGGGATATCGGGTTGTGTTGAAAGAAACACAAATTTAATGATTCTTTAATCTTTTTTGAAAATTCATCTTGTGAGTTTGGAATTTCCCTTTAGTTTGATTGGTTATTAAAATTTTCAATGCTCTCTAAATACGTATATGTATTTATATTAACATTAACAAGACAGGTATGCATTACGCTATACAAACAACAGAAATAAATAAAGCGACTTGTTATATAAACAAGGAATACAATAAGAAATGTCAAAAATTTGGACTACGACCCACATGACCCACCGTTTATGTTCAAAAGAAGTAATGACTAAAAACTAGTCGTGTATAATAGCAGTATTTCGTATTGCCGTGATAGACACCATGTTTGGCCTTCATTCTTCTACTCTCATAATGACATTTTGCTGAACTGTGTTTTTCTATCCAAAGAAATTTTTTGGACAGAGTATCACAGAAAAGTCAGTACCTAATAAAATAAAAAGCGTGATTACTTAGGATTATTTATACATTGAAATTTCGTTCTTCGATAGTTTTCTATTGGTTCCGAAGATAGCATAATGCATAATGCTCATAAAAGCCCGGAGTGATGGAGAATATGGAGTTTCCATAAAAACTATTGATTACAAGTATGTTATTAAAGCCAACAACAGAGTTTTTCTCCGTGCTTAAGTTAAGACCCAAGAATTCTGTGCCCTTAGCTAAGCCCAGAGGGATTAGTTGTTGCATTTTACATGTAATTTATTAAGGTAGAACTAGAATAGGCGGAAGCTTATGTCAAAACCAACCAAAAAGTAGCTTTCCGAAACGTCAATTTCACAAGTCACCCATAATGCACTTAAGTGGTTGAAAGTGAGAAAACAAATTAAATAATTGTTTGTTCAATGTCAAATTTCACAGCACAGAGTGATAGGCTTTAAATTATTAATTTTGCAAAACCACTCAAATTCTATGTGATATAAATTAATTAAAAGAAAACTTAACATTTCACTTCACTCATTCATCTATCAGAAAAATAAGTCGAAAACTAAGCACCAAGCGCCAAATTGTTTTTAGTTTGCTTTCACCATTTTGTTTTTTGCATCCAACCATTTACGAATGAGCGGTCGATGACGATGAGCGCTCTTCACGTCCGACGGCAAAAGTTAACGAAAACTAGACGAACAGTACCAAAGCGCAATTACGGGCACAACATTTGAATTCTTTGTATTCGCTCGGTTTCGTACGACCACTTGCTTGGCCTTCCAACTATTCTAGTTCGACGTTGTTTTTTTCGTATAATTTCCTCCGGGCTTGCAAAAAAACAAGCCTAAAATTGTCTTACGACAGCTGCGTTGATTCTCTTATTTTTCATTCTTATATTATTGTTTTTTTTTCATCATTTTATTCACTGTTTTGTTTCAATAAATTGAGAGTAAAACACAAAAGACAATCGAATATACCTAAATCGATTATAAGTTTTCACTTTCAAAATTTGTTTCCACAAACTTATCCATATAAGGTCGGGTTAGCACTCAATAACTCGTTGCTGAATTTATTATACTTTTTGAACATACTCATGATATTTTTAAAATAACCGACATTTTGGTGGTGAATGGAGGAATTCTGTCTATGGGTGCAAATAAATGGTGGTGAATGGACGAATTCTGCATATGTATGCGTGTTTCGTGTTTCTCCTGAATTTCCCCTGAATTAGCTTGTAGGCAAACTCGGATGACAGTCGAGATTGTCATCTTTATATGGTGTATCTATGATTATCTAGTACCTATGGTACTAATGCTTAACCGATTTGACGTTTCAAAGTCCATTTAATGTGGCACTCACTTACACTGTATATGTGACAAATGGCGCTTCCATACATTTCTATGTTCAGGTATGGTACGTTGAAAAGCTGAATGTAAAAATTCCGTCTAGTACGCTGCTGATGCGAAACGAAATTTTTCGGTGGTCTCCAACATGACAACGAAATGCTTTCGGAAACCACAACGAAAAAATGACAACTGAGAGCGTCACACCAATAACAAAAAAAAAACAAACACAAACAACACAGAAAGCCATGCTGCAATCAAAGATACAACAAATACAAACACAAAAAAACATGAAATGTCACTTTTCCGCACACAATTAATGGTCCGGGCAATCAATTGATTGCGAAAAAAGAGCGGAGACCTCTCCAAATAATCTGCTACAATTATCAATTTCTCTCATCGAACAGCGTACTGGAAAACGAAAAGGAGGACGAAATTTTTCGCTTATGATTTCGTTGTGTCATTTTTCAATGGGATTTTTCGTTTCGCATCAGCAGCGTACTAGGCTTTACTTTGAAAACGGACTTTAGGCCCCTTTCACATGAGGATGGAAATTGAAGTTCAGATTGTATGAATCATTGCAGTAGAAAAAGCGAAAAAAGCTGTGTTTTTTTCCAATCCCAGAGGGAAAAAATATGTTTTCTAGGAAACCGCCTTAATGATGTCGTTTTTTGATCTTCAAGCTGAAGTGATTGCCTCCAACGCAGTAAAATGGAAACAAGCAATTCACTGAAAACAATACAATTTCTTTCCTACCTCTTATTTCTTGTACCCATGCTTACGAACAGCAAAAATGAGTAAAATTCAGAGATTTTTCCGGTGATTCATACAAGGGGGAAACCGGTTAGTTCTCTTGATAATAGGCGTGTTTTTTTGCAAGTCCATATGGATTTGTCGAAAAAAAACGACATTTTTTCGAGAAATATAAAGCGTTTGAAGTAGTTTTATTCGCATTTTTAAAACTAATTTAAAACAAGAATTTTTTTTTCTTGTTTTAAGGCTGGTATTCACCGAGCGCTCTTAAATCGCTCTTTAAGCAATGTGATAGTTGTCATGTGGACTTCGAAAATTTTTGATGAGAGCCCTCATCACTAAAGACTGGTCGGGACCACTCATAAGTCTTACGAGCGCTCATAAATATTAACTATTATTGCTTGGTGAATATGTTTATGAGCGTTCGATGAAGACGGGTCTAAATGTCAACAACTTAGGTACTTGAGTGTTTTTTTGAGAAACTGAAAAGAGTTGTCAAAAAAAGTAAGATTTTCGGTTCCCAAAACGCACCCGAGGGCTGTTTACATAAGGCATGTTCAGGAAAATTATACCTCAGCAATCTCAGTTACATAACAAGGATTCCTCAGTTTTGTTGTCAAAAACCTGAGGAAAAAAAATTTGGATTTGCTTTCTATATAAGAACCCATTTTCCTGACAGCGCTACGCGCCTATTATTTGAAGCAAGAAATAAAAAGTTCTGTGTTGTGATAGTGAAAAGCTTAAAATTCGTTTTGAATTCGTATTAAAAGTTAATCGAAACAACTTCTTACGTTTTCATTTACTATTTTATGAATTCTTTCAATTTCTATTTCTTTTCAAAAATAAAACAAAACAAATTCTTCACATCACAACTCATGTCAATTTGGCAGTTTCTTCAACAAAAAAAACTTAAGGGCGAGTTCTGGGCGACCCCAGGTCTCAAAAACAGGTATGGACATTTTTCATGCGGCGGTTTTGGACATTTTTCATGCGGCGAATGAAATGTTAATGGCAATAACAACAAAAACGTCACATTAACGTTGCATTAATCATGATATATATTGGTTTTCTTTCAATTCTAAATTTTAACTAGGATATTTAAAACAAACATTTTTCTAGGAATTCCGCAGATTTTCGGATATAGTCCAGATAAGGATGAAAACAAAGATTGTGAATGCGATATAAAACAAAAAAGTCGTGGACCACCGCCATCTGATTTAGACTACTACAATAGGGAAAAAGTTGTATATGAAACTGCTGTGCTGAATTTTATTTACGTTTCAAAGTGAGATTTCAGTTCACTCTTATATAGTAACACGTTCAAGAACATAATTTTCTTTTAAGTGATCGTCTTGATAAAATAGAAAAGGAGAATGCAGAGGAAGATAAAACCCGCCGAAAGCGTGAAACACAAAACACCACTCAAGCCCCCGAAGAAAAAACTTTAAAAAAAGACAAATCGATTGAACAAAAATTAGTTGTCAATGAAACAGAAAATGATATTTTATATAGAAATCATGTTGCGCAAGAGGAAAAGAAGTCCATATTGCAACAGGATACAGGAATTGAAAATTTTTCCATTATAAAACCTCGAGTTGTATGTCCACAAAACTCAACCGAGCAAAAAGACTGTGAACCATTGGAATGTTATTTAGGTACAGAAGTTATTGGTACAATGCACTCTTATATATTAGAAGATCTTGTGCCTGAAAAATTCTACCAGGTGTTTGTAAGAGCTTGTGTAAAAGATATACAAAATGGTTGTGGTCCGGAGAAATCAATTGAAGTGGAAACTCACACAAAGAAGGTTGAGAAAAAGCAGACAGGTCTTTAGACAACGAGCTTTAAAATCATTGTAGTTTTACAGAATAAAATTTTACTTAAAAATTTAAAAATAAAATATGAAATAATTAATTTTCTAAGCACACAAAACAAATTTATAGTTTTTAGATTTCAATTTTGTAAAATTTTATTTTGTAATTTTAAAATGAATGAAGACTTTTGGCAAACAAATAAGTAAGTATAAGATATAATTGTAAAAAAAATAAATAAAATCCGAACTATTCACTCCAAATCAAAATCCATGTTTCAACAATCTATCTATTTGGCAACGTACGATTGTGAAATCAAACATAATTTTGTGTACACTTTTATTTTTCCATTTTCAGTGCATTAACGCCAGTCAAAATATTTAGGACTCTTTTTTCACATAGCTGTTATTCTGCTATGAATTTTTTGTTATGAAACATACAAGATTTTCATCGTAAAAAATCTTGTATAATTGGTATTGTAATGTTCTACCTAGGTTCGATAATAAAACTTATTTCCTTTAAATAATAACTTCCACTTATTTACCTTTCAAAATAAATACACTTTATTTCACTTCAAATCTATTTTATTATTCTCCAATCACAATAGTATGCAATTTAAAATTCACGTCTGGAAACACTTTTACTTCTTACTTTACGTTATCACATTCAAAATTAAACTGTTCCTACTCGCTCGAAAACATCTCCTTATATAGGGAAGTAAATAGTTCTTGTCTTCACTTGTATCCACTGGAATATTCGAGTATATCTCCTTCTAGAAGTTTCCTTTCCAGTCGCTGACAGATGGAACATTGGAATTGATACTCAGCTGAATCACAAGATGGCGCTGTGAACGGTTGAAGGTTTGATGTTTAGTTTTTCCAGTTAGAGGATTTTCTCTTGTTTCAAATTCAAAGTAGTTGGGTAATTATTAAATCGGTACAGTATTCAGGAGATCGACCCTTTATTAGATTCTGTTATGATACTTGGAAAACGTAAACTGTTATAAATAAAGTAAACAGAACTAAAAAAAACTATCA
The DNA here is from genome assembly GCA_932273885.2 of Leucozona laternaria. Taxonomy (NCBI): domain Eukaryota; kingdom Metazoa; phylum Arthropoda; class Insecta; order Diptera; family Syrphidae; genus Leucozona; species Leucozona laternaria. Next base: position 58,922,153 of record OW026366.1, read on the forward strand.
GCTACATATTTGAAATACAGCATTTTTGCACTGACGCTGACTAATGATGATCCTTTTCAGATTTCTCTTTTCAAACAACCAACAAAATTGATCGATTTAATGGGAGATTTACACATACTTTCACACAAAACAAAGTGTAATTTCTAAACGTCGCCCTCTCCTCGTCAGTTTGAATTCGGTTTTGGTAGCATTGGGCGCATTCACTAATGTAGTTTCTACGTAGTCAAAATTCAACTAGCTTTTGGAAAGCAAAATTGCACTACAAAGCTAGTCAATCCTAAACTGTCATATTAATGACAGATGTAAACATATGAAATAAGAAACATTTGTGTTTTGAGAACTTTAAATTAACGTTTTTTACAGTTTAAATTAAATAAAATGTATAAGATATATATTTTCATATTGCACCATTTATTTCATTTTGAAAATATCTTCCACCAAAAATTTAACTTGTATTTTCAACGAACAGCTGATTGTGAAATGTCAAAATCATTATGCACTAACTTTTTAGCCGAAATTTTAGTTGTATTTAGCCAATCAGAGTGAGTTGACTACGTAGAAACTACATTAGTGCGCCCATTGTTAACTTTTGATAAGGCATTTATTTAATAAAATTATTACAAATAATAAAGTTACATGGATTCGATGTTGACTGGTTTAATTAAAGAAATTTTATTGTCTTTATTGTCCTCATCACCTTCAACCATTAACTTCTTGATTTCGGAGTCAAACAGTGATAAAGTTGGACAAATGTTTCATATGGAATGAAAGGCATTGTGGAAACATGTGGGTTAGTTGTTTTTTTTTTTTTGTGAAAATAAAATAATTTTTATTAAAATTCCATAATAATTCTTTTGTGAGTGAACTTGTTTCGTGTTCATCGTATTCTTCCTCATCATCGACCGAAAAAAATCTCCTTTGATTTGAATGAACGAAGGACGGGGTTCCTGTGGATCTATGGATGCGACCGGTGCCGATGGCCAAATCATGTCAGTGTGCAGTGATAGCATACCAACAAAATAAAATTCCTACTAGGGATCAAAAAAATCCCTAATATGTATTTTTTTACTTTTAATTTGCTTGAACAAAATAATGTACAGTATCACTTTATAATATAGTCAAGAAAAGAATGAGTAAATCGGAATGTGCAAATAGTAATAATGTAAAGATTAAAAGTCAGTTCCACTTATTAGTTTTTTCTTATAGAATAATGACAATTTGTCAATCGTCTAAACCACGCCACTGCTATTATTTGTGCAAGAAATCTAACTCTTGGTATTTGTGTTTGTTTTATACAACTGTAAATAAAAATACACTGTAAACTGTCGACAAACAAAAATGTTTTTAATAAATAGTTGAAAATAGTTATTGTTTCGTTTAAACACAAAATTGTTCCTTTATAATTTGAAAATACCTTGTAAGAACTTTATCTCACGTATTTTTTTGCCAAATTCATCATGAAAATAAATAATAATAAATAATAAATCATGTATTAAAGAAAAAACTGTTCCCTAGGAAAAGTTTAGTTGTAGGAATTTTTCCCTCCAAATAACAAATCACCTACACCATTACAAAAGAAAAGATCAATCGCGTTTCGTTCTAGTTACCACGATTGATCTGAAATCTGACCCCCAAATCTGAAAGGGTTGATTGGAAAACCACATAATAGCCTTTTCACACCAAACTCAAAACGTGGTTTGCGGCAAAAAGTTTACGAAAACTCATAAAGCGTTCACAGTTCACACCGAAAAATTAAACGTTTTCGTTTGGCATTTCAATTGTTTTTTAATCGGCTGCTATATGATTTCTTGAACATAATGGACGCGACATGAGCCGCACTCGAAAGTTAAAATAAAATGAGGTGAATAAATTTCAGCTAAAGCGGCGTAGAGCTGTGACGCTAAACCCATAATAATCCATATTAATTTGCTTGTATTCATTGTTTGTTTCACGTAATCGTAATTATCACATTGAATTTATGAAAATAATTCTGCAGAGCAGCGCACAGAATAATATTTACAAACAAGCACAAGAGATTACGAGAATAGGATGAACATTTTTCGCATGTTCCGAAGATGTGTATTTACCACAAGATTCCCCACCTTTGACCACATTTGTTCGTGTCGTAAGCAAATAACTGAACGTGGAAACCCTGGGGCCGAATCGCGTCCTCCGTGAACGAGTAGTTCGTTCACGGAATGTGGTAGTTTGGGATCGCGACTTACGTAAACGTATGTTCGTAAACGTAAAGCAAACGTAATTTGGCATTGTCTTACGTGAACGAGTGCGCGACCGTGTACGTTCACTCGATTTGTCACCCGTCATGTCTGGAGTTAACAAAATTGTATTTAAGTTGAATTTATTTTTGACAAATGTGAGTAAAAAGTTCAATTTTGAATAAAATAATATATTTCAGCATTTGACAAATTAGTTGATGTAACAATAATTAGTGTAGGAGAAATTTCAACAAAATAAACCTGACCAAGAAATCCATTTTGGCGGAGTGTATGAGGGAGCATCCTAATTTGGCCAAAAATCTTCTTCCAAATACATATCAGGGTAAAGCCACTGCCATTAAAATATGGGAAGGATTAAGCAGGAAACTGAATGCAGCTGGGCCACTACTGAATTAGAAGCAGCGGTTGAAGGTCAAGTAGGTGTGGAAACGTTTGGAAATCCCACAGATTAACGATGTTCCCAATAAAACGGCAACCCCGCAAGTCAAATTTATTTCAACCCCGGAGAACATAACTGCAAAATTTTCTGTTGAAAATTCACTTCGTTGTCTGTTTGAAGATGATTATTTAATCAGCGATTGTGATCAAAATAAAGAAAGTGAACAATCGTAATCAGTGAATGTTGCAAAAAATAAACAAAAATCGAGATTTGACCCCAAGTTAAAACTTCTGGAGATCGGAATATAATAAAAGTATCGCATCTTAATTGGACGACTAATTTAAATAAAAGAAAGATTTCTCGCGATAAAAGACGGAAAACATCGAATTACAATTAAGCTTCAGCAAATCGAATTGGAGATGAAAACTATCAAACTAGAGCAGTTTAAAAAAAATCATAAGCGGTGTGAACATTTATATATTCTTTTATCCGAAGTAAAAAAAACTAATTCCACGTCCATTTTAATTTATTTTTCTTCATTCTAATTGAAATCAAAACAATCACAATGACATAATATGGGTACGTTCAGAACTTGATTTGTTACAATTTTGAACATTAATCTACTACACTCATTTTTTCATTTTATAGATTACGTTCCGTCAGCCAACGTAGGTCGTCCAAATACATTCACTCGATTGACGGGTGACGTAATTTGAATTTGCTCAGTCGCTCATCCGTTAACGGAGGACGCGATTCAGCCCCTGGCTCTTTAATTCAATTTGTAAGCGAACTGCCACGTTTATTATTTATGACGTGCGTCACATCGCGTCTACTGTGTTTAGCTCGGATTAAACTTTAATCTCGAATTGAAAAACTGCGCCTAAAGATCTAATAAAAGTAATTTAAAACCAATAATTAATAAAGGTTGGACTTAGAGTTAGAGGATCATATTTTGACAAACTCAGCCATTTATAAGTATAGAGGTCTTCCAAGATTTGTCTTTGTCTTTTCTCTTTCTAATTTGACATCTAAAAACAACAACAAAAAAAGTCCCTGGTTGGAAAATATTTACATGCTTTTGGCAGTGTTAAAAATCACGCCGTTTGATTATTTATTGTATTTGGAACTGAAAACTTAAATTTGCGATCGAATTACGTATAATTAGTGTTTAAACATTTTAGTGAACATTGTTTCAAGTGTTTGATACAAAAAAAACTAATTTTATTACATATTAATCACTATTATTAAACACCCGACTTTTTTGGCTCGCCTTCGTGCCTTCGGCATTTGGTTTTGTTTTCCAACCAGGGAGTGCTGTCAGATTGTTTTTTTTTTTTTTTTTTTAATTTCACACTGACACTTCTGACATTTGGTGGCAGAGATCCATCGAACCCAGAAAAGAGTATTTCGATTAGAGAAGGTAGCTTAAATATTTTTTTTGCCAAGCTTAAGTTTGTTTTACCCGTGCGAAGCTGTATTTATTTTTTTTTTAGATAAAATTAGCATTTAATGTATCAAATCTAAAAAGCTGTATGAAACGCACAGTGCGGGAAGACCGAAGGGACTACTTTTTTAATCTTAGTTCCATCAAAAGTGTTATGTGCTTTCATCTACAAAAATATTTTTTTTTTAATTTACTTATTTCTATTTATAACATGTATTTATATGGGCTGTATGCAGTCGAGTTTGCAAAGGTAACTGTCCTTTCGGTCTTCTTGATTTGTTTCTTCTTATCTTCAGCTAATCACAAGCACACGATAGTTGGGCGTTAGTGGAAATTTTCCATAACATCCTCCGCGGCGGAATTGAAGTCAGGGAATTCTTTAATACCGTCTTGATTAAAATTGAAGACATATGCTTTTGTTATTGTGTCTGTCATAAGCTTGTATAGAGTTTCGTCGGTTGAAAAATATTCGTTGAAAATGATCTTAAGTGTTGTTTTCACAGAGTGCACCAGTGGTTCCCAGCATCCTCCCACGTGTGGCGGTGCTGGTAAATTCCACTTGATATCCCAACTAACAATTTAACTTGTGTAAGGGTTTATCGAAGCAATTTTCAGTTTAGCAAAATTGCTTGTATAAGGCCTTAGAGAAATGCATTTGGCCCACCTGAGAAGCTCGAAAGGCTTTTAAACAATCATGTACAGGTTGATCAGAGATACTAAATGTCTTTCCTAAAAGGCTTATAGAAACAAACAATAATCAGTTATCAGTATAACAAAAATGTCGCAGGTTGTTACTTTTCTAGGCAAACAATTAACAAGTCTTTGCTGCAGGCTACGGTTTGTGTCAGAAAGCACTGGGAAAGTTTAAAACGGCTTGCCGCTATGAGCTTCTATTTGTTACAGATTGAGACCTTTCAGAATACTTATAAGACCTCATACAAGCCTATTAGAAGCACAATATAAATAAAATGAAAAATAAATTAAATTCATTTACATTATAATTTAATATTTATTCCTTCGTTTTCTTCTTTTTTTTCAACCAAGCTGACATTATTTTCTGAAATTGAATGTTTAATTATTATTAATAATAGAAAAACATTTTACTTACTTGATGATTTTTTTGGGATTTGAACCAAAGATATGCTGGTTGAGAGTCAGGTGCCTTACACATCACGCCAATCTGCTATATGCCAACTGAATACCAAACTGGACCCAGTTGAAACCGAAAATAACTTCCCAAGAACTTCGTTGAGGCTTCCTAGGTAAGATTAACTACATAGTTCAAAAATACGGTGACCATCGGCCTTTTATTTGCAAGTTTTGTTAATCACCCATTCTTTTACATAATTCGATGAATTAGTTGCAGCGATCAGGCTGCGGGTCCGGTAATCAGACTAACTTTGGTCATATTTAATATTACCGAATTCACACATCAGATGACTTTTGTATTTATGTTAACGCGTATCATCTGCTGTTGGCTGTTCTTTGTTTGTATATAAGAATAAAATGTTATTTAAGTGCAAATCAGTGTGATTTGGAATCTATCTATCAATTTTGCTCGCCGAAACTGCAGAACGGAAAACAACGATCATTTTCGTTTATGATTTCATTAATCCTATAGTACTTATGCTGCTGATGAGACACGAAATTTTTCTCCCGTTCTCAACAAATCAGTTTACGATTTCTTTACGAAGCAATGATTTACCGATGAACCAGAAAACATAATGTGGTCACCGCATTCATGAATTCTAAATTTTATTGGCTTTCAAGTTCTAACATATGCGAAGTATTTACTTTTCATGCAAAGCCGTAGTTTGTAATGAAAAGCAAATGCTTTTTACGGCAATGTGTATAGGACTCGTGCTCAAAGGACTTTATACAAACTAAATTATTGTATGCTTGTATCGGGTTTGTGTTCGCAGGACTTATACAATTAAAATAAGGTGACGTAGCTTCCCTGAGACAAATTTATCGAAAAAATGCATTTCGCGCATTTCTGCCTGACAGTTCAAAAAATTATGCTTGTGTCGGGCTTGTGCTCATTAAACTTATACAAAACAAATTTGCTGTTTTAACTTTGCTGAGATAAACTTATTGAAGTAAATGCTTCTCATTCATGTGCTTGAAATTATGCTTCTATCAGGTTTTCCTACACAAAACTTTTCGAAACTGTGGGTTTTCGGATTTAATTCCAAGCAATTAATAGCTTCTTTGAAGCTTTTGTTAGCAGGCTTCACATTAAATCTTGGGCAGAGCTTTTTAATGGAAGCTTTTACTTATCTTTTATTTCCTGTGCTTCTATATACGAATTTCAGGAGGCCTTATCGAAAAATTAACGAAACTGTTCACATTATGCTTGCATTAAATTTCAAATTCCACTTCTAATAGGTTTAAAAGAAGCTGTGTACGAAACCATAGTTTCGGAAATGCACAACTTCGATACAAAAACTGAATACAAGCCCCATACGTCACAGTGCCATGATGAACATTATCTGTGGAGATGTGTGGCTACCTCCAGATGAATGGCCCGCATTGTCAGACAAATGAAGAGAACACCATATACATTTTTTCATGTCGTTCTCCGATTTTGACTATTATTATTATTATTCCAAGCTTTATTCACTCAAAAAAATATAAAGTTTTCTTATAGTTACTGTTAAACAAAATGAATGTTAAGTTTTATGTTACTGCTATGTTATTATGTAACGTGAGCCAGGCGCGTTTTAATTAAATTTTAATAATATCTAGAAAAACGATTTTAGGGAAATCCAAACAAGTGATTCTCGTCTAAACCTTGGTCACTTCGATGAGTATAATCAGAATCAAGCATTAAAAGCATGTCAAATGTTAACAAAAGCATTCTTTCTACATAATGTCCATTTCTTAGAATATAAGTGAAGATTGTTTGTGTTTATCTTTTTCTCTTGAGTTCTGGGGATCTGCCACTGACGTGAGCATAGCCTCCCCATACTTTTCATACTTCTTCTGTCTAGTTCATACCAGAGATTATGTAATATAAAGATTGGAAACCTTCGTACGTGTCACCCTCCAAAACCCATTTGTTTACATTGTTGTTTTTGTAATTTCGTTTCGTGTCGATGAATAGATGTGAATTGCAACAACAATTTAACAGGGTGGGTTTGTTCTGTTTTGACAGCTCGACCATTTTGTATGTGTAAAAAACAAAGCCATCTTTAAAAAAATTTTAACTCATTAGCTTTTCACCACGAAAATGGCGGATGTTAGGTGGGATATCGGGATGTGTTCGGAAACTACAGATTCAATGGTGCAAACAGAATATTTTAGGGTGCACCCATATTGTTCATAAATCTGTAGTGGCTGATGCTCTATCCAAAGTAAACGCCATTTGTTTTTGGAGAGCAGCAATTTCATTCTGTAATTCGGAAATGGCAGCAACACTGGACGGTGGCGTTGAAACAGAAGCAACATCTGAATTGGAACAGACGTCAGTGATTTTATCTGCCATATCTGCCATAGTTTTGAGGCCTTGGTTTTCACTACACGACAGGATGGACTGGGTCATGTTTGGCAGTTGCTTCATCCATAAGGTTCTGAGAATACCTTCCGATATAGTGGGTGACGCAAGCTCTCTCATCTTTGTAAGCAGCTGAGTTGGACGTCTTCCATCGAGAGTGATGCCGCTGAGGAGGATCTGGAGTCTCTTCTGTTCCGATTCTTGGAATGTTGAAAGAAGTCGAGCCTTCAGGCCATTGTATTTATCCGTGGCAGGAGGGCTGGTAACCACGTCTCGGACTTCGGTCAGCGCATCAGCTTCTAGGTTTCCAACCAGAGTGTAGTACTTCGTGGTACACAAAGTGATTCCACTGGTGTGGAACTGAGCCTCAAGCTGGAGGAACCACAGGTCAGGGCTCCGCTTCCAGAATGGTGGCACTTTTATGGATACCTTGGAAATTACTCCTTCTGCGACAGTTTCTTTTGCGTCACACATTGTGTTGGTGTGAGATATCCTTTGTTGTGTACGTATAGGTAAATGCCACCTTACCGTGGGTCGGGGGATACCTTATTAACTGTGTGTGAATGTGAGTTGTAAGTTACCTTACCGTGGGTCGGGGGACACCTTGTAAATTGTGATAGTGTGGTATCTTGCGATACCTGTTGAAGTGTTTTAACTCGGGGTCACCAATGTAGTAGCTTGTAAATTAAGACAAGTTGATTGTTTGAATTCCAAAATAGAACTGATTTATATTTATTTTGTAAGCACTATTTATACTAAAAGTTTGTTTACATTCGATAAATAAACTTAATAAATTATTCTATGATTGATTGATAAATTGTTCTTAAACTAAGTGAATATTATTATATTTAAAACTAAGTTTAATATACATAGAATTTAAAGTAAATTAATGGATCGCCACAAAAACAAATTAAACAACTTCAAATACCCAGAAGCCGAAGTTCTTCAAGTTCAAATAATTCCTTCAAGAAGAGATCGAGGTCCAGAAATTCAAATATCTGCTAATACCACCGACGATATGGCAAAGAAGCAAGGAAGTGCCAAGAACCTTGTCAGTTTCAGACGGGAAACTAATTCGCGGACAGCAATCAGCGACTAGCCAGTCCGCAGACACCATAAGTCGCCTTTATGTCAATGAGAAGTCTACCAAAAAATGTTTTCTCATAGACACCGGAGCTACAATTTCAGTCATTCGACCTACAAGTATAGACAAGCGGAACAACCAATCAAACCGCGTTCTCTATGCAGCGAATGGCACTGAAATTCCAACTTATGGAGAACGATTGATGTCACTCAACCTTGGTCTTCGACGAAACTTTTCCTGGCCTTTTGTCATTGCCCAAGTCACCGAGCCAATCATTGGATCTGATTTCCTGTCATTTTTCGATCTTTTAGTTGACGTTAAAAACAAAAAACTAATCGGTCGAAAAACAAGTCTTCAAACACATGGTTTTCGTGCAAAAACTTCATCAAGTGCAGCAAATATTCAAACAATAAATCCGTCATCCTTCATTTACGATTTATTAAAAGAATTTGAAGACATCACAAAGACAAACCTACTGGCTAAAACAAAACATAACGTAACGCACCACATTCAAACGAAAGGAACTCCTGTGCACTCTAAAGCCAGACGTATTTCCCCCAAACAACTCAAAATCGCAAAGCAAGAGTTCGAGTACATGATCAACCAAGGGATTTGTCGACCTTCTAAGAGCAGTTGGGCGAGTCCTCTTCATATGGTCAAGAAGAAAAATGGTGACTGGCGACCTTGTGGCGACTATAGACGACTCAATGCTATCACCATCTCAGATCGCTATCCCATGCCTCCCATTAGGGATTTCGCTCATCATCTCAAGGGCAAGAAGGTGTTCAGGGTCATAGATCTGACTCGAGCATACCATCAAATCCCTGTGGAACCAGAAGACATCCCAAAAACAGCTATTATCACTCCTTTTGGGCTGTTTGAGTTCATGGTGAAAACTTTTGGTCTGTGCAACGCTGCGCAAAACTTTCAACGATTCGTCCACGAAGTAACAAGAGGCCTGGATTTCTGTTTTCCATATATTGATGACTTTCTTATCGCATCAAACTCAGTTGAAGATCAGCGCGAGCATCTCAAACAGCTTTTCCACCGATGACGAGAGTATGGACTTTCCATCAATCCTTCCAAATGGACTTTCGAATCCTCATCTGTAAGCTTCTTGGGTTACCTTGTGACTGAAGAAGGAATCAAACCATTGCCATCCAAAGTTGACGCCATCAACAGTCCAAGAGCTGCGAAGATTTTTGGGAATGCTTAATTTCTACAGACGTTTTGTTCCCAAAGCTGCTCAGATCCAAGCTCCTCTTCAAGCATATCCATGCGGCAACAAGAAGAATGATAACACTATTATCAATTGGACCCCCGAACTCGAAAATGCTTTTCAAGACTGTAAGGAAGCTCTAGCCAACTCAACCCTACTTGCACATCCAGATGTTAACGCTCCATTGTCAATAATGACAGATGCATCGGATACAGCTTCAGGCGCTGTTGTTCAACAGTTTGGATTCTTTTCGAAAAAGTTCTCACCAGCCTAAACCAAATATAGTGCCTATGACCGCGAGCTTATAAGTGCTTACATGGCAATCAAGCATTTTCAACACATGGTAGAAGGAAGACAATTTGTTCTTTATACTGACCACAAACCTCTTACTTTCGCCTTTCAACAAAAACCTGAGAAATCAAGCCCTCGTCAACTCAGGCATTTTAGCTACAGCGGACAGTTTACCACAGATATAATTCATATCAACGGCAAGGATAATGTAGTGGCTGATGCTCTATCCAGAGTAAACGCCATTTGTTCACCATCCTCAATCGACTACACTGATTTGGCTAATCAACAACAAAACGACGAAGAACTCCAAAAACTCCTCAACTCAACTTCATCTCTACAACTGAAGGAAATCACACTTCCAAATACGAATCACCAAATCTTTTACGATATTTCAACAGGCAAGGCACGGCCATATATTCCAGCAAACCTACGACGTCAAGTTTTCAACACAATACACAACTTGTCACATCCCAGTATTAAGAAAACTACTCAGATGCTCAAAGAACGTTTTATTTGGCCGGACCTGAAGAAAGATTGTCGCAAATGGTCTCAAACGTGCATCAGCTGTCAAAAAAGCAAGATACAACGACATACAAGATCTCCAATTGCCAATTTTTCACCACCTGAAGAAAGATTTCATCATGTTCATCTAGATATAGTTGGACCATTGGCATATTCAGGTGGATTCACTTACGCTCTCACCTGCATTGATCGATTTACAAGATGGCCAGAAGTTATTCCTCTCCCAGACATCACCGCCGAAACAGTTGCACAGCTTTTCTTTCCGGTTGGATCTCCAGGTTTGGAATCCCTAAAGAAATCGTGACAGACCATTTGAATCCTCTCTTTTCAATGAGCTGTCAAAACATCTGGGCATCAAGAGACACCGTTCATCGCCTTATCATCCCCAGGCAAATGGAATGATAGAGCGATTCCACCGAACTCTGAAGACAGCAATCAAATGCCATGGAACAGAAAATTGGGTTGCCAAACTCCCAATTGTTCTGCTCGGCCTCAGATCGTCCTTACAAGAAGACTACAAAGCAACCTTAGCTGAACTTGTTTATGGTACAACATTAAGACTTCCAGGCGATATGTTCATATCAACTGATTGTTCATCCAACCATGTTTTCCTCAATAAATTTCGAGACACGATGCAAAATCTTCAACCCTTACAACCTGAACGTCATGGTTCTAACAAAATTTTCGTCAACAAAAACCTCCAAAATTCCAGTCATGTTTTCCTTCGCAACGATGCAATCAAAAAGCCACTCCAACAACCCTATGATGGCCCATACCTTGTGAAGTCGAAGACGAACAAATATTACACACTCGAGATTATAGGACGCCAGAAAAATATCTCAATAGACCGCCTCAAACCAGCATTTCTTTTAAACGATCAAGATCAAGACCAAACAGAAGAATCAAATGTTACTCCAATTCCACCTCAGATGACAACCACTCAAACAACAAAATCTGGCAGAAGAGTTCATATTTCAGATAGATATCGTTGTCACTAGATGGCGAGTACTGTGGCGATCCATTAATTTACTTTAAATTCTATGTATATTCCACTTAGTTTTAAATATAATTATATTCACTTAGTTTAAGAACAATTTATCAATCAATCATAGAATAATTTATTAAGTTTGTTTATCGAATGTAAACAAACTTTTAGTATAAATAGTGCTTACAAAATAAATATAAATCAGTTCTATTTTGGAATTCAAACAATCAACTTGTCTTAATTTACAAGCTTCCACTGGCTGGCCATTCACGAGTGAGCTCTATGTTGTGTGTTTTTTGCAAGTCCATATGGATTTGTCGAAAAAAACGACATCGGGACTTAGGAACTTCTTACTTACAGTACTTAAGTCCCGATAATTATCTGGACTTAGCTAAGTCCATATGGATTTAAGTTGTTGTTGTATTTACGTGTAAAACTACTAGTCCCGATGTCGTTTTTTTCGACAAATCCATATGGACTTGCAAAAAAAACACGGCTATTTTTTATAGAAATCGACACTTGCAGTTACCTTGGTAATTTCGTCAAATAGAAATAATTAGTTATTATCGAAAGTGATAAAAATATGATACAAAGCTGCGTAATACAGAAGATTAAATAACGACACAGATCTTACTAAATTTGCATTAGGCGTGTTTTTTTTTTGCAAGTCCATATGGATCTGTCGAAAAAAACAACATCGGGACTAATAGTTTTACACGTAAATACAACAACAACTTAAATCCATATGGACTTAGCTAAGTCCAGATAATTATTGGGACTTACGTACTGTAAGTAAAAAGTTCCTAAGTCCCGATGTCGTTTTTTTCGACAAATCCATATGGACTTACAAAAAAACACGCCTATTATATGTTGTGGCGAAGATTGTGATGAGCTGAATTTTAATATTTTGAGTTTATTTTAAAAATCCTAGAAACGCTTTTTTGCTAGACCAATTAAAGCCCAAACCACACTACTCTCGTGTGGTGTATTGTAGAGTTATGTGTCAACGTTGACAGATTAGTGAATAATTCCATAAGAATATTGAATTCATCCGGTGTAAACCATAGAGTACCTATATTACCTAGAGAACCGACCGGTACCCCTCTTGCCTTAAACACCCGCAAATTTTATTTGAGGTGAGTAAGTGAAAACTCTCTTAGTTTACTCTTTTTTCCTTATGCGTGAATCCGTGTGAATGGTGGATATAAAAACAAATTGGCGCATTAGTTCAAAAAGGTACGTGTCTACGGTTTAATTGTGAACAAAGTGGTGGCATTAGCTCAAAAAGGTGCGTGTCTACGATTTGCACACCTAAATCGTAGACACGTACCTTTTTGAGCTAAGAAACTAGAGTGCGCTTCTAATTTTCGGTAGGTGTTTTTGTTTTTTTTTTTAAACATAAATATTCAAAAATATTATTTAATTTATTACCCGGGAGCAACAATGACCGATATTCTTCATAGTTTAGGTTGACAAAAGGTTAAAAAAAGAAAGTTGACTACGAAATTAATAAATTTCTCAATTTTTGAATTTAACGGATTTTTTTTTTGAATCCCTGGGCGGTCTTATCCACCTTATTGAGCACTTTGAGCAATTTGAGCGAAGTCCTTTCAATTGAAGCCATGTTGGTTCGGTCCCATTTAAAATGCATTGGACAACAACCCCATACAAAACTTAATGGGCATTTTCCTCTCAGTACAGCTTGTAGGGTGGAAGAGAACGACCGCCTAAGTCGGTTCTCTAGGTATATAGGTACTCTATGGTGTAAACGAGGAATGAAATTCTGGTGGAAAACTATACTGCCATCTGTGCGTTGAAAGGGGTAAGGAAAAAAAATAGAGTTAAAAAGTAGTAGATGAGGTTTGGTGAAATGTGAAACAAAAAGAGTGGTAGATACAGAATCATAGAGTACCTATATTACCTAGAGAACCGACCGGTACCCCTCTTGCCTTAAACACCCGCAAATTTTATTTGAGGTGAGTAAGTGAAAACTCTCTTAGTTTACTCTTTTTTCCTTATCCGTGAATCCGTGTGAATGGTGGATATAAAAACAAATTGGCGCATTAGTTCAAAAAGGGACGTGTCTACGGTTTAATCATAGAGTACCTATATTACCTAGAGAACCGAACGGTACCCCTCTTGCCTTAAACACCCGCAAATTTTATTTGAGGTGAGTAAGTGAAAACTCTCTTAGTTTAGTCTTTTTTCCTTATCCGTGAATCCGTGTGAATGGTGGGTATAAAAACAAATTGGCGCATTAGTTCAAAAAGGGACGTGTCTACGGTTTAATTGTGAACAAAGTGGTGGCATTAGCTCAAAAAGGTGCGTGTCTATGATTTGCACACCTAAATCGTAGACACGTACCTTTTTAAGCTTTGGTGGCATTAGTGCGCTTCCAATTTTCGGTAGGTGTTTTTGTTTTTTTTTTTTAAACATAAATATTCAAAAATATTATTCAATTTATTTCCCGGGAGCAACAATGACCGATATTCTTCATAGTTTAGGTTGACAAAAGGTTAAAAAAAGAAATTTGACTACGAAATTAATAAATATCTCAATTTTTGAATTTAACTGATCTTTGTTTTAAATACCCGGGCGGTCTTATTCACCTTATTGAGCAAACTGAGAAAATTGAGCAAACTCCTTTAAATTGAAGCGAAGTTGGTTCGGCCCCATTTAAAATGCATGAGACAACAACTACATACAGAAATTAATGGAGTTTTTCCTCTCAGTACAGCTTGTAGGGTGGAAGAGAACGACCGCCTAAGTCGGTTCTCTAGGGAATATAGGTACTCTATGATGCAAACGGTGTAATATAATGAAATAGTAATAATATAAAATCACTTCGAGGAGTTATCCGATGAAAGGCATATTAATGTATATACTAATTCAGTGTTCAGCATTTCTTAATGAAATAGAGCAGCAAAGAACACTCCTAAAGCATCACTTTCAACAGCAAATGGAAAGAAGATTGTTTTCAATATTCTGTTCTCTCATTAACTGATTAAATTGAACTACTGCTTAAATTAAGTATTGATTTATTGTCAATTTGCATTTTGTTTATTATTTTACTACCTTTTTCATATAATTGTTCAAAATCTTCCATGCATTTTTAAAACCAAATGATTTTAGGTGTCGTGAACACTTGATAGTTCGTTTCGCCATTTTTATAAGTTTTTTAACGTGTCCATTGAAACTCATCAAGTTTTCAAAATATCGTGGGGGAAATCAGTAAGTTGCAATAGTATGAGTTAAAACACGCATACTAATGCAACTTACATACTTCACCACGGGCAGCCATATTGTTAAGCTTGTAGGCAAACCCGAATAACAGCCGAGGTTTCCAATCTTTATTATTCATAATATCTGCATGCAACGCAAACTACGTCTATGCCATCTTGAACTAAAAATTTTATTGCTGTTTTAATAATTTCTGACAATTGGGAGCCCTTTGCGTTCCCGAAGTAGTGGCCAGTAATCTATAATATGAAAACAACAATTATTACTTTACAGTCACCCAATCACAAAAAAGTTAAGTTTGTGCTGAAATGATTCTGGATTCTGTTGTCTATTTATGGTGGGTATTAAATTATTTAAATTTAATAGTTTACGAAGCTTTTTTTTACTATACTATATCTATATAGGTACTATTGACATTAATTTTTAAACAATAATTCAACAACAACAAGTCTAAATAAATAGTGCTTAAGTCTTCTACTTGGCTGATTTATAACAGTAGCATTTGTATTATAAAAAAAACTTTCGTATAGAAAAAAATCCAGTTTAAATGATTAGGAATTCTAATCTTGTTGGATATAGTTCACAGTAGATAGATAATCGTTATTTTTATATGAATTCGATATTTTAAGATGAACAGATATTGCGTATTAAAAACGCGCTTTTGGTTTTTGGTAATTACATTTAGAAACAATTAATACCAAACATGAATAAACGAAAATTGGGCTTTTGGTTCAGTGCCCTTGATGATGATGCCTAAATCGATACTGCATGAACTATATTTACAAAAAACTATGGATTGATGCGATAGTTTTGTTGCAAACATAATTCTCACCTGTTTCCATGATCTGTTGAAACGCCAACCTAAAATATTGTCCAAGAATATTGTTTTTTATAACAAAAATTAAATAAATATAATTAAGACATGAAAAGCAGTATTGATTTTTTTTTCGATGATCGAGATGAAAATGAAAGAGCCGACAAAACATTCATGGGTAGACTGAGGCGAAGTTTTAGAGATACTTCCGACCCACTTCAACTTCCAGATAATTTGTAAGAAGCAAATCAATAATTCTTTTTCAATTTAACTAATAGGTTTGATTTTATAGGTTTGTGTCATATTTTCGGCTTAACAGGCATGCATTTATATACGTTTTAAGCCAAATAAGTTCAGGGTTTAAGACAACTCAAAGTTCTGCAATTCCTCCCCTTTTAAAACTTGCTTGTGCGCTTCGGTTTCTCGGTAGAGGAAGTTATCAAAATGGTGTGGGAAATGACTTTGAGCTGGGTCTCTCACAAACTACAGTTTCTATAGTTTTAAGTCAAGTTCTTGATTTACTTGAAGCCAGAACCTGTCCAGTTGGGATCAAGGCTGATATGTCCACCGCTGAAAAACAAGAAGCAAGAAATTACTTTTTTGAAAGAGCTAGATTACCGGGAATAGTGGGATGTGTAGACGGAACACACATCGGGATCATCGCCCCTGTTGATTTACAACATCAATATTTAAACAGTTTAAATGCAATGGTGTGGTAAGCTACTTTTTTTAATCTTGTTACATATTTCACTAAAAGTTTTTCTTTTCAAGGCCTGTGACAATAATGGAATAATTAGATTTATTGATGCCAGATATCCTGGTTCTACACATGACTCGTTTGTGTGGAATCATAGTGAATTCAAGGAGCTGTTGGAAAGATGGTGGTTATATGGAGAGTGGTCAAGGTATCTTGGTATGAACATATTCAATTCATATATAAGCGAATGTTGTTCTATTTTAATGCACAATTTCTTCTTTTTTTTCAAAAATACAAGGTGATTCAGGGCCAGTTTCACAGTCTGCACTTACCGAAATAAGTGGCACTTAAATTTCCCATATTAGGAATTTAAGCTAAATTTCAAAGCTAGCGTAAGTGGAACTTAAGTCACCAAGATCGGAGACTTAAGTGCCACTTATTCAGGTAACAGTGAACGATGATATTGGGAATTAAGGCTTAACTACATAAGCCCAAAAAGTGAAAAAGTACAAAAGTGAAAATTTTCAAACTCATTTTGGAACAGTTTTTCTGACTGGAAAACTTTTAAAAAGATGCAGAAAGATTAAATTTTGGGTTAAGAAAAAATTTGTATATTCTTTTTCATAAAACAACTGCCCTAGCGGGAAAAAAAATATTTTTACTTTTGTACAAAAGTACTTTTTGGCTTATGTAGTTAAGCCTTTAATCTTTCAAATTCCCCACTTAAGTGTCACTTTTCTGACTGTGAAACTGGCCTTCAGGATATCCTCTCCAGCCTTATCTCATAGTTCCATTTAGAAATGCCGACTTATCAGCCTTATCTCATAGTTCCATTTAGAAATGCCGACTCAGGTTCAAGAGAGGGACTTTTTAATAAAAGGCATGCAAAAGTCAGAAACATTGTTGAAAGAACAATTGGTACTTTAAAAAGCAGATTAAGAGTTCTGAATGAGCGCAAATTGCACTACAGTCCAAAGAAAGCTATCAAAATAGTCAATGTCTGTTGTGCACTACACAATATTTGTCGCAAATACAACATGACAGATCCAGAAATAATGGAAGAAGAAGCCTTGCATTCCACCGAAGGTAGAGATGAAGGAATTGAATTGGACATGGCTTACATAACTTCAGAAGGCATCCGAATAAGAAATGAAATGTTGTCTTCTCTATAGGAACCAGTGAACTACCATTGAAAGATGTTCTTATTTTTTTTTTAGTTCTAGATTTTATTTTAGTATCGCAGCTTCATTTTTTTGTACTGCTTGCATTAAAATACTTAAAAATAACTTAAAAATTACAAAATAAAGAAAAAATAAAGAAAAAATAAATAAAAATTCAATTTTAGTAAAAAAAAAAGTACGAGTCCATACAAAAAACATTCTAATATTTCTAATAATTATTATTGAAAATATTGCAACTGATGCTCCAATTTTTTTAATTTTACTTCCAACAGATCTTTATGCTGCTTGTTCTTCTCGAGATTTTCCTTCCCTTTGCGTTTTTGTTTCGCTTTTAACTATTCGAGATGTTCTTTGTTTAGGTCATAATTTTTTCTCGAGTACCTAGCAATCTCCGAAAGTGATTTTTGAACACAATGCGATGCAGCAAGAAGTTTCTCTTGGGTCTCAGTTTGTTTTTGGAGTAGTTTGACTCGCTCGCTCTCAACGCTTGTCTTGCTTTTTCGTTTTGCTTGAGCTTGTGAGGATTTCATGGCTGGCTCCGAATATACATCTTCCACTTCCACGTCTGCTTCAGTTTCGGCATGTTGTTGAAACACTTCAGGAGCAAGTTTTCCTAAGGTACAACCCGAAGGATTCGCAGCTTATTGAAGGCTGATTAAATTATCGACAGCCTGTTCCAAAGGGGACAAAGTAAGCTGTCCAAAAGGTCCTCCGCCCGTTGTTGCTATATCTTTTTTGTGTGTAGCAAGTTTGTTTTTTAATTTTAACTTGTAGTCCAGCCAAACCTTTAAAGATTGTTTTTAATAATGCATTTCTGGAATAATCTTTGTCTACAAACCTTATGCCACTCTTTTCCCTCCCGTGAAGGAGGTCCTAAGGAGTTGAGTTCAATGGCAAACCAATCCCAATATTTCTGGGTTCGTTTTGAAGACCCAAAAGTCCCAATGCCCTTGGCCATGCCTGGGTTAGCTTCCATAAGCTCAACAAGCTTCGAGAATTGGTTGTTGTTTGTTCTTTTCGTGCTATACCAATAAAAATTCTAATTACTTTTTTTACCAGTTTGTAATAATTTCTTTATGTTACGTTTTTGGATTTCCACTATAAAACTCTTCCAAAAAAAAAACAGCACGAACTTTAAATTTAAAAAACAAACTGCGATTTTTTCAAAGTCACCAAGAATTACAGTTCGACCGATTTTGACCGACCGACATTTCAATTCACCAAAATTTTGACATTAAAGGCGAACTTCAACTTGGCGATTCGCAAACAGTAATGCCAAATAGTCACATTCTCTGATTTTTTAGTGTGACTCGCGAGTTATAATAGGGCCCTAAGTTCCAATTCTATGTTTGGATGTTCATCTCATCGAAAACTAATATGCATTTTCGATCAATTGGATTAAGAGCATTGAGCTTCAATTTCAACATATGAATTATTTCTAAAGAAATACTAGTGCTTATTTCGTGAATGGTAACACTTAGCTTATGTCTGATTTGACAAATAATTAGTTTTATACTTCCGCTGAACGAATATGGTTATGTATACGCTTCGCTAAGTGGGCCTGCGATCGACTTTGAGAAGATGCCGATTTTGCCAAAAAAATCATCTTTTCAGATGAAGCTCATTTTGATCTTGGCGGGTAGTAAACAAGCAAAATTGTCTCATTTGGGGCACAGAAAACCAGCACGCATACATTGAAAAGCCGATACACCCAAAACGAGTCACTGTTTGGTTCGGATTTTGGTCCAGAGGCATAATTGGGCCATTTTTCGAAAATGAGCAAGGAGTGGCCGTTACAGTCAATGGCGATCGTTTTCGGGCCATGTTGAGCGAATTTTTGTTCACAAAAATTGAAGAGGAGGATATTGGCAACATTTGGTTTCAACAGGACTGCGCTACGTGCCACACAGCCGAAGCTACACTCGATGTTTTGCGCCATTTTCAAAAAAAAAGTTATTTGGTGGGCCCTTTATGTTGTCATTTAAAATACAACCACCATTATTTCGTTTTCTGCCAAGTTTTCTAGTTCAGATTTAAAATAAGGGAAAAACAAAAAAATTACATAAATAATGAACAAATTTTTAAAGTTAAAAATAAAACAAGGATTCATGAAAAATAAAATGCACCACTAAAGGCTAAACAAAGCAAATTCTACGAAAATGATTTACATTATATAGGTCTTTAGAAATACATATTGGTATGGTTGAAACGTATAAGAGATGAGTTTTTATGTGATTCAAGCAAAAATAAAATATATACTAATGAAAATATATACTACGTCCAGCTCAAAAAAGTGTGTTTTATTTGGAGAAAAAGTCGCATCATGACTTTGGAAACGTTTTTTCCTCCAAAATTTGTAAATGCCTTCTACATAGCTTTGTAGGCACTAACTACAGAGAATTAGACCTAAGACAACAAAATTTTAAAATTACAAACTGAATATTTTGTGCTTATGAATTTTTCCTCCCTGACCAATAGAAATTAAAACAAATTTATTTAAAGAATAAGGAGTCAAAATTTGGGGGAAAGCTCTCGGAGGACGAATACGCCAACTTATGAAAATTATAATAGGCGTGTTTTTTTGTCGTTTTTTTCGACAAATCCATATGGACTTGCAAAAAAACACGGCTAATATAATTTGAAAACAATAATAGATATAATAAAATGCAAAATCCAGTCCATTCCAATTTTGTGTTATGTATCCGGTATCCGTATCCCCCTTGACTAAATAAAACTTGAGTGTGCTACTTATATTGTAAATATTTCATATACCTACTAATACATACACACTAAAACTGTCTAATCTTCGGTTTAAAACTTATAAGACTTACGTGTATTTGACTTCTTGCCTGTTTTTAATGTTTTTATTACTTACTCTTGTATGATTGACAACACTTTCACTATTAGAACGCATCCCTGCTTTTTTTTATAAGGAAAGGGTAAAGCGCATTTGGATAATCTCGGGCAGAAAGGGGAAAGATTTAGAATTTTTCTGTCAAAATGGTCAGCACAAATATACACATTTTTTCATTGGAAATAAGTTTTTCGGAAAAAACTGTTGCCAGAATTCACTAACCATTTATCGCGACGATGATAATTTGGTAACAAAAATCTGGAAATGCCAAAACTTTGTTTATTTTTACATTCGATATTATCACAAAAAATCATTTTATCCGTTTCTAATAAACTCACAAAAAAATCGGGTCTCAAATGTTCGAACAAATTCTTAAACTTTATTTATCGGCAACGAGCAAGTCCGTGAAAGCAAAGATAATATTTAGAATGACATTTATTTTGTATTCTATTTTCAAATACCTAATACCTACAAAAAGAATTGAACAGATACATAGATACATTTTTACAAAGTGTTTTCGTTAACAGTATTTGAAATAATTTTTATTTCGAAATTAATTAATAATTTGAAGTCAATATTTTTTTTCATTTAATTCCAATAAATCGTAATGCCAATTAAGAC
This sequence comes from Leucozona laternaria, assembly GCA_932273885.2. Lineage (NCBI taxonomy): Eukaryota > Metazoa > Arthropoda > Insecta > Diptera > Syrphidae > Leucozona > Leucozona laternaria. Next base: position 58,943,217 of record OW026366.1, read on the forward strand.
ATAGAAACATGGCCTCATAAGAACATGTGTTTTTCAAATTTCCTTAAATTAATTAATTTAATTGATTAATTCAGATTAATAATACATTAAAGTCCAGTTTTTCACTGCGAGATTAAAGATAAACCAAAGTTAACTCGTCAAATTTGGTGAGTTCCCTCAGGATTAACTGATGCAGATGCTTTTTTTGTTTTATCCACCGACTGTATCCTCCACTGAAAAATTGCTTTCTCAGTCAGTGCTGAATTTAGGCTTAGGCCCATGAGGCCCGGGCCTAGGACGGCAAAATCTTTTGGGGCACAGAAAAATAATTGATTCTCAAAGTGAGCTATGATGCCTGTGGGCGCTAGTGGGCCACAGGGGGGCGGCAACAAACCTGAGAATATTTTGTGTTGAAAAAGTAGTTTAGGAGGACTATGGATAATTTGTTGAGAAAGTTCAATTTTATTGAAAAAATGGCAAAATAATATTATATATTTTATCTCTTTCCTTGGGGGCGCACAATTCTTAATTAAAATTAAATTTTAAAATAAAATATAAATATAAATATTTTTTAATGCAAGATATTATGTTTGAATAAAAAATGCATTTTTGTAATCCAAAAAATTATTGAATAACATTACAATTAATTTACATTTTTTTAATGCAAAAATATTTCGAATATCTAGGCTTCAGGCACTACGATCCATTAGGGATAGACCACTGATCTCTATAATACACTGGATAGGGTATTCATACAAAAAAATTGACTCGAATTGAAAATTTGTTTTATTATGAAGCTGCCCTCAGTCTCGTATAACAGTATAACATAAAGAAACTGCCAAAAGTGACAGTCACAGAACGTGAATGATCATTTTATTTTGCAAATCGTAAAGTTTAAAAAGTTTGTCATCATTTGTTTATTTCGTGCCGTGGTTAGTTTATTAATATTAAAAGTGATATGAAATATACCTATGTACTTCAGTTCTGTGCTTGTTTATTTGTGTTTTATTTATTTTTTTTTTTTAACCGCAGGCAGCGGTTAAAGTCCGTCCAGTCACCCAATGCACAAGTGAACGAGAGTGCCAAAAGTTAGCCAGTGCTGGTGCCAATGCAGATGCCAGGACTTGGGACGCTGTCTAGGGTCATGGTCTTATGGTTATAGCTATTAAGATGTCTTCATAAACTATTCAAATTCTCTGAAATTATTTGTCTTTTTCTCTCAGGTCACGGGATGTCGGTGAAGTCTCTGCGATGGGGTGGATCCGGTTTGCTTTTCACATCATCCGAAGTCCACACCGTCAAGATGTGGCAGGCTGCCGACGGAGTTCTTTGCAAAACTTTCACACCGAAATTCCAAGTAACTTCTTCAATAATTCTCTTCCTAAATAATTTTGTTAAATTAATCCGAATTTCAAAGATTAATCCGAATTTAAAAGATATGGCCCAACAGCGTTTCAACAAAGCTTGTCCCGATGGCGTAGTAGACCAAGAGCCGGCAGCAAATTTTGGGAGTGGAGTGATAACCAATATTTATACACATGTATATGTAGATATACGCAACATTATATCAAATTCAACCGTCTGGCAGATTTTTTTTTCAGCCGGGGGTGGGGGTGGGCGTTCGAAAATGGTAATTTTTCCGACTTTGGGGTCGAAGTGATAACCACTTAAATTAATATATGAACAATAGAGGAGGGTGCACTGATGTCAAAAAAGTGTGTCCAAGACGTTTTACTTTCAGCATTCCCTGTTGATTCCGCTGTGAAAATTAGCCCTCAAAACAAACTCGTGTTTAATCCAAGGACTTTTATTTCCTAAATATAAGTCTTTATAATACATTTGAATTTAATTTTAATTATAGTTAACTTACATTTAGTTTTCTTATCAATTCTTTTCTTATCTTATATGTTAAGTTACGATGGCTGCTTTTCCTATTTTTGCCGGAAATTGCATGTGCCTAAATTGACATTCTGCACTAAATTTTTTTTTTTTTAAATAATTTTAAGTTGGCTGCCAATTGCATCCGTTCAGGCGGTGTCATTGCCAGATTTGACAACACTCCCCCCTGTAAAGGCGGTTTCTAGGATCGGCTTTTCATCATCGTCAAATCGACCAATGTCCAGTACGGCGAGTTTTGCTGTTGGTCGGGTGTAAACTCCGGTTGTTGTCTTCACTATTGCACTTCTTATCTGGCCATCTTTTCCCGGTATAGTTTTAAGAATAGTTCCATTTGGCCAGGTGTTTCTTGGGTTGTCGGGGTCCGCTATGATGACGATGTCTCCCTCTCTGATTGGTTTAGTCATAGAGAACCACTTCGTACGCCTTGTGAGATCTGGTAGGTACTCACTGACCCACCGTCGCCAAAAACGGTTTGCAAACTGTGAGCTGATTAACTAGTTCTTTTTTAATAAAGCACCGTCGTCATTTAGTGCTCCAATTTTTTTTTCACCGTTTGAAGATCCCAGTAAAAAATGGTTGGGAGTCAAAGCTTCCTCATTATTGTTACCTAAAGGAACGTAAGTAAGTGGCCTAGTGTTAATCATTCTCTCTACCTCTAAAAGCATAGTTAACAAAAGTTCGTCGGAAGGGTTTCTTGTTGGAGTTATGAAACTTAAAGTTCTCTTCACTGATCTAATCAACCTCTCCCAGCTGCCACCCATATGGGGTGAAGATGGTGGAATAAACTTCCACTTCAGATTGGGTCCCGTAAACTTGTTCGCTAATTTTTCCTGGTCGATCTGATCCACGGCCTCTTTCAACTCATTGCTGGCACCCCGAAAATTTGTCCCATTGTCACTGTTAATTTCTACACTTCAATGTGTACTGCGCGTACTGTCAAACATGTAATAAGAACTCCCCATCGCTTTTCTGAACGTCTACCCACTGTCACAAACATTGGCCCAAAGTAGTCGATCCCGATGAAAGAAAATGGCCTGGTAAATGACTGCAGTCTTGCTGATGGTAAGTCACCCATTATTGGCGGTTGAGGAATGCACTTCATATTTTTGCAAAATTGGCATTTCCTTTTTAGTTTCGGGAAAAGAGCTCGAAGTTTGAGTATAAAGTACTTCTGCCGCAGTTCGTTGATGACTGTTTCGTCGTTTTGATGGCAATGTCGCTCATGAAAGGATTTAACGATGAGCTCAGTTATATAATGTTGGTTTGGCAAAATTATTGGACGCTTGGTGTTAAGTGGTATCCCGTACGCTGCGTTGATTCTACCTTTTACCCTCAAGACTGAGTTGTCATCTAAGTATGGCGTTAGTTTGTAGATTGTACTTGTTCGTTCTACTCCTACTTTCTTGGCTTTAATGTCCTTTTGTTTTGAATTGAGACCCAGGATCTCTTCGGAAAATACTTCATTTTGGCACACTCTAAATAAATAGTTTTCAGCTTTGTAAAGATCGAGCCAAATTAGGAATTTTTCTGTGTTTGTTTTCAATTTTTTTGTTTTTTAGATTTCTGACGTATCGAAATACTTGCGCTGTTACACGGAGCAGACGCTCCCATTTACTGAAATGTGCTATTTCAATTATTTTCATAAAACTGTCAACGTGATGAAAGTTGACGTGTCTTATTTCCTCTACGGTAGGTTCTGTATTCACGAATTCACTCGGCCACTGGTCGATGGGTTCGTACAGAAAACTTGGTCCTTTGTACCACCGACTATCTGATCCAAAGTCTTGATTACACTGCCATTTCGTAGCTTCATCAGCAACGTTAGTTTTGCTTTGAACCCATCTCCAATTTTTGGCTTCAGTCTCTTCCAAAATTTCTCCTACGCGAAAGGCAACGAACTGCTTATACCTTCTGTTATTTGAATTTATCCAATTTAAAACTGTTTTTGAATCGGACCAGATATATTTTTCTTTAACTTGTATCGTATGACTGGTTGATATTGCTTTAGCTAGTCTCACTCCCAGCACCGCTGCTTCTAATTCTAACCTTGGAATTGATATTATTTTCAGTGGGGCTACTTTGGTTTTAGCTGCAACAAGAGCAATTTCCACAGACTCTTCATCTGAAAATCGGAAGTATACAACCGCTGCGTAGGCCGTTTCACCGGCGTCTACAAATACGTGCATCTGCACTGTAAGACTTTCACTAAACTTCAGGTCCTTAAGGAACCGTCTCTGGATGGTTATGTTTTTTATTTCTGGTATCAATCTTTTCCATTTCCACCATTTATCGAAATGTTGCTGGTGAATTTTTTCGTCCCAGGCCACTGCCGAGTGCCATACTTCTTGAAGCAAGATCTTTAACAGAATGAGAAAATTCGCAATCAAGCCTAAGGGGTCAAAGACTGACATTAAAACTTTTAAAAGCTCCCTTTTTGTCGGTCAAAAGTTTTCAGTCAGCATGCTAGGTTTTGACACATGAGATTTAATGGTAAATGAAAATGTGTCAGCTGAAGGACACCACCACATTCCAAGTATCTTTTCATAACCGGATAGTAGATGCCAGTTGCTAACTTTTTGTTTGTAACAGGCGGACTTTTCTCCAAGACTATGAAGAACCCTTTCGGAGTTTGATAAAAAGTTTCTTACGTCGAAACCTGCCTGAGAATGAATGAATATAACATTTTTTGCGAGTTCTACTGCTTCTTCTTCTGAATTGACGCTATCTAAGTAGTCGTCGACGTAGTGGTTCTCGATGATTCCCTTGACTGCTCTCGGATATAAAGTTTGGAAGCTCTTAGCATTTGTATTTTTTACATATTGAGCACAAAAGGGGGAACATGTCGACCCAAAAGTCATCACCTGCATGACGTACTCTTCAATTTCACCGGTCTCTTTACTTCTCCACAGGAAACGTTGAGCGTTTTGATCATCCTTTTGTATCCAAACCTGATGAAACATCTCTTTTATATCCGCACATATGGCTATCTTACGCTCTCTGAACCTCATTAGTACCGAAAGAAGTGGTGGCACAATATCTGGACCCGAAAGAAGCATTGCGTTGAGAGAGACTCCGTGGGCTACAGCAGCTGCATCCCACACTATTCTTACCTTTTCTGGTTTGTTTTGGTTGATGACTGGGAATATCGGCAAATACCAAGTCGGATATGATCATGCATTCACTTCATCCTTCCTCAACTTTCGTGAATATTGTTTTCGAACGTAATCTTGTATCTGCTTGTCCAAATTCTCTTTTAGCTTCTGATTACAAGACAGCCTTTTTTCCAAATGTATAAGTCTTCGCTCAGCCATTGGACGACTATCAGGCATTTCATTTACTGTTCCCTTCCACAAAAGAGGAACTACAAAATTATTTGCCTCTGCTCGTCTTGTCATATTTTGAGATATTATTGTCATCGCCTTTTCATCGTCGTCTGAGCGTATAATTTTCTTTACATTGACGCCCTCTAAATCTATCGCAAGAAACTCTTTGAATTGTGTGGTCAGCTTTTTCTCTTCAAGGTCTTGACAGTCGCAACTGTGAAAGTTTTGATAATTCTGATGCATTTTTTCGTTTTTTGACAGATTACGTACACAGGGTCCATACACCATCCATCCTAACCGAGTCTTCGATGCAACTGGTTCATTTGATCTTCCTTCGTGTGAACGGAGTGGAATACTCAGTTTCCAATGATCAAGACCTAGCAAAAGTTGTGGCTTCGCATTAGTGTAGGTTCGGATAGGAAGATTTTTTAAGTGATTGTGTCTCCGGCACAATTCGTCAGCGTTGATACTTTGTTTTGGTAAGTCCAGAGACTTGACTGTGTGTAAGTTGGAGACCTCATATTTTTTATTTGAAGAAATAGATGATATCTGAAGATTTATTACCCTCGAGCTGTTCTCAGTGCGGTGTGTGTTGGACGTCCATTTGATACATAGTGGTTGAGGTTCCCCATTTACATTTAACTTTGTTGCTATCTCCTCATCTATCAATGAAATGGACGAGCCATCGTCCAGGAACGCATGAATCTTCATTTCATCATTGTACAGTGTCACTGGAACCACTCGGAATAGAATACAGCATTTTTCCAACCTGTGATAGCAGTTCACTCTTGGTGTAGGATTTACCATTGTTGTCTCCCGAATTTTGTGAAGGAGCCTATAATGTTTGAAAGTGCATCCATCAATGCCGCATTCTTTTAAGAAACGGCAACGGTTTTTACCATGTCTGCGAAGGCACGTCCTACAAAAGAAAAATCGACTGATAGCATTCCATCTATCGTTCAGGTTCAGACTTAAAAACTGTTGGCACTGTTCGAGTGAACTACAGTTAAGATCACATAGCGGACACTTCATAGCAGTCCCTGCTGCTGATGACGGCGATGCTGATGGCTGTGACTTTGTTGGTGGCGGTTGCGTATCCGATCTTTGGTGTAGGTTCAAAGAGGACTTGTGAGAATTTCGTTCGGCTCGGGTTGAGAAGTTAATGGCGTTGAGTGGCGTTACCTCGGATGCTGAATGCGCAATGTTCTCCAGCCAATCACTGAATGTTAAAAGATTCACAACACCTATGTTTTTTTCGAAAGTCTCCCCAGTTTAAGCGAATCGGAGGTGGTAATCTTTCGGTAAGTTCACGAAGAAGTGATGGATTCGACAAATGATCGTTTAATCCACTTCCGATCATAACTGCACAAGCATTTTGTACGGATAGGGAAAATCGTATTAATGTTTGAAGCTTTTCCATGCGGGGTGCTGGTTCTTTTCGAATTGATTCTATGAGGCTGTCGATTATAGCTTCAGGGCGTCCGTAGAGCATCTGAAGCGACTTCATGGCCGCTGGAACTTGGTCTGGCAGAAAAAGTCTAATGCCAACTGATCTCAGTGCGTCATCCTTCAAGCAATGTTGTAGTCGACTTAAGTTGTCTGTATTGGTATACCCGCATGACAATGTGGTATTATTAAACCAGCTTATAAATCTTGGCCATTCCTCCACTCGCCCACTGAACGTAACTACTTCCTTTGACATAAGTTGCCTCGCTGCCAGTTGCTGTTTATTCGGTGTTAGCGACTTACACGATTTGCTAAAACTGAATTGGTTTGCTGTTGGCTTGTCGTTTAAGGGAGCGTTGAAGTTCGCCGTGAGGGTGGCCGGTGGCATGGTTGACGTAAGTGGTTGGTTGACTGAATTGTGACAAAACGTGTTGTTCCATGCGTATGTTTCCCGAGCGCCGATGAGTAAATTTGACTTTGCTGCCGTTGTCGAATTGTATTCGTTCGCTTGATGTTGCTCTATGTAGCAACGTTGCGTTGAGTTGTTATCATCGGCTTCGATTTCTAGTTCTTCCATCAGGGCATACTTCTTCTTAATGTATTCTTTATCGCGTTGGGCTTGCAACTGTCTTTCTTCTTCTAACTGCTGCAACAACAGTGAACATTTTTTGCTTGCAGTCTTGGTGGGCTTTTGCTTCCCGTTTTTACCAGTGTCGTTATGCACAAACGAATTCTGTGGCGATTGTATTGCCTCCGTATTGATGGTAGGGCATGAAGACTTGGGTAGATTTTCTTTTTTCTCCATCTACGAAGATGGCTTTGAAGATTGTTGAGGAAGAGGTTCTTGAGGTGTTTCGATGCTATTGGAGGCGATGGTGGCAGTGGTTTTCGGAGGAGCTGTTGTCGGTGTCGGAAGTGGCTCGTTGACAACGGTAGATGTATCATTTTGACCCTTTTCAATTGATGAAGTTCGACATTTGACACCATTGACTTATTATATATGGACTGCCAGGAGCCAACTTCACGTTGACGCCACTTTAAGCTATGCGTTACAAGCGCCGAGTTCAGTCCTATCGGAAAATACAGATACTACTGTTTGACATTTGTATCGAGGATTTTTTTGAAGGATTTTTTTCCATCTGATTTCATTTTTCATTGGGTACGTTCAGCAGACACAAGGGACTACATTTATGTAGTCAAGTGCTTTCATTCAACGCAAATTTTACAAAGGAAACTAGTAAAATTGAAACTTTACTTCCAACCTTTACCTTCCGTCGATAGTGCAGATAGTATTTATAATAATATTTTTATCTGAAAAACCTCACACAAATGAATTACGAATTGTATATTATAATTTCTTCAATACATGCATTCTGTCTTTCCGACATCCTTCACGTTGTGTGACGCTGAACGTGACTGAGATTTTTCAATTCTTGTCTAGGAGCAAATAAAATTTTCTTTCACTTAAATCGATAACCATTACCGCTGTTTGTCGATTTCATTGGTTGCTATTGTTAATTAGTTTCGCAATGATTCAACTTTGTTTTCATACTTTTTTAATTAATAACAACAAACTAATAAACAAACATCATCGCGAAGAATTCTGAAACTGAATTGCAAAATAAAAACAAACAATAAATGTCAAACCAGTGCTAAGGGTTATTTGAAAAAAAAATCCCTTAACCGAATCCGAAAATTTCCTTTTTTGTACAAACAACTTCTCGCTTAATTTTCAAAACTGTCATGTCGAAGTTCATAAAATAAAATAAAATTAGTAGAAACTGGCAGATTTAAAAAGTAAATGAGTAGAGGTAGTATTTTGCTTTACACTTTTTGCTAAGAATATTGAATATATTTAGTAGGCGTGTTTTTTGCAAGTCCATATTAGACCAAGAGCCGGCAGCAAATTTTGGGAGTGGAGTGATAACCAATATTTATACACATGTATATGTAGATATACGCAACATTATATCAAATTCAACCGTCTGGCAGATTTTTTTTTCAGCCGGGGGTGGGGGTGGGCGTTCGAAAATGGTAATTTTTCCGACTTTGGGGTCGAAGTGATAACCACTTAAATTAATATATAAACAACAGATTAGGGTGCACTGATGTCAAAAAAGTGTGTCCAAGACGTTTTACTTTCAGCCTTCCCCTTGCCAGACGGCCACCAAAATGCGCGAAAATCAACTTTTTGGGTCGAAGTGATAACCACTTAAATTAATATATGAACAATAGAGGAGGGTGCACTGATGTCAAAAAAGTGTGTCCAAGACGTTTTACTTTCAGCCTTCGCCTTGCCAGACGGCCAACAAAATGCGCGAAAATCAACTTTTTGGGTCGAAGTGATAACCACATGAGTGATACATCAAAAAATCAGAAAAATTCTCCTGATTATGAAAATGTGTGTCCAAGACGTTTTGGTTTCAGCCTTGTGCTTGCCAGACGCATTTTAACATTTTTTTAATGCATTTTTCAACTTAAACTCTTAATAACTTTTTTTCTATGAAGTATAACCAAAAGACTGAGACACCAAAAACTCAGAAAAATTCTCCTGATTATGAAAATGTGTGTCCAAGACGTTTTGGTTTCAGCCTTGTGCTTGCCAGACGCATTTTAACATTTTTTTAATGCATTTTTCAACTTAAAACCTTTATAACTTTTTTCCTATGAAGTATAACCAAAAGACTGAGACACCAAAAACTCAGAACAATTCTCCTGATTATGAAAATGTGTGTCCAAGACGTTTTGGTTTCAGCCTTGTGCTTGCCAGACGCATTTTAACATTTTTTTAGTGCATTTTTCAACTTAAACTCTTAATAACTTTTTTTCTATGAAGTATAACCAAAAGACTGAGACACCAAAAACTCAGAAAAATTCTCCTGATTATGAAAATGTGTGTCCAAGACGTTTTGGTTTCGGCCTTAAGTTTGCCAGAAGACCCATAAGAAAGAATGTACAAAAACAACTTTTTTCCTCTAAGGCATAACATATGAATTTTATTTTAAAATATTCATTCATTTCAGTTTGACCATGTCATCCTCCATGGACCAGCCGCAGTGAAATGGGGAAAGTTGTATGCCTGTATTTAATATTGCATTTTTCCAAATATGGCATATATAGTTGCAACGATTAATTTGTTGCAGTAAAACGCTTCTGTTTGGCGGTAATAAGCTTCCTTCAAAACCTTCCGATAAAATTTTTAAGCATATAATTACTTACAGCCATATTATTGACTTGTTTCAAAACTAGTTTCATAACAGAACTAGTTTTATAGATGTTTGGAGGTGCTCAAATCGGTATTATTCAAAAATATTTTGACACCTAAAAATCGAAAACCAAAACCTAGCTTTGGATAAAACTCTAGACTCATAAAACCGGACAAAAATTGAGACTACAAACTTCTATAAAACTAGTTTTGCAATGAAACTAGTTTTGAAACAAAGCAATTATATGGCTGTTAAGGTTTTAAAGAAAAATTTTAAAATTTTTAGCTTACTTTTAATGTTTTTGAAAATTTTTTTCGAAGTCGGTTTACAAGTTTTGTAAAACAACTAATATCGAGCGTCATTTACTTTGAAGGCGGTTGTTCTATACATTTTGCAAACAAATTCCTCTATAATTGAAATGTCTTCTTCACTTATATAAAAAAATTGTCCGAATTTTGAAAAAGTGTGTTGCAATTCCACCGAATCCTTGAGAATTTCAAAGGGTTCCACTTTTCCTTTCTTAAAAAAACTTGGTGTATAGTCACAACCAGTAAAGCTGTGAAACGCAGCACAAAGCGTAGGACCCAAATTAAAAAACATTTCATTTATGTGTATATACCTTAACAATAAAAATATAGATTTACTATAAGTCTGAGTTTTTGTTGTCTCAGTCTTTTGGTTATACTTCATAGGAAAAAAGTTATAAAGGTTTTAAGTTGAAAAATGCATTAAAAAAATGTTAAAATGCGTCTGGCAAGCACAAGGCTGAAACCAAAACGTCTTGGACACACATTTTCATAATCAGGAGAATTGTTCTGAGTTTTTGGTGTCTCAGTCTTTTGGTTATACTTCATAGGAAAAAAGTTATAAAGGTTTTAAGTTGAAAAATGCATTAAAAAAATGTTAAAATGCGTCTGGCAAGCACAAGGCTGAAACCAAAACGTCTTGGACACACATTTTCATAATCAGGAGAATTTTTCTGAGTTTTTGGTGTCTCAGTCTTTTGGTTATACTTCATAGAAAAAAAGTTATTAAGAGTTTAAGTTGAAAAATGCATTAAAAAAATGTTAAAATGCGTCTGGCAAGCACAAGGCTGAAACCAAAACGTCTTGGACACACATTTTCATAATCAGGAGAATTTTTCTGATTTTTTGATGTATCACTCATGTGGTTATCACTTCGACCCAAAAAGTTGATTTTCGCGCATTTTGTTGGCCGTCTGGCAAGGGGAAGGCTGAAAGTAAAACGTCTTGGACACACTTTTTTGACATCAGTGCACCCTCCTCTATTGTTCATATATTAATTTAAGTGGTTATCACTTCGACCCCAAAAACGGAAAAATGAACATTTTCGAACGCCCACCCCCGCTCCCGGCTGAAATAAAAACCTGCCAGACGGTTGATTTTGGAATAATGTTGCGTATACCTACACATACATCTATATGAATTTTGGTTATCACTCCACTCCCAAAATTTGCTTCCGGCTCTTAGACTATATGGATTTGTCGCAAAAAACGACATCGGGACTTCTTACTTACAGTACGTAAGTCCCGATAATTATCTGGACCTAGCTAAGTCCATATAGATTTAAGTTGTTGTTGTATTTACGTGTAAAACAATTAGTTCCGATGTTGTTTTTTCGACAAATCCACATGGACTTGCAAAAAAAAAACGCCTAGTAGTTTTAAGTACACAGTTTAAGCGCGTTTTTATAGGGAATTCTAATCCTCTACAATTTCGGTTAAGATAAATTTTACTGATAAATTAAAAGTAAGGTTCGTTCCTTTACTCCAAATTTTTGGGCATTTTTGTACAATTTTATTGTTTTTTTATGAACTTTGACAGAACTTTGGACTGAAATGCACAAAAATCAGAATTTTAAAATAAAGGAATGAACCTATGAATAAGTTATAATTAAAAAAATACGAACGTTTTCAAGAAAAATAAGATATCTAAAAAGCTGCTCGGAAGTTGCCTAGTGTGCGAGTCGTATTTATTAGATTTTTGACTAGTTAGACAGTTTATAATTATTTCGAAATAGTTGGAAAATACTTTATTTGATATATACAAAAAATACTGCAATATTGCAGGTTTAGACAATAGATTCCATTGTCTTAAGGTAGGTAAAAATTTAGAAAACTTCAGACATTAAAAATGTTTTTTATAACTTGGACGGCCGTCTAAAGTAAGACGGCGTTTATAAATACGATTGTACGAATTTTTCCTTGAAATAATGTTTTAAAAATATCTTCCTTCACTACATCTCTTGAAATGGAGAAAATAAATTTCATTGAAAAATCTTTTATTTCGAATATGACTCTAAAATCAAAGGTTTTATAAAATAAATCAAAAAAGGATTTTTTTCAGTGCTCCCCCAACACTACGCCGATTGGTGACTTCCTATGACCATAGATGGCCTTACCTTCTATGAATGAAATTTCATTCTAAGGCGAAGTATGTAACAGATGGCGCTAAAAATAGTATTTATTATTGTCGGTAGGCCCGAACTTGTCGCTGATTTCGCTTTGAGAACTGGAACCATCATCTCCGCAGGTTGTGTATGGAATTGACAACCAACTAGCAGTCCATATATAATAAGTCAATGTTTGACACAACTCCAATCTTGGTGTTCAATCTCGTCATTAACTCCCACACAATTGTAGTGGTACCACTCATCACACGTATCGCATTGAACCATCTCGCTGGTGTCTTCATTTTCGCATGCCTTGCAATTATTTGGCATGTTTGAGGTTTTCGTGGTGCGGCATTACACAAAGGCAGAGAGAATAACTTAACAAAAATGGCTTTTAATTACCTTGCGTTCCCTTGAAGGGTTTATAAATTTTCTTGAGAATTTTTGATTGGAATTCTTTCTCAGCCGTGGTGATGTATTGCAATCGATGGCGTTGATTCGAAGCTTGTCTGGGTAGTTTATACGAATTCTACTTCTTAACTCTGGAAAACTTCTCTGTCCAACTTCGATAGTTCGATTCGTTGCAACGATGGCGATAATTTAAAGCACGAAGGTGTATTAAATGAAATAAAAGAATGTTGATTCCGCTGTGAAAATCAGCCCTCAAAACAAACTCGTGTTTAATCCAAGGACTTTTATTTCCTAAATATAAGTCTTTATAATACATTTGAATTTAATTTTAATTATAGTTAACTTACATTTAGTTTTTTTTTATCAATTCTTTTCTTATCTTATATGTTAAGTTACGATGGCTGCTTTTCCTATTTTTGCCGGAAATTGCATGTGCCTAAATTGATATTCTGCACTAAATTTTTTTTTTTTTAAATAATTTTAAGTTGGCTGCCAATTGCATCCGTTCAGGCGGTGTCATTGCCAGACGGCCACCAAAATGCGCGAAAATCAACTTTTTGGGTCGAAGTGATAACCACTTAAATTAATATATGAACAATAGAGGAGGGTGCACTGATGTCAAAAAAGTGTGTCCAAGACGTTTTACTTTCAGCCTTCGCCTTGCCAGACGGCCAACAAAATGCGCGAAAATCAACTTTTTGGGTCGAAGTGATAACCACATGAGTGATACATCAAAAAATCAGAAAAATTCTCCTGATTATGAAAATGTGTGTCCAAGACGTTTTGGTTTCAGCCTTGTGCTTGCCAGACGCATTTTAACATTTTTTTAATGCATTTTTCAACTTAAACTCTTAATAACTTTTTTCCTATGAAGTATAACCAAAAGACTGAGACAACAAAAACTCAGAACAATTCTCCTGATTATGAAAATGTGTGTTCAAGACGTTTTGGTTTCAGCCTTAAGTTTGCCAGAAGACCCATAAGAAAGAATGCACAAAAACAACTTTTTTCCTTTAAGGCATAACAAATGAATTTTGTTTAAAAAAAAACTATTTATATCTACACATAACGCAAAATTTAATGAAATTTTAAAATTTTGTTTTCAAACTAGATATTGTTAAAAAAATTATTCTTCATCCGATGAAGAATTCTGTGTAATATTATCTTCTTCATTATCATTTTCATCGTTATTGATCAAATGTTCAATGGTTTCTGGGGCCACAACTCCGTTGAACCATTTCAGTTTGACCATGTCATCCTCCATGGACCAGCCGCTGTGAAATGGGGAAAGTTGTATGCCTGTATTTAAAATTGCATTTTTCCAAATATGGCATATATAGTTGCAACGATTAATTTGTTGCAGTAAAACGCTTCTGTTTGGCGGTAATAAGCTTCCTTCAAAACCTTCCGATAAAATTTTTAAGCATATAATTACGTACAGCCATATTATTGCCTTGTTTCAAAACTAGTTTCATTGCAAAACTAGTTTTATAGAAGTTTGTAGTCTCAATTTTTGTCCGGTTTTATGAGTCTAGAGTTTTATCCAAAGCTAGGTTTTGGTTTTCGAGTTTTAGGTGTCAAAATATTTTTGAATAATACCGATTTGAGCACCTCCAAACATCTATAAAACTAGTTCTGCCATGAAACTAGTTTTGAAACATGGCAATAATATGGCTGTAAGTAATTATATGCTTAAAAATTTTATCGGAAGGTTTTGAAGGAAGCTTATTACCGCCAAACAGAAGCGTTTTACTGCAACAAATTAATCGTTGCAACTATATATGCCATATTTGGAAAAATGCAATAATAAATACAGGCATACAACTTTCCCCATTTCACTGCGGCTGGTCCATGGAGGATGACATGGTCAAACTGAAATGGTTCAACGGAGTTGTGGCCCCAGAAACCATTGAACATTTGATCAATAACGATGAAAATGATAATGAAGAAGATAATATTACACAGAATTCTTCATCGGATGAATCTGATGAAGAATAATTTTTTTTAACAATATCTAGTTTGAAAACAAAATTTTAAAATTTCATTAAATTTTGCGTTATGTGTAGATATAAATAGTTTTTTTTTAAACAAAATTCATTTGTTATGCCTTAAAGGAAAAAAGTTGTTTTTGTGCATTCTTTCTTATGGGTCTTCTGGCAAACTTAAGGCTGAAACCAAAACGTCTTGGACACACATTTTCATAATCGGGAGAATTGTTCTGAGTTTTTGTTGTCTCAGTCTTTTGGTTATACTTCATAGGAAAAAAATTATTAAGAGTTTAAGTTGAAAAATGCATTAAAAAAGTTTAAAATGCGTCTGGCAAGCACAAGGCTGAAACCAAAACGTCTTGGACACACATTTTCATAATCAGGAGAATTTTTCTGATTTTTTGATGTATCACTCATGTGGTTATCACTTCGACCCAAAAAGTTGATTTTCGCGCGTTTTGTTGGCCGTCTGGCAAGGCGAAGGCTGAAAGTAAAACGTCTTGGACACACTTTTTTGACATCAGTGCACCCTCCTCTATTGTTCATATATTAATTTAAGTGGTTATCACTTCGACCCCAAAAACGGAAAAATTACCATTTTCGAACGCCCACCCCCGCTCCCGGCTGAAATAAAAACCTGCCAGACGGTTGATTTTGGAAAAATGTTGCGTATATCTACACATACATCTATATGAATTTCGGTTATCACTCAACTCCCAAAATTTGCTTCCGGCTCTTAGACTAGTCATTTGTATCTTGTTCCGATGATTTCACACTCTACCACCTCTGACGATCGAATCAGAGTCCAAGTGCTTCGAAAGCATGACTGGCCATCAAAACGTTCTAAACGATGTGAAGTATTCTCCGGAAGTGAATTACATTGCTTCAACTTCGTTTAACAAGTTATTTGTTTTATAAAAAAATTTCTCTTGTCTCTGCTCTAGAGTCAGAAGGCAATCAGTCGGGCCACCTATGATGGTGGTTTTCTCTTTGGTCCGTGGTCCATAAGGGGTTAATTAGAAGACTCGTGGGGCTGTGGTGTCGCTTTTCATGCGCTCCACGCATTTTAGTCATCTCAGCCGAGCCGTTGAATCTCCTACTCCATAATGAATCGATAGACATTGGACCAAATATCACCTCACTTCAGACAGTCTTTACCTCGGTCAGAGCCTCCGAAAATTTCTGTGTAGCATCTTGAAGACTTTTAAGCTTAATGCCATCAACAAAAAAAAATACAAAACAAGCCATCAAAAAGCAAGTATAATACAGAAAGGGGAAGCACATTGATAATAGCTATAGATGCGGAGATAATTATGAAGAGTTCGTGCTACGAGGAGAGTTTCTATTTCCCTAGGTTCTAATTGCCCTCAAACTTGGCATTTAACATTTTTCATTTCAGTTTCTATTTCAAAAGTTGACTTTTTAGATTCATATCTAGCTCTCAACAGAAAAATTAAAAAATGGGGTTAACATACCGCCCCCTCCTGATTTAAATAAAAGTGCTACGAGGATGGTTTACATGTCCTTTGGTTCTAATTTCATTCCTCTTCAACTTGGCATTTAAAATTTTTCATTTCAGTTTGTATTTCAAAAGTCGACTTTTTAGATTCATATCTAATTCTTTACCGAAAAATCCAAAAATGGTTTTTACATGCCGCCCCCTCTTGATTTAAATAAAAGTGCTACGAGGATGGTTTCTTTGTCCCTAGGTTCTAATTGCATTCCTCTTGAACTTGGCATTTAACATTTTTCATTTCAGTTTGTATTTCAAAAGTTGACTTTTTAGATTCATATCTAGCTCTCAACAGATTAGATTTTTATTGTATACATTGGGTATGTTCAGAAGACGTAGGGACTTGAAGGCGAGGCTAGTTTCTCGTCTCTGATTGGCCAGCTGTCGCAAAATTTGTTTCCAATTAAGGCAACTTTTAATGGGAAGTGACTGGAAAGCTAGTCAAGAAATATCTCCCTTCATTTCAAGTCAAGTGCATTTATGTCAAAATATCAGCTGATTATATTTTGTCATTAAACAGTAAGCTAGAACTTCATTGTTCAGTGACTTCTTTTTTCCACGTTTGCTTTATTGTTTTGGGTGAAGGAGTTCTTTATCAAAATTATAAAAAAGATTTATAATTAAAAAATGGATCTTTAGTAAGAAGTATTGAAAAATTATAATTTACAATTCGTAATTGATTTGTGTGAGGTGTTTTTCAGATAAAAATATTATTATAAAAACTATCTGCGCTACCAACGGAAGGTAAAGCTTGGAAGTAGTTTCCAATTTTGGCATTAATGATATCTCAAAAAAAAAACTAGATTCCTTTGTAAAATTTGCGTTCAATGAATGCACTTGACTACATATGTAGTCCCCTTCGTCTGCTGAACGTACCGCGATATTACAAACAATAATAATTTTACATAAAGCACCCTGATCGCTGAAATTAAAAGCAACAAGAATAACAGCATCTTTATTAACGATTTTTGTATTCAATCAAGTGCACTACTATTTGTGAACACATACATATGTACGTATGTATAAGAGCCAACGATTCGGTACGTGTATTTGTAAAACATGGATACACGGAATCCGTTTAGTTATTTTTTACACGCCAATTAAAATCCGTAATCTTAATACACGTGTATTGTTTGCTTATTATTCGTGTATCCCAATCTTAAGAATACACGGATCTTAATTACACGGATTCGTTTTTGATTTTTATCATTTTAAGAGATAGGCTGAGAAGCTTGAAATTTTAAGTCATGTTAAGCCATGATGGATTTCATTGATTTAGATTTTTTGTGAAAAAATTGATTTTTAATTTAACGTTATGCGAATAAAATCAGTTTCACAATGCTTACAGTAATCAGTTAATAAATCTTTAGTGTCTCCATGAGCATGGGTTGATTTAGTTGTTCCCTAATGCACAAGTTAATAAAGTAACAATAATTTTGATATATCACACGTTACTGTATGTGCTCTATGAGCAATACAATCTTAATTTTTAATCAATCGATAAATCGAAATTGAATGATACGTGTGCAACTTCAATCCACCAACAAATTCGAATTTTAAGCGAAAAATTCCCATAAAATGACCCCTCTCTAAGTAAACTGGATTATTTAAAATAAACACGGATCTACGGATACACGAAATACACGTATTAAAATCCGGATCTTATAAAAACACGCGTATCCGTGTATACTGCATCTGTTTACATAAACGAACATAAAACAAACGAAAAAAAAAAATATTTCAGCAATAGAAAATTGTGTATGAATCTTCCAATATTATCATGAAGAAACATAGATATTAACACATTTACAGTCAAGAGTTGCTTTACATATTATTTTTGTTCTCTATTTGTTATACGTAGTTGTTTGTAGAATTTTGTATTTTCATTTTCTGAAATTCGTTATTTGTTCATTTTATAGGTAGAATACCTAATGGACTTGATAAAAGTGTTCGTAATATCGATCATTCGTTATATCGGCATTCGTTATACTGGACCACCACTGTACTTACAAACATATACATAAATGTGTTGTATGTACTATGTACGTACTTCATCATATTCAAAAACATATAATACGTTAGTTTGCAAAAGTTTTATTATATTTTTATTTATATAAAATTGAAATTTTATTTTATTTTTATTTGTGGGAATATCAAGATTTTTCTGCCAAATATTTCAATATTGGGGTCTTTCCATTTTCACAAAAACCTGAAAATGAAAGAAAAGTTATTTAATAACTATAATTTATGAATTATACCATGCATTCATTTCTAACAACGAATTCAGTAATTGGAAGTAATTAAAATCAAAATAAATTCATAAACACGGACCAATTAATTTCATCAAAATTATAATTTTAATAAAAAAAAAAATAACGAAGTTTAATAATATACGGATGATTAAGCTTACATTTGTACTGAAGTATGTTTCCAGAGTTTGTTTCAAAGAAAAATCTGGAAAGAAAATTAAATACAAACTTCATTTATAAAATATATTGGATAATTTGTAGTTTCGAATTATTTAAGAAAAAAAAATAACTGAACGAAACATCGGTATGAGTTCTTTATTTGCAAATACAAAACTTTTGTTGGTGAAATTCTTGAAATGATCAAAAAATGAGATGAACTTGGTACGAAGTACTAAGTTACAAAATTGAATTAACTTCAGCAAAACACACACAAATCTCTTTATCATTGCAAGTCGTATGTAAAAAAAATAAATAATAATCTTTGTTGGTATTTTTGGTTGCGAATCTCAAGTAATTTTAACGGAAACAACAAGTAGCTAAAACAAAAAAAACTCATTCCGAAATCGGGTAGTAATAGTAAGATCAGTAATTGGAAGAGTTAAATCAAAATAAATTCATAAACACGGACCAATTAATTTCATCACGAACAAAAATTAACTTAATTATACTACTTTTAATTATTCACACATATGTATGTACCTTCATTATACAATTGCGATCTTCAACCAAAATGGAAAGTTCACCATCTGAAGAGAAATAAAAAGTTAAGGATTTATTTTATTAATAAAATATATTGGATTATTTGTAGTTACGAATTTTTGAAGAAAGAAAAACTGAACAAAACATCGGTATGAGTTCTTTATTTGCAACGAGATGAACTAGGTACGAAGTACAGTTACGAAATTAAATTAACTCTAGCGAAACAACCACAAATCTCTTTATCCGTATGTCGTATTGACTTTTTCAAAAAGTAAAAAACAAAAAGGTGCAACAAATCATTTTGTTGAGTTATAAGTAATTCTTGTTTGTATTTAATATAAGAAATGTTTGAGCGGAGGCATACCTACTAACAATGTGAAAAAAATCAACAGAAGTTCAAAAAAGTGTAACTTCTTAGGTACAAAGAGGACGTTTACTCTTTGTAAACGACGATTGAATCGCTCGAATTTGATAGATTGTATATTATGAAGGATGGATAATAATAAATTAAAGAAAATGGTAAAGCATGAAACTTGTTCGTTATATTATGTATTATGTATAAGGTGCCAGTTATAGCTTTCATTGAAAACTTTAATGACTGAATTTGAGACGTTTAGAAAGCAAAATCAGTAATTGTTTTGATGCAAAAATAAAGCTGATGGATTGAATTATTACTTTAGTGAAAAAAATAATCAATCGATCCCAAACTTCGCCATAAAAATAAGTTTAATTTTTCAATGACCATTGGTAAGGTAGTACCATTGGAATAATAAAATTCATTTTATGTGGACGGAGTGGCCAAAACGATAAATTTTGATGGCAAGAATGAATAATTAGGTCGCCACCTTCACATTGGCATCAAAATATACAATGATTTAGCTTTTTAAGTTCCTCAAAACCAAACATTAAAATTTTCAATGATGAGTTCCAATGAAAGCTATCACTGAAGCCTATCTCCAAAAAAAGTTTCGGGCTCATAATAAAGGACCCTGCCGCCTGTATTCTTAAAATCTTAAAAAAACATGAATTTATGGAAAAAAATCGAAAATCGTTGGGATGGAGCGGTTCCTGAACATTTTCAAAAAAAGTTGATTTTTTAAAAGAAAAAGAAAAGAAATGTATGATAAGGATTCTGAAGATAAACCTCAACCAAAAATAAAAAGAAAACAAATTGATACAGATTGGTAATTTATATTTACTTATACATACATACCATTAAAATTTGCTTAATTCAAAGATTTAAAATAAATGCTTTTTCATTTCTGACGTAAATTTAAATTTTTGGTTGCGAATCTCAAGTAATTTTAAACGAAATAACAAGTAGCTAAAGCAAAAAAAAACTCATTCCGAAATTGTGTAGCAATAGTTAGATCAGTAATTGGAAGTATTAAATCAAAATAAATTCATAAACACGGACCAATTAATTTCATCACGAAGAAAATTAACTTAATTATACTACGTTTAATTAGCCACACATACCTTCAACATACATTTACGATCTTCATCCAAAATGGAAAGTTCACCATCTGAAGCGAGAACTAAAAAAGTCAAGAATTTAAATAATCCTAACATTATTAAAAGTTAAATTTAAAAAAAACAACAGTTCAGTAATTGGAGTATATAATTATAATCAAAATAAATTCATAAACACGGACCAATTAATATCACCAACATAATACAAAAGTAAAAGTATACTCACGATTGATAAATAAAAAAAAAATAATTCACTGTTATGAGCGATGTTGCTAGTACACATAAACAAACGCCTAAATCAATGGCGCAAAATTTTAGACGATTTAGTATCTATCGTGTTAAAGCATTTTTAGTATGATGCTAAGTTAAAAAGATGATTTTCCAAATTTTAAATGAGTAAGCATCGTGTTGTCTTTTTAAAATTTAACTAAAATTAAAATAAGCAAAAGGCAATTTTTTTTTTTAGAATCATACTAACTCCATATATGTCATTTTGACAATACAAAATGTGAAAAAGGTACGTTTGCTTACTTTTGTGCACGAACTGTTACTGTTTTTGGTGTGTTCAGCTGGAGTTTATTAAAAAAAAAACAGGCTTAGTATGGTACTAGTTACATTTTTTTTTTAAACTAAGAACATTTTAGTAAAGAGCTTTAAAGTTAGTAATTTGTTAACTAGTATCATTCTAACACCTTAACATCAGGCAGTTTAAAATTTTGCGCCAATGCTATTAGCTCTTAATATATCGCTCGTTAAAGAGTAGACTTTCAATAGTTACTCAAAATATGAAGGTTTTGAGTTTATTATACCATCATTTGTAGAATCGTTTTCGCTTTATTTTTTGTTAAATAATTTTTAGATAGTATCTCTTCTGTGCTTCACATACGAGCGTGTTATTTGTTGCTCTATTGTCGCTTTCCATAGGTTTTCTTCGAACGAAAACTTCAATCGAATTTATCTCGAAACATCATATTTTGAAAGAAAAAAATTTAGCTCTACGTCAAATGTTTTCCTTAGTTTAATTTACATAATTTGCAGTTTTTCTTCGTTTTGGTATAGCGTATAAATTCTTTTAAATATTTTTTTTTAAACCATTACAAACCTCTAAGAAATGTAGCTTCCAATACTCCACGGAGCCTGCAATACACATCATTAAAAAGAAATTAGTAATTAATGAATAAATTCATTAAAATATTATATATAAATAAGTTAAAAACGCAATTGTTAAAAAATATTATCAGAAATTGTTATATCATCAAAAATTTTATGTCGGGAAAAGAAGACAAAAATAATGATTATCTTCATGTAATATTTTTTTGGAACAACAAATTTGTGAACTTTAAACAAAAATTAAATACAAAAATTATTGTGTATATGTTTATGTTAATGTTGTTTATACAATTGTATTACGAACAACAAGTTTAATGCAAGAAACATTGTGTATACAGTTTCAAATGACTGTCAGTAACAGGACTAATTTATTAATGTATGCTTCAATTTTGAATTCAGGGACATAGTTGCATCGGGTGTCCGTTTAATATGTACGATGGGTGAAGCTATGTGCAATCGTGGTACACTTGAAATTTCAAACAACATTTTATAAAACTTCTGCAATGCGTTTTTCAAGTGAATGTTACAATTTATAAATTAACTATTTAAATTAGGTTTTTGTAAACAATTATTTTCAGCTTCAAATTATATCATCAACATTATTTAATTCTTCCATTATAGTTGGACATGTATGTACATAAGGATGGCCCTTAAAAGAGACCCCTGAATTGGCTCCAAATAATAAAAACAAAATGCATACATTTTTTTCAGAATTTTATCTCTACCCCTCGCTCTGTTTCAACAAGAAATTCTTGTACTTGGACTATAGGGCCTGATTGAAAAAATCAGTCCACCCATTAAGAGGATATATGGAAGTAATCCAAAAATCATACCCTATAGTAGAAGTACAAAAATTCCTCATTGAAACAGGACGAGTAAGCGGTAGAGTTAAAATTCTAAAAAAAAATTAAAGCATTTGTTTATATTTATTTGGAGCCAATTTTGGGGCGTTGCACTTAATTGTCAAAAAGAAAGCAAAAAGAACCACCCAAATATACGTGCATACATTTTTTTTTAATTTGACCGGAACATTCTAATCGAATTTAAGTTGTATTATGGGGTATAGTACTATTTTAATATACATAAGCTTAAAGTTCAATAATATTGTATGCTAGTACAAATCAAATTTGGAAAATATGTAATACATATATGTATCTGCTTAATATGTAGAAGGGAATTGATGCTTACTATTTAAGAATATCGCCAAATTGCTCCTCCTTTTTATAAAGCTGTTTTAGTTTCTGAAAAGAAAATTTCGTAGTTTTAGTAAGTATGTATTGTAAAAAAGTTTTATTTAGTATAAATTTCAATTTGGGATCAGTGTAAATAAATACAGCCATAATTTATTTTCATTAGACATCAAACGGTAATTTGTGTCATCATTAAGCAAATGTGTTAATATAATATAACGTCGATGTAGTTATTTACACAAATGTACATACATATGTATATCTCATAGCCCCGAAAACTCAGGATGTATGTTGGGTACAAATTTTGAAATTGATATTACACTAGACTTCAAGTTTTATACATGTGAAGGTCGAAACTGGATGAGAACACGTTTGTCTAAAGTTTCAACTCTTTCAACTCTGATGAGCTTAAGACTCCAAATTTTTAACATAGTTCAGAATTGGATGACAGCTTTTTTAATTGAAATCGACTTAAAGATATAAAATAATAATGTCTCTTAGCAAAGACATTTAAAACGAAGAACGTGAAGCACATGCGAGTTACATATTTTTATGGTGATTTCCACCAATAGTGCAATAACCTTAAGTTATTCACTAATATGCTGCCCATAAGCATTCATTATCATTATAATTATTTATTAACAGGTTATTAAAAATTACATGATAATATAAAATTTTGTACGATCCTAGCTGCGGAGACTATTGGCTCTAAAGTTACTTATTAGTTAAATGATAATGGGGCATATTCATAGTCACTTTTAAACTCCAGTTTATCTTAGACCTGGGTTTATTCTATCTAAATAACATTGAATAAACCCCAGTCTAAGAAAAACTGGAGTTTAAAAATGACTATGAATATGCCCCAATATCTTTATTGTTTAAGAATTCAGCAATCAGTTCAATATTTGTAGAGTTAGGGATTTTGAGTATATCATAAATAGAAATGTGTTTACATATATTTTTAATAATAGGTGTTGATACGGGACAATTTTCTAGAATATGTGTTAAGTCCAAAATAGTGTTGCAGGATTCGCAGATTGGTGGGCTGTTTTTCGTGAAGAAGGTGTTGATGAGAGGCTGAAGTATGACCAAGTCTTAGACGGACGAAGTTGGATATTTTATGTTTGGCAATATTTGTCGGATAAACAGGATTGAGTCTCTGAGTTGCTTTACTTATTGTATTATGAATATACAAAATTGTTAAATCAGCAATAATAAATGAAAAATACCAAGTTGTTTAATCAGCAATAAATAAAGAATATGAAATGTATCTGATTCATCAACGTTTATTTTTATATTCAGTTTTAAGAGTCGCAAAAGAACGTGTTGGACTAATAAAGACAAAATTTCTTTACTTACAAAAAAAAAACTATTTTTATTTCTCATTTACATATTTTCTCATCTACATATTTTAAAAATTTATGGCGCTGGCAGAAATTATTTTATACTTTTAAGTCCACTTTAATAAAGTGTTGTATAAAAAAATTGCTTGTATTCAATTGATTACTTAATACAAATTGCGAATTGGCAAGGCCCTAGCTAGTAGTCGGGACGAAACGTCATTTTGTATGGACTAGAGACAGTTAAAATCTATGTTTAATCAATAAATCAATAAATCCAATTAAATAGTGCTTAGTCTTCTACTTGATTGATAAATTTCAGTACAATACAGAATTTGTATTATAAAAACCTTCTTATCAATAATTGATTGTATACACTGCTGTGCAAAACATTTGCAACTATTATCACATATCAAAAAGACCACAATTGTATGCATAACTTTATTTCAGCTTCACTCACAATTGCAGAAATAATTTAGTTTAATCGTCCTACAAAAACAACTTTTCTCATTTAAATGTGTAAATATAACTACAGCGACGATAAAAAAAAAACACGTATTTTATCAAAGTAATTAAAAATAATGAGAACTTACATGTCAATAGTTTCAACGAGTACATTTATCATCTTTAGAGCTCCTGTAAATAAAAATTGTATTTAAAATTATGTAACTGAGTCTCTATATTATAGTTAAAAAAAATTTAAACATTTAAGCACTCATTTCAATAATTTGAATCCACATGATGTTTGGTAAGGAATTTCAGAAATTAGATCCGTTATTTTCATCATTGTGCAATGTTTTAAATTACAAGACATACATAAGTTTAAAAATATTATTACCTGCAGCAGAACTACGTTTTGCATCATCGTTAGTATCCATACTCTTGTAAGTCCAAGTTCTGAAATGAATTTTTTTTATTATTACATATTATGAAATGAAATATAATTGTCTTAAGATTATGTTTGAATTTAGAATTTTTTTTTAACCCAAAAAATATTTGTTTGAAAATTTGTACAAGTAATTATTATTATTGCAATTTGTTCCCACTCTTTGTGAACTCTTACAAAGCCCTGGACAAGCTCACCATTTGAGCCAATAACTGCGGAATTAACTTTAACCCACTAAAGACAGAACTAGTTTTGTTTACAAGGAAACGTAACGTTCCAAACATAAACCTACGAATTGCGGGAAACTAAAATGAAAAGAAAATATCAAAGAAAGAGAGAAAAGTAGCATTATACACTTGCAGTAGAATTTTTGGTAAAAGTTGGGGACCTAACCCTAAAACCATTCATTGGATGTACACAGCCATAATATGGCCTATTCTGATGTACGTATGTTTGGTCCGGTGGCGAGTATTAGACAAGGTAACCAAACCACGACAAAAGATATGTAAGTGAATCAGTGTGTAGACACGCAAGAAGCGAAACTTCTATGATGCAAACAAGATTACTGTAGTGGATTAAATAATTTAAGTTAAATATTAATAAGTTAACAATAATATTTTGAGCAAATTTCGAATTCACAAATCACTTTGTTCACTTTTCGAGCCATTGAAACATCGTCTTTCAATGGCTCACATTGCACTAACACTATCAGAGTTTGCTTACCCTCTCACAAGACCTTTGTTTTTTTTTTTTTGCGTGTTTCAACTGACATCTGGGCGAACTTCCCTATTCAGTTCACAGTAATACAAAATCTAATACTGAAAAAAGCTCGTGTCGAAATATAGAAAATGAAGGAATTTTCTCCCCTTCCACACGAGAAAACTGCCAATTTTATTTATCAATAATTATAAAAAATAATTACAAACGCTTAACTTTGCATGAACGCACCTGTCTATATATATATATGTCCTAATTGCGGTTCATATTAAATAACTCAAAATTACGAAAAAAAGACATAAGTTATTTATATAAAATTTTCACTGCGTAATGAAAACGCATTTCATGTATACACTTGTAATTTTCACTCATGTCTATCTTTGAAGTCTGATGGAATATCTGTGAATTGGAACAATTGATTCTGGGCACAATGAACCACAAGTCTAATCATTAAATAAGTAAGTAGTTTCAAAATAAAGAAGAAATTGCATGTGTAGCAATTAAATCTGCTTCAGCATATTTGCTAATATCAACCCAACAATTCAATAAGTATTTTACTTATCGTCAGTGGCATCCATGTAAACCATGTGTCTAAACATGCATGTGTAAGCCCCTTACCTTTCTAAAAGTAATAGACTTTTCGATACTATGACCCAACCTCATGAACGAAAAAAAAGCAGTATACGATAGACAAAGACAGAGTGAGTGACAGTGACAACAAAATAATGTCTTCTTCTGGAATTCTTCTTTTATTCATGCGAACTCTTCATACCGACAATACAATTCCCCTTTTCGTTGCCAAGCTTCGTTTAAGAGTTTCAAATTATACCGCCGATAAGGAAGTTTCACTTCAAAAATTATTATGTAATTCAAACAAATTAACAAATAAGTTTTTTTTCTTACATTTAATAAATGCAAATAATGTTAAAACGTCTCCTATTTTTTAATTCTGTGTTTTAATTCAAAATGGGTTTCAGAAAATACAAATAAATCGATTGTTAAAAAAATATTATCAGAAATTGTTTTATCATCAAAAATTTTATGTCGGGAAAAGAAGACAAAAATAATGATTATCTTCATTTAATATTTTTTTGAACAACAAATTTGTGAACTTTATATGTTTATGTATTTTCATTTATATATTTTCTTACCTTCTTATCGCACTCAATAAAAGGGAATTGATGCTTACTGTTAAAGAACATCGGCAATGGCTCCTCGTTTGTTATAAAGCTGATTTAGTGCCTGAAAAGAAATTTCGTAGTTCTAGTTAGTATGGCATCTATCATAGTTTTATTTTGTATACATTTTAATTTGGGATCAGTGTAAATAAATACAGCCTTAATTTTTTTTCATTAAACATCAAACGGTAATTTGTGTCATCATTAAGCAAAAGTGTTAATATAAATAATATAACGTCGCTGTAGTTATATAGATATAATATACATCCGTTTTAAAACGCTTTTATTAACTCCCTTTCTCTTAGGAAAAATTTTTCTTTTGGATAATTGAATATGTTAACTTACAATTTGAAAAATAAAAATGATGCGAATCTATGAGGAATCACTTGAAATAATTTTTGTCGCAAAAAAAAATTTCCTTGGGGCAAATATTTTTTCTTAAAAAAGCATTTAGTGATTACTCATAGATTCGTACCTTATCTTATTTTTCAAATTGTAAGTTAACAAATTAAATTATCCAAAAGAAAATTTTTCCTGATGCGTTTTCCTGATCGCTATAACCGGCCCCTAACTTTTTCTATGAGCTGGAGAGTTTTTTACTCGTACATGTGTAGGTCGAAACTGGATGAGAACACGTTTATTTAAAATTTCAAGCTACTAGCTTATCGATTTCTATCTCTGTTTGTAATCGATTTTCAACTAACTTACCGATAAGCTTATAAGCCCGATTCTCCCCATCATCACTGATACCTCACAAGTCACAAGAAGAGGTGAAATTAATATTGTGACTTTTTTTAATTCTCCCCCAGTCACAACTTATGAGAGTCACAAAAACAAACGAAATTGTGATCTCCTTCATAGCAGGTCACAACTCACAAATTACTGTGTTTTAAAAATTTGATTCATAATCTATTTATTTTTTGAAAAACATTTAATTTTTTTTAGATTTGGAAAGAGAAAATTGAAGTGGATTTTATTGGGCGTATCTTTTTCGGCATCTTTCAACCGAAATAAAAAAGGACGAGACTAGAGACATGCCAATTTATAACATTTATAACATTTTTTCGCCATTAAAAGTGGGCGTGCGTTAACGCGCGACTTGAAAAAAACTCTGGATGCCTGAAGTATGCCAACCGGCGGAGGGCCCTGGCCCTGCGGGGCCGCATAAACAATACTTTTATAAACGAAAACTGTTATAATTGGCATGTCTAGTCACTTCCAATAAAAAAAAAAAACAAGATTTTCACAATAGCACAGACTCTTTTTTCTAACGCAGGAAACAAATGATTCATTCGCTCTCGAAAACAACATTTTTTAATAGTAATGGATCAAAACTTGATTTTTTCAAGTTTTAAATAAATTTATATGGCCTAATTGAAAATCTTTTTTTATGTTTTTGATAATCAGCTGTTGCAATTATCGCACTACAAAATTCACCTTTGCTGTGGTGAGTTTAGTTGTGAGCTTTTTTGTGATGATTGGGGGAGAATTCCAATAATGTTATCGAGTCACAACAATCCTCACAAGGAATAGTCACAAGAGCTTGTGACTCCTCACAAGGGGAGCATAGCTCAAAATTGGGTCACAGCATTTTTAATTGAATCAAAATAAACGTTTTTAAAATGGAATAAAAGATATAAAATCATTTCTCTCAGCCCCATACATTTAAAACCGTGGGGCGTGCTACTCTCTATGCACCTTACTATAATTATCTATTACATGCGCCACATGTTTTCGTTTGAAATTTATGGGGCTGGGAGAAATTCTTTTATCATTCTACGTCCACTTAAAAAAAGTGATATTTAACAAAATTATTTGTATTCAATTGATTACGTATTAACAAGGCCCTCACAAGTCAACTGGTGAGTTCAAGTGCGTTTGCTGGGACGAAACGAAATTTTTTTATGGACTAAAGGCGTTCAGCTTGAGTTTCGTAAGCAAATGGGTTTAGTATGATACTAGTTAAAAAGTGTTTAAAACTTACAACATTTTAGTAAAGAGCTTTAAAGTTAGTAAAGTGTTAACTAGTATCATGCTAAAACCTTAACATGAGGCTGTTTAAAATTTTGCGCCATTATGTTTAACTTTATTTCAGCTTCACTCACAATTACAGAAATAATAAAGTTTTATCGTCCAAAAAAATTAACTTTTCTCGTTAAAATGTGTTAATATAACTACAGCGACGATAAACATACACACGGATTTTATCAAAGTAATTAAAAACTTACATGTCAACAGCTTCAACGAATAAATTTGTAATTCAACTTTAGAGCTCCTGTAAATAAAAAAACTGTATTTAAAATAATATATTTATGTCTTTATATTATAGTTTGCCAAAAAAATTTGAATTTGAATCCACATGATGTTTGGTTAGATATTTCAGAAATAAGATGCGTTATATTATCATCATTGTGCAATGTATGAAATTACAAATACAGTCAAACTTCGATACCTCGAGTTTTTTTTACAACTCGAACCAATTTTTTTCTTTCTTCTTTGTTGTCCATTCTATAAAGGATTATTACAGATGCTTTAATTGAAATTCCAAAAAGTTCGGAATTCGATGAAATTTAAATTTTTAAAGTAACTAAACTTGATAAATACAAATTAAAGTTTGTATTGTCAACAGTAATTTGGACCGAGTTTTTATGTAAAATAAATATCCTTTAGAAAATTCTTCAATAAAAATCAATGAAATTTTTGAACTGTTTGGAGCATTTAGATAAATTGCGATAGTACTTTCAGATAAACCGTTCTAAGGAGAAAATAAGCGTTTGAGTAGAACATAAGCGTTAAGGTAGAACATAAATATTTAAGTAACGTATCAGCAAACAGGTCAAAATGTCATTTATAAACAACTTTTAGTTGTAATTCTATAACGTAGAGATTTATATGAGTCGAGTTAAAATAAACGAAACATTTGTATTTATTAATATAAAAAAATATTATATGATTCCACTCACTGATTCAATGTATTAATTTAAAAATGTGGACAATAAATCAACAATGACATTTAGTTTGTCATTACAGCATCAAACAAAGTTCTGCTTTTATTAATTTTTATAAAATTAGCTAGCAAGCGCCTCACGAGTAGTTTATACAGTAGGCAGGGTTCTGTAATGTTTTTCTCTTCTGGATTTCCTTACCGAAAACTTGCCAGCACATTGCCAAAACTTGGCAAAATCCTTGCATTTTTCCACGCGGGTCTTGACGCAATATTAACGGAACAATTGACAAAAAAGTTCAAAAGGATTTTATAGCTAAATATCTCTAGAATGAAATTAATATATTTTAACGAACTTCTTCTGCTGCTGTTAATTTCAAACTTTTGTTAATTTTAAACTATTTAGCTTGACATTTCTTACTTGAATTGTATCCAAATTTATTAACGGCATTAAGATACTGTTAACGATTCCTGTAAGTGTTGCATCAGGTGAAGCTAGCTTCTCGAAACTTAAGCTTATAAAAACCTATCTAACCTAAACGGTCTTGAAACTATTTAAATTGAAAAGGATATGCTTAATCGCATTGAAGAAGCAGAACTCGCTACAAGATGTGCAAAAATGAAATCGAGCAGTATTTAAGTTTCAAAATTTTGTAAACGTGTGTTCTGTCGAATGCCTCAATGGTTTTTAAAAAAACCCTATATTAAATGTTGTTGTCGTTATCTTCTTTTCTATTTGAGGCGGCAATATAAGAATAAAAAAGATACTTTTAGATCCAAATTTCCGAATAAAAGCAATAATTATTGTGGGTGTATATGTAAGAACGTATGTATGTAAAATGTATTAACTTAATAAAAGCACGTCGCCCCAGAGATGTTCTATAGGTCTGGACTTGCTGATTGAAATCTCCACATTACAGAAAATTCTCCTCAGCTGTAAGTGGATTTTGACTACTTTTTGTTATTTCACAAATATCACACATACAGTTTACACAGCCATAATTTGAATTCAAAATCAAACGTTTATTTTTTACATCTTTAAGAAATTGTTTCAAAACGTGTTGAATTATTATTACTGACCTCTGAAAAGCCTGTAATTATCCAAATGAAAATACTGCAGCCAAACATGTATTTAAATAAGGAACATCATTGTGGGTAAATTGAACCAACCTGAAACAAAATAGAAAATCTATTTAATAATGGAACTATTGTTTTATTTAACATTTGAAACCATATTTCGGATCAGTGTGAATAAACACAGCCATAATTTTTTCATTAAATATCAAACGGTAATTTGTTACATCATTATGATCTTTTTTTTAATATTTAAATGTTATTAAGAAACACTTACATTCAAGATGGCTGTACATAATCCAATGGAAAATATCATCCCTTTGGGTGAATTGATTCTCGTTCCTGAAAATAAAAATTTCGTTAGCAACATCGTAATATAGTTCAATTTTAAATATTTTACATTTAATTTGGGATCAGTGTAAATAAATACAGCCTTAATTTTTTTTCATTAAACATCAAACGGTAATTTGTGTCATCATTAACCAAATGTGTTAATATATGTAAGTATGTATATAATATAGAGTCGCTGTAGTCCTGTAGTTATGTTCAGTTCATACATACCTATATCTCAGCCCTTAAAAGTCATCATGTAAGGAAAATTCCTTACATAATTACCTCTTATAATGTTTATCGAGATATGTACGTACATCGCTTTGTAACGAAACACAACGGGAACCACAGAAGTGTAGAAGAAAGTTACAGCAAGAGACAGTCATGCCTATTCACGATGTAGTAAACGACTCCAAAAAATACGACGAACAGAAATTTGCATTCGATTTGTCGTTTTCAATCATTGACTCTCGTTTTACCGTCGTATGTAAATGTCAAACGTCGTTGAACGACTCTCTTTTGCATTCTGTAAGACGAATAGAAACGACAACTAAAGCAAAAACCCACAATATCTGTCATTCAAAATTTTTCTAACGACAAGAAAATGAAAGGACACAAAATCATAAGTATCCTTGTTAAACTATTTAATTTATAAAATAGTTTGTTTTTAATATATTTATCAATAAAATAAATTAAATATTTTTGTATTTGGTGGTAAAAAAAAAAACAGATACAGTTCTTGGTGTTTATCGAGCTGATTGAAAAAAAAAAAAACATGCAGATTGTAAGAGGGTTTTCGAAATGCTTAAAAAAAAATGAATTGTAAATTGGTAGCTGGGGCCATGCTCTGTAACTTTATTCTACTTTCGAATCTATTCGAAAGTGGTTTTCGATGCTTAAAATAAGTGGTAATATGTACAAATATAGGATCAAATGTTAGTGCTTCCGACTTTTTGCCACAGAATCTGTTCTATTTCAGTTTATAAGCGCTTGCAATAGAATTAGCGAGTTGAGATTTTGCTAATTCGAACGTTTTTATTGTAGAACCGAATTAGTTGGGCCCCTGTGTTGAACAACATTTATGTAGGTCCTCATGCATGCAATGAAAGTGGTAGGCCAAAGTTTTGCATCGGAAATTCACATAATCACTTGCGCAACAGTATTGCAACACCGCAAACATATGATGGTTATGAATTTACACAACATAAAAAAAGACCAGGGGCCGAATTACCGCATCAGTTATGGAGTAATACGTGACTGAATTATGTGAGTTTGGCATTACCGCTCACGTTATGGAGTCATCATCCCCATAGGTTTTACTCGTTCATTCGATCACTGATGGCACTCACTCGATCAGTCACTGATGCGGTAATTTGGCAGCAGCTTTATTTTCTTCACTTGAAGAAACTGTGGCAAACTTGCTTTTCTTATGGGGAATGTGCGTCGAATTATTTTGCCGACTTCTTCACAAACCATAGCTGCAAGAACTTTCATCACCTCACACCTCATTTACATTCTATAATTCATTTTTAATAAATGTACTCTAAATTTAATTCATATTCGTCACTATCACCATACTAATATTGCTTTACTTCTCATTTAAATAATAAAATTTTACCACAAATGAACGATTATTTTTATCTAGTTTATTTTACCTACATTCGATATTGCAGGAATAAAGTTTTATCTTCCTTAAAAATTTAATTTCTAGTTAAAATGTGTTGAAAGAACTACAGCGACGATAAACATACATATATACATACACATATTTTATAAAAGTAATTAAAAATAATGAGAACTTACATGTCGAGTACATTTCAAAGAGTACATTTGTAATCCAACTTAAGAGCTTCTGTAAATAAAAATTTGTATTTAAAATATTTATCTCTTTATTAAATTTGAAATAACATTTGAAACATTTAAGCACTCATTTCATTAATTTTAAACCACATGACGTTTGGTAAGGTATTTCAGAAATTAGATCCGTTGTATTATCATCATTGTGCAATGTTTTAAATAACTAATACATACATACATACATTTTTGTGTTTCAAATCACGACAAATTTGATCTTATATGTTTTCGAATCACTGAGATTGTAAAAACAAAAATAACCTCGCTATTTATATTTATTTTTTTGTGTTTCAAAACATGGCCAAATTGAATTTTCTATATGGCTCAAATCATTATAATTAAAAAAAAAAAATCGTTAATAGAATTTTTTGTGTTTCAAATCACGGCAAAATTTTATACATATATTTTAAGTATTAAATCATTAAAATTTTTTTATATATGTATGTATCTCTTTTTTATAAATATTTAAGATAATTATTCACTTATTTGCGAATTGTCAAATAAAATTACATATAACAAAATACATGTAGTAATTTATTTTTATCCCAAAAAACTTCCATAGTGTATAAACGTTTTTATTGAAATGTTTATCAGGCAGACGGCAACAAAGCCATGTCCTTATATTCTTAGCTTTAAGTTAATGTAAATTTATCATCGAAATAAAGAATTTTATCTATCTATCTATCTATCTACATACATAAGTTTAAAAATTATTATTACCTGCAGCAAACCCACTTTTTGCACTATCCTTAGTATCCATAGTCTTGTAAGTCCAGGTTCTGAAATTACATTTTTTTTTATTATTTTATTTTTTTATTATTATTTTATTTATTTAAAATGTAAAATAATTGTCTCAAGCTACATGATTAAATTTATAATTTTTTTTAAAGCAAAAAATATTTGTTTGAAAATTTTTGTATACAATATTATTTTTATTTAAATAGACATGTATTCATTTTTATTCGAAATCGGTAAGTCGTGAACGAGAAAGTCGACAACAACAGTTGTATAGCAAATATTTGATTTCCAAATTTCCATGCACATACATACATATTTTGTATAAATGAGTAAAGGTAACACTTCAAATTTCAGTGGAATTTCGATGAATTATTGTTTCATGATGAATTATTATTTCAAATGCTAACTTTAAACTATGCTTTATTTTAAACGAAGAAAAATTAAAAGAAAAAAATACCTTAACACGAATCGATCGAGTGAGCCACGATTTAATTCCTATACAAAAATATTCATTAAATTTGAGATCAATAAAAACTTGTTGAAAAATACTCACTATTCTATCAATTTCCAATGTTGTATAGCACTCAGCATTCACCAGCGGGTTTCAAAATTATTAAACTGAAATCGGTATAGATTGTTAGAATATGTATGCTTTGATTTTATATTTATAAAAAAGAGAAGTTTAAAATCCATTTTAGTGAAAATATGTTTAGGACCTTAAACAATAATGACAGATTTTAAACTTCTTTTCTTTTTTAGTTCTAGGTTTGGATAGGTTTTTTTTTTATTCCTTGAAATGTTTTGAATCGCAGTGTAGACTGCTTGTGTGAAAATATTATTTTCAAATGAGAAAGGCCCAGATATGCCAAAGAAAAATTTGTTCACTTCTGTTCTTGTTCTTATTAAATATTTTGCTCCGAGTAGCCTGTATAACAAACTGCAAACAATATTAAATCGTAATACACTTGTGGTTTATTACATAAGTTTTGTACAATAGTAATTATCAGAGAGATACCTGATAAATAGAATATGATTAAATCCTTTTAAAATACTTTTGCAAACATCTTGACAGTGGGTTATACAGTTTACTCGAAACTTAAGTTGCTTTGAATAAAGCGGATTATATATGTATGTTTATAACAGTATTTTCATTTCAGCAAAACGAGTTGTTCAGAATATGTGGTCGAATTTATCCGTGAATCCGAATATATGTATTTATAGTTGCTGTCCCCCCAAAATATTTTCTATAATATATGTTTCATAGATGAGAATGTTTGGTTTGTTCTTTAGATAACAGGCGTCCACGTGCTTCAATCCAATGGTTATACAGACTTGGTTTCATTTCACACTAAGTGGGTACAAAGCTTTGAGAAGATTTTTTTCTAATAATCCATGAAGTTAGCACATTCTTTATATTGATATATCGTCGCTGAAATCCGAAAAAAGTGTAATAACTAACCGTATGAATTAGCAAATTTTACAGAGGAGATTTAGAACTTTATAGAATTTTCTTGTAATAAGGGTCCGCCATCTAACGTTTTTTTTCGACTAGTGCTTATTTCGTGAAAGGTAACACTTAGCTCATGTCTGATTTGACAGATAATTAGTGCTATCCTTCCGCTGAACGAATATGGTTGCGTATACGCTTCGCTAAGTGGGCCTGCGATCGACTTAGAGAAGATGCCGATTTTGCCAAAAAAAATCATCTTTTCAGGTGAAGCTCATTTTGATCTTGGCGGGTAGTAAACAAGCAAAATTGTCGCATTTGGGGCACAGAAAACCCGCACGCATACATTGAAAAGCCGATACACCCAAAACGAGTCACTGTTTGGTGCGGATTTTGGTCCAGAAGCATAATTGGGCCAGTTTTTCGAAAATGAGCAAGGAGTGGCCGTTACAGTCAATGGCGATCGTTATCGGGCCATGTTGAACGAATTTTTGTTCACAAAAATTGAAGAGGAGGATATTGGCAACATTTGGTTTCAACAGGACGGTGCTACGTGCCACACAGCCGAAGCTACACCCGATGTTTTGCCCCATTTTCAAAAAAAAAAGTTATTTGGCGGACCCTTTAGCTATTAGAAAACATATAAAAAAATATTAAAGTAACTTCGCAGTTCACTCATTTTCAGTTTTCAAAAAAATTGTAGTTACACTCTTTTTTGGTTTCACCGACGATAGACTTTTTTTAACAATATCCTAGTGATGAGCATATCTGGGTGGGAGTAAAAGTGTCATAAAAGACAATTGTTCAAAATAAATAATATAGAAAACTAAAAAGCAATCGCCAGGTCTGGCTATGCAAGTACAATTTTTTTTTTGTTTGTAAAAGAAAAATAGCAAAGTAATTACAATTAGTTAGTAATTACAAAGTATTACATTAAAAATAATTTAATTCTTACCTCAAGCGTACAAGACTGGCGTTCTCGTATCTCAAAAGCAATTATTGTAGTTTGAAGAGCAGTATTAAGGGTACACAAATACTTTTGTGTTTCTCTCAGCTTTAGTTTCCTCTGAAGAAATATCTAGGTACATGGAATTACGTATTTATTGGTTTCTTGTACCACCTGATTGGTTCTTATTAAATAACTCTTATGTGGGCCTACTTTTAGTCCGCTAAACCTCTGAGTTTATGTTACTGCTCGTTTGAGCCGTCAAATTATTAAGAATTTTTTTGTAACTTAACAATATGTTTGTTTTGACATATCTTAACTAGAAACTTTAGATTTCAGTGAAATTCTAAAAATGTCAAAACATCCGAAATAAAATGATGTTACATATTACGTACTTGTAACATGATGATTAATTTCTCATGCTTCTTATTATTAAATTTATGGCTAAGACTTGATTTGTCCTTTTTTGAAAAACACACTTCTGGTAATATTGCTTTGTAAATTTGAATAAGGAGCTTCTTTCTTTCTTTTTGCCATCTAATTCCTACGAATTAGGGGTTGGTTGAAATTTAACTGGTTTCTCTATTTGTAAAACAACATTTTTATACAGAAACGTAATGAGCACTGGGAAATGTCTTAGGAAAACATTTTTATTTAATAAATGTCCAGTGTGCCACCCAGTTTTTAATTTAAATCAGAAATTAAATTGAATTTTTGAAGTACGAAATATTTAGTAAAAGATACATATATATCCTGTTTTTTAATAACATGCTGCATTTATCTTCATAACTCAACTCTATATTCCCTATAGTTGTTTTTACAGAGTACCAAATATTAAAATGCTCTTCTTAGTCAATGCTTATTTAAACATTAAAGTATTGAAGTCATAGGATTGTGTAATAACATTTGGAAGCCCTAATTAATTTGTATGGGGCACGCGGATTTTTAAAGTGGGTATTAGCTACATGTTTTGGAAAAGAATAAAGTTGTATGTATTTGCATGCAAAATTAAATAATTGTATGCTCTTGAGTTAACAAATATGTACAAATTTCCTCGTACAATAAGCGAGCATTTTGCAAGGCACTAATTTGCATATCGATATTGAAAAAAAAATTGAATCAATTACGTTAAAAGAAAAGTTTGTATTATTTTGAGTTAAGCTGAAAATCTACCGGGTCAGGCAAAACGTTTTTGATTCAAAATACACGTCTATTGTTTCGCCTGTTTGGTGTGCGTTTGATGATAAGAATAAATGTATAGTTCTTTCATAAGCCAAAATGTGTTTGCCTATTTTTAATAAAAATGGAAAACATATATGTATACGTATACACCTATACAACAACGTTAAATATAAACATTCTTATCTAATGCAAAAACGAAGTCTAAAACAGTAATTGGGTAAGATGCAGTTTTTATTACATACTTGTTTTTAATGTGGTTCTATTCTTTCACTATTATTCAAAACCATAAATCAATGTTGGGGATCATGGGGAAAGTCCCTTATTGTGAATTTGAACTTTAGATAAAGATTGTTTTCTTTACAATTTTAAAACCCAAAAAGGAATTTCCTTAAAACTTCCAATTTATTAAAACTCGTCCATCTATGCAATATTAAACTAACGAGACCTACTTACTATTAACGAAAGAAAATATGTGATTGGTATCCCTTCAACCTATTTACATACCCAAAAGTAAAAGCTTCCAGAAGCACTAACTCATTCACATAATATTGGTTTGTTTTGCTAATTTTGGGTTAGTTTTAAGAAATCTGTAAGGGGCTTTACCATAAATATTTTTTATACCCGAAAAAACAACTTCATTAATACATATTCGGTCACGAGAGTAAAAATAAACGCAATCGTAAGGGAAACAAATATTGGATATGAAGCCTAATTGTTAGATATTGTAAGAAGATAACGCAACGAAGGACGTATCGACTTGAAGAAGCAAAAAGGCCAGCCAAAAAAATTAACACTTCGCGAAGAAGGCTTAAGCTTTCTTAAAATAAAAGCTAACCCTCGTATGAATGCGCCAAAAATATTAAGCGAAGTTCTGGTTGAATGTGAAGAGCACGTGTCTAAGTCAATCGTTCGTAGCACCATTAAGGCTAATGGTTTTAACGGTCAGGTCCATAACCCTGCCATCGGTTCCAAAAAGGTTGAATTTGTTTTCATTCGCTTAAATGACCTTAGGTCTTACAGGCATATAGTTATTATCGCGGTTCTTCAAATTCTACCAAGATAATGATCCCAAACATAAAGCCAAGATTGTCCGCGAATGGCCGCCTTTAAACTGCCCAAAAGTTATTGCAACTCCTGCACCATCTCCAGACCGAAAGCCGATTGAAAACCTGTGGGATGAAGTGGATCGACGTGTGAGAATCCAACTTCTTCCATAAAGGCAAGTCTGCAACAAGAATTGCAAAAAATATGCCCAGAATACCTACAGTAAATTGGAAAAACATGCCAAGACGTTTATCTAGAATGGTTAATAATACGCTACCAAATATTAATGTTATCATTGACAACTTCAATAAAAACTTAAAAAAAAAAAATATTAATGGAGTGTTTTTTCTTAATAATTAAATTTTTCAACTTTCCTAGTCTTATAATGGTTTTTTGTTACGTTTCTTCTAACACTTCATATGAATTACATGTGTATTTTGGCAATACAATCTGAGAAAATAAAATTAGTTGAAATATTGGTGCAAATATATTAGTTTATAGTCTATTAGAAAAAATATTAAATAGAAGACCGAATATTAATGGCAGTCACTGTATGTGCGTACATTTAACTGATAGTAAAATCGAACATTATTTCAAGTGCCCTAAAAATTTAGCGGTGTTTTATTAAATGGTGGATTTCGGCAAGATCTGATCTAGAATTAAGTCAGCATATTGAAAATTAAATTTGTATGTTTATGATTTTCTTCATTAACAAGCTTAGCGCATAGATATGCACATGTTAAATACATATATCATACAAATGTCAGCTCAATCGGTTAGGTTGTGTAACGTAACGTACTTACTTAATGGTTAATTTAAAATAAAAATAAGTCGAAGATTAAATATAGAAACATACTGATATATAATGGTTTAAAGAACCAAAACCTTTAACCAGAATAAAAAAAAAAGAAAATCGTCTTCTTTCTCACGAGCTTGAGAAAATGTTTTGTTTTCACATTTAACAAAAACTTAAACTTTGAATTAAATGAGCCAATAAATGGCTTAAAAAAGAACCATAGCTGAAATATACATTTTCGTAAAATATAAAAAAATACAGTTCCGCTTGTTCGAGAGATGAGGCCAATATGTAGTACTTTAGGTATGTATTAAAATTCAGTCAAATAAGAGCGTGGTAGCAATTATGTACTTCCAAAATGTTGAAAAGTGCTTTTCGAGGGAACCACTATTGTGTATGCAACACAAGAACAAATATTTGTTTGTCTAATTGGTGCAATTAATGTACATTAAAGCCAATGATTAGCGCCGATACCAATCACATCGAAAATGAATGGACCTTAATTAAAATGAAGCTCCCTAGAAAGAAGATTAGCAATTTAGGGCAACATTCGCTGTAAGTCCGTAAATCTGGACGTCTTTGCCAACAGATGCGCCGAAAACTTAATTAAAAACATGCCCTCTCCTTCATGATGCAGAAGAATACATAGCCTATTGATGCATGAGATGAAGATACGTACTTCATTTGATTCATGTGTAATAAAATAAAATTTATAATTCTATTAAGAAAAAAGGTCAGCCCTCTTACTAAATTGACCTACTGAGGAGATAGATAGAAACTTCCCAATTTTCCTTTTTTTTTAGATTGAAGTTCAAAAACGGTACGATCTAAGTTTGTTTTATGTCATCTTCAAATATTTGAAAATAGATACCGACTTAGATCGCCCCGATCGTTTTATACTTACCTTAATGCAATAAAAAAAGTGTATTTTTCCAGTTGCATATTGAATCTTTTTGTTGTGAAGTGCTTTCTTTCTTTCGTTTGTCATGACATGAAGCTTTTCTGTACTTTACTTCGTCTTCGGTGAAGAAAAGTACCGATCTGTCTTACCTATTTTTTGCTTATAAATCAAGGAAAAAACTAATAACCATTTACTTTAAAAACATCAACTCAAATAATTTAACAAAATAAAAAATAATGATGTTCATACATTATAGTAAAAGTAATATTGTGTCTAGCAAAAACATCGTTTATTTATTGGCTATGATATTTGAAGCAACCGGAATACCTACTATTGAAAAACTTCCTTGCACTTTCTTCATACGCATTGATATAACTGTCGTTTATAATAAATATAAGAGGTCATAAAGCAAAAATGGAAGTTTGTTACTTTTGACCACTTGTGATGGCCATATCGTCGAAACGAGGAGAAATTAATAAAACTGGGGATAGCTATCGATTTGTGGATAAATTAATAAAAGCTTTTCGTCGCAACACCAAAAAGTGATTTGAAACTGGTGAAACTACTTCACAACACTATTTTACAACACTCCGAAATCAAAACAATGACTAAATTAAATATTTAAGTCATCTCTAAATTTGGTTATTGGTAAGACCCATTGAAAATTAAACAAATGTTAAGTTGCCTTATCTTTCGTAAGAAATTCACCTGAGATCTAGGTATTCAGAGATAAAATATTTATTCAGAGAACGATGAGAATATATATTTTTAAAAGCAGATATAGAAAAAAATAACCTTGCTTGAAAGTGCTCTTTGTGAACTAGCGCTATCAGTTATCTTATCTTATTGTGTTTTACAAAGTTAATACAAACGCGTAAGCCAAAATTCGAAAAAAATTTTTGTTAGGTATACAAAATATAATGCACTGAATATAGTTCTTTTTACTAATTTCTTTCTTCTTCAAATTTCTTCTTTTTTTTCATTTTAAATATTCATGAAATTTTTTTGATAGGTAGTCATATTTTTTGAAAGTGTTTGTATTTAGAATTCATTTCGAAAAATCTATTATAAAATTATTTAAATAAAAAAAACTTTCAGAAACGAATAACTGAATCAAAAAAATATCATTTACCGATTCAATTTAAAAAAATCAGAAGATATGATCTAGATCGAAATGTTCGATATTCACAAATATACAACTCGATGAAAAACTGGCACCAACAAAATTTCGTCCAACATATTAATTTTTGTTGTTTAATTTTTTTACCCACACATTCACTAAACTAATCTAGATTTTTATTATTTTTAGTTAAAAAAAAAAAATATGTAATGTAAATACATTATGAATTTTTTTTATAAGCCTGTCGTTTTCGACGAATCGCGTTTTCTCTGTCGTGTCGTTTTTCAAATGGCATTCTATAATTTTTTCGACGCTACAGATGTCTAGTAGATTTTTTAATGAGGAAAAGGCCTAAGAATCTGTCAAAACTTGTCACAATTGAAAGAAATCAGCATTTATGGCAATTAAACAATCAACATATATGTGGTAAAATTTAATTATTTAAATAAGTAAAGCAATATATGTAAGTAGTGCGATAGTGACGAATATGAAGAAATGCAAAATACATTTATTAAAAATGGATTACGGATTGTAAATGAGGTTTGATGTGATAAAAGTTCTTGCAGCTATGGTTTGTGAAGAAGTCGGCAAAAGAATTCGGCGCACATTTTCCATAAGAATGGCCACTTTGTTTAAATAGAGCAGAGTGTCTTCAAGTGAAGTAAGTTAAGCTGGTCTTTTTTTATTTTGTGTAAATTCATGAACAGATATTTGCTGTGTTCAATACTGAAACGCAAGTGATTATGTTAATATCCGATGCAAAACTTTGGTCGACAACATCCATTCCATGCATGAGGGCCTACATATGTTGTTCAGTTGTTCAGCTACCAACTAACTTCCAATGCATTTGTTTCAAGCACTTCGAAAAACCTCTTACAATCTGCATGTTTTTTTTTATCAGCTCGACAAACACCCAGAACTGTATCTGATTTGTTTTTTTTTTAACATCAAATAAAAAATTATTTGATTTATTTTGTTGATAAATATGTATATTAACAACAAACTATTCTATAAATTAAATTGATCAACAAGGATACTTATGATTTTGTGCCCTTCCATTTTCTTGTTGTAATACTATCGTTTTTTGCAAATGCAAAAGAGTCGTTCAACGACGTTTGACATTTACATACGACGGGTAAAACGAGAGTGAATGATTGAAAAAGTCAAATGGAATGCAAATTTCTGCTCGTCATTCTTTGGAGTCGTTTACGACATCGGTAATAGCCATGATTATGTATTTATTTAAAACAAAAAATGGACCTTGACCACTTTAAAAATAAAAAGAATAATAATAATGATTCCTTATTGCTAATCAGATATGTCTGTCACAGAATAATCAAAATCTTTCAAAATCAAAATTCTATCACGGAACTTTTCACAGCAGAAAACCTGATACAGATTTATAGTGTGCATTGAAAACGAATTCAGTTTTCTTTTTTAAGAATCGTAGGTCGTAGTAAAAATCTGATTACAATGGGTAATAAGACCAAACTATTCTCAATCAAACACTTAAACAAATCTTCAGAATAACGTTAAACCTTTCGTCGAATGCCAAACGGGCTGTTTAGAATCCAACCAACCACGTACATACATACATACATATATATATCCACTTAAAAAATTGTTTCCATGTTAAATAAAACAATTCCGATTAGTTAGCGACTATAAATAAATATCTCCGCTTATGAACTAAACGGATATAAGAACAGAATTATAGCTGTTCCACATGGGGTAAGTGGTGATGGCGTTTGTGTACACTTTTATTTGAAGCAAAGAAGTGCGTTCATAAAAACACACCTAATGTTAAATAATGGGTTACACTTATTTGCACTCGCAGTGTGAATTTCGTTTGTGATCAAGGTTCAAACTGAAAATTCTATGTAATTTTTTATTTAAATCGGTAAACGATAACACATGCCACCGAGCAGGTCTTTTACACTGATGCATTTCAATGATAACTAGTTACTTATTGTCCCCTCAATTTAAGTATTTGTACATTAGCTAACGTTTTGCCTATAAATTAATCAGTCCACTAGATTCAACAGCATAATAACTAGAAACAAAACATCACTTTCTACATCAAGCATCTCTGT
The DNA here is from genome assembly GCA_932273885.2 of Leucozona laternaria. Taxonomy (NCBI): domain Eukaryota; kingdom Metazoa; phylum Arthropoda; class Insecta; order Diptera; family Syrphidae; genus Leucozona; species Leucozona laternaria. The sequence continues at coordinate 58,986,705 of OW026366.1, forward strand.
TCATTAATACCTCCGTCACAAACAACAACACAAATCAGTTATTCACAAGATAAAATTAAAATTAAATACAATTTCCACATCGAGAAATTCACTCATGCATTGTTTTTGTCTTCTATATCGTACACGAAAAATTATGTCAGCAGTTTATTTTTTTTAAAGAAAAAAGACATCGAATTATTTGTAAATACACGTTAAACATATATTAAATGTCCCACTTAAGATGTGAATACAATTGTTTTTTTTTTTATTTGGTGAGATTTACAAAGCTTAAGATTCCTTTATTTACCGGCTTAAAATACTATATTTTAATATGAGAAATGAATTAATTTAAGTCAAGTAAGTATAAGTATATAAGTATAGAATGAATTACTATAATGAATGAATTATTTATCATTCTTGCCTAAAATGTCTAATTTGCAATTATCTTTTCTTCTGCAAGATAATAGTTTTTGCAGTAAAAAGATGATAACTCATCGTTCTTTTTTAAGCAGCATGTTTTAAAGATGATATTAAAGATTATAATTAAGCTTAAGAAGCTCATTTCTTAAAAACGTCTTCTGCGTTCCCATGGTTTATTATTATTATTTCCGCCTCCGGTATTTCCTCGCTGATTAGCTGGACCACCACCTCCTTGGTTCTGATTTTGTTGATTATTACCGAATTCGAATGGATTGAATTGTTCCTAATAACGGGTGAATAATGTAACAAAAAAATAGAAATATGTTCTATATATATATTAATCATAGCACAATCCCCCCAAAAAATATCGTAATAGAAAAAAAAATAATAAAAAGTTGTTTTTGTGTAAGAAAATTCCAAACATTTCATGTTAGGACGTATATTATAAAGAAAAGTGTATTCCAACAAAAATCAATGACAACTCAGCAAACATTATCATACATCGAAAAGTTTACAAAATCTGATGTGTGATATCACACCCCTTTAAGCCCAAAATATACAAATATGTGCGTACATATTTACATTCAGCCTTATCGTGAGTTTCACACGAACAACATTCCATCCGGCAAATTTGAAATTTCACTTTTCGCCTATTGTAAGTTTCCCCCGAAATTTCATGATCGAACAATTCCCCTTATTGTGTCAATTCATTTCGGGCGGAATATTATGTCACTTTCGCTTCTTTTTTTGTAGGCGAACGAGATTTTGTTGGGGCGAAACTCACAATAGCTTTTAAAATTCCGGGCCAACAATAAATTTTAGGGTGAAATATTTTTCGGGTGAAACTCACAATAAGGCTGATTATATTCTTAATTAACAGTTTTCTAAGATATATTTGTATGAAACAAAATGTATCTGGTATATAAATATAGTATGTTTCGAAAGAAAATAATTTTTTGTAAAAAAAGCAAGTCTCCTTGTATTGTTTTCAATACATAATAATAATAAAGCTTTAAAAAATTCAAGAAAACCAGAACATTTAAAAAAGTAACGCTTTTCCGATAATATTCCAATAGACATAAGGTTGAAATTTTTAGTGAACGTTTAACATTGTTGATTAAAATTACTATGTTTGTTTGATGTTATCCAGTAGCCTTTTTCAGATAATTCTAAAATTTCCGAAACAAATAATGCAATATTCTATGTCCATTTGAAGTTACATAAACGCTAAAGTACCTCCTTCTGCTTTGTACCAAACATAAACTATATAATAAAAATCTTCAAGTTTCCCATAAGATAATTTACATAGTGGACGAGATTAGAGACATAACAATTTCTGACAGTTATAACAATTTTTCGACACTAAAAGTATGATGTTAAACGCGCTTCGCGTTAACCGCGGTAAAAAAAAAACTTCTTGGGTTTGTAAATAGAGCATACAAGTTTTCAAATATAACGAATGTTCAATTTAGCTCTATATCTGGCTAAGTATTATCAAACGGTGATTAGAGCATACAACCTTGTAGATACTACAGATAATCAAAATTTCATGTTGCAAACAAATTTTATATGCGTACCATACTGCACACCACACTAACTGAATATTTATTTTAAATATATGTATGTAATATGAAAAAATAAAACATTTTTGAAGGTTAATTTTTTAAAAATAATTTAAATTTATTTATTGATTTAATTATTCCACAACCTTAATTTTATGTTTGAAGCGACGCGTTTCGGTTTAAAAAAACCTTCATCGGGCTTTAATTCACTGACTTGTGGTGTTGGTTGGTTAAAAATTCACTTTCTTTGAATTTTAGCCGAATTCGTCGCTTCAACCTTCAAATATCAAATTTACATTTTGAAATAATTAAATCAATAAATAAATTTAAATAATTTTTGAAATATTAACCTTTAAATTTTTTTTAAGTTTCATATCATATTTAAAATACGTTTACACACAAAGGAATATCTCTCAATCAATTTAGATATCAAAAGGAAAAGTATTATATCTTTAAACATGCATTTCTGGACCGATTTTTTTTCCGCACCAAATGACTTAGGCCCATTTGCTGAAACGAAACTTAAGAGTTTATGTTCTACACAAGAAATTATGTGACAGTTTACGCTGAGGAAAAAGTAGAACATAAGCGTTTAAGTAGAACATAAATATTTATGTTTCGTATGAGCAAACGCTCTTATACCCCCACAGTTAGTAAGTATCGAAAAGATTAGGGAATATAATCATGTATGTACATTCATATATTATATTAATCAAATTTCTTAAAACTTTTTTGAACTGATTACATGTGATTTATGTTTTTTTTCATCCTATTTATTTTAAAGGCAGTTTTTTTTTTAAATCCAACATGAAAAAAAAATGTATGTCGTTTTCCATTAGTTTCAGTCGGGGATTCACTCCTTCTGAAATCCTATGGAACAGTGCTGATTAATTCTACTCAACTTTTTTTTATGGAACTTTTAGGATTTGAAGCTTTTGAGAACAGATTTATGAAGTTGAGTATTTTAATGGTGAATGGTTATTTATAATTCAAACTACGGAAACCCTGTGAGAGCTTTAAAGTGGGACAGGTTTACGCAAGCCAATGTAACCAGACTGAGAGGCAAACGTCCATCTTCCCTGCACTGAGAACTTTTGTTGAATAGAGAATAATGTCGTCGACATTTTAAGTGGGTATGTACTGAAGCTAGAGCTTAAATGTATTAGTGCTTCTTGAGCGAATTCTAATTTGAAATCGAGAAGCGAAATTATCTTCTCAAAAGCGTCGGTTGACTGTTATTTTTGCCAACGGAATGGTTCTAGAAGAGTTCCGGATGCTTCCGGACGTCCAATGGAAAACGACATTGGCTATCCCAATTCTTGCGATAGAAGATTCAATTTCAATATAAGACCACTAAATGGAACATTTTTGGAGACGCTTTATTATTATCAACATTAACTATTCGTTAAAGCAATTATAAGTTTTTACCAAGTACTATTCATACAGTTCTACAAGAAGTTTTTAACAAAAGTTTATACAAATAAAACTCGCATTTATAAGTATTAAACTTCTTCCAATAAGAATTCCCGTCGCATCACTTTCCTTTTAGATTATTCCTAAAAACGAAGATGGTAGATACATGTGTAACTATTCCAAATATTCCATTTAAGTGTGTCAGCTGGGTCCCTTAAGCAGGATGTGAAACTCGCTTGGTTGTAATTTCAAGTAATAGTTTGCCCTGCCTCAGATATACAGATGTATTGTAAACTTTCTTTAACTCCATTATTAAATATTATAATAACACTGCTACTTTGTAGCACATGAATATCTCGCATAATAATCAGGATCATACATACTGCCTCATAAAATCATTTTTTTTGGAAAAGCATACTTTTGTTTCATCGAAGGTAAGCCGATCATCAAACTGTTAGTGGTGATGACCGAAAAATGTACATTTATGTACATATATCGCAGTAAGAAATTTGTTCCTCAATGTAAAATCAACTTGAACTTTGTGCCGGCAAGTAGAGTCAACAAATCTAATGAATTCAATGCTGAGTGGCCACAAATTTTAAATGTAGTATTTCACATCGCATGTTGTGCAAGAGAAAAGAGACACAAAACAACCCTTTCTTTTCTTTGCATGTAAAACACAACTGAGTGCTCTGCTTAACTAAACGACTTTTCAATATATCAAAATTATGCTGGTACCGGTAGCAAAATGTGAGGTATCTATTTAGCGGTTATTATTCAACATCGTTTCAATGGCCTGAGTTGAAAGTATATTTTTCGTAAGAGATAAATTAACAGTGTTTAATAGTGTGTATTCCATCCAAAATTGGGGTGCTAATGTGATAAGAGGTTGAGTTGAGACATTTTTTCAATGACATTTGTCTAAATCAATGCCAAACTGTAGTGGAATCGGCTAACGTGATGAGAGGTTGTCGTATCAATGAAGTGAAAAATTTCCCGCATATTTGCATATTTAAGCCAATATATACTTTTTTAATTATAAAAAAAAAACAGAAGCAACACGATCGGCTGGTTGAATTCATGCACTCAGAGCAGCCAGACATTGCGCGGAACTTCACCAGCCGGTCTCCTGATGAAACAAATGCTTTACGCTGCAGTCAAGTAACGGGTGATTTTTTAGCTGGTTTGGTTTTGGCAACACTGGTTTTGACAGCTGACGTGTGTTTAGTACCTTGTGTCACTGTCAAACAGCTTCAGTTTGGTTTGCAATTTAACCATGGATCGTCTTACAAATGAACAACGATTGCAAATTATTGAATTTTACCATCAAAATTCGTGCTCGGTTCGAAATGTTCATCGCGCGCTGCTTGTGTTCAGCGATGAGGCTCATTTTTGGTTGAATGGGTACGTAAATAAGCAAAATTGCCGCATTTGGAGTGAAGATCAGCCAGAAGCATTGCAACAGCTACCAATGCATCCCGAAAAAGCCACTGTTTGGTGCGGTTTATGGGCCGTCGGCATTATTGGGCCTATTTCTTCAAAGATGATGCGAATCGCAGCGTTACTGTCAATGGTGAACGCTACCGAGCGATGATAACAAACTTTTTTTTGCCCGAAATGGAAGTTCTTGACTTGCATGATATGTGGTTTCAACAAGACGGTGCCACATGCCACACAGCACGCGAAACAATGGCGCAATTGCGAGGCGAGTTTGGTGAACAGTTAATTTCACGTTTCGGGCCGGTCAATTGGCCGCCTAGATCGTGCGATTTGACACCATTAGATTATTTTTTGTAGGGGTATGTAAAGGCTAATGTCTATAGGGGCAAGCCCGCTTCGATTGACGCACTGGAAGCCAACATCCATGCATTCATTCGTGAGATACCGGCCGATATGTGTGAAAGAGTATGCCAAAATTGGACTCAGCGGATGGGCTACCTGAGACGCAGCCGCGGTCAACATTTGCATGAAATTATCTTTAAACATTAAATTGCAAGGTTGAAACTATCGAGTCAAATAAATATTTCATTCATTTTTTCGAGTTTTTTGTGTTTTTTTTTTAAAAAAAGTTCTAAACCTCTTAAAAAATCACCCATGCGCCGATTATTTCTTTTACGATTCGGTGTCCATGAACAGAATAAATCGACCCATCGAATTTTTCTCTGATCGTCGATTTCTCCAGATACGATGATAGTGCGGAATATGTGATATCCGCGTCGGTAAGTTGTCAGTCTGTGTAAGATGATTTAGCTCGAATCAATTCAATGGACCACCAGAGAAAAATTCTAACAAACTGATTTCTTTGGGACATATTTTTATTTTTAAGAATGAGATGAATATCAAAAAAACAAGCCTAGAAAAAGTCTTAGTATTTTTGTAGGCCTTTTGGAAACTGTTACATTGCTTCCCATTTTCGTTGGCATAGCTCTTTAGCTTTCTCATTTGATATAACCATACGCAGGCTGAATTGCTTGATTTCTACTGACGCGACGTATCAGAACGTAAAAACAAATGTCATGTGTTGTTCTCCGGTAGAGAATTCAATCCTTAGAAAAAACTCTTTATAGAACTGAACTTTGTTCTTAGCCAATGTTCTTTTTTTTGCCTTTTTAGTTTTTTTTCCCAAATACTGTTATGTTTCAATTTTGCAATTGAATGTTTTGAAGATTTTGTAAGAAATATGCATTTTAAATATTTTTCTTCTAAAATAGAAAGGAGGCTGGTGAAAGAAATCGATCAACATTCAAATATTTTTTAAAATAAAGATTTCTTAACTTCCTCAACAAAAACAGAAATTGTGGGTAACAAAATGTAACTATGTTCTATGTATTTAGAACTGAAGAATTTGTATAATAGATAAGCAAGGATAAGAGAGACCGATTTTGTTACGATTTTAGTTCATTGTTAAAATAAATAGAGTGGTATTTTTACTGATCAGAAATATGAAAATAGGTTTAACTGAGTGTATAACTAAATGATGTGGAATACATTTTCTTAACAATATGATTTCGATATACAATAGATGATAAAAGTTTTTTTTATACAATTTCCCAAAGAATTTAATGTTTTGTCTTTTTTTTAATATTCTTTCAAAAGCCCTGGAATATATAATGCTTTATTTAATTAGACCGTAATTTCCTATTGATAATTTTGTAATAATATGTAAGGCGTGCTATTTTGAACTTTTATGTGTACATATATGTATGGATATTGAAGTAAATACAAAGTTTGATATAAATAACGTACTATTTCTGCAACGAAACTCATATTTTCTGTTTTTTTTTTAATAAATGTTAGATGCACCTAAAATATACAAAAATTATGTAATTTATTTTTGTTTATAGAGTATTAATCTTATAGTAATATTAAATTTATTATTTTTTTTCACAAAACAGGAGTACGCATCATTGTAGTATATATAGAAGATAAAGGACTTGAATGAAGATTAATGACAGAAAAAGATAATATTGATTGATATGCAAAAAGATCTAACTCGATGTCATGAAACAGAGAACAATTAGGGAGAATAATTAATTCAATTAAAATTCAACTTATTTAAATTTATCATGTATCTGCTTGTTTATTCCGCCCAAAAAATCCCGACAAAAAACTATCAAAGAATCCGTTGGTAATGGCAATTTGTATGAAATTTTCTGATACGATGGATCTGTGGTTTTTTTCGGGATTTGTAACAACTTTCCTATTACGAAGGAATTCATGATAGGGCTTATTGATAAGGAATGCGCTATAGTTTTTAATGTGGCTTTTTTTAATACAAAATTTTAAGATAATTATGCATACACAATTATCAAAAAAAGGATATGCGACACGACACATAGTATATGTTTCAATTAAATCCGTGCACAAAAAATTGCTCTGAATTCGTTGTTTTTTGTTGAAAGCACCATCTAGTATTTTCTTCATAACAGTACAGGTAAAATAGTACATACAAAAAGAGTCCTTATAAAACATTGCAAAAGCGTTTCATAACCCAGAACAAGCAATAACGCCAAACATTTTCAAACATTTAGATTTTTTGGAGAAACCAAATAGTCAAACCACGATAGTTAGGAACGATGGAAACAAGCAAAAATTATCGACGAATAAGGCTATTGCCAACGACTTTAGAATGGTCCGAGAAAATAAAATCAGCTGTTCACGCAAACTTTTAGTTTTATAACGTAATTCAATTTACCCGGTATATTGGATTTAACTTCCCGTATCTTTCTTTCTTCTCATCAGATAACAATTTATTTGACTTCAATTGGTCCGGCTTCAAGCCATAAATGTACTTTACTAAAAACTAATTTGTAACAAACAAATTATGTTGGTTTTTGCTTTTTTTTTATGAGACTGCATTTTTGTGAGATTAACCTATTTGCATACCACCCAATAATTAATGTTACTTTATTGTTTCATGTCTGGGGGAAAGGAAGTCCTTTTAATATACGTAATTATTGGAAATATTGTTTTAATTTCGCACTTGATTTCGTCAAAAGAGGGCAGATGATAAAGTTAAATAAAACACTAAACACCAATCAAAAATGTTAATATAGTTATGCACGTAACATTGCAGCTAGTCCCTCACTTTTTTGACGGAAAGTCAATACTGTCCAAACTGTCGATATTTATTGTTTACAAATTTTGGTTTTAAGTGTCAACATTGTTACAAAAGCCGTGATTTTTTGGGCAAAAAATAGAATTTTAGAAAGTTTAATAGATTAATTTTAGAACTTTAAGAAGTGATGTCATCAAATAGGTCGTAGTCAATTTATCAATATCCTGTAATTTCATACACATTTATTTAAATGTTCGGAACGTCGCACCCAATAAAATCGTGTTGATAGATCAAGGCAGTTATGCACAAGTTAATGAGTAATTTATTGTGTGTCTCTGCAGCCAAAACTTTGGTGCTATAAAAATGTATTTTTTTTTTTAATTACCTACAGCTGAATTTGTTTAAAAAATATGTTTCATGATCATGCCCAAACATAGTCTTTCTTGTATACAAAAAACATTTTCGAGTAAGACTTTTTCGATATATACATAAAGAAGGAAAGAATAATTCAATGAGAGGAAGCGTTTTCTTTTCGTCAATGCTCTGCATTCCACTTATTGTGAATTAACAACGTGAAGGTAATATTGGGAGTTCCAGTTTTCTGATAAAAATAGAAATTGTGAATTAAAATAAAAAAAAAATGAATATAAGTGTTCTGCATTTTGATTTGCAAACTACGTTTTTTTCAGCTATTGAATTTATTGATAGATCGAATACAATGATTTCAGTTTTGTATCTATTTTGATGTACATTTTTTTCCAAAAAAAATTATAATCTATTCACATGTACCTATCATACATACATTTTGGGCATTTCGAACATGAAATTTTTTTTCGAATAAAATTGCAAGCCGATTTCAACTCAATGCATAAGACCTTAATCAGCTTCTGGGATTTCAAATATATTACTTTAACTTTAAAGCATCTATTCTATTTTATTTTTTGTTTTTCTTCTCAGAACAATCAAACAGTTCCGTGCCTTGTTTTGTTAAATCTGGGTTAAATCGGTATTTTGTTTTCCCTTTTCGATATTATATAAGCTCAATAAAACACGCCACGTACAAATCAAAATAATTTATTAAATAATCATCAGATGCTTAAGTGAAAACTAAGTAATAAATAAGCATGTCTGCGTTTTAAATGCTGCTTTCAAATTGAAGTAAACGATGTCCTGATTCAAAACCGACCTAACCTATCCTAAAGGCTATTAAAGAAGGTTCAAGGAAATGAACTCTTCAAAAAAACAGGTTCCCATGGTTTTCAAAAAAGTGCCTACTCAGTATAATTTCTATTTATTTCTTTTGCTTGAAAATATAAGGGTTTATTTTTCAAGAGTACCGTAAGCAGTCAGTTAGTTTTAGTTCGTAATCTTCAAGAATACCACAAATGGATTTTTTTAAAAATCGTGTAACATATTCCTAGGAATAAGAAGAATTAAGTTATCCACTCATTCCAGTGAAAGATTTAAGCAATAAGTATTTTAAATATCAACAAACATCGTTTGTCAACATTGATAAAAGATAAAAATATGTATATATGTATTAGTATGTATATAAATAAAAGTGACGTTAAAATTGTAATATTCTTTATATTGGTGTTCCTTGATTGAAAAATTCGAAGTTGATATCCGCTTGGTTAAATATCAAGTAACGTAATTACTCTGGCAGCTAACTGACGTTATTAACTGACAATTGAAAGATCTGAACTGCCAGATTAAACTAGAAATCAATAATTTTATGGGATCAAATCTCCTTTTTTATATAAAAAAAATATATAATACTTCATTAACATAATCCTATTCTGCATATTGACAAAATAACGTATAAAAGGAAATTACGGTTATTTAAACAACTTTTGGAAAAATTACAAATAAAAGAACACAAAGGAATATAATCTAGCACACAAAAAACAAAATAAGACAGAAGAGTTCAGCCGAAGCACTTGATTACTTTTCTTGAAGAGATTTTATTTTAAAATGTTTTGTTCTTATATTTTCTATTGCTTAATCATACTACTACTTAAAAATATTAATTTCCTTGATTTAAAAGGACCCTTGTCTGAACATGTCGAAAAATGAACGTACCTGTTGGTTGTTTGGTCCTAAATTGGCACCACCGCCTGCATTGCCTTGGTTATTGCCACCAGCAAAGGCGGATAATGCGTCTGCAATAACAGAATTGAAATTAATAAGGTTTTTTTTTATAAAACTAAATACAAAATGATGCATACCTCTGAAGTCAAATGGGCTGTTATTTTGGTTGGCATTGTCGAAGTTATCAAAGTTAGGGCCATTGCCATTACCACCAGGACCAGCACTTGCAATATTGGCTGGACCACCACCTTGCTTGCCTTCTTGTTGATCCAACAGTGAGTTCAACTGCTGTGCTTGCATGAATAAAGTGTTTTCTTGTTGGCGACGACGCATTTCTTCTTCTTGGCGCAACATTCGAGTTTGCATGTCACTTTGTTGACGACGTGCGTTCTCTTCTTCCCGAATTTTGAATTCTTCTGCTTGCTTTTCACGGTTTTCCCATTCCATTTTTTTGCGTTCGTTATCCTGTTCACGTTTACGAAGTTCTAGAAATAATATTAAGACAGTTTTTAAATGAAATCGACAAACAAACGAAATGATCAGTGACTACCTTGACGAAGCATTTCAGTTTCATGCTCGTAGCGTGCATACTCCATTTGGGCCTCTAATTTATCCTCTTCCATTTTTAACTCTCGTTTGAGAGCGTCTTGTTTGGACTTAAATAACTCATAGAGCTGCTTCCACCTTGTGCCATACTCGTGTTCAAAGGAATCTAATTCTGCAAATCGCGGTCCAACGCCACGCTCATGATTGAACTCTTGTGATTTTTTATTCAAAGACTTGTCTGGTAGACCATCGGGGTCCTCATTTATCTCAAAAGGCTCTACCACGCAAGGTCGAAGTGATGCAGTTAAGAAGAAACATTTATCGCTGCATAAACGAAGGGCTGCATTTGCCGAAGACTTCTTAGCGAATTCTATGATACCTTCGCCGGTGTGTTTTCCGCGATCATCAACAACGATATTTGCTTTTTCAACTGGCCCAAAGATCTCAAATGATCTATACAGCAACTCATTAGATACAAATGGGCTTAAATTCTTGATACGCAGTATAGTAGCATTTGGTGCAAAGCGAACACGAAGTGTACGCCCCTTGCGCATTGTTCCGTCTAATCCACGCTTTGCTTTTTCTGCATTTGGGTGGTAATCCAGTTTCAAGAATGCAAAATTTTTTTCCGGATTGGAGAAAACTTCTCCAATCTCACCATATGGCTTGAATAATTCACGCAATTCTTCTTCTGTAATATCGCTTGTCAAGTTGCCAATGTAAAGTCTATTGCGTCCGGAAAACTTGGACTCTTCACACTCTACTGGGGGTAATTCGTGTGTAGGGCCAGTGATGCTTCTTAAACGTTGTCCAATGAAGAAGTCTTCATTACGACCACCGCCGCCACCTCCACCACCACCGAATCCACGACCGCCACCACTGCGTCTATCATTCATGTTGTTCCGGTTGTTCTGCATGCTTTCATTATTTCCTCCGCCCCCACCCATCCCTCTGTTATCATCGCGTGACTGATTGTTTTTGTTATCATTGTTTTGCTATAAAACATAGATACAAAAAATAAATTTAAATAAATTTTCCTTTTATATTTGGAGTTTAAATATTATAGATATTTGGCAAAACTGTAGTCACCAAAAAAGCTGGAAACTTATATCGCACATCATGAGGATAAGAAGACTGATGAGCAGTGGGAATATTTCGTGGAATGGACATAATAGACTGCAGTAACCAATGTATTTTTAATTGAAGTCTGTCGTAAACAGGAGACTGTGTACGGGTCGTGAAAGGTTTGCGAATATTTCACTATTACAGCCATATTATTAACTCAAAGTGTAAATAAGGTTTAAGTGAATTTTGAAGCTGTCCTATTAATCCGCATTTTTTAAACTTTTGAAATTTAACTTTTGTGCATAATATTCAACCAAAACACGCATTAAACACGGTTGATTAAAAATGCATAACCACCAGATGCAAAATTGTTTAAACTTGACTATAAACATACGGAATGTCAATAATTAGACATTTTCCAGGATATATTTTGGTTGTTGTTGTTGTATTTCAAATTTCATCGTTCGAAATAAAAAAAAAAAATCAAGCTATTCTAGCTTTTTCCGTTTGAACACAATTTTGTTTGTTTGTTTGTGTAATTGAAAGCAAAACTGTGTATGTATGTTCACGTGCGTAAAAACTTCAAATATCATTTTGCTTGGCTAAAATGAGTGGATGTACTGAAAGTTTAGTTTACATTTGGGTTGAACTACTTCAACAGCTCCCTGAAGGGCAGTTAAAATTGAATCGGATTAAAAGCGACAAAGTTTAATAAATAGGGTTTATTAACGGTTTTATCGAGTGAATATTATGCGCTTGGGTGTACTATGCATGTAGTATGGTTTTTAATTGTTTTTTTAGTTCGCTGGATTTGACCAACTCTGTTTTATTTATTTGCATGATAGGAAACAATAAAAATAAATTTGAATCATCCGGAATGTTAAACCGACACTTTATCTGTCAAAGACCGACAGAATTTTCCGCGACAGATTTTGCTACAGCCCTCTACAAAAACGTTTACCCTCCAATAAATATTTCAGAAAAAAAAAAACATCAACCGAAAAAGAATTTTTTTTAGCAAGAGCCTCACAAGCTAACTGGCACAACATTTAAGTAGTTGTAAATCATTCAGCTTCAATATTATTTTGTTAAATCTCGTCTTTAAAAATTTCGTGCCATTTAATTGGGAAATGGTTTTATAATTACAAAATGTTAACAGTGAATCATGTCACGCTCTCGTCTCGTTTTCTTGTGCATTGTGAGCCATTCTTTTTTGTTAAATCTCGTCTAAAAAAGACGCGACGCGAATTTAACGAATAAAGTTATTGATAAATATATTGGTTTGTATGTCATTTTGTTTTAATATTTTATTGATTTTTTTTAACAAAAATGAGTTTTTGTCGTAAAAAAGCTCGCCGCATTCTGAATTGGAGAACGATTTTATAAGAAGATGAAATTGGCAGCGTTTTCGTCATGCTGACGTCTGGTTTTATCGTAGCATTGTGAAACAGGCTTTACTTCAACAACGATTTTGGTGGATTAACTAAGGTTCAAGGATTGTTCAAGGTTTAATTATGTTAAAATAGCAAATTTATTGATTGAACCATCAGTCAATCTCAGTTAACTTTCTGAACAATGGATCAAATTTTAAACCACCTTTGGACATCTGGTACTTAAGGTTATTTGTATAAACGTGGTTCAAATTTTGATATATGGTTCAGCAATTTTAACTCACCGATGTCGGCGAACGATGGATCATGTTTCAAGTGAAAAAAGTCCAACATGTAAAACCATCCTTGAATCTCATTACCGAAATCGTGAGTTCAAATTGGACCACGTTAGTACAATTGCCGACGACAACTTTTGACCCATCAATTTTTTAGAAATCAAATGAGTGCGAACGAGAAAAAATACGATTTCACATTCCCACTCAATTCATTTCGAAAAAAGTCATGACTTCTTTTTAAGGCTTAACTACATTCGCAAGTTTTTCCAAAAAAATGCAAATGCTTACAAAAACCACAGTGAAAAATGACAACTGAAAGCGTCACCAATTGCAAAAAAAAAAAAACAAACATCAACGCAACAAATCACAGAAAGCCAAGCTATAATGAAAGATACAACAATTACAAACACAAAAAAACGTCAAATGTCACTTTTCCGCACACAATTAATGGCCCGGGTAATTATTGGAGTGCGAAAAAAGAGCGGAGACTTCTCCGAAAAATCTGCTACTATTATCAATTTCGCTCATCGAACAGCGTACTGCAAACGAAAAGGATGACATTTTTCGTTTATTATTTGTGCGTCATTTTTGTATGCGAGTTTTCGTTTCGCATCAGCACTCACTAGACTTTACCCAGATAGAAGTGAGATAAAAAAGAAAGACGTCAACATGACTAGAATCACTTGAAGCTTGTCAGAACATGGACCTTTACAATTCTAATGGCTAAGCGAAAATCGTCAACTTTATTTTGATTATCTAACCAATTTGTAAATAATTCATAACAATAATAATCAACAATTAGTTGTAATGTTGGTTTATACCAAATGTTTAAATAAATATGTACATATACCTATACAAATATTTATAAAATAACTAGTATGTAATAAGAAATTATTAAGAACAAAAATTATTTTAAAATTCATAAGATTTATGTAAATAAAACTTGATTTAGTTTGTGTTTATTTAGTAGAGAAAAAGCCCAACGATTTATCTGGATGAGAACTTGGGTCAAGAGCTTTTGTAAATGTGTATAGGAACTGTATAACATTCTCTAAAGTTACAGTTTCTTCACAGAAGCTGCAAAATGGTGGTGGTTCGCGTCTGTTTTTCGTCGTATAGGTACAAACCTATTGTTTTAAATCAATTTGAATATTGTTGATGCGAAAGTAGGTAGGTATGATAAATTTCAGCGTAAAATTTTGAGAAAAATCAATTGGAACATTCTTTATTCAAAAATTAATTTTTCAAAAACTAGTGATAAACAACTTGATTTAAAAAGAAATTAAAAAAAGAAATTGAATGAATATAATGTCTGGCTTTAAAGCGGCATATACACTGTTCAAATGCATGTCATTCATGTGAGTGTGTATAAGTAAAAATGAAACACGTATACATTGTGTGTATGCTTGAAGCAAAATCAACATATTTTGATTTTTGTTCAATCAGATAGCCAGCATTGAAATAATGTATATTTTAGAATGATTGCTTGATCACGCATAGGCGCATTTTCGCATAGACATTTAAGTAAAAATAAATGATTGAAGACTCATGCATGAAGTGCATATATGCAACGTAAAACAAAATGTACTAATACACTCTCACATGCATGACATGCATTTGAACAATGTATATCCCGCTTAAAAAGGGCTGAAGTATATTGTAAATGTTGCTATATGTATTTTTTTTTTTATTTTAATGTTTTTTTTTTAGAAATTTGCCCTTATGTCTAAATGGTGAAGAGAAATCGTTTAATGTGGCTTTCGTTTCAACCAATTCAGATTTGGGTGTCAGATCTTAAATCTTACTGCCAAAAAGAACACAAAACGTGATTTTATTTTGTTTTATGATTGTATGAGTGCCACTTTTAAAAACCCTTTGGTAAAAGTCGCGTTTCTTTGATGTGTGTGCAAGTCTGTGTAAATCTTGCTAAAAATCGAGATCTGCAAAATCGACTTCAGATCGACAAAAATTCGATTTTTTTGGTCGAAAGGAAAAACTTGTCACAAATCAAAAAAATCAAAAAAGAATCGATTTTTTTGGTCGAAACGAAAACCACATAAGAATGTGTTTCTTAATTGGAATAAAAAGAAGATATTCCAAATCTAGAATTCAATAAAAATCAAACAACCAATTAGGTTATAAGAATATTGTCAATATTCAAAATGAATAACATGAACACACGTATTAAAGATTTCTAGAAATATATTAGAATAATCTCTGATTTGGATCATTTTATTATGTTCGTGAATATACAAATATGCCAAACGAATTCCGAGATCGTTAAAGCCCCCAATATTTTTCTTACGACGGGAAGTAGATATATTGTTTTCGAGATGTGTAGTACGAATCTATTACGTCGAGATTTGTGATAATTAACTGACATTTCTGATCAAGTTTAATGGCGAATTCCTTTCAAAAAAAAATTCGAATTCTTTCTAAACAGAATCGAATTTTTTCTAAACAAAATCGATTCTTTTCTTTCAAAACAAATCTTGCGTTTTAGCAAGATTTCACACTGAATTGCACACACACTATGAAGACTTGACATTTCTTATACATCATAAATTGAAAGTTGCGGAATTTTTGGAAGACGAGTTGTTTATTTTTTGGTTGGAACGAATTCTACATAATTTAATAAAATATTCAACAATATATTCAGTCAATACAGCTATAAAAATAATTTATTGTGGGTTATTCATTATCAAACACAAATTTGACAAAAAAAATAGCTTTCGCGAGTGAAAGACGTGTTAAAAACTTTCAGTGCAAGTGATGAAAACTTTTCAATTATAATTTTCTTTAAAAATATATGTGCAAATAGAAGTTCAAACAAATAAAATGCACCGTATAAGCTGGATAATATCTTTTATTTATTAATTTAATTCTTTTGGTAAAACATTTTTCCCACAACAAAAACAAACAACCTCAATAGATTTGTAAATAATTTCTTGACGTTTTGCGTCAATTGCAGCTATAAAGTCACAAACACAATCACACCAAAAAAAATCGATTCTTTTACGAAATACGAATTCCTTTCAATTGACAGAAAAAATTCGATTCTGTTTAGAAAAAATTCGATTTCTTTTTTTGAAAGGAATTCGCCATAAGTTCTTTCACCCAACAGCAAATTTGCGAGTGGATGTGAGTTCGAGAGTTTATAACTATATACGTCGTGATATACAAAAGATTGGCAGGTTTTTTTGTCAGCCTTTGATGCGATAGAGTTTAAAATATCAATTTTTAACACCTTAGGCCTATCTTCTTTATAAAAACTAAATCTCATTAATAGAACTAAGACATACGTAAGCTGTTTAGGAACCATATCGGCCTTTTTATATACAGAGCAAAAGTAATTGTCTGAGTGTAAATGAGAGATCAACCATGACACAACAATCGGAAAATCGCATTTTGACTCCCCTGCCACTCTTTTGTTCCATATCACGAAAAATACATATACATACCTATAAAAATATCATATTTTCAGTATACATCCAATCCTATAATTTGTTTTCGGGTTTTAATATTAAACTAAACACCCTTGGAAAAGTTTGTTTCGCTTCAATCTACAATATGGCCGACTAATTTTCGGTAAAAATGGCCGTAGCGAAGCGTTTACAAATATCGATGTAAATTTTCAAATTATCTATTCGACACGTTTGTTTCCTTGCACTTCATGAGAAAAATCAAAAAAATTGGTTTATAATTTTTATCGATTGAATTAAGTGGCCATTTCATTAGCATTCAACTTTAAATCTGAATATTTCTATTTATAAATACGACGCATATCATTTTTTTAAGCGGCAATACCAACTTCAAAAGGCATTATAATACTCAACATCCAGAAGCAAATTTTTTGACAATATAAATTATTTGATAAAAATAAAATTTTTTTTCCAAGCGAAAAAATATGGCCACCATTTTGTGCGCACTTTGATCAGAAAATTTTCACTCACCTCATTCCTTCCACCGAAGTTTCGACGACGATCTCTGCTTCTGCGGCCACCATTGCCGAAATTGCCACCTCCTCTTCCTTGATTGCCACCTTGATTGCTTCCTTGATTGCCTCCTTGGTTGCCTCCTTGGTTGCCTCCTTGGTTGCCTCCTTGATTACCACTTTGATTTCCACCTTGGTTTCTACCTTGATTATTGAAATTTCCTACTTGGAAGTTTTCTCCGCCTTGTTGGTTATTCCCAAAGCGTGGCTTCTTTTCAACTGGAGGAGCATCTACATCTATTATTTGCTGTTTATCTTGATCTTGCTTTTGAGGCTGCTGCTGCTGTTGTTGATGGGGTTGCTGCTTTTGATTCTTTTGATTTCCTCCTTTATTACGCTGTGGTAACGGATTACCGTTCATTGTCTCAGCTTTAGCTTCCATAATTTTTTCCTTTTTTCTTTAATTAAATAATCGGTGCAAATTGTCCCAACTTCCACGCTGGTCGACGAACAATGAAAGAATGAACGAAATCAAAATGGCCTGAAATAATTTACCGAAGGAAATGACGCTAGTAGTTAATTAATAGTGGCCAAACATAGAGAGCGATAACAACACAAGAGAGAGGTTGGAAAAATTAGTTGATTGTGTGGCGGCTTACAGCCACCACAACCAGAGAGCGTGGATATCGCAAAAAGGAAAAGTGCAATAGTTAAGGTAGAACTAGATTAGAGGTCTTCCAAGATTTATTTTTTTTCTCTTTCTAATTTGACATCAAAAAACAACAACAAAAAAAGTGCCTGGTTGGAAAATATTTACATGCTATTGGCAGTGTTAAAAATCCGGTCAATGATTATTATTGGTATTTGGAACTGACAAAATTTGCGATCAAATTACCTATTAATTAGTGTTAAAACATTTTAGTGGACATTTTTTCAAGTATTTGATACAAAAAAAATCACTATTATTAAAAACCCGACTTTTTTGGCTCGCCTTCGTGCCTTCAGCATTTGGTTTTGTTTTCCAACGAGGGAGTGCTGTCAGATTGTTTTTATTTTTTAATTTAATTTGACACTGACACTTCTGAAATTTGGTGGCAGAGATCCATAGGCGGGAGCTGTCAGAAGCTTATGTCAAAACCGACCGAAAAAGTCTGCTATTACACGACGACTTTTGCGTCGTGACTCTTCTTCGAATTCTTATTTGAAATTTCGTCCTGTGAGTCGTACGCTATTACACCATGACTTTTGAGTCATGACTCAAATTTGGCAACCCCCAACCAAATAAACAACAAACATAAATGAAACGATTTTGTTCCAGCATAGAAAATCTCTATGCTCTACACCTTAGCAACCATACAGCTATAGGTACATGTGCGCTCCACAAATAGGGAAAATAAATAAAACAATTTGCTACAATAATAAACAAGAAATAAAATAATGTCAGAAATGAGTCGCAGAAATTTGGCTCACGACTCATAGGGCAGTTTGTTTTCCGTCTCATTTTTCTTTTCTTTTGCACTCATTATGTTCGAAAAGATTCACAACGCAAAAGTCGTCTTGTAATAGCAGACACAGTAGCTTTCCGAAACGAAGCAGGACTATTGAGTGCCGAACTTTCACCGTTGGACACTTCACCACCAGATTTTCACCAACAGCCTTTTAGTGCTTGGCATTTTCGTTACAGCGGTTCCGCCACTGGGTAGTTCGCTGTCGATCTTTCAACACTAGACTTTTTTCCACTGCATACAGACAGGTAATGAACAATGAAGTGCTAATTATTCAATGTGGCCATTGTTTCTTTTCGAATAAAAATGTGGTTAGTCACAATAGAATACAAATTTGCCAGTTATATACCCATGTTTTTATGATAACTTAAGCATGATGCAACATTTTAGAACATTTTATTCATTGCAATATAAATTGAAATCTTGCTAAACAAGCGAATTCCATATATTTCAATTTTTGACCTAAATTTCAATTTGGTGTTACTGACAATAAAACATGAAAAAATAAATTAATTAAAAGAAAACTTTAAATTTTACTTCACTCATTCATAAATCAGAAAAAAGTCGAAATCTAAGCAACAAACGCCAAATTCTTTTTTGTTTGCTTTCACCATTTTGATTTTTGCATCCAAATATTTACGAATGAGCGGTCGATGAGCGCTCTTCACGTCCGACGGCAAAAGTTAACGAAAACTAGACGAACAGTACCAAATCGCAATTATGGGCACAAGATATGTATCCTTGATGTCCAGCCAGAGAGCTCGAAAAATAAATACGCAATTGCCCTTATAGAAGCAGTAGTAATTATTTTATTTCTAGAAGAACATGGAAATAAAGATTACAATAATTGTTCTTGTTTTATCTTATTAAGTATACTCACCGCAGTTTGCACTCTCCGACCGTTCAGCTCCAAGGATGTATTCAAAAGAAAGATCTTTTTTGACATAGGGTTTGTATTTTGAAATCGGTGCAAAACTGGAGAAGAATTCCTTAGCAGGCCGCTTACTACCAGCTGTTACTATTTTTTTATTACCGAAATGAATTTTAGTCGTATGAAATTAGAAAGAATAATTACTTCTATTTAAGCGCAGTGATTGAGTATAATTCAATTAAAATTTCAAATGACCTCAACTCCATAATGCGTTATGAGAAAAAGAAGATCGAAAATCAAGGTAGGTAGGTAGGTAAAATGGCGGTTCTGAGAACACCTGTTCCCGTAGAACCCAATTAGCGCTGTTGTGCGCCGTTTTGATACCATAACTCGTTTGACCTGATTTGTTTCTTGATATAGGGGTTGTTTTTTTTTTTTCTTTTATTAAACTAGACAAAATTACTTGGGGGACTAGGTTATTGTTTTATCACGCAGCCCTACAAGAGCACCAAGCTCACGACTGTGTGCTAGGTGGTTCCGGTGGGGTTGCGATCCAACCATATAGCCCTTCACCAGATCCACTCGTGGCTTTGCCTATACTAAGCAAGGTAATACCTACTAGGTATATATCAGTGCTTTAAGGTTTGCACCAGTTATAGAGGTGGTGATTGTCCGAAAAGTTAAAGCCGAGTTTGTTGATTGATATAGGGACTAGGTTTTGGTCTGTACTCTTGACCTCAGGGGAATGTTAAGCTCACACTGTGTGCTAGGTAGTTGGATTGAGAGCCGTCCGTATAACCTATCACTAGATTTACTTGTGGTTGGGCTTTTTCAAAGTCAAGGTAAACCTGGTTAGGTTTTGGCAGACTTTTAAGTCCTTCCCCAGTTATGTATTAAGAGGTAGTGCGGGGAGTTAGTGACGATATTTGTATATGATTTTTGTATTTATTTTGTTTACCTAACTTATTAGCCCAGCAATGGTCCATCGGGCCCGAACCGGAGTCGATAGCGATACAGTCCACGACTACCGATTCACCGAATCCCGTTAGACCATCGCCAGTCCTCCCACTTCCAATGCAAGTGCTGTGGTGAAGTTATTGTTTGATCTATTAGATCCATCTGGTGCTATTTAGAAAAGAGATAAAGTCATTTATCCTTTTGTTCGACAGCACGGTTAGGTTATCAAGAAAAGGGCTTCCAAATGCCAGGAAGCGAGATCTGGCCAGGGCTGGGCAGTCACAGAGAAAATGTTCGATGGTTTCTCTCTCTAGGGGATTCTTGCAGCTTCGGCAGAAACTATTAAAAGGTATCCGTAGCTTAGCCGCGTGTTCTCCTATTGGCCAATGGCCAGTGATGACTGCAACGATCCTGGCCGTATCTGTTCTATTTCGCTTTATTAATTCAATTGATCTGCTTTTGTCATAGGTAGGCCATATCTTCCTAGATATCTTACAGTTTGACAGACCTTGCCACCTTTTTATTGATTCAGATAGGAAATGGTCATATATTTTGCCCTTCACGAATCCCAGTGGAAGGTCGACTTCTTCTGCCTGAGAGATGGGAAGGGCTGATCCCTGCCTGGCAAGCTCATCTGCGTGCTCATTGCCTTGGATGTCACTATGGCCTGGGACCCATATGAGTGAGATTTTAGTGCTTTCGCCAAAGCCTGCGAGCTCACCTCTGCATTGATTTACCAACTTTGAGGTTACCAGGCAGCTATCAATTGCTTTGATTGCAGCCTGGCTGTCTATACAGATGGCCACATTGTGGATATTTTGGTTAGAAATTATTTTTTGTTTGAGTACCCTGCAGGCTTCTTTAATAGCTAGTACCTCGGCCTGAAATACGCTGGAGGTGTTAGGTAGGCGATAAGAGTTATTTATTTTCAATGCCTCCGAGAAAACACCCGCCCCAACTCCAACATTCATCTTTGAACCGTCGGTGAAGATTGTGGTGTCATACTCACTTATCACCGAATCATTATTCCACTCGTCTCTGGTAGGAATAAGCACATTGATGCTTTTTCCGAAGTTGAGAGAAGGGGTTTGATAGTCAGTATGGACTGAACGCAGGTCTCTTGGCAACAGTTCCAGAATTTTTGTGTGACCATAGGGTTTTTCCGACCAGCAGTTTATTTCTTTAAGCCTGGTTGCACTGCAAGATACCATGTACTTGATGAAGAGATCTAAAGGAAGAAGATTAAGAATGACGCTTAGTGCATCGGTTGGGCAAGATCTAATTGCACCTGTGGAACCTATGCTAGCTGTTCTTTGAATCTTTTTCAATTTTTCTATGTTGTATTTTTTGCTTAGGGCTGGCCACCATACGATCGATCCGTATGTTAAGATTGGACGAACCACAGCAGTGTATGTCCATAATATCATCTTAGGCTGCAGACCCCATTTTTTTCCGAATGTTTTACTACAAGCATAGAAAGCTATACTTGCTTTCTTTACACGCTCTTCGATATTGATTTTCCAGTTTAGCTTAGGGTCCAGGATGACTCCTAGGTATTTAGCTTTTGTTGATAGAGAGAGAGTGTGACCGTTTAGTTTGGGCAGGGTAAAGGGAGGTATTTTAGTCCTAGTGGTGAAGAGCATCATTTCTGTCTTATTTTGATTGACACTAAGTCCGCAGCTAGTAGCCCAGAAGCTGATTCTTCTTAAAGCAGTTTCCATGATGCTGCTTATCACCGTAGGAAACGCCCCTGATGTCATAACCACCAGGTCATCCGCATACGCCACCACTTTAACCCCGCAATTATCCAGTTCACACAGAATTGTGTCCATGACAAGTAGCCATAATAGGGGGGATAGAACTCCTCCCTGAGGTGTTCCCCTATCTGCTAGTTTGATTATGCGATTGCTACCCAACGTAGCCTGGATGATTCTTGATCTAAGCATGGATAAAATCCATTTTGTGACGTGAACATCAACGTCAAACTTGGCAAGAGATTTTTGAATCGAAGTAGCTGATACGTTATTAAAAGCTCCCTCCACGTCAAGGAAGGTTGCTAGGGTATACTCTTTGTATTGAATTGTTTTTTCGATGGTACGTACTCGAAAATCAAAATGGCGAAAGAATTATGTCCGGTGTGAGGAGTGCAACTGCGGCGAGAAAAATGGTGACAGCTATAGATGTTCGTTGATTAATAAGTTGTCGTCTAGGTGGTGCTGCATGGAAGTTCTGTTTGCGTAAATACTTAAGGTCGTTCTTCCACATCCCCGCCCCCGTGAATCAACCCGATTCACCATCCACTTTGAGAACGGCCAATTTAGATACGGGCCGACGGAGAACTCCAGACTTGGTACGAACATCGGCTCGTCTCACTACTCCATCTGCACCTTGATAAACTCGTTCTACTCTTCCTCGGCACCATTGTTTTCTGGGCATGTCCTTGTCACAAATGAATACTAGGTCTCCTTCTTGCAGAGGCTCTGATATTTGGCACCACTTGGATCGGCGTGTCAATGTTGGCAAATATTCAGAGATCCAGCGCTTCCAAAATCTGTCTCGAAGTTGACGGGCAATTCGCCACTGTTTTCGAAGAGTACACAGCTTCTCAAATGGCTCACTTCCACTTGGCGTCTGGGCAGTGTTAGCTGTTCCAAGTAGAAAATGATTCGGCGTGAGCGGCTCCTCCTGGTCAACAGAAATTTGCAAATGAGTCGAAGGCCTCGAATTGACGACATTCTCCGCTTCAATCATCAGACATTGTAGCGTATACTCGCGGGGTGAGACTTCCTTCAGTGTATGTCGAAGTACCTTTTTTACGCACTGGACCATGCGTTCCCAAACACCTCCCTCAGATGGATTACTAGGGCAGTTGAAAACCCATTCAACTCCCTTGGCTGACAGCTCATCTTGAATACGGTCGCAATCGAACACCTCGCTGAAACGTTTCGCCTGTTGATCCGCTCCCACGAAATTCTTCCCATTATCGCTGCGCATCCGGACAGGCACTCCTCGACGATTAATGGTTAGAATACATGCGTCTGTTGAGAGATCACAGGCAACCTCTAGGTGGACAGCTCGGACAACGAGACACGTAAATAATGCCACCCATCTCTTTTCGACACGACGACCAATAGTTACTGTTAAGGGTCCAAAATAATCCAGGCCAGTGTAGGTGAACGCTCTTAAATACGGCGTCAAACGATCCTCTGGCAGAGGCCCCATCAAGGGTGTAACAGGCTTGATTCGTTCTAGCTTACACATTGCGCATTTAGAAATTACCTTTTTCAAAACTTGTCTAAGGCGTGGTACCCAATACAGGCGGCGAACTTCACAGATAGTAGCTTCGACGTTCTGATGTTTCATCTTGTGATGGTAATAATCCACGACCAGCTTAGTAAACTCATGTTCAGGCGGCAAAATAATAGGTCTTCTAGTAGAATATGGAAGCCAGCTGGCAGCATCAATCCGACCACTCACACGTAAGACGTCATCCTCATTGACGTACGGCATCAGGTTGTGCAAAGGACTTTCTGTGGTAAGACATTGACCATCTTTGACTCGGCTAATATCGGCGCCATACACTTCAGCTTGTGCTTGGCGGCATAGCACAAGTTCAGCTGAATTTAGTTCGTCTACTGTCAATCCATTTGCTGGCCTTATTTGACGTAGTGAGCGAACGTATCGTTTGACATAAGCAATGGACCTCTTCAGCTTCAAAAAAGAAGAAAAGTTGGAAAATTTAATGAAATTTTTACTTACGACAAGAAGAGCGAATTTTTATGGGAGTTCCTCATCTTCAGTTACTTCGTGGTTGCTAACGTTGGCTAAGTCAGCAGGCCACAAGTTTTCCCTTTGTTTCAGAAACCCAGGTGCATTTAACCACCTCGATGAAGGACTGAATTCGACAGGGCAATTTGATCGAGTTGCTTCATCGGCCACGTTTTCTTGGGTAGGTAGCCACCTCCAGTTAGACGCTTCAGTGGCGGCAAGAATTTCAGCTATTCTGTGGGCCACAAATGGTTTGTAGCGACGGTTCTGTGAGCCAATCCACTTGATGACTGTCTTGGAATCTGTCCAAAAAACACAGCGGCTGACTTGAAGTGTTTGGTGCTCTTCTACTATCGTTCCCAAAACGGCAGCTTGGAGCTCAAGGCGTGGAATAGTCATAGGCTTCAATGATGCGCACTTGGTTTTGGCACAAACAAATGCGGTTTCAACTTCTTTGTTCAACGACTCAGACCTCCAGTAAGCTACGGCGGCAAATGCTTCCTCGCTTGCATCAACAAATATGTGAAGCTGGAGCTCCTTCGGTAAACCATTGAGGAAGTAGTAGCGTGGAATCTGAAACCCAACAACTTTGTCCAAATTTTTGCACCAATTGATCCAAGCTGCATAGATGTTATTGGGCAATGGCTCATCCCAAAGTAACTCGTACCTCCAGACCTCACGCATCAACAGTTTGGCACAGACCAAAAAATTTGCCAAAAATCCCAATGGGTCAAAGACTGACATGATGACGCTGAGCAGCTCTCTTTTACTAGGGCATCTTTCTCCAGCTATAATGTGAGGATCAACTCGGTGGAACCTGAGTTCATATCTGAAAGTGTCACTCAAGGCTGCTTGATCTCCGTGATCAAGCTTGCAGCGGTCGACTGGTGTTTTGTGGCTGTGACTGTTTTGGACTCTGCGTCATCCTCTAGGGCACTAAGTACTTCTGGTGAATTTGAACTGAAGCTTCGCAATTGAAAACTGGCATCTTTATGTATTTCACGAACTTGTTTTGAGACGGCAATGGCTTCATCAATTGACTCCAAACTGTCCACAAAGTCATCAACGTAGTGGTGCTGCATGATAGACTTCACTGCTCTGGCATTAGTCTCAAGACGTTCCAGCGCATTAATAGATTTGACGTATTTGGCAGCGCAAGGTGAGCAAGCAGCGCCAAAGGTCATGACTTGCATCTCATAGACTTCAGGGTTCACTTCTGTATCTCCAAAGCGCCAGAGAAATCTTTGTGAATTTCTATCCTCAGGTCGAATGAGCACCTGGTGAAACATTTCACGGATGTCTCCG
The DNA here is from genome assembly GCA_932273885.2 of Leucozona laternaria. Classification (NCBI taxonomy): domain Eukaryota; kingdom Metazoa; phylum Arthropoda; class Insecta; order Diptera; family Syrphidae; genus Leucozona; species Leucozona laternaria. Next base: position 59,012,345 of record OW026366.1, read on the forward strand.
CACACTGCGATAGCACCCACTCGAAAGTTGAATAGCACCGATGGCATCGGCTGGTACTCCTGTGGTCCCTTCAGTAAACAAGAATTGATTGAAATCCCATTTACTCTGGCGGCGGCGTCAAACACCAAGCGAAGTTTCCCTGGCTTGTTGGGATTCACTACGGCAAAGTGTGGAAGGTACCACGTTCTAGGACCTACCTTGGCGGCCTCTGCTGGCTGCAGCTGGCGAGCGTACCCCTTCGCGACGTAAGAGCGAATGATGTCGTTGTAGGCGGCAGCAAACGCATCATCCCTCTTCATTTTACGCTACCTATGAGCCTCCTTTTTGCCATAGCATAGGAATCCGGAAGCTCAATTTCATCACGCTTCCAAAGTAGTCCAGTTTGGAATCTTCCATTGATTTTGATTGTAGTTGACTGCAGAATACTACGAGCACGCATATCTTCTTCGGTTTCTACCACTGGTGCTGGCCGCACCCCAAAGCTTTCCGTCTCGAAATAATCTGCAACTAGTTTGTGGAGGACATCTTCACTTGTGTTGATCAGCAGGCATGACATCTCCAGTGGTGAGGCTGTCTTCGTTGGACCAAATACTACCCATCCGAGTTCTGTGTGTGCAGCATATGGCCCACCATCTCGAAGTTGAATAGTCTCACTTGGCAGACCTAGGTGACAGTGGTCCAAGCCAATGAGAATCTGCGGCGTGATGTCATCATAAGGGTAAATAGGCAACCGATCAAAATATTCTGCATCCCTGTGCAAATCGTTTGCATTCAGGCCTTGCATCGGTAGACAAAGGTTTGAAACACCATAAACGTTACGAAGCAGATGTTTCTTCTTGTCATTTGTTCCACTGATGTGAACGTTGACCACAGTTGCAGGTTCTTGAGCAGCTCTGCCCCCAAACCATTGGAGATCCAACTCACGGATATCACCATTCAGTCCAAGATCTTCAATTAGGCTTCTATCCATCATGGTTATTGAAGAACCTTCATCCATAAGAGCGTAAGTGTTGACTCGCTTTAAGGTTCCATACATGGTGACAGGCAGCACTCGAAAAAGTAATTTGTTGTTCTTACCTGGGCTCTGTGAACAGCTGAGAACTGCTTCCTTTGTTTTAATGGCGTCTTGTTTTTTCTGTGCACGTAGAATTTGTGTACCTTCAGAGACAGGTTGTCTTTGTTCGTGCAACAACTGGTGGTGACTTCTTTGGCACTCATCAATACCACAAGATTTTCGACGGCGGCGGCAGAACCTCAGCGAATGTCCTACTTCCAGACATGTGAAGCACAATCGACATCTTTTGGCTTGTGTCCACCTTTCACTCACACTGCATTCCAAAAATTGTTTGCATTCGGGTATTCTGTGACGGCTTTGACAGATTGGACACTTGACTGCATCTGCTGGTGGACCCTCGGCTGCATGGAGAACTGAACGGCGTTTTGGTTCAATTGCTGTTCGACTACCGGTAATCTTGTCATCTTGTACCGCGGAAATCAAACTTGCAACTCCACTCAACCAGTTGCTGAAGTCAACAATAGTTGGATACGGCTGGATCTGAGCTGCAAATCCAGCCCACTGAATCCTTTGGCTCATAGGAAGCTTATGTATAAGCTCCTTCAGTAGGGTCGGGTTAGCTAAATGATGTTGACCATTGATTGATGACAAAAACACAGCAAGATTCTTCGCCTTCACGGCGAATGGGATCAACTTTTCCATTGAGGTTTCAGAGATCGGGGCAATTTGTCTAACTTGCTGGAGCTGACTCTCTATCAACTGTTCAGGGCGACCAAAACTAGAACGTAATTGCTCCATAACCAAATTCACGTTCTCGGCATGAATCATCATGCACTTCACCACATCACGTGCTTGGCCTTTTAAAGATTTTTGGAGGCGCATACTGTTTTCCAAATTACTGTAGTTGTAGACTGCTGTTGACTCAGAATATGCACTTGAAAACATAGGCCAGTCTTCTGGATCGCCGCTAAATTGGGGCAAATCTTGAAGCTTTCGTGGCTTAGTGAATTGCTGCTGAGATACACCACTGTAGCTTCCAGAATATCCAGAGTAGGTTGGAGTCGTATGCGCTATAGGGTTATTTGCAGAGAACCACGTTGGCGCTGATGACTGCCCATTAAAATTTCCTGCCACACCGGCGAGTGTTACGTGATGGTTAACTGTACTTACTGGCTGCGAAAAGTTTACACTATATAGCGGGTTGGAGAACGGTATTGTTGGAAGTGACTTGCCATACGTTACGGTAGTGGATAACGGTGGCATCCAATGCGGAACTGTGGATGCGATGGTAGGCATTAATCTGTTCTGCATCTGCAGCGCCTCGTTCAGAGATTCGCATTGTGAATTTTTTTCATTCAACTTAATTTGAGTACTTTTTAGCTCACTCTCAATTGCGATTAACCTCCTCTGAAACTCGTCGAGTATATTTTGTGTGGAAGCAGTTTGAGCGACGGCTTCAGCATTTGTAGCTGAAACTTTTGCAGCGCTCTTTACAATTTCAGCTACTGATACTGCGGCATTGATATCAGCAACAACTGATTTTGGAGCACCATTTAACAAACCAGTTGATACTGCGGTGGCATTGGCATTCCCGCTTGAAATTCCTCGCGAAGAACCAGCAGGCAAATTATAGACACTCATATTGTCCATATCGACCAATGGAACTCGCATCGATCAATAGAACCTCGTCTATCGATACGGCGACATTGTTGGTCGCCTGACCATCGTTGTTGTCTTTCATACTCAGGCTGGCAGAAAGCGAATATTCGGGGTTAAGGCGATGGCTTCTTCTTGGCGGTGTACGGTGCATTACTTGTACGAGCACACCACGGCGGCAAGGGTTATGTCTGCAACAATCTACAATTTAGTCCTCGGCGTGGGACTGGCGATTGCAAATTGAAAAATGCGTGACTTAATTACGAATGGCGGCAATTGCAAATAATTAAACGCAATTTATTCCACGGCAGGGATTACCAAATTGCGAAATAAAACGCTATCCTTGATGTCCAGCCAGAGAGCTCGAAAAATAAATACGCAATTGCCCTTATAGAAGCAGTAGTATTTTATTTCTAGAAGAACATGGAAATAAAGATTACAATAATTGTTCTTGTTTTATCTTATTAAGTATACTCACCGCAGTTTGCACTCTCCGACCGTTCAGCTCCAAGGATGTATTCAAAAGAAAGATCTTTTTTGACATATGAGAAAAAGAAGATCGAAAATCAAAATGGCGAAAGAATTATGTGCGGTGTGAGGAGTGCAACTGCGGCGAGAAAAATGGTGACAGCTATAGATGTTCGTTGATTAATAAGTTGTCGTCTAGGTGGTGCTGCATGGAAGTTCTGTTTGCGTAAATACTTAAGGTCGTTCTTCCACAATATGAATCCTTTGTATTCGCTTGGTTTCGTACGACCACTTGCGTGGCTTTCCGACTATTCTAGTTCTTCCTTTACCATTTGTAACCATGAATCAAAGAATTCAAGATTACGCCACTTCTATTTTTTCACTTTGTTGTTGTAATTTTGACAACGCGTCGTCATTGTATATAAAACCTATAGTAATATCATCGAGTCGTTTTTTTTACGTTCTTGGGAGCTGCTATGTGGCGTTAAACGCCACAAATTTGACAATGGAGAGAACGAAAAAGGAATCGAGAACAGGTAGTAGGAGCGAGAGAAGTGTATTATATTGGTTCTAACAACAATAATGCGGGAAAGGGAGATATCCGAAATAGCCTTTTGCGTCACGGCAACGAAGATAATTTGGGCGAGAAAATAGAAAAAAAATGTTTGTGTGTATGCGTTTTTTCAAGGTTTTTTCCTTTTTTTTCCAAATGATTTTTTGCTTCAAGGCATATATTTTATCAACTATAGTTTCATGCCAAAATTGGTAGGGATTTAAATATTTTTGATTTTGAATTTTTGTTTGAAATAAATTCTAAAAACAACGTTACATATAACTATTGTCATTTTATCAACTATAGTTTCATGCCAAAATTGGTAGGGATTTAAATATTTTTGATTTTGAATTTTTGTTTGAAATAAATTCTAAAAACAACGTTGCAGGTATTCTCTTTTTCTATGCCCTGATTGTCTGACATCATTGCCACATTTTGGGTTAGGTTATCTATTTTTCTTTAAAATAATTTTCTTTATTTTATAAATGTATGTAACAAAAGATTAAAAATTATTGCACGATATTCAAGATGTTGCTGTTATTTTTATATATATTATGTCTGTTTGGTGATTTATTAGAAACAAATTTTTAAAATCATAGGAGTGGTTTTAAAAATAATCATTTTTTATATACATGTATGCATAATTTCGTTAACAATTTAAGAAAATTAATTGGTAAGTCAATTATAAGAATTTATTAAAGTGGAGTTAAGAACTTATTTTTCAAAAAATCTTCCACCTGTTTTCGAAATAGGTACCTATGTATATCGAATTTTCAACAAATAATTTTAAATTTCTTTTAGATACGCAATATTATTTAAACTAATTACAAGCTTTGTTTAAAAAATTAAGTTTTAATCGGTAAATCCGATAATGAGATACCTAGTTGAAAATCAAAAAAATATATTCTATGGGAGGTGCTGTTATTAAACGCCATATTATTCACTAGATACACCCAGATTAAAACTTAAATCCAGATGTATTTACATTGAATTTGTATGCTTTACATCTGCATTTAAATTTTAAATCTGGATGAATCGAGTGAATAATATGGCCGTAATTGTTCAATATGAAATTTGATAATTTAAAATGTTAAACAATACTAATTACGCTACTTAAAAAATTTTATCAAAATCGTAGGAGTCGTTTTAAAGAAAAAAAAAGTTTTCCTCAACATTTGTATGGGAGGTAGCGTTATTTTTAATTATAAGAATAATTATTGTCTCAAACCTTCTATATAGTGTTAAAGAAATGCGAGAAAATAAGCAAACTATGACTTTAATAGCAGCTGTACGATATTCTAAGACTCTATCTAAACCGAAATAGCGCCCCCTTTCAAGGGCCCAGGCGTTACAATGCATTAGGGATAGAAACGAGCACTCCATATTGTATATCCTCTAAGGAATATATTCATTCATGCCTACCCAAAAATTTCAACGTAAGCAAAAAAAACATACAAATCCACAGCTCCTATACATATGCATGCAATGCACAACATTTCTTGTCCCCCTTGTAAATTTTCACACATGGAAATTTGCCATGCAGAACATTCTCGAAAACAATGCTTTGGAAGGGACGATTGAAGATCCAGTAACTGAAAGGGATGCAGCAAAGCTCCGTAAAGCTAAAGCTAAAATTGTTTTGTCCGTTGATGGAGCGCTTTATGTGCATATTAAAAACGAAACAAGCGCATCTGCGATCTGGAAGAAGCTACAGAGTCTTTATGAGGACAATGGGTTGACGAGGAAGATAGGACTTTTGCGAAAACTAATCACAGTCCGTTTGGAGAGCTGTGAATCCATGACGGATTATGTTAATCAAATCTTCGGTACTGCAAATAAGTTAGCTAGCATCCAATTTCCAATTTCTGAAGAATGGTTAGGTGCCATTTTGCTAGCTGGCCTTGGTGACGATTTCAAACCGTTCATCATGGGAGTTGAAAGCAGTGGTACAAATATAACCGGAGAGGCGATCAAAGCAAAGTTATTAGATTGCGATTATAATAAAATGAAGAAATCAGTTAAATGTTTCTCTTCAAAAGCAAATGTTAAGTGCTACGAATGTGGAAAGAAAGGTCACATTTCTAAAAACTGTCCAAACAAAAAGAAGCCTCATGAAACCAAGAAAAATGAAACCAAAAATGCATTTTGTGCAGTGCTATCATGTCGAACTGAAAAAGACAACGACTGCTACATTGACAGCGGTGCTTCCAGACACATGACACCTAACAAAAAACTGGATGAGTGCAGTAAGAAAATTGTCCATTGGTGATATCCTGACTGCTAATAACCAAAAGATGCAAGTGACTGGAATGGGAAACATTTCATTGAAATTTGATCAACGAGATATTGAAGTCAACGACGTCTTGCATGTTCCTGAACTTTCAGCTAACTTACTCTCTGTTGCACAAATAATCAAACACGGTAACAAACTCATTTTCGATAAGAATGGTTGCAGCGTACTCAACGATAGTGGCAAACTTCTGGTTAAAGCTGAATCTTCTGTTGCTGTGTACAAAATTAAAGGACAAGCTATATGTATGTTTGCAAGTGCGTCGTCCAAATTGATGACATGGCATAGACGTTTGGGTCACATCAACTATGCTGATTTGTGCAAAATGAAGAATGGAGTTGTGAAAGGAGGGAATTTTGGCGAAGATATCAATTTTTTGAAGAATTGTGAAACATGTCTCAAGGGTAAGGAAACTCGTGTACCATTCAAACACACAGGCACACGTGCAAAGAGCATGTTAGATCTCATACATTCAGATCTTTTTGGTCCTATGGAAAACAAATCAATCGGAGGCGCAAAGTATTTTTTAACCTTTATTTATGACTTTTCGCGAAAGGTTTTCGTCTACTTTCTGGAGTCAAAAACAGAAGTTTTAACCTTGTTTAAAGAATTTAAGCAAATGGTAGAAAACCAAACAGGACGAAAAATAAAGGTGATTCGGACAGACAACGGAACTGAATATGTTTTACAAAGTTTTCAATCTATTTGCAAAAGCTCTGGTATTATTCATCAAACCACAAATACGTATACCCCAGAGCAAAATGGAGTTGCTGAAAGATTCAACCGAACCGTTGTGGAACGAGCGAGATGTATGATCTTCGATGCTGAGCTGGATAAGTCGTATTGGGCAGAGGCTGTTAATACTGCAGCGTATGTGATAAACAGGTCAGTGAATTCTTCTTTTAATGACAAAACTCCGCAAGAAATCTGGACCGGAATAAAAGTTGAATTAAGTAGAATGAGGATTTTTGGATCACCTGACATGGTTCATGTTCCAAAGCAAAGACGGCAGAAGTGGGACTACAAATCGATGAAAATGTTGTTTGTTGAATACTGTGCATCGATCCAATAACCAAGAAGATTCGAACTAGCCGTGATGTCGAAACAGAAGCAAAATTGATTGGTTGTGTTCCATTAGTCAACAAAGAGGAACTAGATTCAGTGGGGGAATTCAAGAAAACATCCAGTGGTGAAGGTGAGTTATTTAAAGTGCTTCTAATCCATTGTTATGAAAAAGATGATGAAGTAACAACAGCTGATGAAGAAGAGGAAATTTCTCACTGCTGAATCGGAAGATGACGTATCTTTTGAAGTTTCGGAGGCACTACATTCATCATAGTTAAGGAGATTGGAAAGAATCCCAGTTCCTCGAAATTTTCAAGATTTTGTAACGTACTCATCTTTCGTGAACGACTTGATTATCGACCCAACAACTATCCAATGGCTAGTGATGACAGACAAAATTGGAAAAGCGCTATTCAAAACGAGCTAAAATCTCTTGAAGACAACAAAACTTGGACACTTGTAGATTTGCCCCTTGGACGACAGGCAGTTAAATCAAAGTGGGTGTTTAAAACCAAGCAAGATGGTGATGACAATATTATATGTCACAAGGCAAGATTGGTGGCGAAGGGATTTTCTCAAAAACTGGGCATTGATTATAATGAAACTTACTCTCCAGTTGTTCGTTATACATCTATTCGTTTTCTGATTGCAATGGCTGCTTAAACTGGAATGAAGATAGACCAAATGGATGCTGTGACAGCGTTTCTGCAAGGTGATTTATCGGAGCAGATTTACATGGAGCAACCAAAAGGATACAGTGATGGCACTAATTGGGTATGTAAATTGCATAAATCCATTTATGGTTTAAAGCAAAGTAGTCGGCAATGGAACATCAAACTGGATGCTGCATTGAAATCATATGGACTTATACAATCAAAACTAAACCCTTGTGTTTATTTTAATCAAGATGGTAAACTTATAGTCAGTGTTTATGTTGATGATGTTTTGATTTTTTATCGCGAGGAAAAACTTCGATATAATCTGAAGAAGTCGCCCTGTGCAATTCTTTCAAAATGAAGGATTTGGGAAAGGCAAAATGTTGCATTGGACTAAATATCACCTATGACGAAGACTCTAATGGGATTTGGCTGGATCAATCCAAATATATAAGTGAAATTTTGATGAGATTTGGCATGTCTGATTGCAAACCAGTGGGATCACCTAGCGATCCGAATCAAAAACTATCTGTTCAAATGTGCAATGAAGACAACGAAACAGGGAAAGTACCTTACCAGGAAGCTGCTGGTAGTCTTTTGTATTTGGGACAAGGATCTAGACCAGATATAGCATTTGCTGTAAATGATGTAAGTCGTTTTAATTCAAACCACGGAAAGGCGCATTGGACTGCAGTGAAGCTTATCTTTAGATATTTAAAAGGTACAATAAATTTAAAATTACATTTTGGAGGTTCTGAAAAACTAAACGGATTTTCGGATGTGGATTGGGCTTCTGACATCGACAAACTTCGCTCATGTACGGGTTTTGTTTTTAACTTATGTGGTGGTGCAATATCATGGGGAAGTAAAAGACAACCAACTGTTGCATTGTCAAGCACTGAAGCCGAGTATATGCGTTGTCAGCAGCTGTACAAGAAGCAACATGGCTCAAACAATTTGGAGCCAAAATTGATAATGATTTTAAAAACCAATATATAACGATTGCATGTGATAATCAAAGTGCAATTAAACTGGCGGAAACAAATTGTTTCAGATCAAGATCTAAACATATTGAGGTTCGCCATCATCATATTCGTGACCGAATTAACGACAAAACTGTTGCTGTACGTTATATACCAACTGAAGACACGACTGCTGATAACCTTACGAAGGCAGTTCCTTCTATCAAACATCAACTATGCGTCAAAAAGATGGGCATGAATATTAAAAATTGAAATCTTATCTTATTTAAATATTTTAATAAGTGTTGGTGTTAAAATATTATATATATTATAACTTGTTGTTAAACAACTCACCTACTTTAATAGGTATATATCAAAGTATACTGTTTTAAGTATGCTCATAAATATTATTCGATTTTTTATTACTCTTCGTTCAACCTTCAAATAAATATAACGTTTAATTATTGTTTTTCCTTAATATAAAATCCCAATAAATATAAAAGTGGGCAAAGAGTGTTGTGCAGTTCAAAAATATTGAAGACTTGAACCTTATAACAGCCCGATCCTAGCCTTGTGTGGAGTCACAAGTCACAAGCTGTTGTGACTATTCCTTGTGAGGAGTGTTGTGACTCGATAACATGTTTGGAATACTCCCCCAGTCATCACAAGAAAGCTCACAACTAAACTCACCACAGCAAAGGTGAATTTTGTAGTGCCATAAATGAAACAGCTGATTATTAAAAACATAAAAAAGATTCTCAATTGGGCCATATAAATTTTAATTATAAACTGTCTAACTAGTCAAAAAACTAATAAATACGACTCGCCCACTAGGCAACTTCCGAGCAAATTTTTAGATATCTTATTATTATATATCTTATATTTAGATATCTTATATCTTGAAAACGTTCGTATTTTTTTTAATTATAACTTATTCATAGGTTCATTCCTTTATTTCGAAATTCTGATTTTTGTGCATTTCAGTCCAAAGTTCTGTCAAAGTTCATAAAAAAACAATAAAATTGTACTAAAATGCACACAAATTTGGAGTAAAGGAACAAACCTAATTTTTAATTTATCAGTAAAATCTATCTTAACCGAAATTGTAGAGTAATCCTCTACAATTTCGGTTAAGATAGAATTCCCTATAAAAACGCGCTTAAACTGTGTTTTCAAAACTACTAGGCGTGTTTTTTTTTTTGCAAGTCCATATGGATTCGTCGAAAAAACAACATCGGAACTAATTGTTTTACACGTAAATACAACAAAAACTTAAATCTATATGGACTTAGCTAAGTCCAGATAATTATCGGGACTTATTACGTACTGTAAGTAAGTCACGATGTAATTTTTTTTCGACAAATCCATATGGACTTGCATAAAAACACGCCTACTACATTCAATATTCTTAGCAAAAAGTGTAAAGCAAAATACTACCTCTACTCATTTACTTTTCAAATCTGCCAATTTCTACTAATTTTATTTTATTTTATGAACTTCGACATAACTAAAATTTTTACAAATTAACAGTTTTTAAAATAAAGCGAGAAGTTGTTTGTAAAAAAAAGGAAATTTTCGGATTTGGTTACGGGATTTTTTTTAAAATAACCCTTAGCACTGGTTTGACATTTATTGTTTGTTTTTATTTTGCAATTCAGTTTCAGAATTCTTCTGGGGCTCAATTCCGCAAGTGTGAATAGTTTTCCGTGTATTTTGAGCGTGAATAGAAAGTGTACACGGAAAACTATTCACACTTGCGGAATTGAGTCCCTGGATGATGTTTGTTTAGTAATTTGTTGTTATAAATTAAAAAAAAAAGTATGAAAACAAAGTTGAATCATTGCGAAACTAATGACGGTGTTCACATTGGACTCACTCCGCGCGACTCATTTTGACATCTTTTTCTTTTATCTCACTCCGCCTCACTATATGAGAAAGTGAGGCAGGATTTTTGAATTTTTTTGAAAATATCCTGCCTCACTAGACCATCTCTTTTTCATCATGAGGTGGAGTAAGATAAAACAAAAAGATGTCAAAATGAGTCGCGCGGAGTGAGTCCAATGTGAACACCGTCAATTAACAATAGCAACCAATGAAATCAACAAACAGCGGTAATGGTTATCGATTTAAGTGAAAGAAAATTGTATTTGCTCATAGACAAGAAGTGAAAAATCTCAGTCACGTTGAGCGCAAAGATATCAACGATTTATCTAGACTTAAACTCCTACGTGAAGGATATCGGAAACACAGAATGAATGTATTGAAGAAATTATAATATACAATTCGTAATTCATTTTTGTGATGTGTTTTTCAGATAAAAATAGTATTATAAATACTATCTGCACTATCAACGGAAGGTAAAGGTTGGAAGTAAAGTTTCAATTTTGTCATTAACGACATCTCAAAAAATAACTAGTTTCCTTTGTAAAATTTGCGTTCAATGAAAGCACTTGACTACATATGTAGTTCCTTGTGTCTGCTGAACGTACCCAATGAAAAATGAAATCAGATGGAAAAAAAAATACCTCAAAAAAATCCTCGATACAAATGTCAAACAGTATTATCTGTATTTTCCGATAGGACTGAACCCGGCGCTTGTAACGCATAGCTTAAAGTGGCGTCAACGTGAAGTTGGCTCCTGGCATTCCATATAAAGGGGTTTTCAACAGGGACGCTACAAGAGTAGAGCAACAGGGACAGCAAACGACGCTATATTTCTTGCCGGGGGAATGGGGATCGCTACCGTTCAATGATAACCGAATATTTTTGGCCCCAATTGGATGATATGGACTGGGAGGATATGTGGTTCCAACAGGACGGCGCCACAAGCTACACAGCGAATGTCACAATCAATTTATTGGAAACCAAGCTTGGAGAACGTGTTATCTCACGAAATGGTCCAGTCGCTTGGCCGCCTCGGTCGTGCGATTTGACGCCGTTAGACTATTTTCTGTGGGGATACGTCAAGTCTATGGTCTATGCCAACAAGCCAGCGACGATTGATGAACTTCGTACGAATATCGAACGTGAAATTGCAGCAGTATCGGCCGATTTATGCTTGAAAACCGTCGAAAATTGGGTTCAGCGTCTGGACCTCTGCAAGCGTGCCCCGTGGTGGCCATGCAAAAAAAAACGAGTTCCATACATAATGGCATTGAACGTACTTTCAAAAGAATAAAAAATGTCATTGATATCCGAAACAGTTTTTGTTTTATTTACAAAAAACTTTTGTAGCGCTCTTATTGAAAAACCCGATATAATAAGTCTCTTCTTCGAATTCTTCTTTAAAATTTCGTCCTGTGAGTCGTACACCATGACTTTTGAGTCATGACTCAAATTTGGCAATCCTCTATAATTTTTCTTCGGTAATGAAATTCTCGTAGCAACCAAACAAACAACAAACATAAATGAAACGATTTTGTTCCAGCATAGAAATTCTTTAATGTATGGACTGCTAGTTGCCCATCTCAAGTTGGTCCCATTTTCGTCTCAGGCATTTTTGGCGACAATAGCCCTCTTCACTGCAACTAGCGGAAAAAAATGAAACAAAAGTTTTGACATTTGTACACCACGGTAAACAAAACGGTACATGACGTTTTACCACCGCCAGTTTACCACGGGACAGTTTACCACCGCCGGTTTACCACCGCCGGTTTGCCAACGCCGGTTTACCACGGGACAGTTTACCACGAGACAGTTTACCACCGCCACTTTACCTCCGCCGGTTTACCACCAGAGCAGGTCAGGTAGTATGAAATGTAATGTCGAACTACCTATTTGATACTTATAGGGTGCTTCTTTGGTAACGCAAAAAAATTCCCTCTGAAAATGCAATAAATCGCTATGTCTGCTATTATACGACGACTTTTGCGTCGTGACTCTTCTTCGAATTCTTCTTTAAAATCTCGTCCTGTGTGTCGTACGCTATTACACCATGACTTTTGAGTCATGACTCAAATTTGGCAATCGTCTATAATTTTTCTTCGGTAATGAAATTCTCGTAGCAACCAAACAAACAACAAACATAAATGAAACGATTTTGTTCCAGCATAGAAATTCTTTAATGCTCTACACCTTAGCAACCGCAGCTATAGGTACATGTGTGCTCCATAAATAACGAAAATAAATAAAGCAATTTGCTAAAATAACAAACAAGAAATAAAATAATGTCAAAAATGAGTCGCGGAAATTTGGCCCACGACTCATAGGGCAGTTGTTTTCCGTCTCATTTTTCTTCTCTTTTGCACTCATTATGTTCGAAAAGAGTCACGACGCAAAAGTCGTCGTATAATAGTCTGCTATAGCCGTTTTTCATTTCAAGCATTAAATTTACCTCGGGGAAAACGCTGTTTCAGGGCTTTTTGGAAATACTTTGCACTAAATGGTCTATAAACCCGGAAATATAGTTCGTGCCGTATGTATCAAGCCATAAAGGGTTGAATTCTAGCGAAAGATGCCCTCGATGTTAATGGATTGAGAAAGCAGTTCAAACGCATTCTGAAGAGGCCTAAGATTTTTGGAATTTTTAAAGGATTGTAGAATCAGCATTTTTTTTTTTAACTCCAATAATTTTATTTTTAACGGTGCAGAAGTTTACACCGACAATGCAATGAAATCGCTGTCAGAAATGAAGGAAGGGTTATTCAAACTATATTTGGTTGGGTTCCGGATGTGATTAATGGCGGTTTCCATTGGTAAGATAAATCAATTTATTTTTGATTTGGATCTGTCAAAAAGCCAATTTTGACTATTTTTGCGTTCCATTGGGAAAAATAAATTGATTTATTTTTGATTTAAGCTAAGTATACAGTTATTCAACGAAAAAAAACTACATGCAATCCTTATGGGAGTGATTTTTGGCACAACAAAAATTTTTCGACTGAAAAATATTTTTATCGAACTGTGAACTTAACCCTGAAAAAAAAAAATTATACTCACCGCGATTTTTTTCCTGCAAAACGCAATGTCAGTGACATTGTTTTGTGAAAAAAAATCTAGTTTCCCACCACGAATGTTTTTCTTCCGGAAATGTGTTGTTTGATTGGATTAATGTACATAGATATTTCGGGAATGAAATTTGTGTTGAAATATGTGAAAAATATTTGATTATAAATGGAAAAGTTTAAAATGAATCGAAAACTTCATCAAGCTCATCTTTTTCTTCTAAAAGGGACGAAATTTGTATCGAAATATTGACAGAGAAATGAAACTACACAAATACAATGACAAAAATAAATCAATTTGAAATCGTGTTCCATTCGCCACGAAAAAAATCAATTTTTAAATTGAAATCTGAATTTGCCAATGGAAAACGCCATAAGTAAAACACCTAAAAATACGAACTAAAGGCTGCTTTACCTTGGTATGTATACTTTGATGCCATTAGATCCAAAGAAGAAGTTTGATTTTCTATCTTAAAATAACCAAATATTCACACCGATGTGATAAATACACTGCCATGCCGAAACGCACATATTTCTTTAATGTGGCTTTCGTTTCAACCAATTCAGATTTGGGTGTCAGATCTTAGATCTTACTGGCAAAACGAACACAAAACGTGATTTTATTTTGTTTTATGATTGTATGAGCGCCTTTTTTAAAACAACACTGGTAAAAGTCACTTTTCTTTGATGTGTGTGCAAGTGCGTGTGAAAATCTGTGTAAACCTTGCTAAAAATCGAGATCTGCAAAATCGACTTCAGATCGACTCTTTGGTCGAAAGGAAAGGAAAGGAAAGGAAAAACTTGTCACAAATCAAAAAATTCAAAAAAAAAATCGATTTCTTTGGTCGAAACGAAATTCACATAAGACATTTTAAGAGAAAATATGAGTATATCTTTAACCCTTATTTATCGACTGATTTGGCTTAAATTAACACCATTTATTAGGCGTGTTTTTTTGCAAGTCCATATGGATTTGTCGAAAAAAATTGTGTGAGTGCCGGGACTCACGGTTAATATGTGTAAACATCAACGTGCGCGGATCCAAAAAGGACTTGTTTTTGCTTGAAGAGGATCTTAAGATTTTTTTCACTGAACGCACCCATCCTAGTATGCAGATCGTAACGTTGCACACCGTAACGTTGCACGACGTAACGTTGCACACGAACGATCACGTTTTTTTTCACTCTACCGCCAGCATAGATGTTTACACATCAAAAAAACGAAATCGGGACTTAGGAACTTCTTACTTACGTGCTGTAAGTCCCGATAATTATCTGGAGTTAGCTAAGTCTTTATGGATTTAAGTTGTTGTTGTAAATATTTACGTGTAAAACTATTAGTCCCGATGTCGTTTTTTTTCGACAAATCCATAATATGGACTTGGAAAAAGAACACGGCTATTATTTCAATGATTGAACTACCTTACCAATGAAAATGAAACGTCATTTTATTGCGAAGTTTGGCTGTGTTTTTCTGAGATTTTAGCAAAAACTTATTGTGAAATTAATAATAATATTAATAAGATAATATTTCACAAGGTTTTTTTGAGAACAACGTTCGGCTTTTAAACTTTTCTCTTACAATATTTTGCACCAAATCAAATCAGATGTTTTTGTTACCTGCATATTTTATTGTCAGACTATTGATATTTTTTTTGTTTGGCACTGACGTCTGGTGGAAGTTCCAAATTATCTTCCGTTCGTGTTGTTCATAAGTTGTTTATCTCAACCACAGATTAGCCACATGATGATGAGAATGTTTCCTACGTTTCACCCTCCAAATTGTTGTATTTGTAATTTCTTCACGCGTCGATGAATAGATGCGAATTGCAACAACAATTTAACCAGGTGTGTGAAGATCCCTACTGTCTATGGGTGAGGTTTTTGTGCCAACATTCTCATTTTTTATCTGATAACTGCCAGTTCAAGCTTGTCGGCAAATTAAAATGGCTGCCGGGGATTCTCATCTTCATGTGGCTAATCTGTGTACAACAATGTAAACAAATGGATTTTGGAGGGTGAAACGTACGAAACATTCTCATCTTCATATGGCTAATCTGTGATCACAGCCGATCAGCAGCAGCAAAACATCAACAAGAAGAAGCAACAAATCAGACCGCAAATTGGTTATTAAAAAGTAAGTGTAATAATTATCTATTTTATTCTTTATTTTGCTTTTTTTTATTCGTTCTTTAAAATGATAAATTGGAATATATCTCATTTTATTATTACTTTTCAGGTTTCTTCAGGAGTTCGGGCCGTTGGAGGACGCGAGAGCTGAAGCAACTGAACTCGGAGGTGGAGCAACAGGATTTCCAATTGATTTGGTGTCATAGGCCAAGCATTGAAAAATATTGCTGAAGGTGGGCCTGAAGCACATTCAAGGAGTAAACCGGTATCACCATTCGCATGTCCAAGAACATTTTGTTTGTCATCAACCACCTTGAGCTTACAAGAACCCCCAGAGTGACACACATCATTTTCGGAGAAGCAGAAAACGAAGTTCTTTCACAGCAAGCTCAAGTGGAAGCTGCCGAGAAATTCAAGGCCTCAGAATCGGCCGCTGTGCATCAGACACCGTAACCACGACTTCGGTGATATCAAGTGCCGAAGAATATGAAGAAGAGAGTGGAGTTGATGAGAAAGACATTGAGCTTGTAATCACACAAGCAAACGCTACCAGAGCCAAGCGATTCGAGCCCTCAAGTAAGCTGTTCAGCTACCAACGTCCAATTCCACTGAAAGCGAAAATCTTTTCTGCAACTCATGTTGGTGCATGGAAGGGTATTAATGCCGAACGGGATTCAATTCAATCGGTTTTAGTTGACACCTACCCTCAGGATGTTCATGAACAATTAAATGTCGCTGCCGGTGTTTCTGAGTCTGTAGATAGAAGTTCACTAACAGCACCTCAAGCGACTCTTATGCCAAACATTCATGGTTTCGCCTCTCTTATGGGTTTAATATTTGAGTCTGTCTAAAGGCACGTAGTTTCGCGTAAGTTCCCATACCAGATTCTCATACCTAAACAGTGAAGTATATTTGCAACCCTGCAACCCCCCTGCTTGGCTTCACTATAGGATTTGGGGTAGGTGCAAGG
Organism: Leucozona laternaria; assembly: GCA_932273885.2. Taxonomy (NCBI): domain Eukaryota; kingdom Metazoa; phylum Arthropoda; class Insecta; order Diptera; family Syrphidae; genus Leucozona; species Leucozona laternaria. The sequence goes on from OW026366.1 coordinate 59,029,052, forward strand.
TTGGTTGTATGCAGTTTTTTTGGATTTAAAGAACCCTCACTGTATATATAGGTATGAGAACAAATTTCGCGTCACGAAACTACGTGCCTTTAGACAGTTTCTTAATATTTTGCGAAGATAAAACAACAGTTTTGTTTTTCATGCTGATCTTGCTGCTAAAATTCTATACTAACACCACCTTTTACTATGAAATAAAAAATTAAGAATCTCATTATAAAGCAATTAAATTTATTTATTTCTATCTATGAATTTTAAACTTGTCCTCACTTATCTTCAAGGCTTTTCAGTAAGACACGCAAGTACATTGAAAGTCACGTAGATTCCCAGCATCATGTTTGGACTCGACCTGACGAAAAGGATGTAATAGAAAGCCGTCTCATTTATGGACTCAAATGTGATGTTGATTTCTATGTACGTGATGCTGTTTCCGTTCGCCTCCGAAAAATAAGTGAAAATTTTAATTCTTAATGGCTTAAAATTTCGGACGAAATTATTGCTCACAATAAAGGCTCTCCCAAACTGGCGTGAATATGCGACGACTGAAGAATATTAAAAGATTCGCATCGCGTCAGTGTGGGTACTCTTATTTATCTCTACTCTATGTAAATATATTAAGACAGGCCAAAGTTTCGTCGTTTGGAAGTATTCGCGTTGGTTTGGGAGAGCCTCAAGGAAAATTTTTCGAACATTTAACACATTTTTCGGGTGAAAACCAGAATGGCGAAAAGTGAAATGGCAGTCATTTCGCGTGGAATGTTGTTTGGGCAAAACTCACAATTATGTTTGGAATCTTGAATTGCAATAAACGAATCCTCGATTCACACCGATTTCGCGCAGATAAAGCAACCCAACGTAAATATGAAAAAAAAAAAAAAAAACAATTTTAGAAAAAAATCTTACACTTTTAATTTTATTTATCGACACTCTATTGCAAGTAGAATTCATTATTAAAATATATGACCTGGTTTTTTTCTTAAAAATAAAAAGATGAATTTTAATATTAATGTAGCGGGTCTACATAGATTATTTCATTTTACTAAATATAAAAAAAATAACTGAGTAGAACGAAGTCTAATTGCGCTCTTTTCTTGTTGTTATCAGGTTTATTTTCTTCCTCCGTGTTGGAAGCTGTGTGCCAGGAAAGTCGTTCTTCGTATAACTGAATAACGATTTTAGAACATAGCACGTTTGCTTGTTTGGCAGGCACTAGATCTCATGAGTAACACCATCTCACCGGATGAGTGTGTGGTACCTAGAATCCAAGCTGGTTCCAGACCCCGATCGTAACCCAGCGATTTATGCGCCTCTCTGAGTCGTTGGTGGTTTTCAATATTTCAAGGAATTTTGTCCAGCAACGCCAGCCAATTGTTGCAAGCAGCAATTGGTTAAGCCAGAAATTTTTCTCTCTGCTGTGTATCTTATGTCTTGTCCAGAACCTGCGAATTGTTTTTAAACTAATCAATTAATTAAAAATAAATGAATATGCTGTTTACCTGCAGAATAGTCATTCATTTTGGCAAATCAAATTTAAAATTAGAAAAATCCTTAGTTATTTTTGTTTTCTTCTTTGAGAAGTCAAATGTCAAATCTACAAAAGTAGGGTAGGTAGTTTCTAAAATATACACTACCTGACCTGCTCTGGTGGTAAACCGGCGGTGGCAAACCAGCGGTGGTAAACTGTCTCGTGGTAAACTGGCTGTGGTAAACAGTCCTGGGGCCGAATTACCGCATCAGTCATTGACTTATTATATAATAAGTCAATGGCATCAGTTATCGAGTAAAACGTGACTGAATTATGTGAGTTTGGCATTACCGCACACGTTATAGAGTCATCATCCCCATGACGGTGTTCACATTGGACTGACTCATCCGATTTTTTTTGACGTGAATCCAAGTGAGTTTGTTCAGACACAAACTAATGTGAACACATCGGACTTACTTTGACGTTTAGCAGTCGTTAAAACAAACCAGAAATGTGTGCAGTTTGAAAGATTAATTACATTTTGTTCACTTGCAAAATGTAAATCTTCTTTAATAAATATGTTTCCAATTGAAAAAAATTGGATTCTGTATGAATTAAGTGCCAAAGATAAATCACAGACAGAGAAAACAGATGTCACAAAAGAAGACGTCAAAAAAAATCCACTGATTTTTAAATAATTTAAAAAATCCTGCCTTTCCTGGCCATCTCTTTCTCACCATGAAGTGGAAGTGAGCAAAAGCACAGAGACGTCAAAAAAAATCGGAGGAGTCAGTCCAATGTGAACACCGTCCATAGGTTTTACTCGTTTATTCGATCACTGATGGCACTCACTCGATCAGTCACTGATGCGGTAATTTGGCCCCTGCTTCGAAACAAAATGGCACTTCTGTTTGGTTTGTTGCGTTTACTTGAGAAGTAATTGAAATTAGCGAGTTATTAAAAAGTGATATATTTTAAGTATTAATAACAAAAAGACATTAAAAAACATTTTAAAAACTTTACAAACCCATTATTTATCTTAAAAACAATAAAAACAATGAAGACAAAGTGCGTTGCATGGTTTTCCCTACATATTTTCCAACCATGGACTTTTTTGTTTTTAGACGTTAAATTAGAAAGAGAAAAGACAAAGACAAATCTTGGAAGAGCTCTATTTAGTTTTTAAACGATTAACAAAACAACCCAAAACAAAACATTTTTTTGGAGCCAAACAAAAAACTAAAATCAGTTTTATTTTAAAGAACAACTTTTACAAAATGACAAACATAGCCAGTGTGTGCGAATCAAAATCATTTCTCATTTTCGCTACTGGAACTATAGAATCCGCAATTTTCCCTCTTGGTCCAGAAAGTTGTCAAGTATTTTGTCGCTTTGAAATTGTTACTGGAAATAATTGGGAGCATATTTCTGGAGTAAGCAAAGGTATCTCCCAAGCCGCTATGCCTAAACACGCCAACGATAAAATAGTTTTTAATATACCATTTGAGTGCATTTATAAAAGTAACAACCCTTTTGGATGTAAGTTATTTTTGTTCAATTAAGTATGTATGTACATGCTTACATAATTGGCTTCCCATGTTAAAAGGAATTGATTATTTCAGGGCCACAAATCCTTGTCTGTATTTACGCAAAGAATCGGTGGTCAGTGGAGACTACACTTGGATATTGCTGGTCTCATCTTCCAATAATCGGATCGGATGCAGCAAACACAACACATCAAATCCGGGTTCCAAAAGATATGACCGTACTGGGCGAACTCTCTAATTGGATAACATCAAGAAATGCGGAATTGAGAAACCCTAATGCACTCCTTGATAGTTCTAAGAATAGAGGTTTAAGATTTATATCATTGGCTAACTACCAAAATAACTTATTTTTATGGTTTAGAATTCCTATCGATGGAAAAGAGTGGAGAGCTGAAAATGTCACTGCGCACACTTTGCCGAGGGACGAATGAAGATTGTTGGGAACCGTATGAATAAGACATGAATGTTTTAAATCAAGTTTTACTTTCGAATCTTAAAGTTAGTGAGAAATTTTTATAATACATCTTCATGTTACATTTACCTCTTCATCACATATTCCTGCTTATTCAATTTTCAATTACAAGACTTGTAGAATGAAGGCGTTTAAATTTCACAGTTATTTTTGTAGAAATAAAATCAGCTCAATTAAAACTTGAGAGATTGAGTACTTACACAGAGTATTTATTTCTGCACTCAAAAACAGTTGTTTCTTCGCCGCCACGTAAATGTATCCAACAATTTTCTATTTCGTTTGAATATAATATAGGTACGTGTTCTAACTGTGTATGCACTTTTAAACCCTCATACTCATTATGTATTTTAACTAGTTTTGCAATAGGTAGGTATGTAACTAACAATCTCCTTAACTAATTGTTTGTAACATTCCAGGACCTAACAACAATACTTGATTAACCAAAACAAAAGCAACTAATAAAAATAAAATAACTATTTGTATTCCAATTCCATAGATGTAGGGCAAAGTTATTTCCATATATCACCACAGCTCAAATCCCATATAATTTATTCGAAGTGAAATTTCATTCGGGGAAAAACCCAACTCACAATAGCTTTTGAAACAGAAGAGCAATGGGAATAAAGTGAAAAAAATCAGTTTCTTCGTCAAAAACAAATGCAAAAGCGCTCATCAATTAATGCTCATCATTAGTCTGCTGAGATTAAAACTGGTGCAGCTGGAGACTCGTTGCCTACTTGTTCTGCATAATTATACAGATAAAACTAATGTGAGTGGACTTGATGATGTCTCTTATCGTGGCTTTGATGCATCTCTCTTAAAAGATTGCATAATTTCTGTTATTGGCATTGGACCAGATTTGTTTTCAAATGTTGCTGGAGTAATATTTCCGATGATGGCGGTCAAATGATACTATCTAATGCAAATTGGCGCTTGCTGGTGATGTTGTTGAAGATGTTGCTGCTGTTATTAATGTTGCTACTTAAAAGGATGGTTATGATGCTGATACGAAAATAAAAAAATATAAAAGCCCACCAGTTATATACTTGTTTTGTTCTATGTATTTTCTATTAGTAATTTCCTTTTTATAATTGTAGGTCTTGTTTTTAAAGAATATACTTGGAACTAATTCATGTCAGTGATATTCAAGTAGCTTATAAAAATAAATGGTTTCACATTGGAAGTTTTAAAAGCTCTACAACTGCGGATGGAATCCGTTATTCCATATCAACTAATCCTGAAAAAAACTCTTCTTAAATCTTATGCCTTAAATTGGCCCGACTCTGGGATAGTGATCGTAACTTTAATTTCGTAAATTTTTAGATCGGTATCCCAGTTGCACTTGCCTTTTTGATCTCTACTGATACTTTTTGGTGAATGGGGGTTAAAATCCGACCATTTGCTTACAAGCCAAAAAAAACTTTGCAGCGGAAATAGATCAAAATACAGTGACTTACCGCCATATTATTATTTTCACTAGATACATCCAGATTAAAACTTAAATCCAGATGTATTTACATTGAATTTGTATGCTTTACATCTGCATTTAAATTTTTAATCTGGATGAATCCAGTGAATAATATGGCCGTTAATCTCTAGAATTCGTAAAATGCAAAATGTGAACTTTTCGTGGTTAAAAATTTATTTTATTTATTCCAGTAGTCTTCGAACAAAAGTTGTTGATCTCTTTAATAACTAATGCTACATGCACTTCGACATTATTGTTATTGTTGAATCCTGGCTTTACAAAAGAATTGTTTCTCTCTTTGATCGCTGCAATTTCATCAAATGAACGTGTAGGTGGAATAATAAAAGCTATGCGGCATTATTTATCAGTCGATGAAATCATCCTTCCTAATGGAGACATCGAAAAAAATATGTATATCTGTGAGAGCTAATCCCAAAATGAGTTTTATTTCTTATTGTTAGTTATGTGCCTCCAAGTACATGTAGTTGCATTGAGTTATATGAAAAACATATTTGTAACATTGAATATGTACCCCAGGAAGCCATCTAGGTCCACTTCTTTTCTTTCTTTTAGTGATTAATTGTTGCGATTGCTTGATATATGCAGATAAACTCAAAATGTTTTTAAACGACAAAAACTTGGATGATTGTAAGATGGTTCAATCTGACTTCAATAGTTTGTCTTATTGGTGTCATGCTTAATCTTAATATTAAAAAGTGTAATGCGATTTCTTTTTCCAGAAAAATTATTTGTTTATTGTTTGGCTATACAAATTAATTTAATCCTATCAATCGAGTCTCAAAGATTATTGATAAAGGTGTTATACTTGATTCTAAACTATCTTTTAAATTACATTTCAACTATTTGATCACTAAAGCCAACTCATTCGCAGGTTTCATTAAGCGAAATGCTAGACTCTTTCGTCCCATTATTATTATATACATACATTCTTCATTAGATCGATTCTGAAATATATATGCAGATGTTATATTTAGCACCGTATATAAAGTACACTGACCGACTTTAAAAGGTTCGGAGACCTTTTACAAAATATACATAATATTCCAACAAATGCCCTAGAGTTTTTGTCCAGAATATAAGGCCAGGTGCCAACCGCTTGATATAAAATCACTATAATCTCGTCGAAAAGCTCATGGTATAATGCTTATTAGAGATTTACTCTACAATAACATAAAGCGCCCATCACTTCTTGCACTGGTTCTAATTTATGTTCCCGCTAGATTTGGTTGTAATGCGCCCTAATCCAGATCCATTGCACATTCCAATGAAGCGTCCTTAAGTGTTGCTTTTTAATGTATACTCATGAAAAATTTAAATCCGAAATCTTGTATAGGTATGTATATATGTATGTATGCACAATTTAATTTATTATCTGTTAGCTGAAAAACTGCTTGAAGATTAAATAAATAAATACCGGACGGGTAAAAAATTTTAAGGTGAAATATTTTTCGTGTGAAACTCACATGTATGCATAAATCTTTCTTTTGCGCACAGCAAAAATCTAAACTTCCACAATTATTGACAAACGGAATAAAAAAATCAACCAGCTGGGTAGCTATATGTATACTTGTTTTTATTTTATTTATGTTTGTTTTCGAAGCTGAGTACTTATGTAATGTAGTGTAGGTACTAAGAATAAATTAATAGTGTTAAGTTTTGGAGACTTTAAAATCATAACTAATACAACTAATAATCTTTTATCAGTTTTATTTTTAAATATCTCAAAATCTATAGATAAAGTTTTAAATGATAACTATAACTGGCGCCTGGTGTTTTTATATTTGTAAGCCAAATAATTAAGTAATGAATACTCAACTAAATTCAACGACCAAACATATTATTTGTCCGATACAAGATAAACTTGGCTTCTTGGCTAAAAGTTTCATTTTCCCCTCTTTTAATTACTAAGCTCGTAGTATATATATAGTATATGTACACAAACGAAAGAATATTGTTCATGTCCTCCTGGCTCCTCTACCACTTCAGTTAGAACTTGAACGACAATTTTGTCCACTTTCCCATCCAATCATAGGTGCCACTAAACTGGCACTTTGACTGAGGACCAGTATTGCCGCTGAGGAATTTAAAATGGGTCGAGAAAAATAACTCGCATTAGCAAAATATTGTAGCATATCGAGCCCTTAAAAAAAGAAAAATCACATTAATATAATGGGGCGTATTCATAGTCGTTTGGTAACCTCATGTTTTACTAAACTACAGGTTAAAATCAAATGGATTAACGAATACAGCTCCTGTTTTTAACCGAATTACCTCCTATGTTGATTCAAATATAAGTTTATTGAATTATTGCACTTCAAATATTAAACATCTAACCCATAGCCATCAAAATGTATCATAGAAAATCCAATTAAACTCAGGTTTAACTTAGCAACAGTTTAAAAATGACTATGAATACGACCCAATGTCTATTCGCGAACTGTACACAACTGCGAATTTCTACAAATTTTGTGAATTTTTCTTAGATAAATATTTATTAAATTATATTTTCAAAAATAATATTTCAAACTAATAATTTCGTATTTTATTCACCGGTTCGTCATTGGCTTTATTTTGGTGTTTGAGGCATATTCGCTTATTGTAATATCAAATTTATTAGTTCACAAGCTTTTTCGGTTGCTTCGCGAATTTTAAAAACGCCCTAAATTAACTGACTTTTTGCTTTAACAACTATTTGTTAAAAGTATAAGCAAACACAAAGATATCAGTCCATTTCCAATTCCATATGAATTGTCCAAATTCGCTAAGTTCTGTCTTGTGACTGTTTGAATGAGGAATACAATAGCTCGATGTTATGAACTTTCTAGATCACACAATCTAGATTATACAATTTTCTAGAGCTAGGATCAGAATAGTAGCAAGATTTTAAAAAGGGTCAAAAAAAAGTCTCATGTCGCAGAACGGCAACCGTGGTGAGGGCTATGTGCTGCAAAAATACAAAAACAAATCAAGCAATAGACCCAATAAATATACTCTGTTGATTAGGTGAAGTGTTTCATTCAAAATTATATTCATATCATAATCATTTTGCTTACATTTGTCTTCGCAGTGAGTCGCTTGTTGCAGTTATTTTTTTCTTAATTGTTATCACAACATATTATCAAAAGTTTGAGCGAAAGTTTTAGTTTTTTTTTCTTAAGTTCTATACATTTTTTGGAATAAAAACGAAAGGTCAGTCTTAGGATATTCGCTTTCTTTTTTTTAACAATGTTTGTGAACTTTGTTGTTAAAAAATAATAACTCGCATACAAACCTGAGGATATTATTGATAATATGGAGTGCTCGATTCTATCTCTAATGCATTGTAGTGCCTGATATGGGGCGCTATTTCACTTTCGGTTAAGATAAAGGTTAAGTCTTAGAAGATATCGTACAGCTGCTATCAAAATTGTAAGTCATAATTTGCTTATTTTCTTTCCAAATTGTTCTACTTTGAAGTAATTCTTGAAATTAATAAGTGTTTGTTTATTATTTTAAAGATTTCAATATCTTCTTTTTTAGTTTTTTTTTCTCCAATGTGCAGAAAACTTAGTGACCGAAACTTGAACAGCTACCCCTATGAAAGCTTCGCATTCGAATAAAAACAAGCACTCCATATTATATGGAAGTGACTCTAGACATGCCAATTATAAAAAGTTTTGGTTTATAAAAGTACTGTTTATGCGGCCCCGCAGGGCAAGGGCCCTGCGCCGGTAGGCATACTTCAGGCACCCAGAGTTTTTTTTTCAAGGCGCGCGAAGCGCGTTAACGCACGACCACTTTTAATGGCAAAAAACTGTTATAACTGTTATAAATTGGCGTGCCTCTAGTCTCGTCCATATTAAATATCCTCTACGTGGATATCCTTAGAGGATATCGGCTTTTTTAGGAGATTTTTGTTGTTTATTTTTTGTTATAGCCTAGTACGCTGCTGATGCGAAACGAAATTTTTCGGTGGTCTCCAACACAACGAAATACTTGCGGAAACCACAACGAAAAAATGACAACTGATAGCGTCACACCAATAACAAAAAAAAAACAAACACAAACGCAAACGCAAACAAATCACAGAAAGCTAAGCTCAAAGATTAGCCACATGAAGATGAGAATCCCCGGCAGCCATTTTAATTTGCCTAAAAGCTTGAACTGGCAGTTATCAGATAAAAAATGAGAATGTGTGAATAAAAATCCCACACATAGACAGTAGGGATCTTCATCCACCGGTTAAATTGTTGTTGCAATTCACATCTATTCATCGACGCGGGAAAAAATTACAAATACAACAATGTAAACAAATGGGTTTTGGAGGGTGAAACGTACGAAACATTCTCATCTTCATATGGCTAATCTGTGACCAAGCTGCAATGTCCCCTTTCACACGAGGAAACTGAGTTGCCAGCAACAATCAGTTTGTCGGTGAGAAGGGCAAGAAGTAAGAGGGGAAAATGAAATCTCCCCGGTCAACGATTCGAGGAGATTTTTTTGACATTCCTCTTCACACACACAGTAGAGTGTGTTCAACCAAGCTATTTTAAAAGGAAAATACAGAAAGTTTCCACGATTTTGTTTCTTCGTGTGAAAGGAACAGGAGATTTTTAAGGAAATTAAAAGAAAACGTCAAAAAAATCTCCAGCAACTTGTTTCCTCGTGTGAAAGGGGACAATGAAAGATACAACAAATACAAACACAAAAAAACCTGAAATGTCACTTTTCCGCACACAATTAAAGGCTGTCCCAAACCAACGCGAAACATTCGCGCGAATATGCGACGACTGAATAATGTTCGAAGATTCGCATCGCGCCAGTGTGGGTGCTCCCATTAATCTCCATGTAAATAAATTAAGACAGGCGGAAGTTTCGTTGTCGCACCGAATGTTTCGCGTTGGTTTGGGAGAGCCTTAATGGTCCGGGCAATTCATTGAGTGCGAAAAAGAGCGGAGACCTCTCGAAATAATCTGCTACAATTATCAATTTCGCTCATCGAACAGCGTACTGGAAAACGAAAACGAGGACGAAATTTTTCGTTTATGATTTCGTTGTGCCATTTTTTGTTTGGGATTTTTCGTTTCGCATCAGCAGCGTACTAGGCTCAAAAAAAATCCGATAAGTTTCGCTTAAAGAGCTCATATCTTGAGTTCTATAAATCGGATCGTCTAGATAAAAGTCTTTACACTTAAGCCTAGTACGCTGCTGATGCGAAACGAAATTTTTCGGTGGTCTCCAACACGACAGCGAAACGCTTACGAAAACCTCAGCGAAAAAATGACAATTGAAAGCGTCACCATTAGCAAAAAAAAAAACAAACACAAGCGCAAAAAAATCACAGAAAGCCATGTTGTATTGAAAGAAACAACAAATACAAACACGAACCAACCTCAAATGTCACTTTTCCGCACACAATTAAGGCTGTCCCAAACCAACGCGAAACATTCGCGCGAATATGCGACGACTGAATAATGTTCGAAGATTCGCATCGCGCCAGTGTGGGTGCTCCCATTAATCTCCATGTAAATAAATTAAGACAGGCGGAAGTTTCGTTGTCGCACCGAATGTTTCGCGTTGGTTTGGGAGAGCCTTTAATGTCCCGGGCAATTAATTGAGTGCGAAAAAGAGCGGAGACCTCTCCAAATAATCTGCTACAATTATCGATTTCGCTCATCGAACAGCGTACTGCAAAACGAAAAGGAGGACGAAATTTTTCGTTTATGATTTCGTTGTGTCATTTTTGTATGGGATTTTTCGTTTCGCATCAGCAGCGTACTAGGCTTTAGGAAAAATGACAGTGCATCATTTGTCATTTAAAAAAAAATGAATTTCATGGTGAATTCCTTTCAAAAAAGAGATCGAATTTTTTCTAAACAGAATCGATTTTTTTCTGTCAATTGAAAGGAATTCGTATTTCGTGAAAGAATCGATTTTTTTTTGTGTGATTGTGTTTGTTCTACTTTATAGCTGCAATTGACGCAAAACGTCAAGAAATTATTCACAAAACTATTAAGGTTGTTTGTTTTTGTTGTGAGAAAAATGTTTTACCAATAGAATTAAATTAATAAATAAAAGATATTAGCCAGCTTATACGGTGCCAATTTGTTATGGTGCATTTTATTTGTTTGAACTTCTATTTACACATATATTTTTAAAGAAAATTGTTATTGAAAAGTTTTCACTTGCACTGAAAGTTTTTAACATCTTTCACTCGCGAAGGCTATTTTTTTGTCAAATTTGTGTTGGATAATGAACAACGCACAATAAATTATTTTTATAGCTGTATTGACTGAATATATTGTTGAATATTTTGTTAAATTATGTAGAATTCGTTGCAACCAAAAAATAAACAACTCCGCGACTTTCTATTTGACGTATTAGAAATGTCTAGTCTTCAAAGTGTGTGTGCAAATCAGTGTGAAATCTTGCTAAAAACGCAAGATTTGTTTCGACAGAAAAGAATCGATTTTGTTTAGAAAAAATTCGATTCTGTTTAGAAAAAAATCGATTTCTTTGTTGAAATCACCATTTTCAATCCCTCACCTCCACCACCGACGCCAAAAAAAAACCTGCCAGACTTTTGTTTTCGATATCACGACGCATATACCTAAGTATGCTGTCAGCTCTTAGACTAATGTGCACCCCCTAACTAAATAAATTAAAGGCTAACCCACACCAACGCGAAACATTCGCGCGAATATGCGACGACTGAATATTGTTCGAAGATTCGCATCGCGCCAGTGTGGGTGCTCTCATTGATCTCCATGTAAATAAATTAAGACGGACGAAAGTTTCGTCGTCGTTCGGAAACCAACCAACGCGAATACTTCCGAACGACGACGAAACTTTCGTCCGTCTTAATTTATTTACATGGAGATTAATGAGAGCACCCACACTGGCGCGATGCGAATCTTCGAATATTATTGAGTCGTCGCATATTCGCGCGAATGTTTCGCGTTGGTTTGGGACAGCCTTTAATTTGAGCAATCACACTGGCGCGATGCGAATCTTCGAACATTATTCAGTCGTCGCTTATTCGCGCGAATGTTTCGCGTTGGTTTGGGAGAGCCTTTACAATACATTCAACATCGATAATTTTTCCATACTAGTGAAAAAGGTTGGACAAAAGACAAGCTTAAAAAGGGGCAATAAAAGGTGAGTTTTATTTCTCAATGCCAGAGGGCACTTAAATGCAAACACAACAAATTCCCCGGGCTAAGCTACATAAGTGTAGAGTTTTCTTTTCGGGCCTTAACTCTTTATTTCGAACATATAAAAGTTCAAAAATAGGAATTTTGTAGTCAACTTACTTGCCATTACTTTAGCAAACATGTTCCAAAGATTATCAAATATGTGGATAATCTCTGACATGTCCACACAAACAAGTTGTAAATAAATAAAAAGATAAAAAGCAGGAAGAGTATAACAGAGTATACACAATAAAGCGTTTCTCGTCGTAACGCCACGCCGTGAGTTAAAAAAATTGAAAAAAAAACATGCGACGTGAAGACGATTTTCATTTTTTGCTAAGTAATTCACAGTTTTTTCAAGACAGACATGATCATGAATTTAACAATTAAAGTGATTGTAAAATCTATTGTTTTTTAATTTACATATATTGTTTATATTCGATTTAATTTCGTTTACAAAAATTAATATTTGGCATAAAAAAGCTGGCCGCATTGTGAATTGGAGAACAATTTTCTAACGAGAAAAAGTTGGCAGCGTTTCTCGTCTACAGGCTGCTCTCCGTTTCCCAAGGATCTCAGAAAGACCGACAAATATCGGTCAGTGAATTTGCTTGAAGGGCTTTCTTTATCTCTTCTCTAGGAACAAAGTATTTTTTGGGACTCAAATATTTGATTCAAAAGCCATCCTTTATGTTACAGTTAACAAACAACGAAAATAATGTCGACCGGAAAACATCATTTAACGTACATTTCAAATGTACTTATCAAGGAAATTGAGGAAAAACTGTTTCCTGTGAAACTTTTGGAATTCGACATTGTGCATTCCACTGGTTTAGACGGGTTTATGTCGGCACTATACACAATAGATATAAAAGTTGTTGACGAAAGCAGAAAAAAGTAAGTTTTTTGGAATACTACAGGGGAATTACTAATAAGCGACTCTTTTCAGAGAAACTTCCCATAAACTTATTGCAAAGTTTATGAAGGGTGATGAAAATTTTAGAGTATCTAGTAGATGTTATATTCAATTTGCTAACGAGATATTAATTTACTCAAAAGTTATACCTTACTATGCAAAAGTTATATCAGTAGCTGGCGTTAAATCTATTAAAGCTGAAAATTGGATTCCCAAAGTTTACATAGCCAAATATGGGAAAATTGATGGTATAAAAATGTAATTATAATAATTTGCCAAAATATTAAAAATAATTTTGCTTTTTAGGACTTAATGATGATGGAACAACTTCTAATGAAAGCGTTTTAGTTCTAGAGCATTTAAAAGATAAAGGTTATTCCATGGGTCCTAGACTATATTTAGATAAACCTCACATGTTAAAAATGTTTAAACCGCTAGCGGAATATCATGCAATGACATATGCTCTGAGGTTGAAAAATGATATGAATCTAGAAAAATTTATTGAAAGCATCATTCCTCTTCCATTTATTGAAACTGCGGATACAACAAACAATTTCTATGATGCTATATATAAAGTTGCTTTTGATCGATTTTTGGAATACTTTGAGCGCTGCAAGATAAGTCTCATTTCGAAAGAGAATTCCGATGATGTTCAATTGGAAGACAACATAAACAGGTTGTACACAAAATATGGAAAGACTCCCACAAAGTTATTAGAATTCATCCGAACAATTCACGACGAAGATGATAAAAAGTATGCTGCAATACTTCATGGCGATTTCAATCGAAATAATGTCATGTTTCAATATGAAGATGGCGATGATGTTCCTAGAGATTGCAAACTGATTGATTTTCAGGTAGATATCTCCTATTTCAAAAGTATGTAGTTAATTGCTTTAACGTAATAGAACAATGTAGGGAAAAGGCAGGTTCAGGAAAATGAGATCTCAGGGATCACAGTTATGTACATGAAAAAGGTTCCTCAGCAAATGTCTCACTTTTGTTATCAAATCTGAAATATTGAGGAATAAAAGTTTTGACTCGCTTGCTCACTGTTTGACAGAGCGAACTCCCTGAGATCTGATTTTCTTGAACTCACCTAACGTTTTCAGGAACTCCGCTTTGGAACACCTTGTATCGATTTGAGTTTTGCTATGTACATGAATATGGAAAGGTCAATACGTCATGAATTTTGGATGGATCTACTGACATTTTACCATAAAACAATATTTAATACAATGTCTGAAGTTTTGAAGCCAAGTGATGAAAAAACTCGAAAATGTTTAGAATCCTACTCGTAAGTGTTGAATTATGGCGAATTCCTTTCAACAAAGAATTCCAATTTTTTCTGTCAATTGAAAGGAATTTGTAAAAGAATCGATTTTTTTTCGTGTGAATTTGTGTGTTACTAGACACTCCCAATTAATTATTTTTATAGTTATATTGACTGAAAATATTGTTGAATATTTTGTTTTATTATGTAGAATTCGTTGCAACCGAAAAATAAACAACTCATCTTCCAAAAATCCCGCGAATTTCAATTTGACGTAAAGAAATGCCAATTCTTCATAGTGTGTGTGCAAATCGGTGTGATATCTTGCTAAAAACGCAAGATTTGTTTTGACAGAAAAGAATCAATTTCTTTGTTGAAAGGAATTCGCCATTATATTTGTTATTGAAATAACCACTACTTTCACCTTTGTTTTTATTATACAGATTTGATGATTTTTATAAACACTTTTCTAAGTATGCTTTTTATGGTGTTATGATTTGTATGCATTTCCTACCATGGCTTTGTGGAACTGAAGAAGAACTGAATTTACTTTCACAAGAGTTTGAACGAGATGTACACGGTCAATTGTTTTATAAGATTTCATTAACCGCTGGTGGAGATGAAGCTAATGAGAGGATATTTCAAATTATTAAGCATGCCAGTATAATGGGGTATATGAATGTTATATAAAAAATAGAGTCTGTCTGTTAAAAAAAAAACTTTTAATCACAAATTAAAGGCTTAGGGCCAGTTTCGCAAATCAGAAAAGTGACACTGTTACCTGAATAAGTGGCACTTAAGTCTCCGATGTTAGTGACTTAAGTTTCACTTACGCTGGCTGTGAAATTAAGCTTAAATTCCTCATATGGGAAACTTAAGTGCACCTTATTCCGGTAAGTGTCGACTGTGAAACTGGCCCTTAAATTTTTGAAGTAGGGTTTGCCTTTTGTTTAATATTTTTTATTACTTTTTTATTGAAAAGACATCAGATTCAAAAATTGTTTCGCACAGACGTTGTCTTCAAATCAATTGATATGAATCTTCTTCTTGTTTGTTCTTACGAGCTTTTACAAACATCTCTTGACAAGCTCAGTAATTGGGCTAGTAATTGCGGACTAAATGTCAACCCACTTAAGACAGAACTAGTTTTGTTTACAAGAAAACATGTTATTCCGAACATAGATCCTCCCACCATAAATGGGACTCCGCTCCAGATCACTGGTACGGCAAAATATCTTGGTTTGGTAATAGACCGTAAGTTAAACTGGAAAGAAAATATTAAAGAACGAAAGAGGAAAGCCTCAGTAGCATTCTATACCTGTAGTCGAATTTTTGGAAAAAGATGGGGTCCCAGCCCCAGAACCATTCATTGGATGTACACAGCCATAATAAGGCCAATTTTGACGTACGCATGTCTGGTTTGGTGGCCAGCCCTAGAAAAGGCAACCAATCTAAATACTATAACAAAAATTCAAAGACTCGCATGTATTGGAACTACTAGTGCCATGAAAACTACTCCTACCGCAGCCTTGGAAACGTTTCTTTCACTAGCCCCACTTGATTTATTTACGAAGGAAGTGGGGGCCATCAGTGCTCTAAGAC
This sequence comes from Leucozona laternaria, assembly GCA_932273885.2. Taxonomy (NCBI): domain Eukaryota; kingdom Metazoa; phylum Arthropoda; class Insecta; order Diptera; family Syrphidae; genus Leucozona; species Leucozona laternaria. The sequence goes on from OW026366.1 coordinate 59,044,985, forward strand.
TAAACCAATGTAATAACTGGGTAGGAGGCCATTTTGGGCACAAAACCATAATGACTTTCATGGACAAAGACATTCAAACGGACTATACTGCACCGCACATTGATTTCAACCCAGTGGCCTTAACAGATGTACCCTCAAGGGATCTCTGGGCGGCCAACCAGGTCATAAACACTAATCATGTTTCGGTTTTTACAGATGGTTCCAAGATGGCTGATGGGGTAGGGTCAGGCATCTACTCAGATAACCCACCCCTAAGTAGATCAATAAAACTTCCAGATTTTTGCAGTGTCTTCCAAGCGGAAGTGCTTGCAATTTACGAGGCGGCAAAAAGTCTTACCACTTTTGAACTTGTAAATAGAAACATTGACATCTTCATTGATAATCAGGCGGCAATTAAATCAATTGCCTCAATCGTCACAAAGTCTAAACTGGTAGAATGTTGCCGAAATGAGTTAAAACTACTCAATGCATCAAATACAGTTACCCTTCGATGGGTCCCAGGACATCGTGACATATATGGAAACGAAATGGCGGATAAACTGGCCAAAATAGGATCTTCTCTTGATCCAAGCCAAACTGATTCCTCCGTTTCTATGCCACTAGAACAAGAAAAAGGCAGAATTCGCAAATGTTTCCTCGAAGCCGCAAACGATAGATGGTCAGCTCTTGATACTTGTCGGGTCTCGAGGAATCTATGGCCAGACATCTCAAAGAAAAAAACAGACTTCCTTCTCAAACTAAGCAGACCTCAACTATCCCTTTTTGTTGGAATCCTAACGGGTCACAACTCAATGGGAACCCACATGCGCAGAATGGGCATCAGCTCATCCGACTTGTGCAGAGGGTGTCAAGATGAAGAGGTGGAGGAGGGCTCCTATCACTTCCTTTGTGAATGCCCCAGCTTAGTAAGAACTAGAAAAAAGGCCCTCGGAGATTACTTCTTTGATGAACTGAGCGACATCTCGTTTTTGCCACTAAGAAACATCCTGAAATTTATTCAATGTTCGGGTTGGTTCAAGGAGGCCCTTCATGCCCACACCTAAACTCCTCTAACTCCTTCCCACCCTTCCTCTTCCTTCACCTCATCTATTTCCTGGGGACCACAATGGATCCATTGAGATCCGAGTGCGATGATGCGGCTTGCCGTATTTTCACCCCACCTAACCTAACCTAACCTAACCTTGTTCTTACGGCCTCTGGTTGTCAGAAATATTTGATAGATACATTTTTGGGTGTTGCAAGCAGTCAGCTGTTGATTTTTCTCAACAGTTCCCCCCAATACCACGATTCCAGGCTAGGACGTTGTTGTACCATCTGAATTCACCTGGAGCAACGCCAACTTAACTGCCGGTCTTTCGAAAATTCCATCGGAGGTTTGTATTGTAGCACTTTGAATTTGGCCATCTGATGATGTCTTCAAGGCTATACTTCGGCCCTTTGGATAGTTGGTCGTGGGAAGATCCTTCTCAATTATGAGGACGATGCCGTCAACTTTCAACGGAGGTACTGGCTACTGGATCATACCATTTGACGAAGAGTCAGGTCTGGCAAAAACTCTTTTATGAAACGTTCCCAGCATTTGTTGGCAAAACGTTCCTTGTACTGGTAAGTATTCTTTGGAATTTTGGCATCGTCATTCAGTTGAATAGTCGGTTTTCCACCATCCGATCGCAGCCTCAAGAATTGATTTGGTGTTAAGGCCTCAGATAATAAATCATCATCCAGTGGAACGTACGTGAGCGGCCTAGAGTTGATTATATTTTCAGCAGCAACTAAACAACTCCTCAGCATCGGATCACTTGGGGTTCTCGTAGGCAATGAAGTGTAGAACGCCGTTTTGAAGGAACGTACCAAACGCTCCCAAGCTCCAACCATATGTGGTTACGCAGGTGAAGGAGCTACGAAGTGTTTTGCAATAACTGTTGGAAAAAGATGGGGTCCCAGCCCCAGAACCATTCATTGGATGTACACAGCCATAATAAGGCCAATTTTGACGTACGCATGTCTGGTTTGGTGGCCAGCCCTAGAAAAGGCAACCAATCTAAATACTATAACAAAAATTCAAAGACTCGCATGTATTGGAACTACTAGTGCCATGAAAACTACTCCTACCGCAGCCTTGGAAACGTTTCTTTCACTAGCCCCACTTGATTTATTTACGAAGGAAGTGGCGGCCATCAGTGCTCTAAGACTAAACCAATGTAATAACTGGGTAGGAGGCCATTTTGGGCACAAAACCATAATGACTTTCATGGACAAAGACATTCAAACGGACTATACTGCACCGCACATTGATTTCAACCCAGTGGCCTTAACAGATGTACCCTCAAGGGATCTCTGGGCGGCCAACCAGGTCATAAACACTAATCATGTTTCGGTTTTTACAGATGGTTCCAAGATGGCTGATGGGGTAGGGTCAGGCATCTACTCAGATAACCCACCCCTAAGTAGATCAATAAAACTTCCAGATTTTTGCAGTGTCTTCCAAGCGGAAGTGCTTGCAATTTACGAGGCGGCAAAAAGTCTTACCACTTTTGAACTTGTAAATAGAAACATTGACATCTTCATTGATAATCAGGCGGCAATTAAATCAATTGCCTCAATCGTCACAAAGTCTAAACTGGTAGAATGTTGCCGAAATGAGTTAAAACTACTCAATGCATCAAATACAGTTACCCTTCGATGGGTCCCAGGACATCGTGACATATATGGAAACGAAATGGCGGATAAACTGGCCAAAATAGGATCTTCTCTTGATCCAAGCCAAACTGATTCCTCCGTTTCTATGCCACTAGAACAAGAAAAAGGCAGAATTCGCAAATGTTTCCTCGAAGCCGCAAACGATAGATGGTCAGCTCTTGATACTTGTCGGGTCTCGAGGAATCTATGGCCAGACATCTCAAAGAAAAAAACAGACTTCCTTCTCAAACTAAGCAGACCTCAACTATCCCTTTTTGTTGGAATCCTAACGGGTCACAACTCAATGGGAACCCACATGCGCAGAATGGGCATCAGCTCATCCGACTTGTGCAGAGGGTGTCAAGATGAAGAGGCGGAGGAGGGCTCCTATCACTTCCTTTGTGAATGCCCCAGCTTAGTAAGAACTAGAAAAAAGGCCCTCGGAGATTACTTCTTTGATGAACTGAGCGACATCTCGTTTTTGCCACTAAGAAACATCCTGAAATTTATTCAATGTTCGGGTTGGTTCAAGGAGGCCCTTCATGCCCACACCTAAACTCCTCTAACTCCTTCCCACCCTTCCTCTTCCTTCACCTCATCTATTTCCTGGGGACCACAATGGATCCATTGAGATCCGAGTGCGATGATGCGGCCTGCCGTATTTTCACCCCACCTAACCTAACCTAACCTAACCTTGTTCTTACGGCCTCTGGTTGTCAGAAATATTTGATAGATACATTTTTGGGTGTTGCAAGCAGTCAGCTGTTGATTTTTCTCAACAGTTCCCCCCAATACCACGATTCCAGGCTAGGACGTTGTTGTACCATCTGAATTCACCTGGAGCAACGCCAACTTAACTGCCGGTCTTTCGAAAATTCCATCGGAGGTTTGTATTGTAGCACTTTGAATTTGGCCATCTGATGATGTCTTCAAGGCTATACTTCGGCCCTTTGGATAGTTGGTCGTGGGAAGATCCTTCTCAATTATGAGGACGATGCCGTCAACTTTCAACGGAGGTACTGGCTACTGGATCATACCATTTGACGAAGAGTCAGGTCTGGCGAAAACTCTTTTATGAAACGTTCCCAGCATTTGTTGGCAAAACGTTCCTTGTACTGGTAAGTATTCTTTGGAATTTTGGCATCGTCATTCAGTTGAATAGTCGGTTTTCCACCATCCGATCGCAGCCTCAAGAATTGATTTGGTGTTAAGGCCTCAGATAATAAATCATCATCCAGTGGAACGTACGTGAGCGGCCTAGAGTTGATTATATTTTCAGCAGCAACTAAACAACTCCTCAGCATCGGATCACTTGGGGTTCTCGTAGGCAATGAAGTGTAGAACGCCGTTTTGAAGGAACGTACCAAACGCTCCCAAGCTCCAACCATATGTGGTTACGCAGGTGAAGGAGCTACGAAGTGTTTTGCAATAACTGTTGGATCTATTGCTTCTAAGCCATGGCGCAACTGCCGTTGCTCCCACAAATTAGTTCTAGTGATGTGCCAAACCGAAAATTTCTCAATCCGAGTAAACCCGTGTTGGAATTCAAGCAAACCGAGTTAGCTAACTTGGTTTATAACAAAATTATTTGAAATGATTTCCTTTATTCCTGTGTTTTGAAAAATAAAAAAGCACACAATCTAATTAAAATAGTAAAAAAAATATTTAATATCAATTAAGGTAATAGAAAATAATACAGAAAACATTAAACAAAATTAAAAAAAATGACACCAAGTACCAAAACATAAGAAACTAAAAACCGAATACGAATTGAATATAGATACTGAATCGAGTTGCAACTCGGTTTGACTCGGTTTGTATGCAAATAAACTACTTTCCTGCTCGACTTCATATTATACAGATAGAGAAGGTTTCAATGTTTTTTATTGAACTTTATATACAATTTGAGAAACTTAAAATTAAAAGATACATTGGTTAATACTAAATTTTTGTTGGCACATAGGGGGCCTAACTCTTATACATTGACATTGTTTTTATAAATATTAATATTAAAATAAATGGGTAAAAAATTTAAAAATATGTTGGCTTGGTTTTCTCTCGGCTTGTTCCGGCCCGGTTGTCCAGTACAGATAGAGAAGCCTTCAAACCGAATTTTTAACCGATGTATACAATTGTATACCACTCAAACTGACTCGAGTCCCGATGAATCACACAGAACAAAACAGCGCATACAGAAAACTAATAATACTAACTAACACTAATACATATGTATGTATCTGCTGAAAAGAAAACCAACAATAACGCACGAAGGAAGAGACACCCAACCAAAACCGAATTCCAAATAGGTATTGAAGATGAAGTAGGCAATGCAAGATCCAACTCGGTTAGTGTAAAGGGCACAGATTTGTTTATATTGTTGTATTTGTAATTTCTTCCCGCGTCGATGAATAGTGGCTTATTACATGGGTCGTTTTACTGAAGAGCGCATCGTGTGAGAGAGGTAGATTTTATGTGCGTAAAAAAAGAGAAGGTGGAATCGACCTTCTCTACCTGTCTCATGCGATGCGCTCTTCAGTAAAACGACCCATGTAAACAGGCACATAGATGTGAATTGCAACAACAATTTAACCAGGTTTGTGAAGATCCCTACTGTCTATAGCCCTGTTTTATTATCTACGGATCTAGATCAGGATCATCCCATGAAAATAAAACGATACGGATCTTAGTGACAACTGTGTTGTATACCTATCTCTATTTTCCTTATGTTGGTTTATTTCTTTACACAACAATTCACATAACCTTACCATGAGAAGCCATCTACCCGCAAGAGTGGGAACTAAATTTGGATCTTTAAAACAGATCCAGATAGAGAGCAGGATCCTAAGTTGTTGTTGTTGGATTACGTGTTAAGGCTTAACTACATTCAACTCACTTTTGTACAAAAGTGAACCAAAGGTTTTGTCTTTTTTTAACGCTCTACTTAATTCTATCTTCTTTCTCAAATTTTACAAAAGTAAAAGTTAAAGCGCTCCTAACTTTTACTTTTGTACAAAAGTAGAACACCAATACACATAAGCAATTAGTTTTAAAAACGACTCTTGGATGTCACTGCGGAGGGGGAAATTTTAAGGGAACAAACCATATCTAGACAGTTCGCCATTTGTTTTGGTTTCGGTTAAGAAAAATATGTGTATATCCTTATATATGTATATATTTTATATAAATTTATTAAAACAAAATTTAAATGAAAAGATTATGTCGATTTTAATGAAAAGGAAAAAAAAAACGCTGCATGTCTGTTTTAATCTGACAAGCTTTTATTTGATATAAAAATAAATTGTTTTACCCCCTCCCAATCCTCTTCCCTGACTCACTAGTTTTATCACAACATACAGCAAGAGGACGAACAAAACGAAGAGAAATATGTAACACATTGTTTGGTGCCACCGTGCTTCTCCAGGCGGATTCTCGCGTTATTTTTGTTCCCAGGAAGCCGTCTGTTCTGTCCATTTTAACGTGGATTCCGTGCACCAGTTTGTCTTGGTATCGAATTTCATCTTTTCATCGTGGGCAATCTGTGATGTCGATGGTCAGCTAATTGAGAGCGCTGATTTTTTGTTGCAGTTCTTCGGGGGCTCGGTCGGTTTCTTCTTCGAAGGAATCTTGATTCAGACGACTAGGGCCGGGATTCTGGGGTATCGGTTGGTAGAAGTAGTTCGGTTGGTTGTTTTATGTGAAGACACTGTTACAAATTGGATGTCACTCGATGGAAATGCCTTTGGATTTATTAGGCAATTTTTTAAGATAGACGGACGAAGACCAGAGAAGGTCATTTTTTTTTCAAAGAAATATGACAGATAATTTTGAGTGCGAAACACAATTTTGGTAATCTTTCTCAAAGAGATGTCGCTAGAGTATGTGTGTGTTTTTTCACTTTTGTACATTTTGCAAAAAGTTTTGAATGTAGTTAAGCCTTTAAAAAATGGTCCTGATCCAGATCCGTAGATAATAAAACACGGCTTATGTGTGAGGTTTTACACACACATTCTCATTTTTTATCTGATAACTGCCAGTTCAAGCTTGTAGGCAAATCAAAAAGGCTGCCGGGGATTCTCATCTTCATGTGGCTAATCTGTGGTAAAGGGTTGACTAAATTCAAAACTTTTCGCAAAATGTATACAATAGTGAAAATCACACACATACTCTAGCGACATCTCTGCGAGAAAGATTACCAAAATTGTGTTTAGCACTTAAAAGTATCTGTTTCTTGGAAAAAAAAATGACCTTTCTATGGTCTTGGTCCGTCTATCTTAAAAAATTGCTTAATAAATCCAGGCATTTCCAGCGAGTGACATCCAATTTGTAACACTGTCTTCACATAAAACAACCAACCGAACTACTCCTACCAACCGATACCCCAGAACCCCGGCCCTAGTAGTCCGAATCAAGATTCCCTCGATGAATAAAGCGACCGAGCTGCCGAAGAACTGCAACAAAAATCAGTGCTCTCAAATTAGCTGACCATCGATATCACAGATTACCCACTATGAAACGATGAAGTTCGATACCAAGACAAACTGGTGCGCGGAATCCACGATAAAATGGACAGGACAGAGGTGGCTTCCTGGGTACAAAAATAACCCGAGAATCCGCCTGGAGAAGCACGGTGGCACCAAACAATGTGTTACATATTTCTCTTCGTTTTGTTCGTCCTCTTGCTGTATGTTGTGATAAAACTAAAGTGAGTCTGTGAAGAGGATTGGGAGGGGGTAAAACAATTTATTTTTATATGAAATAAAGCTTGCTAGATTAAGACCGACATGCAGCGTTTTTTTTTCCTTTTCATTAAAATGGACATAATCTTTGCATTTAAATTTTGTATTAATAAATTTATAGAAAATAGCCATTCATATAAGGATATACATATTTTCGTTTACCGGACTAAAGGCCGTTAAAAGCTATTTTGAATCGAAAAAGTTATACTGTTATACAAACCTGGTGCCAAGCGCACCGTATAACAATCTTCAATTGGAGTCAACTTTTTTGTATGAATACCTACGCTATCCAGTGTATTATAGAGATCAGTGGTTCTATCCGTCTCGCGAATTCGGTTTGAAAATGTAACTCGGTTTGGCTGTAACTCGGGTTGACTCGGTTTATTAACTCGAGTTGACACATCACTATAGTTAGTTCCTCTATCGGAGTAGATCTCCTCAGGTTGTCCTCGTCGTTGTATAAAGTCGTGGAAGCACAGGATGAATGAGTCGGAATCTAGTTTGTGTGCTATCTCGATATGTACAGCTCTGGTTGTTAAGCACGTAAATATGACACCCCACATTTATTCTTGAAGTCTACCCACAGCTACGTTGATTGGGCCAAAGTAGTCTACTCTGGTAAAGGTAAACGGTTTGCAGTATGGCGAAACTCTTGCTATAGGCAGCTGTGCCATCTCTGGTGCAACTGGTTTCGCTTTATATATTTTGCAGCTTTGACACATCTTAATGATTGATTTAACAGCATATGTGAACTTGGGAATGAAAAACTTCTGTCTTAATTGGTTGATTTCACTTTCGTTGTTGCCGTGCAGGAACTCTTCATGGCATTTTTTAATCAAAAGATTTGTTATATGATGTCCTCTGGGTAAAATCACTGGGGGTGTTTTTGTTCTGCGTCCATAAATATAGCTGCTTCAACTCTTCCCTTAACTCTTTCTAGGTGTTGGTTGTCAAGGAATGGACGTCTGATTGTGCTTGAACGATGTACTGTCGCTCGAAGAGCATTGGATTTGTTGCTATCTTGTTCGTTTTTCATAAGTGAATTAACTTCATCACCATAGATAGCTCTGAGCAATTCTGAATAGTACCATTTCTGCTTCGTTGAGCTCATCGCCATTTAAAATTCCACGCGTTTGTAACTCAGGTCCGTATTTCAGCTTTATATTTAGATAACGGATAACATAAGCTACAGTTTTAAGGATGCTGTTCCAATTTGCAAATCTTCTTACATCAATGATTGGTTGCGGTGTCATATGAACATTCAGCAATTATAATGATTAAAGCAAAAGAAAAACACGAATATTTTTATTTTGTTAAAATATTTTAATATCGAATATATTTCATTACTTTTATATAAATATTAAGGTTTAGCGACGCGTTTCGGAGTGTAATAACAACATGCAATTCAGCAATTGTTCGGTCGTCTCTCCTGGGAACTAAATCGGCCTTATCACAGTCCCCGCCGTCCCCAAAATAAGTATAAAACCTGTAGCCGTAACAGAAATATTGTTACATATTTTTTTCTGAGTTCATAGAAAGTTACATCGATAGCCCCCAATTTTGTGAAAATATTTTTCTTATGACAGGAACTACGATGCTTTTTTTTCAACATTCGTAGTACGAATCTATTACGACGGCGCCTGTGATAAGGCCGAATATCTTTTGGCCAATTTTCTTCCTCGCACATCAAAAACTCAAGACCCTGGAACCAGCGGTCATTGACATCCAGTTTCGGTGGTTTGACCCATTTTGTCGCGTCGTCAGCAACATTTCGCTTCGATGGGATATATTGCCAACTTGTTCAGTAATAAATGCTCAAAGTGCCCAACGTTACAAAAAACACCTATGTATTAAAATCACTCAATTCTCATTTTAGCCGTGTTTTTTGCAAGCGCCGAGGAAATCGATCGAAAAAAACGACGTCCTGTCCTGCAATTTCCATGTTAAATGCAACAACAACTAATCCCCTTCGGGCTTAGCTAAGCGCGGAGAATTCTCGGGGCTTATACTACTTTTTCATTAGAGCCGAAATGAGGTAATTTCGCAAATTACAGAAAAAGTGTTTTCATCTAAAATTTGCTAGTTTCGTTTGACACCTCATTTCATTTTGACTTTGATCTGGCTTGTTTTTGTTGTTTTCAATGAATTCCACATTGAATGGATTCCACTTGGGTGTGTTCATAAAGTTTTCACGTAATTTCCTACCGAATTTCGTGCAAATTTGGTTGAAAATACCTAATTTTCAAATGTGAATTTGTATGGGAAATGAGGTAATTTGGAATCGAATTTGGAAATTTTCAACGAAATTACCTCATTTGCTCTAAGGCCTGCCGCCCACTAGGCAACTTTAAGTTGCTTGGTGTTGCCGGCAACTCCGAGCAACTAAAGTTGCTTGCCCTCGCCCACTAGGCAACTTCCGAGCAACTTTTGAGGATTAATATTTGTGTTTTTTTGTATTTAATTTTCTATAAAAACGTGCTCCACCTAAACCTATCTCAATTTGACCTGTCTAAAATGCAAAATCAATGTAATATTTCAATGGACAACAAATAAAAACGTTAAATTTTCGAAAATTCCTGAAAGTTGCTCGGAAATTGCTTAGTGGGCGGGGGTCAGCAACTAAAAGTTGCGCGGAGTTGCCGGCAACTAAGTTCCGCGAGCAACTCCGAGCAACTTAAAGTTGCCGGCAACTAAGTTGCCCAGCGGGCGCTCTCCCATATAAGCCAATGTAATTGAACCGGGAGCAACTTTTAGTTGCTATCGATAGTTTGTTTGTCTGCTATTATACGACGACTTTTGCGTCGTGACTCTTTTCGAACATAAAGGCTCTCCCAAACCAACTCGAAACATTCGCGCGAATATGCGACGACTGAATAATCTTCGAAGATTCGCATCGCGCCAGTGTGGGTGCTCCCATTAAGCCTCTCCCAAACCAACGCGAAACATTCGGCGCGACAACGAAACTTCCGCCTGTCTTAATTTATTTACATGGAGATTAATGGGAGCACCCACACTGGTGCGATGCGAATCTTCGAACATAAAGGCTGCCCCAAACCAACGCGAAACATTCGCGCGAATATGCGACGACTGAATAATGTTCGAAGATTCGCATCGCGCCAGTGTGGGTGCTCCCATTAATCTCCATGTAAATAAATTAAGACAGGCGGAAGTTTCGTTGTCGCGCCGAATGTTTCGCGTTGGTTTGGGAGAGCCTTAATTCAGTCGTCGCATATTCGCGCGAATGTTTCGCGTTGGTTTGGGACAGCCTTTAATCTCCATGTAAATAAATTAAGACAGGCGAAAGTTTCGTCGTCGCTTTGAAATATTCGCGTTGGTTTGGGAGAGCCTTAATGAGTGCAAAAGAAAATTATAGAGGATTGCCAAATTTGAGTCATGACTGAAAAGTCATGGTGTAATAGCGTACGACTCACAGGACGAAATTTTAAAGAAGAATTCGAAGAAGAGTCACGACGCAAAAGTCGTAGTATAATAGCAGACTATGGGAACTCCATTTTGTTTCTGTAATGGTGTCGCTTATCCCCGATGTCATTTTTTTCAACCAAATCTTCCCGGGCTTGCAAAAAAACACGGAGTAAAATGCTGAGCGCATCCAACTTCATAAAATTTTCATGCAATTTGACAGATACGACAATTCAGTGCTCAGGTGTGTTTCATAATTAAATCGGAGTGCTCTGAACACATTCTGCTCAGAGTTTACGCCGCTCGCTCAGTGCTCTGCTCTGAACCAACTCTGAACTAAAAAAGTAAAATGCCTAAGGTGCGCTTTTCCCTCAGAGGATATATAATATGGTGGGCACAGATTAGCCATATGAAGATGAGAATGTTTCGTACGTTTCACCCTCCAAAACCCATTTGTTTACATTGTTGTATTTGTAATTTTTTTCGACGTCGATGAATAGATGTGAATTGTTTGTGAAGATCCCTACTGTCTATGTGTGAGATTTTTATTCACACATTCTCATTTTTTATCTGATAACTGCCAGTTCAAGCTTGTAGGCAAATTAAAATGGCTGCCGGGGATTCTCATCTTCATGTGGCTAATCTGTGATGGTGGGCTCGTTTCTATCCCTAATGCATTGTAACGCTTGGCCCTTGATAGGGGGCGATATTTCGGTTTAGATAAAGTCTTAGAATATCGTACAGCTGCTATCAAAGTCATAATTTGCTTAGTTTCTCTCTAAATTGTTCTAATTTGAAGTAATTCTTGAAATTAAGTGTTTGTTTATTATTTTTAAAAATTTCAATATCTTCTTTTTTATTTTTTTCTCCAATGTGCAGAAAACTCAGACAGAAACTTCAAACAGCGACCCTTATGAAAGGTACGCATTCGAATAAAACAAGCACTCCATATTTTACATCCTCGTTTTTCCGTAGAATAGTATAACAGTAAAGCTGTATAACATTTCATTTTTGCCAAAGTGGCTGAACCATTGACATACTATATATGGACTGCTAGTCGAATCTCATTTCCATACAAAAGTTGTAATAAAAGGGGTTCAGACACTTCATAGCAACATTAGTGCTTTTGTAGAAAAGCGGCAAACAAAAATTACTATTCTTCAGGCCATCTTTTGCCACTTGGCATAAACTATTATTTTTTGGCAAAGAAGCTAAGGACATCTATTATTTTTTCTTTAAAAAAACAGAACCATCTGTTTTCATTGAAGTTTAAATTTTGACGTCTGTCGTGTTTGTCATTTATTCATTTAATTAAGATATTATATTTTTTTTAATTTATAGAACAAAACTATAGACCAACCGACAATAACTACAAAAAAATCTACAAAAAAAAGTCCATCGAACGGTTTAATGAAAATGATTTCAATTTGGGATTGCCTGGGGGTAAGCCAAAGCAGAACCGCACTCAGGAGGACAGAAAAAACGATACATTTGTTTTTAGTGAATCGGATGATGAATATGAAATGCCAAAGGAAACCAATTACCAAGTCGAAAAAGAAATTCAGTTCTTCGAGGATGATTTAGATGTTGAAGGCAAACGAATATATGGCTTCAATACTCCAAAGAAGCGAGATGGTATGGCCCTGGCTGCAGCAGCGACACCCAAAACTGCAACTAAGACTCCAGATAAAAAAAAACTAAAGAAGCCTTAGAACCCAAAGACACCGCGTCATGTTAGAAAAAAAGTCAAATGCCGTTAGTACAAAGCTTTTATTAGCTCGTCGCTCTTGTTTGATTTGAAAAATTTCCAGAAATCGCCAAGCTCCTCGAAGACAGCTCCAATTCTGACTTCTCTGCCGAAGTCAGTGACTTCGAGCCATCTGGAGAATGCTCGTCGGAATCTTCTGCTGAGGTTGACTATGATGATAGTCAGTCCCAAGACGATGAAGAATAGGATGAGCACCCGAAGAAAGGTCGTCATACCATCATAGTCCCAGTTATACCAAAAACTCCGTCTGTCTTTCAAGTCCGCAAAACAGCAGCTGGCAAAGCAAAGGGAATCATTTCTGGCTCGTCATCGTCGTCCAACCAACCTTATCGGGCTTAGATGCTTTGTGCATGAACCACCACATTCTTGACCCTGCTATCATTGTTATAAAAATCAAAATTTATTGTTAGCTCGTTTTTTTTTTTTTAATAAAATGAAAAGGAAATCATACCTCCGTTGTGAGTTTGTATTGAACCACTAGTGGTTTATCTTCAAGATTAATAGGTTTACTTAAGGCCAAACGCTTTTGATTCGAGAACAAGCCCTATATCGTTTTTCCAAACAATCCTTGGAAGTGATTCGATATCATCGTTGGTGCTGTTTAGAATTTTGTTTAAATGAAATACAATAAATAATAACGAAATCTAGCATAAATCTGGAGTGTCAAAAGTTACACTCTGTTTTCCGCAATACCTACGCTAGCGCTGGTAGCGTTTAGTTGGATTGAAGAACACACTTGAAGTTGGCTCCTGGCAGTCCATATATAGTATGTCAATGGGCTGAACACAATAGACGCGAACATTGACTTATTATATATGGACTGCCAGGAGCCAACTTCACGTTGACGCCACTTTAAGCTATGCGTTACAAGCGCCGAGTTCAGTCCTATCGGAAAATACAGATACTACTGTTTGGCATTCGTATCGAGGATTTTTTTGAAGGATTTTTTTCCATCTGATTTCATTTTTCATTGGGTACGTTCAGCAGACACAAGGGACTACATTTATGTAGGCAAGTGCTTTCATTGACGGTGTTCACATTGGACTCACTCCGCGCGACTCATTTTGTCATCTCTTTCTTTTATCTCACTCTACACAACTATAATAGAAAGTGAGGCAGGATTTTTAATTTTTTTGAAAAAATCCTGCCTCACTAGACTCTCTCTTTCTCATCATGAGTTGGAGTGAGATAAAACAAAGAAATGTCAATATGAGTCGCGCGGAGTGAGTCCAATGTGAACACCGTCATTGAACGCAAATTTTACAAAGGAAACTAGTTATTTTTTGAGATGTCATTAATACCAAAATTGAAACTTTACTTCCAACCTTCTGGACCGTCGATAGTGCAGATAGTATTTATAATAATATTTTTATCTGAAGAACACCTCACACAAATGAATTACGAATTGTATATTATAATTTCTTCAATACATCTTGTTAGGAGCAAATAAAATTTTCTTTCACTTAAATCGATAACCATTACCGCTGTTTGTTGATTTCATTGGTTGCTATTGTTAATTAGTTTCGCAATGATTCTGTTGTAACTCGTTGCCCTGGTTAAGCTAGGAAATAAAAGGCAACGTTACAATACAATATAACTTTATTAAAAAGAAAGTAAAGAGTTAATAAATTTGTTAAAATACTGCTTGACTGGGACTTAGTTCATGTCTTGTCTATGACTTTACTTGGAATGCAATATATATATCTATGACACTCCAGGGCTGTTCATATGTCTGTTGCTCCAGGGCTGTTAACATCTCTTTGGCTCCAGGCATGTACCATTCTTAGGGTGCTAACACCTCCCCTTTTAGATGGTGGTGAGGGAGGAGAATACCTCTTTGGTGCTCTGCGCTTACGATTAGATCTTCTTTGATTGTGAGGCGTTACTTTGACTTCTGGCAAAATCAAACGATTATGGTTGAAATCGATTACTTCTGATTCAGGTCTTCTTGAATGCGAACTTGTGCTGGCAGTGATGTTAGACCTTACGACTTCAGGACTAATCGTAGCTTCTGAAATGATGGGATTTGGTTTTATGTTAAAGTCCTGTAAAAGAATTGAAAAAGGCAGTTGTGTTGCTGATGTCGATGATATTTGTGTATATGAAGTTCTTGGACGAATTTGGTTTGCATGCGAACGAACTAACTTGTCTCTAGTATTTACTAAAACGTTGTAGTTGACGGATCCCACTTTCTCCAATATCTCACCTGCAATCCAACTGCTTTTATGAGAACGGTATAATTTGATGAAAACTTTATCTCCTACTGAGTAGGATCGATGCTTTGCCCCCTGTTGACGGTTGAAGCTCTGGTTTTGTTGTTCATTGGTGATGGACTGCTGCACTGACTTCGGTTGTAATAGAAGGTCCAATGATGTTCTAATTTTCCTGTTGTATAATGCTTCTGCAGGTGATGTGCCATTTGGTGTGTTGCAATTAGGGGTTGTCCTGTACATGAAGAGAAATTGTTTAAGAGCTTCCTGTATGGTTACCTCTCCTTTGAGTTTTTGAAAGGATCGTTTGAGCGTGTCGACAAATCTTTCGGCTTGCCCATTTGATTGGGGGTGAAACGGTGCAGTTCGCAAGTGACTAATACCAGCAGTTTCACAGAAGCTTTTGAACTGGTTACTGCAAAATTGTGTTCCGTTGTCCGATACCAAGGTTTTTGGCTAGCCATGTTTGGAAAAAATTTGTTGATAGTAGCAGAAGATGTAGTGGATGAAGTTTCTACGATTTCAGGCCATTTGGAATGAGCGTCTATTACTAACAAGTAATATGATTGCTGAATCGGGCCTGCGTAATCAATAGTGTTGTTTTTACTGGTGACTTTGCCGCTGATTGACAACTTGAACATTGCTTCACAAAATTCTCGATGTCTTTGTCGATTTGCGGCCAGTAAATATACCCTCTAGCTATCGCCTTCATTTTCTGGATGCCTGGATGTCCTCTGTGTACTTGTCGAAGTATTTTGATGCGGAAACATTCAGGAATCACAAGTCTATCTCCAAACATGATGCAACTGTTAACAAGTGACAACGCGTCACGTCGATTGAAGTACTGAACTTCGTTTGAAGATAGATACTTTTTGTTCGGCCACGTTGATTTTATGTAATCGCTTATGCGACTCAGCTCTGGATTGTTAACTGTTGCATTACGTACCTTGTCAAATGTAAGTGGCAGTTGATTGAGTTTATAATTGAGATCAGCACAAGTTTCTTCTTCTACCGTAGAAGTCGCTATGACGTACTCTTCTGATGTAGGCTTTGGAAGTTGTCGAATCAAACGTGATAAGACGTCTGCGTTCCCAAAGTCACTAGTAGATATGTACTGAATTGAAAAATCATACCTGAGTAAAGTGAGCGCCCAACGCTGTAACCTGTTTGCCGTATAAACAGGAACTCCATTCTTTGAACCAAAAATTGACAGAAGTGGTTTGTGATCTGTCTGAAGGGTGAAATGTCGTCCTAATAGCATACGGTGAAACTTCTTCACTGCAAATGTGAGAGCAAGACCCTCTTTCTCCACATGACTGTACTGCTGTTCCGTTGAAGTGAGTGTCCGAGATGCATGTTGAATGGGTTTGATTGTACCATCTTTGAATTGGTGAGAAATGCAGGCGCCTATACCAGTGTTCGAGGCATCTGCTGCAACTATGATTGGTAATTGTGGATCATAGTGCGTGAGACCAAGATCTGATGAAAGAATTCTCTTAAATTTGTTGAAAGCTTCTTGACATGCCTTCGTCCATGACCATAAACTGTCTTTTTTAAGTAGCATGTGCAATGGGCCACTTAATTTGCTGATGTTTGGTATGAACTTGCCATAGTAGGTTATGGCTCCCAAGAAGGACCTTAGCTGTGATACGTTTTGTGGCTCTGGCATTGAAACAATAGCCGCTTACTTTTCTGGGTCTGGTTTGAGACCAGTGGATGTGATGATATGACCCAAATATTTGAGTGAGGGCTGAAAAAATAAACATTTCTCTATTTTGATATGAAATCCATACTCACGTAGTCTTGTGAGAACTGTATTCAATCTCTGAATGTGCTCTTCCATTGCTCTACCAGATACCAAAAGATCATCGATAAACGCTGATACACCTTCAAGCTGCCTTAGCATTGTATCCATAACTTGCTGGAAACTTCCTGGTGCTGATTTGACTCCAGGAGGCAGTCTGTTGAATTTGTATAAACCTCTAAGAGTGTTTATCGTGAGTAAGTTTTTGCTTTCATCTTCAACTTCTACTTGCAGATATGCATCTGATAAGTCGATGTGAGTGAAAAACTTCCCATCGGCATGCTTTACGAAAATATCCTCTGGAAGTGGAAGTGGATGTTGATGTGGTTGAAGAGCGTCATTCAAGCCGGTTGAATAGTCTGGACATATTCTTATATTTCCATTCGTCTTTCGAACTGCTACTATGGGTGCTACCCACTCAGAAAAATCTATTGGCGTTATGACTCCCAATCGTTCCAATCTGTCTAGTTCTTCTTCTATCTCCTGAAGAGCTGCATATGGTACTGGACGTTTGGCTCGGAAAATCGGTGTGGCATTCTCTTTCAGATACAACTTAGGCTTGAATTTGGTACAATGGCCTAGGTCGTTTGTGAAAATGTCCGCAAAGTCTTTCTGTATTTTCTGTATCTGATTGTCCACAGAAATTGTAGATGTCACCTGTTTACTGATACTATTAAATGGCTGGTCCCATAGGGAAAACTCATCTATCCAATTTATTCCGAAAAGATTCAGATTTGGAAGGTCTGCCACTCTACAAGCTAGTTGCACTGTTTTGTTGTCTAGTGTGACATCTGCAATGAAAAAGCCCAGCATGTTAATTGTTTTACCTTGTGCGTCAATGACTGATTCCAATTTTTTGTCAAGAGAAAGTTTTGGTCTTCCCAGCTGTTCCCAAACACTTTTCGATAAAATTGTGACGTCAGCTGCTGTGTCTAATTGAAGTTTGACTGCGACTCCATTTATAATGACTTGTATGAATCTTCGATTTGATTTGCGAAGTGAGTTGACACAAACGACGTTTGATTTTCGTTGTTTTTTATTGGATTTTGATTTGCGTTTGGATGGTTGATTGGTACTGGTTTTTCCAAAACAAGAACAGTATCCCTCTTTGTGACCAATACGCTTGCATGATGAGCATTGGTGGTTTTTAAAGAGCAGTCTGCTGCAAAATGCATGCCACCACATCCCCAGCATGGTGTACGTGGCTCTGACTTGACTGCAGAGCTGCTTGATGCACGAAAATTGGATGGTACCTCATTGCTCTGTTGAGATTTCATCAGCTTGTGCTTGCTGCCGACTACATTTGCTCTGAATGGTGAGGTTTCAAGCAATTGAGTGTCCTGCTTGAGTGTTACAATTCGCTGGCATTCCATTAACAAGTTAGCTATTGTGATTTTTGTTTCATCACCTGTCTGAAGTAGTGCGAGTAATCTTGACCTGACGTCTGAGTCGCATGAAGAGTGCAACCCTTTCACAAAAATTAGGCACTTGAATTGTTCACTTGTCAGCTTCCCAAGTTGAAATTGCTCACAATTCTTGTTGATTCTACTTGCATACATCGTATAGTCTTCACAACTGCTTTTTGTGGTCTGTAAGCAGTGGAAGCGTAAGTTGAAAATCGACTCTGATTGTCCAAATATACTGCTAAGTTTTTCGATTGTGGTTTTAAAATCGAAACTAGCAGGTGTATTTGGCAAAATTAAATTAACATATCTGGAGTACTCTGCTGCACCCAACTTCCTTAAAAGAAGGCGAACTTTAGCTTCTTCTGACAG
Organism: Leucozona laternaria; assembly: GCA_932273885.2. Classification (NCBI taxonomy): domain Eukaryota; kingdom Metazoa; phylum Arthropoda; class Insecta; order Diptera; family Syrphidae; genus Leucozona; species Leucozona laternaria. The sequence goes on from OW026366.1 coordinate 59,063,377, forward strand.
CGCCTTTGCATCTTCTTGAAATGTGGTCGAAAAACGTTCAAACCATTGCGAAAACGTGACACCATTTTCTTTGTCAAAATGAAATTCTTGAATGTTTTTAGCCAGCACCTCCATAGTGTATTCGGCGGATGCTCTTTCCGTCTTCAGCCCGAAAACATTTTCGGATAGGCGTTCCATGAGGGCAGACTGATTAGTCATCATCACTTGGAAAAATGAAATAAAGTCTTGCCGAATCTGCGGTGGTGGAGGCACTTGGTGGTTAGGTAGAAGCGGATTTTGTGGTGGAGGTGGTTGCTGCAGCACTTGTTGCGGTGGAGGCTGACGCAGAGGAGGATGTTGCAAAAGAGGTTGTTGTAGAGGAGGCTGAAGCGGATGACGATTTCCTGGATTGTTCTCCGCCATGATGCGTTGCGTGGTGGTGGTTGATTTTTAATCCACTTTTATTAGGGTAATCCTCGTCGCCACTGTTGTAACTCGTTGCCCTGGTTAAGCTAGGAAATAAAAGGCAACGTTACAATACAATATAACTTTATTAAAAAGAAAGTAAAGAGTTAATAAATTTGTTAAAATACTGCTTGACTGGGACTTAGTTCGTGTCTTGTCTATGACTTTACTTGGAATGCAATATATATATCTATGACACTCCAGGGCTGTTCATATGTCTGTTGCCCCAGGGCTGTTAACATCTCTTTGGCTCCAGGCATGTACCATTCTTAGGGTGCTAACAGATTCAACTTTGTTTTCATACTTTTTTTAATTAATAACAACAAACTAATAAACAAACATCATCAAGAAGAATTCTAAAACTGAATTGCAAAATAAAAACAAACAATAAATGTCAAACCAGTGCTAAGGGTTATTTGAAAAAAAATCCCTTAACCAAATCCGAAAATTTCCTTTTTTTTACAAACAACTTCTCGCTTAATTTTCAAAACTGTTAATTCATACAAATTTTAGTCATGTCGAAGTTCATAAAATAAAATAAAATTAGTAGAAACAGGCAGATTTGAAAAGTAAATGAGTAGAGGTAGTATTTTGCCTTACACTTTTTGCTAAGAATATTGGATATATTTAGTAGGCGTGTTTTTTGCAAGTCCATATGGATTTGTCGAAAAAACGACATCGGGACTTCTTACTTACAGTACGTAAGTCCCGATAATTATCTGGACTTAGCTAAGTCCATATAGATTTAAGTTGTTGTTGTATTTACGTGTAAAACAATTAGTACCGATGTTGTTTTTTCGACAAATCCACATGGACCTGCAAAAAAAACGCCTAGTAGTTTTAAGAACACAGTTTAAGCGCGTTTTTATACGGAATTCTAATCCTCTACAATTTCGGTTAAGATAAATTTTACTGATAAATTAGAAGTAAGGTTCGTTCCTTTACTCCAAATTTTTGGGCATGTTTGTACAATTTTATTGTTTTTTTATGAACTTTGACAGAACTTTGGACTGAAATGCACAAAAATCAGAATTTTAAAATAAAGGAATGAACCTATGAATAAGTTATAATTAAAAAAAATACGAACGTTTTCAAGAAAAATAAGATATCTAAAAAGCTGCTCGGAAGTTGCCTAGTGGGCGAGTCGTATTTATTAGATTTTTGACTAGTTAGGCAGTTTATAATTATTTCGAAATAGTTGGAAAATACTTTATTTGATATATACAAAAAATATTGCAATATTGCAGGTTTAGACAATAGATTCCATTGTCTTAGGGTAGGTAAAAAGTTAGAAAACTTCAGACATTAAAAATGATTTTTATAACTTAGACGGCCGTCTAAAGTAACACGGCGTTTATAAATACGATTGTACGAATTTTTCCTTGAAATAACGTTTTAAAAATATCTTCCTTCACTACATCTCTTGAAATGGAGAAAATAAATTTCGTTGAAAAATCTTTTATTTCGAATATGACTCTAAAATCAAAGGTTTTATAAAATAAATCAAAAAAGGATTTTTTTCAGTGCTCCCCCAACACTACGCCGATTGGTGACTTCCTATGACCATAGATGGCCTTACCTTCTATGAATGAAATTTCATTCTAAGGCGAAGTATGTAACAGATGGCGTATTTATTATTGTCGGTAGGCCCGAACTTGTCGCTGATTTCGCTTTGAGAACTGGAACCATCATCTCCGCAGGTTATGTATGGAATTGACAACCAACTAGCCATAGTCCACTTACCTGTTGAAGTTAAAATAAATAAAACCTTGATAAAGAAATGGTGTTCACATTGTACTGTCTTTTCCGACTTTTGTTGACGTCTCTGTTAATCTCACTCCCATTTTACTGTGAGAAAGAGCTGGGGAAGGGCAGGATTTTAATTGTTGTACAAGCTAGTTCACGGTTTCTTTTGTAATATTCTTGTAATGTTCTTTCAGTCTATACTTTATTTGCCTTTTGCCACCAAATCCTAAAGAATTCAATTTTTTCAATTGGTAACATATTTATTTAATAAGATTTATGTTTTGTAAGTGAAAAACTTCGAATTAATCGTTCAACGAGCACAGATTTTAATTTTATTTTAACGACTGCTGGATGTCAAAGTGAGTCCGCTGTTATAACATTAGGTTGCGTCTGAACAATACAAATTGGATTCACGTCAAAAAAAAGTCGGAGAGGAGTGAGGCCAATGTGATTAACGTCATGTGAATACAATGGAGCTGCAGCCACAAACAGGATTCTGTAATGTGGTTTTCGTTTCGACCAAATAAATCGATTTTTTTTTTGATTTTATTGATTTGTGTTAAGTTTTTTCTTTCCTTTCGACCAAAAAAAATCGAACTTTTGTCCATCTGAAGTCGATTTTGCAGAGCTCGATTTTTAGCAATATTTACACAGATTTTCACACGCACTTGCACACACCTCAAAGAAAAGTGACTTTTACCCACTGTTGTTTTAAAAAAGGCACTCATACAATCATAAAACAAAATAAAATCACGTTTTGTGTTCGTTTTGCAAGTAAGATTGAAGATCTGACACCCAAATCTGAATTGGTTGAAACGAAAGCCACATAAGTGAAATAATGTCAAATTCTTCCAACCAAAAATCGGTTGTTTAGAAAAAAAATCGATTTGCTTAGAAAAAAGTTCATTTCATTTTTACACGTAGGTATTTGCACACACACACACTAGGAAGATTTGATATTTCTCATCAAGATAAAAGTGTTTTTGTGGCGTAGAAAGAACACAAATATTAAAGAGTGTTTAATTCCACAATTTCAAATGCAAATAAAGGCTCTTCCAAACCGACCCGACACGCGAAACATTTGCGCGAATATGCGACGACTGAAGACTCAAGTCCGTACTTTTAATTCCTGCTTCTTTTCATTATTGAATTGTAATTTATTGTTACTTGCATAAACACAAAATTGCCTTGCAACTATTCAGTGAAATAAATTTGTTTTTATTCTTATCAAAGGGACGTGGTAAATTATATGCACTTTGAAATATTTGTTGTGATTCCTGCCAAATAGCAGACACACCATTACATAAAAAAAAATAATCGAAATCAAATTGTTGAAAGGAATTTGACATGTTTTAATCTTTTAATAATCGCGCGCGTGTGATTTGGGTGTCATATCTTAAATATTTGCTGGCAAAAGGAACAGAAATCGTGATGTTAGTTATAGTTACATGCCACCTCCACTGGGCATCAATCACTGATCTCTATATATTATAGAGATCAGTGGCATCAATGATGTCCAACATCACAACCACAATCCACAATCTGACTTGTATGGATGATGTCACCACATGACATCGATTTTTGTGCCTTCATTGGTTTTTTCTAGACATTTTCATAATCCGAGCATCGTTCATGCCCAGTGGAGGCGGCACGTATTAACTTTCATCGTTCCTTTAATTCAGAAAAGTAACTTTGAGTAACTTTATGACGTCATAAAATCGTTTCTAAACTCAAGGTTAAAGTGTCAGAAAGTAACTTTTACCGCCATATTATTCACTAGATACATCCAGATTAAAACTTAAATCCAGATGTATTTACATTGAATTTGTATGCTTTACATCTGGATTTAAGTTTTTAATCTGGATGAATAGAGTGAATAATATGGCCGTTAAGTTACTTTTTCCAACTCATCTCCTTGATGTTGAAATGTGAAGGTTTTTATAATACAAATTCTATATACTACTGAAATACATCAGCCAAGTAGAAGACTTAGCACTATTTAATTGGACTTGTTGAATTATTGATTCAAAATATAGGGTTTTCCAATAAGAGGTGTTATTTTGATATTCAAAGAAAAATGGCATTTTTAGAGATAAATGATCGGATGTTTATTTCATTATAAAGAGGAAGGTATGCCGTTAATAATGGAACACAACATCAGCCAAATGGCCGCCACGACCACGCTTACAAGACCATATCCTTTTCATGAAATTTTCCATAACCAAATCGCAAAGTGGCTGCCCTATGTCCTCGATAGCCTCACGAATTCCATCTTTGAGGTCTTGAATTGACGCTGGGCTGTTGGCGTAGACCTTATCTTTCACGTGGCCCCAAAGGAAGAAGTCGCAAGGTGTTAAATCACAAGATCTCGTTGCCCAATTGTGATCACCTCTTTGAGAGATAACACGGTCCGGAAACTTTTCCCGTAAAAGATCGATGGTTTCATTGCTTGTGTGGCACGTAGCGCCGTCTTGTTGAAAGTAAACGTTGTCCAGATCAATACCATCCAATTCCGGCCATAAAAAATCATTAATCATCTCTCGATAGCGCAATCCATTGACCGTAACTGTTGCTCCAGCCTCATTTTCGAAAAAGTAAGGTCCAATGACCCCGCCGGACCATAAACCACACCAAACAGTCACGCGTTGAGGATGGAGAGGCTTTTCAACAATAACTCTTGGGTTTTCCGAGCCCCAGATGCGACAGTTTTGCTTGTTGACGAAGCCTCCGAGGTGGAAATGAGCCTCATCAGTCAAGATGATTTTTCGATGAAATTCCGGATCATTTTCATGCATTTCAAAGACACGACGTTGTTGATGATCAGCCAGCTTGAGTTCTTGTGTTAACTGAACTTAATAAGGCTTAAGACCCAAGTCTTTATGCAAAATACGGTGTAATTACGTTTGTGGAATGCCTTATTCCAAAGAACGACGAGGAATGGACAAACCTGGGTTTTCTTCAAAACGTTGGGCTACAACAGCAATATTCTCAGTTGTTCTTGAGCGACGTGCACGGGTTTTATTCTTCACATCACTAACTTGTCCCAACAGCTCGAATTTGTCCACCAATTTCTGTATTGCGGTCCGACAAGGTGCTTCACGACGACCCAAAAATGTTTTAGTTTTACGAACCGTCTCTGCCAAATTTTCACCATTTTTATAGTGAATTTTAATAATTTCAATGTGTTGTTGAAGCGTGTATCGTTCCATTTTTATTAATGGCGTAGTTTCTACTTGTCAAATGTCAAAAAATGACAGCTTCAAAAGTGACAGCTACCGAAATAGCGGGCTATTCAAAATAACACCTCTAATTGGAAACCCTTTAGCTTTTAACGGCCTTTAGTCCATAAAAATTGGCGTTTCGTCCCGGCGATCTCGTATTAACAAGGCCCTCACTAGTCAACTGATGAGTCCAAGTAAGATCGCCGGGACGAAACGCCAATTTTTATGGACTAAAGGCCATTAAAAGCTATTTTGAATCAATAATTCAACAAGTCCAATTAAATAGTGCTAAGTCTTCTACTTGGCTGATGTATTTCAGTAGTAAATAGAATTTGTATTATAAAAACCTTCATATAAAAACAAAGCCTGGCCCTGGGCAAAAATTTCCAGCTTAAAGGCTGCCCCAAACCAACGCGAAACATTCGCGCGAATATGCGACGACTGAATAATGTTCGAAGATTCGCATCGCGCCAGTGTGGGTGCTCCCATTAAGGCTGCCCCAAACCAACGCGAAACATTCGCGCGAATATGCGACGACAGAATAATATTCGAAGATTCGCATCGCGCCAGTGTGGGTGCTCCCATTAATCTCCATGTAAATAAATTAAGACAGGCGGAAGTTTCGTTGTCGCGTCGAATGTTTCGCGTTGGTTTGGGAGAGCCTTTAATCTCCATGGAAATAAATTAAGACAGGCGGAAGTTTCGTTGTCGCGCCGAATGTTTCGCGTTGGTTTGGGAGAGCCTTAATGATTAAGAATTTTAATCTTGTTGGATATAGTTCACATAGGATTTTTGTCAAAAAGTTCATGTAAGTTGAACTGAACTTAATAAAAATTGCGTATTGACAAGGCTCTCACTAGTCAATAAGTGAGATCGCCGGGACGAAACGCCTGTCAAACACAGCTGAAATTGCAATGTTTTCATTTTGTGGTTATCTTTTGTTTACTTTGTAAATTTATTTTCAATTAACTCTTTTTTTTTTGTCGATTTCGATTTTGGGAATTGTTTTCTGTTATTATCTGGTTATTTTTCGACATTTTTTTCTTTCAATTTTGTTTAAAAAAATGTGTGCCCATAATGAATGAAACATTAATGTACACATTAATGATTCGATTTGTCCAAAAATTTAGTTTATAGAAAGTTTATTTCCAAATTGTTTCCATTTTAGAAGTGCAAATAATAATTTTGGCAATAAATTTAATGCAATCACGATTTATCTTTACTATTCATTGCAAATGTTTTTCAATTTTTTTTAACCCATTTCGTTTGACAGATCAACCATATTTTTAACTTTGATCGTTCCTAACCCGGAGGCCACACGAGCCAGTACTGGCAAGCAAGTTGCAATCCATACACATTTTTTCACTAACACATATAAACCCAAGCAACTTGCTCGTCAACAGAGGTCTTCCAAGATTTGTCTTTGTCTTTTCTCTTTCTAATTTGACATCTAAAAACAACAACAAAAAAAAGTCCCTGGTTGGAAAATATTTACATGCTCTTGGCAGTGTTAAAAATCCAGTCAGTTGATTATTTATTGTATTTGGAACTGAAAACTTAAATTTGCGATCGAATTACCTATTAATTAGTGTTTAAACATTTTAGTGAACATTTTTTCAAGTGTTTGATACAAAAAAAACTAATTTTATTACATATAAATCACTATTATTAAACACCCGACTTTTTTGGCTCGCCTTTGTACCTTCGGCATTTGGTTTTGTTTTCCAACCAGGGAGTGCTGTCAGATTGTTTTTTTTTTTTTTTTTAAATTTCACACTGACACTTCTGAGATTTGTTGGCAGAGATCCACTGGCTTGCCTTTTTCGAAACCAGTTGAGCAGTCCATTTTTTGTAACTATAGTCAACAATCATCGTTCCTTTTATTAAAATTTCTGAGTTAATTACATTTTGTGCAAAAAATAAGTTATACTACGTTTTCATTAGAGCCGAAATGAGGTAATTTCGCAAATTACAGAAAAAGTGTTTTCATCTAAAATTTGCTAGTTTCGTTTGACACCTCATTTCATTTTGACTTTGATCTGGCTTGTTTTTGTTGTTTTCAATGAATTCCACATTGAATGGATTCCACTTGGGTGTGTTCATAAAGTGTTCATGTAATTTCCTACCGAATTTCGTGCAAATTTGGTTGAAAATACCTAATTTCGAAATGTGAATTTGTATGGGAAATGAGGTAATTTGGAATCGAATTTGGAAATTTTCAACGAAATTACCTCATTTGCTCTAATGAAAACATGTTATTAAAATAAATTTAGTTTGGAATTTGATTGCATTTTAAAAATGTTAAAATTCACTTTCATACGAAGCTTGACATTGCTTGACAGAATATTTGACGTTTGCGAATATTTCGTTACAAATCACCAAAAAGCTGTAAAATTGCCCTTTTTAAAAAATAAAATTTCAATTTTTTCGGATTTTTAGAGGTTTTTTAATCCATTGACATCGTTGACATCCTTCAATGGAATTTGAAAGTTTGTGGCTTGACAGATAGGGAACAAATTATATTTGATCATATCGAAAATATTTCGTTCCAAATGTCAACCTATTGCTCTAAAAATCTATTTTTTCGGAGCGGAAAATAAAATGGAAAAAAATTCGGTTGTTTAGAGGTTTCTTAATACATTGACATCGTATACTACCTTCAATGGAATTTGAAAGTTTTGTGCTTAACAGACGGATAGCTAACAAACTGTTTTTTGACGTCTGTAGTTTTTTTTGGTACATGAATTTTAGTTAAAGTGTATGTTATATTCTCTCTTTTGTTTCGTTGTCCATAATTTCAATTATGAAAGTTTGTTAACCATTTTTTTCCTTTTTCTTTAATATTCGTTCCAAATGTATTTTGATTTTTTTTCAATCCATTTTGTTTGAAAGATCAACCAAAGTTGTTTACCACAGATTAGCCACATGAAAATGAGAATCCCCGGCAGCCATTTTAATTTGCCTACAAGCTTGAACTGGCAGTTATCAGATAAAAAATGAGAATGTGTGTATACAAATCTCACACATAGACAGTAGGGATCTTCACACACCAGGTTAAATTGTTGTTGCAATTCACATCTATTCATCGACGCGGGAAAAAATTACAAATACAACAATGTAAACAAATGGGTTTTGGAGGGTGAAACGTACGAAACATTCTCATCTTCATATGGCTAATCTGTGTTGTTTACTATAGCAGAGAAAAAGAACGACCTACTTGCAAGTAACTTGCTTGGCAAGTGGAGTGCCACCTACGCCACAGCCAGTACACAGATACGAATTTGGCAGGCAATGTATGAACCCAACTTGCTTGCCAATACTTGCTCGTTTGGCCTCAGGGTAGTGAAAAGTTACCCAAGGTAACTTTTTTAACTATGACATTCCAACTTTTATTTTTGAAACATCAACTAAAGTTAACTTTATTTAGAAAAAGAACGCACGACTACGAAGTATTTACGTCAAGTTACTTTTTTTTCAAAAGGGTGCGCTTTTCCGATGAATGCCATCTTCAATTGGGGGTCACAAAACTGTTATACATTATCTTAGAGAATATATAATATGGACGAGACTAGAGACATGCCAATTTATAACAGTTATAACAGTTTTTTGCCATTAAAAGAGGACGTGCGTTACCGCGCTTCGAGCGACTTGCAAAAAAAACCCTGCGTGCCTGAAGTATGCCCACAGGCGGAGGGGCCGCATAAACAGTACTTTTATAAACCAAACCTGATATAATTGGCATGTCTAGAGTCACTTCCATATAATATGGAGCACTTGTTTTTATTCGAATGCGAAACTTTCATAGGGGTCGCTGTTCAAGTTTCGGCAAGTTAAAGGCACTCAGTTTTCTGCACATTGGAGAAAAAAACTAAAAAAGAACATTTCTTTTAAATAATAAAAAAAACACTTATTAATTTTAAGAATTACTTTAAAGTAGAACCATTTAGAGCAAGTTATGACTAAGTTCATAGCAGCTGTAGGATATCCTCTAACAGTGGTATTTATAAGCGCATTCTAAAGCCTTGCTAACTTTAGCACACCATCCAACTCCAAAATTTTTTTTATAAACATTTTCATTTGTTCATACACCGAGTTAGTGTTCTACCTATTCTAAAGTGGGAACGTTCAATGTCTACAAAGTCAATCCAAAATTAATGTAATGTGTGTTGAACGTACCCAGTGACATTTGATTGACAATTGTTCTAATCTGCTATTAGCCACGAGAATTCTCCGCGCTTAGCTAAGCCCGAAAAGGATTAGTTGTTGTTGCATTTAACATGTAAATTGCAGGACAGGACGTCGTTTTTTTTCGATCGATTTCCTCGGGGCTTGCAAAAAAACAGGGCTAATAAATGAAATGGTGTCTCAACACTATTTCAACTCAACTTCAAATCGAGCTCTCAACTCTGGGAACGAAAAACCTGGGTCGAAAATCCGACCCTAATCTAAGCTTGAGCTCTCGATCCTGCATATAAAGAGGGTAAGACCGAAATCCAATCGTAATTCAACTAGATCTCTCCATCCTGCATATAAACGGGGAAATCGACGCGCGACACGCGCCACGCCGCACGTCTATTGTGTTTAACCAGTTTATTCTTTGTTGTTGGTTTGTATTTTGTTATTTCTTTTCATTTCACATATTTCATTATTCATTTCTATTCTATCTATTTTACCATTTACTCAAATGTCTTTAAATTCAAACCTCTGCGAATACTGAAGTATATAATTAAATCTAAACTTTAAAATGTAAGATAAACTCGTTATTGCGAATTACCTTATTATATTGGGTTAGGTATATTTCAAACCATTGCAATTTATAATCGAATTTTTTGAGTGTTCACTATAATATCCGTTGTACAGTTTTTCCTGGAATTTTACCCAACTTTGCGTCGGATTTTTTACTTTTAAAAACTAAAACTTTTTTTTCAATAAGTACAATTAATTGATTGAATCGTGTTTTATCATACCAAATTGTTATAATATTAAAATCATGAAAAAAATAAAACAAAAGTAACTAAATCTCAAACAACAGAAAGAAAAACCTGTGTCACTGGACTGTTCTCAAGGTTCCTAGAAGAGTTCCTAGAAGAATTCCTAGAATTTTCATCAGAGAAATACATATCAGTTGTTGTTATGATAATCTTTTGTTGTATATACATATACATATATGAATATTTTGTCGACTAAAAATAAATCTGCATTTGTATCAGTTCAATAATTTTTCTTCTCCAAGCTATGTATAGTTTTGCGCAGTGAAGATCTTTACTTTTATTCTTTTTACCTAAATGTTTAATAATTCATTCCATTTTTCTGCATACGGTTTACTGTACATTTTTTTTTAATGTGTTATTTATTAGCTTTGTGAACATTGATTTGCTGCAGGCTGTTGCATCTTCAAGATGACGATGAGGGTGACCTTTGAGTTCACTTTAAAAAGAGTTAGTTTAGCTAACTGGTGTTTGTTGTTATGGTAAGTACATACTTATATTTTGCTGTTTTCTCTTGAACTCCTATTAATTTATTTTCTAAGACACCTTGTTTTTTTCTGCATCATTTTGAAATTGTTACGTTGAATGAAGAAAAGTTTTAATGATTTTGATACTTCTCGTAAATAGGACATATCTACTTAACCAAATATCAAAATCCATCTAAATCTCCCTGATTCCTATGTTGTTTCATTTCTAATTAACAAAATTTTTATTTCTAAATTTATAATAACAATAACCCAAAACAAAATTGATTGTGTCTTTATTGTGTTTCTATTGAACCACGACGCTTTAATTATTTATATTGAATTAGAGCAGGCGTATTTCCAAAATATTGTTCATAGAGGGGTTGTTAACGTATTAGTAGGTGTATCGTGTATGTACCTTTGATACGAAATTCTGTCAAATGGTTGTAGTTATGTATGTAGGTACCTAAGAACAATTTTTTTTCCAAATATGTATTCTTAGTTGTTGTTGTTCTTGATCAAATTAATAATAAAGAAAATTGCTTCTACCCCAATAAGGGAGGAAAAAGACCCCCTTCCTAAACGATTATTTTCGTGTCTCGACCTAACCTGCACACTTTAGCTTTTTGTCGCATCGTATGCGAATCACCTTTAAGGTAACACCGCACTCGACGGAAAAGCACTGCAGCGGAACTGCACAGCAACAGAACTGCACGACACGGCAACAGATTATTTGTATGAAATTGCATGAGCTATATCGCACTAAGCGGCAAAGGAACTAGACGGCGCGGCCCTAAGCGTAAAAGTTGATAATCTGGGCATCTATGTCGCGTAGCACCGCGCCGTGCAGTTCCGTTGCGGCAAGTGCTGTATAGCAAGCGTCAAGAGTCGGTTGAAATATTACAAGATCTTAGCCGAACCTTGCATTTTGTACAGGAAACATTTTTTTTTTAATGTGTAGGGTGGGTCAGTGCAAGTATACCATTTGGTTTTCGGGGTTAAAAACCCCCCCATTTGGCCACCATGTGTAAAATGCTTTTCGGGATAACTTGAGAACCATAGGTCTCACATAAAAAATGTGAATTACTTTTTTATAGAAAATTAAATTCTCTACAACTTTAGCTGTATATTTTTTGGCAAAAAATTGAAAATAAAAAAGTTATAACTAACAATATACGATAATTTTGACAAAAATATCATTAAGGGGTTATAACCTTTTTTCTATTAATTTTATTGAAAAAACCCTAAGCAGGTTGGGCCAAGACAATACAAGTCGAGGGGGGCGTCTTTTCCCCTCCCCCCGTTCGTCCATTGAAATGTTATATTGATCAACAATTTGTGTCAACTTTTTTCTGTGAGAGCTATGGTTCTCAAGATATAGCCAAAAAACATTTTACACCACCTTTTCCAAGATGGCGGCCAAATGGGGGGCGTTCAACCTCGAAAACCAAATGGCATACTCACACTGACCCACCCTACATATAAAACAAACAAAATTTTGTCCTGTACAAAATGCAAAGTCAATGTAACATTTCAAATGCATAATTTGACGCGTACTGTCGCGTTGCTTCGTATCAAGTGCGGTATATCAAAAAAGTGCTGTATAGTGCTGCGCAGTGTCGCGCAGTTCCGCTGAAGTGCAGTCCCGTCGAGTGTGGTCTTACCTTAATAGCCAGCTGAAGAGTATTACTAATGGACGAGACTAGAGACATGCCAATTTATAACAGTTATAACAGTTTTTCGCCATTAAAAGTGGGCGTGCGTTAACGGGCTTCGCGCGACTGCGTACCTCTATTGGAAATATTCTAGAAAATGAAAAGTTCTCAATCCTAAAAGAAACAACTTATCTTCAAAAGGTTTGAAACAGGAATGAAAATTTAATTAAAACGAAACAATATAAATAATATGACACTATAGTCAATAACGTTAAAATATGAGATTCTTACAAACAAGTACGTTAGTAAAGAAGTAGGTTCTTTTGTATTTCCAACACCCCCACTAGGGGTCGATTGACTTAGTGCAATATGTAGATCTCTCAGCTTCAGCTGGTAATGCCTTTGTCAAAATATCACCAATCATATGTGAAGTCTTTAAATATGTTATCTGGATCAGATTTTCATTTATGACGTTCCTGATAAAATGATGTCTTACGTCTATATGCTTTGTCCTGGCGTGGTATACATTTGTAGAAGATAGACATATAGCGCTTTGATTGTCACAAAACAACACTATGTTTATATTTTTTATTTTTAAGACCATTCAGCCACAATGTTTCTTGAATTGCCATACTTATTGCTTCGGTTGTTGACAAAGCTACAGTGTGCTGTTAACGAGAGCACCAGGAAATTGCTCCACCTTGCATTTTGAAAATGTACCCTGTGACGGATTTTCGGTCGTCAACATCTCCAGCGTAATCGGCATCAAAATATCCAGTTAATGTTCTCTTATTTGAATCTTCTCTTGAGTAGCGCAAAACCCTCTTAGCTGCTACCCAATGAGCCTTGGTTATAATTGAAAAGAAACTACTTTTAAGGTTTTTAGTTGAAAAGTGCATTTGAAAATACTTAAATGGCGTCTGAGAGGCGCAAGGCTGAAAAAATAACGTCTGAGACCGACATTTTGATAATCAGGAGAATCATTCTGAATTTTTGGTGTGTCATTCATTTGGTTATATAACAAAAGAATAAAGTTTTTAGTTGAAAAGTGCGTTGTTTAATGACGTCTGGTGAGAGGTTGGATGAAACCAATTTGTCTGAGACTAACATATTCGTGATTGGGAATATGTGCAGAGTATTTCCATGTGACCAGCATATGGTTATAATTGAAAAGAAAATACTTTTGAGGTTTTTAGTTCAAAATGCATTTGAAAATACTTAAATGACGTCTGAGAGGCGCAAGGCTGAAAAAATAACGTCTGAGACCGACATATTGATAATCAGGAGAATTTTTCTGAATTTTTGGAGTATCATTTATTTGGTTATACCTCGAACGCAAAAAGTTGGTTTTCTTGCAAACTTAACAGCCGTCTGACGGGGCGAAGGCTGAAACGGGATCGTCTGAGACCTCATCATCATCATCATCATCGTCGGCTCGACAACCGGGGTCCGGTCTTGGCCTCCTTCAACAAGTCTCTCCACCCATCCCGGTCTCGAGCCGCCGCCATCCAGTTGCGCACCCCAAGGCTCCGGGCGTCCTGGTCTACGCCATCTCTCCAGCGCAAGCATGGTCTACCACGCTGTCGTCTACCATAGAATGTACCACAAAGAACTTTCCGAGCAGGTTCCTCTTCGCTCATGCGAGCTAGGTGCCCTGCCCACCGGAGTCTACCGAGCTTAATTTTTGTCACGATATCTGCTTCAAGGTAGATTGCGTACAATTCATGATTGTACCGTCTCCGGAATCGTCCTTCCTCACATATGGGGCCAACAATTCTCCTTAAGACTTTTCTCTCGAACGCGGCTAAGAGGTCGGAGTGCCTTTTGCTAAGCACCCAAGTCTCGGATCCATATGTGAGTACTGGCAGGACCATGGTCCTGTACAGCAGCAGTTTTGAAGTTATGGTGAAATTTCTGGATTTGAAGAGCTTTGACAGACTATAGTAGGCTCTGTTGGATTTGAGAAGCCGCCCGCGTATTTCTTCTTCTATATTGTTATCGGCTGCTACTATTGACCCAAGGTATTTAAAGGATTGCACCACTTCAAATTCGTGCTCCGCTACCTTGATTGTTTGACCAACTGTTCCTCTCGCATTCGACGCCACCATGTACTTTGTTTTACCTTCACTAATGTGCAGCCCCAGATTTTGTGCCGCCTGCTCGATCTGGATGAAGGAATCATGTACAGCTTGCTCAGTTCTTCCGATGATGTCGATGTCGTCTGCGTAAGCCAGTATCTGGCTGGACCTGTTGACGATGGTCCCTCTTGTTGCCGTGCCAGAGTCACGGATTGCTTACTCCAACGCCAGGTTGAAGAGGAGGCAGGCCAAACAATCCGGCTATTTTTACTTGGCTTGTTACGTTGGTCATGGTCAACCTACATAGTCGTGTCAATTTATTTGGGATGCCGAATTCTCTCATGGCTTTGTAAAGTTCTACCCTGGCTATGCTATCGTAGGCGGCCTTAAAGTCTATAAACAGGTGGTATGTTGGGATGTTAAATTCTAGACATTTTTCCATCGCCTGCCTAAGGGTAAAGATCTGATCAGTTGTTGATTTGCCTGGAATGAAACCACACTGATATTGTCCGATGATGGTTTTAGCGTATGGGGTTATCTTATAGGCGGTACTCAACAACGTGATATCTCTCGTCTGAGACCTATATATTTTAAATCAGTCCACAATCCTCTATTGTTTGTATATAAATTAAAGTGGTTATACCTCCAACACAAAAATCGGAAAAACATTTTTGAACGCATGTCTCTAGTCTCGTCCTTTTTTTAAATACATATAACGAAAAATGCTCAGTAGCGTTTTAATCTGACGTGTTAAGTTAGATTAGTTTTAATCATCTAAAGGGGGTCGTGTATTTTGTATTATACATATTTTTAGTTTTAAATATATAAGGTTTTCTTTTTAAATTAAGAAAAAACCGTTTCGATTGATGAGAAAATTTCGAATAAACAATTTATTATTTTCTTGTTTTGAATTACAATCTAAATTTAAACAAGTACTTAATAAATAAAGTTGATTTAATATTAAAAACTTCAACACTTTCCCTTGTTAATATCGAAAACAACATATAAAACTGAATAAATATACTAATAATGTAAAACAAAAAAAAAATTATAACAATCAGCCCTATTCTGCTAACCGTTCGCGTGAACATTGCATTGTGCTATCCGCCGGAAGGAAATAATTGTTTCATAATGCGTATAAATTGCGACACAAATATAACTATAATTACTGGTTGAGATTTTTATTGGAAAGACCTAAGTTTTAAATGAATAATTTGAGGCAAATTAAATGAAACATTCACGTAAATCGAAAGTTTCGATCGGATTGGATAGCAGAATAGGGCTGAATCCCATCTGAGTGCAAAGAATAGTTAATCGCATCCATGGCCATGGTTTTGTCATGATATCAGCAATTTGGTTTTCTGTTGACGTTTGTTCAAAACCCAGTTGTCCTTAATAATAATAATGGCGCAAAATCTTAAACATTTAAAACCTACTCTAAAGGCGATTTTGTTCACTATTGTTCACTACTTGCCGGAAAATCCAAAGTTAGCCAACTACGGAGTTGGTCTCAACTCGAGATTTGATCGGCAAGTTGAAAATTGGTTTTCTTCACTACTTCAACTCTCAATTTAGAAGTTGAAATTCAAAAGTTGGCTAACTAGCAGTTTTGAAAATTTCCCTAGGATATTTATGACAGATGACAAAATAATTTGTCAGTCTCAACTTTTGATTTCCAAAAACTGTCACTTATTTTAAAATTTGAAAAATGATTTATAAAAGACCGCCTGGAAAAAGTAGTATCTATCATTTGTTTTGTTTATTTATTTCTAACCTTGGCTGAAAATACGTTCGTTGAGAGCGGACGTTTTCAGTGCCTGCTGATGATGCTTCTGAAAGCATATCTGTAGGAATATCTGTGGTGGATAGCATATAAGCAAATCCTGCCATCTCCGATATATTGTTTAAATAATGGGGACATGCATGTCACAATCTTCGAGAAGGCTCATAGCAGTGCGCTGGAAAATATGGATAAGCCAATTTCAAGCAGTGAGCCAACGGTCCAACTCCAGACTGTTGAAAACCAAGTAGACGAGTCATTGTTGTCGAACCAAGGTGCAGTTGTTGACTTCATCTTTTCTTCATCTTCGCTGCTTGAATATGATGGCCAATCCTCCCAGAAATAATTATTACGGCACATTTTTATTTTTATTTATGTTTATTTTATTTTTTTTTTTATTTTTGACATCCGATGTCAAGAGAAATCGAACAACAGCTAAGTGGATAAATAAAAATCAAACAAAATCCCAAGTTTGCTCCTTTAACTTCTACAATTTTCGGGAGTTGAAAAAATCCTAAGTTGATCAACTTTGGATTTTCCCAACTTTAGAATATCGAAAGTTGAGACAGTTAACTTCGAGTGAATTTAGCTTCAACCATTACCACGACGAAACAACACCATCTCCACCCCCCCGATTCAGTAGACTTCGACACCAAACGATATATATACAATACAAAATTGTGTTCGGTCGACCGCCATATGGCGGCAAATCATTTTCTGCTCACAAAATCGCCCGTCATCTTAGCTGGAAAGGTGAACTAGCTATAGGGGAGTTAAAAAAAGAAAAACAAAAATTACAAACAAATTTAATTTTCAAAGGGGACAACCGGATTTGAACCGGGGACCTTTCGATCTGCAGTCGAATGCTCTACCACAAATTATTAAAAACCTTACAAAAGCGCTAAAAACCTTACAAATGCGCTAAAACCCTTCATTAGTTAGAAGAGTTGTTTAAAGTGTTTAAAATTAAGAAAAGTTTAGACAAGGGCTTGCAACTAAACGACTGGGTTTACTAGAGTCGGTTTTATTCCTTAAACGAGGACTGTTTAAAAATTTGCGCCAATAATTTTAACTATATGCCTGTAAGACCTAAGGTCTTTTTAAATGCAACCTGAATTGCACGGCACTAGTTAGAAGGAATAGAAGGATAGGAAAGAATTTTTGTTGGCGCAGTGGACTGAGAATTAAGGTATTGATTGCCTCATGGAATCCCACGGGTTGCGTCCAGTTGTATAACTGGGGGAATATAGAAAAGAATGCTGCCTAGAGTGGGGCTGGAACCCACACCTCTAAGTTAGCAGTCAAGCACTACATCCACTGCGCCCTTGCCACCCGCAGTCGTTAACTTTTTCTCAAATGAAAATATGTTTTAAGGTTATATGCTTTGTTCTTCGATGAAATTTAGGATTCTGAGCCAACCTTACTGCTGCGGTATTGTCGACTTTGAGAACAGGTATTTTAGTTATATTGATAATTCCTTTAAATAATTTTGTAGTTCAAATTCTTTCTTTGGATGCCTCGTTAGCTGCTACTATCTCAGCTTCTGTTGTTGAAGTGGTAACCATAGTTTGACGTTGGCTTAGCCAAGATATGGCATCTCCTCCATAAATTATTACCACTCCCCAAGTGGAACTACCAGTTTTTTGTACACCCTCCAAAGTCTGCATCACTGTAACAGCCAAATACACCCTTTTGAGCATCTGAACGGTATATGCTATATCGAAAGATTTTCTTGACTTTGCCCACGGCTTCTAGATCTGGATTTTCCAAAAATCTTGAGCCCGGTCTAGTTCCAAGCGTTAGAGCCATTTCACACATACCCGGCTGCCGGCTACCGGCACCGGCCAAACAGCATTTGGTAAAGTAAATCTTATGGGACCATTCACACGTACCGACCGATGCCGATGCCGGCAGCCGGCAGCCGATCGCCGGGCAATGCTGCCGGCTTCGCTCACTGCAATAGCCGGCTGCCGGGCCGGTAGATGTTTTCTTTGCTTTCCTGGTTTTAAGTTGGTATCTCCAGTGTACGAGATATGAGTTGTTTTGTGTCAAGTAGACTGGCAAGAGGGAATCGCAGAACTAAACAAATCACTTTGCATACCTACACTGACACCTGCCGGCTACACAGTGCCGGGTATGTGTGAAAGTATACTTATTTGTTGAAAACACCGGCTAATCGGTGCCGGTGCCGGCCGCCGGGTATGTGTGAAATGGCTCTCAGGTACATAAGGGATGCGACCGCTTGTCTATATGGAAAATTATGTTCCGTTGTTTTTACTTTTCCTGTTGTCGATGTCTCTGTGCTTTTTAACATCGTTGTCGAAACTGGTTTACAATCTGTAAAATAAAACCGATATACAATTTTACTGACATGCGCTTTTTGACTACTTCGAATGCCTACATCTGTGTATTCTATTTCAAGTGCTAAGAAGTATTCAGCCTTTTTGGAAACGATTTTGAACTCCTGCCTTAAATTTCTTATGAATTTTTCTAAGTCTTCAGAATTCGTTGCTGCGACTAATCCATCGTCTACATAAAGAACAAGAACAAGCTTTTTTCCGTCCTTTTATCTTGTATAAAGACATGGGTCTGATTCGCTCATTTTAAATGCTAGTTTGTACAAAAATCCTCCAAAACGATTGTTCCAACATCGTGGTGCTTGCTTTAAACCGTATAAACTTCTGTTCAGTTTGCAAACTTTGTCTGTTCCATTTTTGAAGCCTTCAGGTTGATGCATATAAATAGATAACTTCTGGCAGTTCTCCAAATAAAAATTCTGTCGATATATCAAACTGTGATAAGTGCATCTTTTCGGTTGCTGCTATGCTTAATATTAACCTTATTGTTTCCTACCTTGCTACTGGACTATATGTTTGATTGTATTCTATACCTTTAAGCTGCTTAAATCCTTGGATAACGAGCCTAGCCTTATACCTTTCAACGCTGCCATCAGGATTTTTCTTTACACGGTAAACGCACTTACATGGCAAAGCCTTTTTACCGTTACCTTTTGGAAGTTCTGTTAAGTCCCAAGTATTATTTTCTTTAAGAGAGTTCATTTCCTTTTCCATAGCAATTCGCCACTGAGCTGTATCATTACACTTCATAGCTTCTTCAAAATCTCCTGGATTTTCTGTTAAAATTGGATCTTCTATTTGAAGAACATAGTCCGCCAGGTACTTTGGTTTATTTAGGGTAGTTCTATCTCTTAGCTGTCTCGTTAGTGGTTCTTCTACATCATCCTCTATGTAAAAATATTCGTTTTGTTGTACGTAATAAATTGATCTGCATCAAAATATTCATTCTGTTGACAATGTATTTCTTGATCTTGAATGTCATCTATCTCTTCATCTTCTTGACAATTACATATTTCTCTTTCTTCTTCTACTTGTTCTTCTTCTTGATAACTTTAAATTGGAAGTTTAACAGTGTTGTTGAAATTTGGTATTTCTTCGTTAGTGCTGCAGCTATAACATATTTCGGTGAATTTGACATCTCTTGACAGAATAACTTTCACCCCCGTCCTATCCAACAAGATATCCCTTTTTGGCTTTTGCATCCATTTTCTTACGTTTTAAACTGGAGCATGGACATAACAAATTGAGCGCTATTATTCGAAGATGCTTAATTCTGGCTTTATCTCCTAACCAAAGTTCTGTTGGGCTAAAATTAGCAACTAACTTGCTAACTTGCCAATTCTATTCAAAATGTAAATAGCTGTATTTACAAATTCAGCCCACATAGCTTCTAGAAATTTCGCTTCTTTGTTGGAATACTTGAAGGTTTTGGCCATTTCAACCACTGTTCTATTTTCACGCTCGCTTCCACCTTTCTGCTGAGATGTGTATGGTGCTGTTAGCCTTTGCGTTTTTCCAAATGATTTTAATATTTTTCTCACGTCCTTGTTATCAAATTCTCCGCCAGTATCGCTTAAAAGCTGTCTTACCGGATGTCCTAAAGTTTTAGCATAAGCTCTTCTAATGCGACTTTGACTTTGGACTTTTGGCGTATAAAATATACATAGCGAAACTTTGAAAACGAATCTTTAAAAATAACAAAATATCTTTTTTTCGAGAAGGATTTGGCAAAATGACCACAAACACAGCTGCATTGTGAGCTCATCAAAAGTCTTCTTAGTATCCTTGGTCCATAGCATCCAACTGGATCGGAACGTTTCAAAACTCTTGGAAAGAATCTGAAACGTCTTGCAAACTAACAACAAGTCTGGTAGGGTATTTTCATTTTAGCTCTGAGCCCGTTGTTGAGTTCGCTCCACAGACTTCTCAGTTTTTGCGATATGCGTTCAAACGTCTTCACCTTGTGTCCAACCAAACTCAAAAAGATCAGTACACTTCTTAAAAAGCTGATTTTTAGAAGTTGCTTCAAACTGTTGAGCGCTTCCCACGTATCTTGAGCTGTTTCGCTATCCATAACTTTTTGATAAACCTCATCAATCATCGAACTTGTAAGCATAGTCTTCAAATAAGTGTTGGCCTTGCGATATAAATTGCTTTCCAATTTATGCTTCTTAACTTCAGCTTCTAAGGCAGTCAAAGGTAATGGATCAGGATTCTAAGGCTTGGAATCAATAACGTCCAGGCTCCTTCATGATAATCCAAAAGATCGCGAATCTTGCGTTTCCAAACTGGCCAATCTCCTTCTCCAGACAAAAGCTTGATATGCTTTAGAAGATCCATTTAAGTATAATAGCCGTGTTTCATTGCAAGCCCAGAGGAAATTGGTCGAAAAAAACGACGTCCTGTCATGCAAGCGCGGAGAATTCTCGGGGCTTAACTTAAGCACGGATAAAAACTGTGTTACCGGCGTGAATTGCATACGTGTTATCGATAGTTTGTATGGAAACTCCATTTTGTTTCTGTAATGGCGTCGCTTATCCCCGATGTCGTTTTTTTTTCAACCAAATCCCTCCGCGCTTGCAAAAAAACACGGCTAATATTGATTGTTTTGGTTGGTCTTTGGAAAAATCTTTTCGCTTGAATTTATTTTTCTTCTAGTTAGAATCGCTTTTGCTTAAACGAATTTTCTCGAAATCGTGGCTGGTCCCATAACCTATTATATTTTTAGTTTTAAATATATAAAGTTTTCTTTTTAAATTAAGAAAACATCCGTTTCGATTGATGACAAAATTTCGAAGGAGAAAGGAGAACTGCCATAGCAGGATAATACTGAATCAGTAAATTGAATGTTTTGTAAGGTTTTTGTGCTACATAGATATGTACAAATTAAGATATCTTGAATAAAATAATGTTCAATGTTAATTAATTGAATGTTGTGTAAAAATTAAGCACAGCGTACAGTGCTACATCTTATTACATATACGTATATTTATGGTTTTCAAAATGAGAAAGAATGTTCTTGTTAAAAACATTGCATGGAAAAGATAGCTTATTGTTATCGTGAAATATTTTAAACTGTTTTATGAAAAAATTCTATGGCTAATTTAAAAAAAAAAAACACTTCCTGCCTTAGCACACAAGATCAATTATTAAAATTATACCTAATATTTTTTCGAGTATATGGTTTTTATAAAATACATTATTTTACATCCTAGATAAACAATAACAATTGATATCGGTAACGTCCGTTCGGGAGAAACTTTTTACCCGAAAAATCAATTACAAAATAAAATTAAATTCTGTAGGACCATTGCCGAGTTAGATATGTCTTGCCCAGGAGCTCGTAGAATATATTTTTGGTATCATCATTTTACTACTCTGCGGGGGCATGCGCGCATTTGAAGTTTTGTGTGGGTGAATTAAGCCTTGATGCGAATTGTTGAGAGGCAAATCTCAAGACTAAGTCTGCCTCCAACGACAAATGCATACCCAAATAGATACTGCATAACCATCCGTAATGGTCGTTTTTCGAATAGACCTATTGATAAAGGTAATTTAGAAGTAAATAAACTTAACTAATGACAAATAATGTGTTAGAGACGCTTTATGCCATTTTAATTGCAAGACTATTGTTTCTTTTGTATGTCAAACAAAAGGTTTATTTGTGTTGATAATAAATAATAATAATGTAGGAAATTGGTCTTTAATTATACCTACACACCAATAATAGATTAGATAAACATGCATATGTATATGATTCTAACTTTAATCTTTCAAATACATAATCACAAAAGCATAAATACAGAGCTCATCAAGCCTAGTCACAAAGACCGTTGAAAAAGCCAATAAGACAAAAAAACTTATTATTAAATTTAACTTATCCTCTCTGATTCATTATCAACTTGAAGGAAAGCTTTTTATTGACCTTCTGCAATTGGCCCGCCGTTGATTCAGAAGGTATAGTTCACTGAGCATTAGAACCAATTTTTACTTATTTTGTGAGAGAGTAAATTAATTAAAAAAGCATTTGATAAAGTTTCAAGCTCTTTTTGAACATGTGTGCATTTGGTGTTCATGTATTTCGTTTCCGCTAAATTCGAAATTACCTGTTGGACCATTCTGGTTGAAAACGAGTTATTTTGGATGCTTTTCAATCAGATCCATACCGCTGAATAAATAAAATTAACGACTGAGCGATAATTTTTTCTGTTAATATTTAAGTGCAAGTCCGTAGGTACAGATATAAAAAAAGAGCTTCATAAATAATTTGAATGAACAATAAACAACAAAATTGAACTCCTCCCAAGTGGGCCTTAGGCCTTGTTTATTACTATTTTATTCGAATACACGACGTTTCAAACGTGTTTATGTTTTTCTTCAGGTCTCTTAAATATAAACTTTATACCTATTTTAAAATTTATAAAATATATAATACTTACAATCTTAATACCTTCAAGTTTTAACAATATATTATATGTTTTATAAATATAATTATATGTTATTTCTATCGTATCGTATTATAATTTATTTAACAATTGAAAGTCTTGAAAAAGACGTTTCAATTAATCAAATTTAAAATAATAATAGATATTTATTAAATTTTGTTCAATTATATTTTTTAATAACTAATTGAAAATTTATTTTAAAACACTTTAGCTAAAAATAAGTTTAGTTCAAAATAGTTATCTAAATTATTCTATTGCCTTTGAATAAGTTGGCCATATATTGTGCTAAGTCCTTCACAGTTTGATCGGTTATTAACTGTATTATCTGTGTTTAAAATGTGGATTTTGATTCAACTTGAATTCTACAGTTTATTTTTCGAAATGAAATTACTTAAAATAAACGATACGAGCGAAAACCCTTAAGCAACAAATTTA
The DNA here is from genome assembly GCA_932273885.2 of Leucozona laternaria. Classification (NCBI taxonomy): domain Eukaryota; kingdom Metazoa; phylum Arthropoda; class Insecta; order Diptera; family Syrphidae; genus Leucozona; species Leucozona laternaria. The sequence continues at coordinate 59,086,990 of OW026366.1, forward strand.
ATTTTTCTCAGAAACATCGATTGTTGTTATACCGTTTTTTAGATTTCGATTTCTAGATAATTGGCGCGTTCAGAAAAAAGAGATCTCAAAACATTCGCTCTATGAGCAAGCGAATCCAAAATGTTTGTTCTGCAGGATTTTTACAGCAAAACTTTAACAAAATTTTCCTGTTCATTTAACTGAGACTGCTGATATCTCAAAAATTTCATTTTTCTGAATATGCCTAATGGCTCACCCGGTTACGATCAAATTTTCTAAACAAAAGCTTCAAAAGAGTTGTCTATTGCATATCAGAAAACAGTTTAGTACATTTTTCAATTTTTTCAGTTTTTTGTTGCTGCAAAAACCTATTTCACTTGAATACGTTCAAAATAATGCGTGAAAAATGTCATGTAATTATTTCAATAGACAAAAATAATCATCATGCACCGCGCCGGCCGGGCCTGCCTGAACTAGAGTTATTACGGAGCTTAACAAAATCTGTTTAGGTGCGAACTTGTTTTTTATTTGAATCATGTTATCAATGACACATATTTCTCAAGAATCACAAAATCTCTTAATTTATCAGGCAAAATAAAATGAATAAAAAACAAGATCTTTCTTATTTTTTTGGAAACCAACCAGAAGAATTTCTTTATATTCTCGAGATAATAAATGTTTGGCATTTCTTAGCTTTGTTAAATTGTACTTAAGAAGCAAAAACTTATTAGAGATATGCTATTATTTTTAAGAGTTGTTCCAAGTAAATCAATTTAAACAAATCAATGGTTCAGGGGAAAAACGGTTTAAGTTTACTCGGGTTTATAATTGATTCCGAGAAGAACGAAAATATACATACATTTGGTTACTTACTGATAAAACGTTTAATTCAAAGGAAATTTAATTTTAAACATAATATTTATTTTGTTTACAACACGTGATAAGTTATTCTTTATAGGGTGTTTTGAATAGAATGCGATAAAAGGCTATGGCGTGTAGGATGGATCGAGACAAGACAAAAAAACATCTGGGAGGGGTCTTTCATTTTGTTTTTAAATAAAATAGTTTTAAAATAGCTTTTAACGGCCTTTAGTCCATACAAATTGGCGTTTCGTCCCGGCGATCTCACTTGGACTCATCAGTTGACTGGTGAGGGCCTTGTCAATACGCAATTTTTATTAAGTTCAGTTCAACTTACATGAACTTTTTGACAAAAATCCAATGTGAACTATATCCAACAAGATTAAAATTCTTAATCATTAAGCTGGAAATGTTTGCCCAGGGCCAGGCTTTATTTTTATATGAAGGTTTTTATAATACAAATTCTATATACTACTGAAATACATCAGCCAAGTAGAAGACTTAGCACTATTTAATTGGACTTGTTGAAATATTGATTCAAAATAGCTTTTAACGGCCTTTAGTCCATAAAAATAGTTTTATTCAATAGTTTTTGAAAAATAAAATAAACCCCCTCCCAAACGATTTTTTTCTTGTCTTGACCAAACCTACACGCCCCAGCCCATATTGTGTATGCGGATACATAAATATATGTACATATTATATACGGGGTGATTCGCATAAGGTGTGACAAAAAGCTAGAGCGTGGAGGTTGGGTCGAGACAAGAAACAAATCGTATATGTGCTAAGGAATTGACTTAATAAAGAAAAAAAAATATTAAAAAAAAACTGTTATACTCACAATGCCATGATATACCTTTTTGTAAAACCAGAGATCTCTTATTTTATTTTGTTTTTAAATAAAACTGTTTTAGGGAATAATTTTTGAAAATTTAATTTTCAAACTCAAAATTTTGAAAAAATAATTTTAAAAAATTTGTAAAAACAAATTTTATTCAACATTTTACGTTATAAAGTAGTATTTTTGATTTTAATATTCAATGCTTTTATTAATTTTTAGTCAAGCACCAAAAACCAGATGCTAAGATCTCTTCTAGTTCTTAAGAAAATTGAAAATAACCTAAATAAAATTCTCTTAATTTGACTCCAATCCGTTGCTTGTAGCTCTAAATATCCTTTTTCCACTACGATGGTAGTAAAGAAGATTTAGTTATTTTCAATTGTCCCAAAAAGTACAAGATATTTGAGCATCCGGTTTTCTGTTTTTGTGTAAAAAGTAATAAGAGCATTGAATATTGAAAAAAATAGTACTTAAAAACGTAAAATTTTGAAAAAAATTTGTTTGAAATTTTTTTTTTCATTTGTTTTTAAATTTTGAGTTTGAAAATTAATTTTTCAAAAATTATTCCCTAAAACAGGGGCCAAATTACCGCATCAGTGACTGATCGAGTGAGTGCCGTCAGTGATCGAATGAACGAGTAAAACCTGTGGGGATGATGACTCCATAACGTGATTGGTAATGCCAAACTCACATTATTCAGTCACGTATTACTCGATAACTGATGCGGTAATTCGGCCCCAGCTTTATTTAAAAACAAAATAAAAGGAGATTTCTGGCTTTACAAAAAGGTATACCATGGCATTGTGTGTGACCGTTGTTTTTTAAATTTTTTTTCAGTTTTAAGTCATTTTTTTTCTCGAAACTAGGGGGAATATACCCCCTTCCTATACCATTTTTATCTTGTCTCGACCCAATCCAAAAAAATTACCTTCTTTAAGATCCCTTAACGTTGAATTTTTTTAATTAATTTCTATTGACTAGTACATAGCATGTGTTCTTTTTTTTTTAAACCCGCGGAGGTTTTTTTGATAATACAAATTCTATTTACTATTGCTATAAAATAGAAAAGTAGAAGTCTTAGTGCTCGACCACGCAGCAGGGACAGGCGACAGACCAACAGAATCCTGAGCGACAAGGAAATTAAAAAAATTTGAGATTTTATGGTGTCGTAGTCATTGAGCGAGAAGCGAAGACGCTCTGCTTTCAAATCTGTTCTATTTTTTTTTATTGAGCCCTGGCCGCCAAAGTGCTATATCTTCGGAGCGATTACAAATTTTGATAACGTTACTTAGCAACCGAATTTTCAAAACAAGCTGTCTTTCAATAATTGGCAAGTTGCCGCTAATTAATTGGACTTGTTGAATTATTGATTCCAAATAGCTTTTAACGACCTTTAGTCCACAAAGTCATCATCACCAAGTTATCGCCATTTTGTCGGACCTTGGACGACTTCGATAAAAACTATATTTGAATTATTGGGTCAATTTCTTTTTTAAATTGTTTTGGAGACATGTCACTAGTTTTAGTTTTGGTGCCAAAATCAAAAAAAAACTTTTGTAAAAAAGTCTGTCATTTGGAGCGATTTTCAAAACCGGTTTGAATATGAAGAGCTATAACAAAATATAATACGTACATAGAATACATCCATATATACGATTTCACAGGAATCCATTCTCCCAATGATTGAATGTAATAGGGCCCATGCACACAACACATGTGTGCACACCGGTGTCATGACACTTCCCCATACACATCACACCAATGGTGACACCGGCACAAAAAAAATGAAAAATGTTTGATTTTTGTTGTCGGTGTCTCGATTTGTGTGCACACAAGTGTTGTCTCTATGGACCCTATAACGAAAACAAATTAATTTGTAAAGGTATAGAAGTAATATATATATTTCTGTAAGACCTAAGGTCATTTTAATTGCAAACCCTTTTCTGCTATTCACGTGGAGCCTAAATTCGATTCGACTATTCGATTCCCTTTTATTTTACCTTTCCATTCTACTATCCATCGGATGAACTACATTATCCTAAACCAATTTGACACTCACGTAAACAGTTGTTCATGCAAAAATCTTGGAAAATTTGGATAAATTGTTTTGGTTAATCATTTTAAATTAAAAACAAAAAATAGAAACAGGTATCGGGATTGGCAAACAGAGGTTTAAAGAATCAAAAACGGAGAACTTGTTGTTGGCGATATCTGGATTTAATTTCATTGCAGAAATTAGTGTGGTGAATTGATCTCTTTTTGTTGTTCTACCCTGAAAAATCTTAATAATCTATTATGTACCAAGCAATATTCTAAATTAATAAATAAAATAGATTTTAATTATATTTTACTAATAACTTCCCAGACAATCTAATAAAAATGAAAAAATCCGCTACATTTCATATGCGGATATAAATTGTAAAGAATGAATGCGTTCACTTGAATAAGAGAATTCCGCGTAGTATTACTTACCGACTTAAACTACTTAAACAGAAATTAATTTTGAGTGAATAGCAGAATAGGGCTGATTGACTATCTCATGGAATCTCACGGCCGCGGCGTCTAGTTGGAACTGGGGGAATATAGAAAAAAATATTGCCTAGAGTGGGGCTCGAACCCACACCTCTAAGACGAGAAATAGCTGACGGTTGTTCTGTGATCATAGACGTCTCAGACAGGTCCGCAGAGTGCGGCGTTATATTGGATTCAGCCACTACGTTGCAAATCTGAGTCAGATTATCTGACTTCTCAACACACTAGAATTTGGCACACTGATAACATTGCCGAGTGGCAATGATTGTGCTGATGATAAATTTACGGGAGTTTCACTGGACTGCATTCGTTGGATAGCAGTACTTCAAAACATGAACTGCTCTTCATGCAAAGCATGGTTAAATGCTTTCTATTTGTCAAAACTTGCCTTGAAAGAACTGCATACTTAGATCTCTGTATTCAGCCATCCGCTTGCGCTCTCCGTTAATCAATTGTCTTCTGTATTCTTCCACAATTGCCGTGGTTGGGAGACAAAATTTAAAGATATTTTGAACAAAAAGAATCTTCTTCTAAATAACTTCATTTATTTATAAATTAGCGTAAAACAATAAATAAACAGCTAAATAGATTGCAGAAAGCAAAGTGAAATTCCTGTTAGTGGGTTAAAAAACTGCATGTTGAAGGGTATTCTAAAAAAACAATATTACATTTCAAAAACATAATTTCAATTAATATCAAAATAATATTCAAAAATGTCAAAATCGTGTCAAAATCTGAATTAGACCAGTTTTAGACGTATTATTTCCTAATACCGCTTTGTGATTTTAGCTCCGGTACTAGTGATGTGAAGAAATGCTCAAGTACTAAATTTTCATTAGGACCTAGTACCAGAGCTAGTACCTGGTCTAGCTAGACTGGGTATTAGGCTGCCTGTACTTCTGTGAAGAAATTGGGCGTTAGAATTCGTACTGCTTAAAACTTCTAGTATATGTATATGTATAATATAGTTGAAAATACTTTGTGCTTAATAACTCGATACGATCGATGTAAATTATGATCGGAAATCATTGAAAAATGTTTGTATGGAATGTCATTTAAAATAAGTATAAAAACGGGAATCTGTTCTTCTGGAGTTTAATATACTTTTGACTGTGAAGGAAGTAAGCCAAAAGGAAAGATTGGCACAGAATCTGACCTTTTATTCTATCATGTAGCTATAATTTTTTGTGTATATAATGCAAATGTTGGCATATGTATAAAATATGGCACAGATATTTGACAATTTGTATTATACTATGTTAAATAATGACAAATGACTTCGTCAAATAATTGTCGACGAAGCGTAGTTTGACATACACTACACACGCACTTAGAGCCGTTTGTTGATACGAAACATTAATACTTAAGTTCAACTTACACGCTTGTGTTCTACTTTCTCATAATCGTAAACTTTCACATAAGTTCTTATGTTGAACTTAAATATTTAAGTTTCGTTTCAGTAAATGAGCCTTAATATGGCAATCTATTTATAAATATTATCAGCTCCTTAAAGTCGTTGTGTATGTACAATGTACACGGAAATTATGTACAATGTCACAGAACCGAATTATTGTCCCATATATGCATGTATGTACATACTTAACTAAAAGTATGTATATTAAAACGAAATAAATTACATATGGATAAATATGAAAACTTGAATTCAAAAGAATTAAATTGTTTGGCCAACAAAGGCCATAAAATAACCAGCTATATGATTCAAGACTTTCATATTTAAGTGATGAGGGCTTTGTTCTGGTATAAGACTTTGACACTTACATGGCTCAAAACCATTGCCATTTATATGAAGTCATTTATATATATGTATATATGTGAGCCAAATTAATTTCGTAAAGTTATATGTTACTATTATATCGCCTTTATTGAGAAATTGTATTATAAAACAGTGATTCAAATTTAAATTCAAAAACTTAATTCATTTCAAATTTACGTGTGTTGAATGTATTCCTCAAAACTGTGTCCAGAATGTTTAAACAGTTGTTGCTAATTTTAATACATTTTATATTGCTCATGCTTTAATGAAACTTCTTTTAAAAGTCGAAATCTTTATACAGATCGAAAAAACGGAGGAAATGTAATAAAAAGGTTACTTAGACTAGGCCCACATGCAGTAATGCAACGACCAAAAATGCTTGTAAATTTAATAATTTTAATTAATACACTTAATTTTTATTACCATACAAAAGAACTATTCTTTACATTTATTTGTTAAAAGATTATTTCCTGCAATTGTTGACCGTAACTGCGGTTTACATGATCAATTCTGAATTTCCAATATTCTTGAAGAAGATCCACTGTTTTCGACAAGAATTTAATTAAGCGCTGAAGTCCATTTATGAATTACCTTTTGCAACAATTTTTGATTCATTGAAAAAATGGTTATTTTGTTTGCTTATTCTCAAATATCTTTTCAGTGGTTGAATCGATATGGTTATAATTGCAATCTAAATAGTTCAAACAATGCTGCATTTAAATATTTCGGTTTAAACAAATAAAAAAATTAAGCAGAAATCAATGGCGCAAAACTTTTAAACAGCCTGTTGTTGAGGTGTTAGCATGATACTAGTTAACAATTTACTAAATTTTAATAAGTAAACAAACTTTTTCATATTTGTCATTGTCAAAGTGACATATGAAGCTAGTATGATACTAAAAAGATAAAATAGCCCTTTGGTGATTTTAACTTTTTAACTTTTAAATTCCTTCAAAAATTTGAAGGAAACGCAAATCTTTTTATTCCCAATGGGAAGTTAATAAATTTATTTGAATTATATCTAGGAAACCTTTATAAATATAGGTAGAAAACCCAGAATTTTTTCGATAACAAGGAAAGTTAACAATTGTTAAAACAAATAATAGAAAGAAGAAAAGTTCGAATTAATATCAAATAGAAAGAAATAAAACAATGGAGTGTCACAAAGTGCACAAAGAAAAAAATCACTGTGGGAAAGTTCCCGAACCAACAACTGCATGGAAAACGGTCGCGAGTCCCGCAATTTCGGGAGAACAAAAGAAACGGATCGAAGCTAACCGGGGTGAAATTTTATGCCACTTTTCAGGCAACAAAACAAACGAATAAAACTCACAATTTTTACTAAGGTTTGGACAAAACCACACAACCAAATACTTAGCTTATTCTTATGGCGGAATCCCATCTCCTCAAGTGTTCCCCAATCTGGAACTACCTTTCCTGATCGCCTCCAGCAAAAAGTTTTCCTCCAACTAACAACTCAGAAAAATAGCTCCTCTATTTTCTAATCTTCTTGATTCCCAAACTCTGATTTTACACAATACAATTTTCTTTTAAAAAAATCGCTTAATTCGAAAATAATTTTTCGCTTAATCTTTTTTTCCAACCACTCGCTTTTGTAACCTTTTTCAAAGTCAACCAAAAATGGCGGACTTCGCTCGTCCATGCCGTCCATTAGCTGAAGTGTGCGCTGTTGTCGAATCGAGCCACGCATGCGATCTCTTTCCAAAAGTAGCTCAAGGGACAAGTTCAGTCCCCACCCGTCAATTTCCATAACTAAAAGATAAACGAAATATTATTTAAACTACGAACAATGCCCCATCCCAAACCGGGCCAGACTACGAAGTGGGAGGAAAATATTTTGTCAGATGGGATCACCACCCTTTCCCAACTAAAAAGAGGAGACAGAATCCACTGTCTTTCGCGAAAGTTAAAATAAGCTAAACCCGTAGACCTCCGGGCAGATTTTAATGAGGAAGGGAAACACGTCGCAAAGTGATTTTTCTTACGTGTTCAAGACACTTTAGGTTGGGCATTAAGCCATACTAAATTTAGGATGGTGTGAACATAGTGTTACACATGTCGTTGAAGATGGGTTTAAAACATCATGTTATTAATCCTTATGTGGACCATCTGTCACACATTTTACGATTTTGTGGACCATCTGTCACACGATAAGTGTTTGTGTCGACCACCTGTCGCATATCTATGTTTTTTTGTGGACCGCCCGTCAAACAATACCATCTTGGTTGTCAGTGTGGACCGCCCCTCCCACAACTACGACGAAGTACGAAGACCAGTTGGTGTTGCTTTTCCATGATACCTTAAGAGCAGGACTCTGGCTGATGGAAACCAGATTTCAACTACACTCTACCAGTATTTTGGAGCCGCAACAAAAAAGGAAAGCTAAAAAGGATTAAGGAAAAAAGAATAGGCTGGTGAAACTTGCTGTGGTAAATTTTGATTAAACATCGTACCTGTAATGACTAAAATGGTTATGAGAAAACTGCATTTCAGGTTTTTGACAAACTGCATTTCAGATTTTTGGCAAACTGCCTTGAGTACCCAAAATGTACACCGAACTTTTAAAACTGCGTTGGCAGTTTCGTTGCTTAAGCAACTTTTAAGTTTGTTTTCAATTATAGCCATGTTTTGTTGAGACGGCCCAATCGATCCACTTTAAATTTAACACGTACCTAAATCAACAACAACAAATGGAAGCCAATTACTCCACACACAAAAAGAACTTTATAAATATATTGTTCCCCTTCGTTTTGTTGCAAAGCTTTTACTATATAATTCTGAAGAAAATACGGCTTCTATTTACTCCTGAAAATGCTCTCGCTATACTTCGGAAAGGAAACAAAATTTAAATTAAGTGTTTCATAAATCCCCAAAGTTTGTTTCCCAACCATTTTGTCCGGAAAAATAGTGCATCTGAAAACACTGGTAGAATACCAGTTCAGACAAATTCATAATATGGAGAAAACTGATTGAAAAAATTCAAAATTATACAACCCTCTACAAGAATGTGAGGGTCTTATGGGCATAAACCTAACGGGATAGGCATTATAGGCAGAAGGTTAACAATAATTTAAAAATGAAGTAAATTATTATTTCTGTTTGATTTTTAAATGAATCTTTATGTATCGTGTGAAATTTGCGTTCAGTAAAAAACAAATACGATAGAACAACAAAAATAACCAACGTACATCCCATCATAATCTGCGACACAGCTGAGGGCAGACTGATTTTGTGCTTGCTATACTTGCTTTGCTATCAAGATCAACCCTCCTTGTGTGCAATAAAAATAAGCACATTGAATCAGAGTTACCTTTCGACGTTGTTGCAAATCGCTACGGATTATTCTTTCGGTTTTTTTAAGGAATTTTCCTGTTTTGTGATATCGCCCGGCGCAAAAGTTATCGTCCGATGTTCTGTGGCCGTAATTTTTGAATGAATGAAAAACATTGCTTCTGCTTTTGTCTTAATTTTTGTTTCTATCTATTTATTTACTTCACAAAATTTGACATTTAATGTCAAAGTAGAATAGACATTTGCGGCCATTTGCAAAAATTATAGCATTTTCCGACAGGGTGATGACCTTTGCACTGGGTGACTATTTTTGCGCCACCCTGTTCATATAACATATAATAACGGGTGATTTTTTAAGAGGTTTAGAACTTTAAAAAAAAAAAAACACAAAAAATTCGAAAAAATGAATGAAATATTTATTTGAATCGATAGTTTGAACCTTGCAATTTAATGTTTAAAGATAATTTCATGCAAATGTTGACCGCGGCTGCGTCTCAGGTAGCCCATCCGCTGAGTCCAATTTTGGCATACTCTTTCACACATATCGGCCCGTATCTCACGAATGAATGCATGGATGTTGGCTTCCAGTGCGTCAATCGAAGCGGGCTTGTCCCTAAAGACATTAGCTTTGACATACCCCCACAAAAAATAATCTAATGGTGTCAAATCGCACGATCTAGGCGGCCAATTGACCGGCCCGAAACGTGAAATTAACTGTTCACCAAACTCGCCTCGCAATTGCGCCATTGTTTCGCGTGCTGTGTGGCATGTGGCACCGTCTTGTTGAAACCACATATCATGCAAGTCAAGAACTTCCATTTCGGGCAAAAAAAAGTTTGTTATCATCGCTCGGTAGCGTTCACCATTGACAGTAACGCTGCGATTCGCATCATCTTTGAAGAAATAGGCCCAATAATGCCGCCGGCCCATAAACCGCACCAAACAGTGGCTTTTTCGGGATGCATTGGTAGCTGTTGCAATGCTTCTGGCTGATCTTCACTCCAAATGCGGCAATTTTGCTTATTTACGTACCCATTCAACCGAAAATGAGCCTCATCGCTGAACACAAGCAGCGCGCGATGAACATTTCGAACCGAGCACGAATTTTGATAGTAAAATTCAATAATTTGCAAGCGTTGTTCATTTGTAAGACGATCCATGGTTGAATTGCAAACCAAACTGAAGCTGTTTGACAGTGACACAAGGTACTAAACACACGTCAGCTGTCAAAACCAGTGTTGCCAAAACCAAACCAGCTTAAAAATCACCCATTATTTTGTTAAAATATTAAGGTGTAAAAGATTAGACCTAAATCGTCATATATTCAAAAAATAATAGAAACAAACAATACCTAGGGGAGTTCAAATCAGTATTAGCCAGAGTAAAATGCAAATATTCTATTTTTCTGGTACTGAACATTTTTACTGCACTGATCATATGCTGTGGTTCCCTCACAAGCTGTCCACCACTATATCTATTTAAAATACAAATAATGTAAATCAAAAAAGGTGTATAAATAATATATTCTTTAACTTTGCACCATTTTTGATGAAAAAAATGAGCATTGAATAATTGTCAAAAAGAAAATAATTGAAAATTTGCTCGGTTATGTAAATAGCATAAAATACGTGATTTTTATAACTCAAACACATTCATTCACGTATGCTTAAGATGCCATCAGGAATTAAAAAAAAGTTGAAATGAATCAAAAAATGTGTGGACATATGTATAGATAAAGACAAACTGGGAGTTGCCAATTCCGATTAATTCTTTTTGTAATTATTCTAATTAGCTCAAGTTGCCACGAGAAATTAAAAAAAAACAAATTTTAAATGAATCCAAAAATGTGAGGACATGTCGATAACATCAACCGGTAGGTTACCGGTTTCGCCATCAGTATTGCTTAATGCAAGCATTTTTAACTACGGGTTTTTTCACCTTCAGATTCTGGGAAATATCAGCTTGGCATTGTCATCATTAAGAGTAGCGTTAGTTGTTAGTAAAATATGGATTAAGACTAACAAGCTACTAAAAACCGATTATAAGACAAACATAAATAATGTTTTAATACATACAAAGGTAGCAAAAACAACAAGTGAAAACATAACACATTAAATAAACTGTAAATACAAACAGTGGCAACACTGTTGGAATACAAACAAAAAAAAAAACACATTTATTAGGTTAGTGTTGACAAAAATATTAAGAACGCCCATTCGACTTGTTTTTAAGTATAACCTTGAAATAACTCAAGTCGAAAACTTTATGGTTTTATACGAGTTAATGGCTCATTGAGATGATAATTAGTACAGTACTCGCATATAACAGAATGAAAATGTTACTCCAACGTTTAAAAAAACAATCATTGTGTTATCTTTATTTACAATGTTCGCAATGTGTTATGTTGCTTTTCTTGTTCAAGTACTAAATATATTATGTTCATATATCAGGTATTGAAGCGAGTTTAAAGCTCGCTTCAACTTTTTGTAAGCCTGACATATTCCTAGATAATTATTGACATTAGCACCATTTATTTTCAAATGCAAATTTCCGTAGCTATTCTTTGCTTATTTTTGAAGTTTTGTTATTAAAGCACAACAAATTGTAAGTTAAATAATAATAAACTAAATAAATAAATTAGAGATAACTGGTGAATTGATCCTATTCATTAGACATTCAGCCCTATCACGAAATCCATCGTAATCGGAATCTTTCCGAATCCCGAAAAAAAACTACCTTCGAATCCGTTCGTAATGGCAATTTATATGGGATTTTCCACTACGATGGATTCTGTGATGGTTTTTTTCGGGTTTCGTAATACGTTTCCGATTACGATGGACTTCGTGATAGGGCTGATTGTGTACTTGGGTTTTTTTTGTGTGCAATTGTCAGCCAAAAACAACTGACTGCTTTATTGAAATCAGTGTTGAATAACAGATTGTGAGTCCATTACATATAGTAAAAACAAGAAGTCTCTAGGAAGCGTCTGCCCTTCGCTATGTGCGCGATAATCTCTCCCGGACGAACCCGAGGCGGATCACTAGTTAAGTTAACTATTATAATATATCGTTGCGGAAATGATTTATAATCACATTCATAAATGCATCGAACCAGCATCAGATTTTGTAAAACTTAAGCAAAACTGCATCAAGAAAAAAATTCTTCATACGTTGCGCATTTTACACATATATCTATTTTGATTTTTTTTGTTCCTGATATAAGAAATTCAGTTCAGAATTGTTCTATATTATAATAAAGAATTTTCCAGCATGATGTTACTTGTTATTCTTTCGTTCGCCTCTAAAAATATAAGTGAACGTTTTGCCAATTATTTGTGTTTAATTACGCCCGAAATAACTTATCGCAATAAGAGTATTTTTCAAACATTTAACATTTTCGGGTGAAACTTACAATTAGGGGAAAGTGAAATGTCAATTTTTCCGGGTGGAACGTTGTTCGGGTGAAACTCACAATAAGACTAAACATGTTATCTAGCTAATTGTAAGAACTGAAATACCCACATGTTAGATAATATGTTAGTAGAATCATTTGTGAAATGAGCTTCCTTCTTTTAAATGTAATTCTTTTAAATAAATTTCCGAAATTAATTATTATTCATGTGTATGTACATCGAAATTAAGACACACGTACCCAGCCGGCTCAGCCGCGGCGGTTAAAACATTGATCAGCCTCTTCTTATAAACTTACATAATATAATTAAATAATAACACTATGCACATTTCCAGGTTAGGACTTACTTTAATATTGAGCATGGAATTCACCGAAGTGTCGGCGTACAACAACATTGGCGGTAAGTTTTTTTTGCACATTTCCCATATTTTGCACATTTCTTCGGAATGACTTGCATTTCTTTGTAAAAATAAATCGCATTTCATGCATCCATTATTTAAGTCCCCCTTATGGTCATCCATCTATCTATTTAACAAGCTAACAACAATTCTACTAAACTGCCATTTGTTAGTTTGGTGAACTTCATTTGAAAAATATTCCATTTTCAGAAGTGAAACCAGCTGAAGTTCAGATCCAGATCGGAGCCAATACCAACATAACGTGCCGAATGAATAGAAGATACTTTAATGAGAATAACAGCTCCTGTTTGTCATTCTACCAAGAACACAGCAACATACCGGTCCCAAAAGAACATATACATGTAAGTTTTGCTATTTATTTTTAAGTTTTTGTTTCTTTCATTTTTACTTAAACTCAGGTTTGTACCCTATTTGTACTCATGTTCTCTTCGGTTTCTCGGTTTATTCTTTAAGTGTTAACTTGTGGTAAGCATTAATTTGCCTCGGAGTTTGTTTTTTTTTTTGTCATTCTTTTTGCTTTAATGGATCGCGCAAAGTTGCCTTTATTAGGTTTTCAAAGATAAATACGCGCGGCGCGCTGGGTTCTTTGCTTTCTTTTTCAGTTGAAAATAATTTTTACACTGAAATTTGGTATCTTGAATTGACGAATAACAACCATGACGGATTCCCGTTTAAATGATCATGTTTCGTATGTGGGGCATTTGCGTGGCAAGCAATTCGGCTAATCGTTAGTTGAATTTCGGTGCAATAAATGATCATGAATATTATAATATATGTAGAATGTAAATCCTCCTATCAAAAATTTTTTTGTAAATTCATTTTTCGATGTGGTTATCTCAAGAATTCTCATCTGCATCGCTGAGTACAGTTTCAGGAGCAGCTTTCAAAATGCTGTTATGGTCAAGTCATAATACTTTTATCATTTTGGCATACATTTTTACTAAGGTTCTGTTCGCATCTCCTGAAATATGTGGCATTTTCGATTGGTGTCAAAATAATAGTTTTTCTACTGAAAAGAAGGTACATTTGCTTATGGATTTGTTTTCAAAATCTTTCAAAAAGCGTTCACACGTATCAAATTGTTATTCCCGATTAACAATCGAAAAGGCCATTAGTTCTTTTTACTTGCTTTAAAGGGCTAGTATTGGTTTTGTGTAAAACAAATTTCGTGGCTTGAATGAAACATACCAATTACGATAATGGAGATGGAAAATCCCAAAATTCGGTTTTGGCTATAATATCCGTGAGTCAGTCTGTGCGTCCGTGCTTTCGTACATATGCTGTTCATCGATAAGGCGTTATCAACATACATAAATGTTCATCTGTATATTCATAAATATGCTTCATTAAAATAAAAAAGTCACGTACAGAAAATTATTCCACGTACTAACGCAACAAAAATAATATGAAATAAAAAATCATTATAATTTCAAATTGTAATATCCAAAATGTTTTGGATTTCAAATCCTCAAAATAATTGAATTTTTTTTTCAAATAAACTATCGATTACAAATTGTTAGTAACAGGTTTTTGAAATTTTTTAAAATGTGTGTTTCTCCTCTATTTGGGTCGGTATGTTGTGCTAATGAAACAACAATTCTCGAAGTTACGACACGGTAGGTGCCATCAAGAGATTTTTTATTTGCAACAATAAATTTTTGAATTGAAAATGTAGTACATATAAAGAACCTTTAAAATATGAAAACAAATAAAAATAAATAAAGAAGCTTCATAAAAATGTATTGTACTGTACGATAATTTAAAAATTATTATTATTCTAACCAAATGTATGATTACTGTGAAATAAGTAAAAGAAACATCGCTTAAAAACATATGCTTTTTTCCACGTTCGACGCTGTCGTTCTGTCGTGGTTCAAAATGTCTTGGTGAAGATGTTGGTTTTTGCAATTTTCTTCGGCGTTAATTAATTTTATACCTAGACAACGTATAACCTTCTATATAGGTTCTTGGTTTTAATTTCGCCTAATTTCCAAATGACAGAAAATTCAATCGGTGCATACATAAGTCCAGCCAAATAGACTATCCCTGTACAAAATTCATATAAGGCTGAAAATCGGTACAGACTTTTGAATCATCATTAAAAATGAACTGTAAAAAGTCCACATCAATCCGACATGTCCAAAAAAGTTATTTTCAAGGCTTAATTTTGAAGATATCGGTTTTTTGTATGTAGAACTTAAACAGATACATACAAAGTAGTTGGTAGTTTATATGATTTTCTACAAAAAAGATTATGACATCTTTTTGCCTACGAACAATCGTTTAGAAGATATTGCGACCTTCAAAAATGTCAAAACTTACATACTCGCATATTACATACTCTTAAAGGGTGAGTGCTATAGAGAAGTAATTACTTAAAATTTGTAAATTATGTGCGCCTCTCAGTGGCGTAATTGCCCCCCCCCCCCATAGAAAATACCTTTTAAAATGTTTGACATAAAGCTAATTTTTGTAAATTGTTCTAAACTTTATCATAAACTTAAAAAAAAAAACTCCTCCATTACAAAGGATTATTTATTTTTCGGTTTCGAAATAAAAACACACAGCAATACATTTTTTGATAAAAATTTTATTTTATTATAAAGTTTGGACTTTGCCATTAAGTGTGAAAAATGATATCATTCAAATGGCCGCCTCGGGAAGATTCGCAGCATGCGATTCTTTTGAGGTAATTTTTTTACCACTTTTTCGCAGATTTCGGGCGGCATCTCGGCCATAACTTAAGTAATGTTGGTTTTAAATGCGTCAAATCGCATGATTTTGAAAATCTTTAATTTGTTCACATTTTTACCTCTGTGCTTGAATTTCTTGTGAGTTAATTGCATATTTTTCCAGTATCCCATCATTTTTTTTCTCTACTTCTTCTAAAAATCTATGACAATTTTATAATCTCTCTTTATATAACGGGTGATTTTTTAAGAGGTTTAGAACTTTTTAAAAAAAAAAAACACAAAAAATTCAAAAAAATGAATGAAATATTTATTTGAATCGATAGTTTGAACCTTGCAATTTAATGTTTAAAGATAATTTCATGCAAATGTTGACCGCGGCTGCGTCTCAGGTAGCCCATCCGCTGAGTCCAATTTTGGCATACTCTTTCACACATATCGGCCGGTATCTCACGAATGAATGCATGGATGTTGGCTTCCAGTGCGTCAATCGAAGCGGGCTTGTCCCTATAGACATTAGCCTTGACATACCCCCACAAAAAATAATCTAATGGTGTCAAATCGCACGATCTAGGCGGCCAATTGACCGGCCCGAAACGTGAAATTAACTGTTCACCAAACTCGCCTCGCAATTGCGCCATTGTTTCGCGTGCTGTGTGGCATGTGGCACCGTCTTGTTGAAACCACATATCATGCAAGTCAAGAACTTCCATTTCGGGCAAAAAAAAGTTTGTTATCATCGCTCGGTAGCGTTCACCATTGACAGTAACGCTGCAATTCGCATCATCTTTGAAGAAATAGGCCCAATAATGCCGCCGGCCCATAAACCGCACCAAACAGTGGCTTTTTCGGGATGCATTGGTAGCTGTTGCAATGCTTCTGGCTGATCTTCACTCCAAATGCGGCAATTTTGCTTATTTACGTACCCATTCAACCAAAAATGAGCCTCATCGCTGAACACAAGCAGCGCGCGATGAACATTTCGAACCGAGCACGAATTTTGATAGTAAAATTCAATAATTTGCAAGCGTTGTTCGTTTGTAAGACGATCCATGGTTAAATTGCAAACCAAACTGAAGCTGTTTGACAGTGACACAAGGTACTAAACACACGTCAGCTGTCAAAACCAGTGTTGCCAAAACCAAACCAGCTTAAAAATCACCCGTTATAACTGCATGCCTTTATTTACAAACATACTTCTCTTTTCTTTTTTTTACTCTGCAAAGAAGATTCTGTCCTACCCTTCCCCGTACCTCTTTGTAATAGTATATTAAACTCACCTCTAGATAATTTAAGTGCTTTTCTTAAAAGCTTTCCTTATAATAATCCAACTCTGTTCAACATTGCCATTCTACTTTTACCTTGCGAATATAGGTACTATATGGCAAGTTATGAATTCGTACAAAAAATCAAACTCGAGATTTTGATCAAACTTGACATTACGATGAGAGGGAAGACGAAAAAAGTGGGTCTCGCAAAAACGTCCGTCTGTCTGTCTGTCTGCCTAAACTACAGCCTAAACGGATGGGTCGATTTTCTTTAAACTTGGTACCTAGAGTTTTTTGGACATTCCCCCCACCCGTTTTTTTCTCTTTTTTTTAGGGCCAAAACTAACAGTAGCTGTCATACAAAACTTCTTGGCCAAAAAGAAAATACTTATTTTCCTCAAAATCGGCTCCAGAGAATTTTTTTAAAAACTCAATAAATTTAAATACTTATAAATTGCCGTTTACTAAAAAAAATGGTTCCGAAAAATGGTTATTAATGGTAACTCCCAAAGTACCATTTTTTTGATATTCGCTATTCTGGAAAACGGTTCAACTGATTCTAAATTTTTTTATGAAGAATTATTGACACATTCTAAATAATATTGTGGACCAAAATTTTCAAAAATATATTTTTTGGATTTTTAAAAAAAGGTTTGAAAATTTTTGTTTTTTGAAAACTCAATATTTCAAAAACGACTCTGTCGATTTTTATTAAACTTGGTAAAAAGCAGTTTTTAAACTTTATCTAGAAGATTTTTTAAAAAAAAATTATTCAAATACCCAAAAATAACGGTGCCTCCCATACAAATGTTTAAAAACCGTTAAGAAAATTATTTTTTTTCTTAAAAACGACTCCTACGATTTTGATAAAATTTTTGTATGTGTTGAAATTAGTAGATACGATCTACCATTTAAATTTTTTTAATTTTATATTTTACGTTTATTAACAGTACCTCTCATAGAACGGTTTCTTTGATTTTCTACTATTTCAATATATGATCATTCGAATAAAACTAGATTTTTTTATACAGAAGCTTGTAACAAATATAAATAAAAATGCGTATCAAAATTTTCTAAAAAAAATATTTTTGGATTTTTGAAAATTAAAATTATTTTTTAAAAATTCGATATTTCGAAAACGGGTAGCAGACTTTTTTGTAAAGATCAATTTTTAACTCAACATTAATAAATACTTTAAAGAACAAAAGAATTAAAAATCATGTTTACAAAATGTCGCAATATATAGCATTGGCTTTTGCCGTCAGCCAGAAGAAAAAAGAGTATTATTCTCGATTGATTACAATTTTTAATTTGCTTTATAAATATAAGTAAACGTAACTATATACATATCTATGGAAAATTAATATTGAAAGATTAAAATTTTCTAGAGTTATCAAAATGCTTCATTTATAATTTGATTGCGATATCTTAAGGCGGCTTTCACATAACCGTATAACACAGTCCACTCTTGTGCATTTAGGGCTTCAACAGCTTCACTCGAAGTTAAGGTAGGTTTTCCCCAGTAGGCATGTCTTATTTCTTTCAGAACGGGGCAGATGGCTAAGAAATGATATGTGTTTTCTGATGATCTGAGGTTGCTCAGTGAACACTGTGCATTTCTCACTGGGCCATACGGTTGGTAATTCAGACGAAGTAGCTCCCCTCTGGTTTTAAATATTGTAGAGATTGTGATTGTGTTAATTTTTGTCAACTCACCTAATACCATCTGCAGCTAAACTAAGTTTTGGCAAATGGGTAAAATATAGACTCCCATAGCTAATTTATTTCAGACTATAGAACCAGAATGTGATAGCACATTTTCTATTTTATTTTATCCTATGCTATTAAATCTGTTTAAAATATAAATTGCTTTAGAAGTTTCATAGTACTTGGTGGTGCAGGTATTAGTCACGCGGCATTCAGATCTCTCCTGTGAGGGTTTGACTCCTCATAAAATCATACATTTTTATTTTTTTTAATTAATTCTTTTTTATCATTTTTTTTTGTTCGCTTTATCTCTTCTTTAATATATCTCTCTTTTTTAATTTGATTTGTTTAATATGAATTGCTCTGCGAAGAATTGCTCCGAACACTCAACTCCTACCCCACTTTTTGCCTGTTTTGGGCCGTGTGGAAATCTTTATCACGGTTCAACTAATGGGTTCATTGAGAAAAGTACCAATTCTAAATTCGCCCTCCCTTTCTCAATTAACTTTCAAAATTTCCAATTTTAAAGCGGACATTACAAAACATTCAAAAGGATTTGAAGAACTGTTGTGTAATTTCAAAAATACTGTCTCCAGTTTTTGTTCGTTAACACTCCCAAATGATCCAGTAGATATCGGAACATCTACTGATGACCTAATACAGGATCTCCCCTACTCTTTTAATTGCGCCATCTAACGATGATCTTCTTGCGCAATCCACCTTAACTATACGTTCTGTGAATCTACTCCATCCTGAAAAGACAAAAAAAGGGCACGAGATTATAACCTCGTAGCTAAAAACGCCGGCCCACACCCTAAACGAACAAATATTAGTCTCCACAATGCAGTAGAGCTATCTTGTGCGATCCAACTTGTTAATCAACGTTCAGAAATTCCTGATAAGGAAATTGATACGTCATTGGCTAATAATTCATCAGCACTTCAGCGTTTAGAATCACTTCCTGAATTAGAAATTATTAATCCAATCCCTTCAAACAATCTAGTTTCTCTTAGAACATTAGAATCGGTACCTAAACCCAAATCAATTTTCATCTCTCGTCTCTTACCGGAAACATTATCCGAAGATATATTAAATACAACATCTCGCTGGCTTAAATACCATTCCCAATACTGCATCTATTAAATGTACCAAAATAAGTAAACCCAATAATTTCGTTTCGTCTTTCAAAATTATTGCCCCACATTCCTTATTCGACTCAATTGATAATACTACTTGGCCCCCTAATACTTAGTTTAAAGAATTTACAGTCGAGTTAAAAAAAACACGTTTCGTATTTAATTTAAAAAAATGTCTTTTTTTTTGTAAAATATTTTCAATTGGCTTGACTTGAATAGACTATGATGTTTTCTACAAAGGCCATAAGTTCACAGGAGAAACAATCACAGTTGCTTTTGAGTAGGTTATAAATCCAAAAATATATTAGTTTAATTCCTGGACTTATGACCTTGTGCCAGTATTTATGTGTCGATTAACTAATCAGAACTTTACTCAGAAATTGTGAAACAGGCCCTTAGCAAGCAAGATCCAAGTGTTATAGCTTTCATTAACCGTCATTCAAAAATGTTATTGTTATTTTTGAGACGTTAAGAAAGTAAAATCATTTATTATTTTGATGCAAAAACAAAGCTGATGGCTGGAATTATTATTTAATTAAAAAAAAAATTATTTGGGCCCAAACTTCACTATAAAACGAACTTATTTTTAATTGATCATTGGTAAGATAGTTCAATAATTGAAACAATAAAAGCAATTTTATGTTGACGGTTGGCCAAAATTATTTTTTTTTGCAAGAACTAACTATTAAGTTATCACCTTTATATTGGCATCAAAATAATTACTGAATTTGGTTTTTAAATGCCTCAAAACTAAATTTTTTTTTAATCTTAACTGCTGAGTTTCAATGAAAGCTATAACTGGCGCCTTAGGTGCCACTTATAGCTTTCAATGGAAACCATCATTAAAAATTTTAATGACTCATTTTGAGTCATTTAGGAAGCAAGATCGATTATTATTTTGATGTCATTATTATTAATTCTTGCCAAAAAAAATTTAATTTTGGACCAACCATCCACATGCATTGACTAATTATCTTAATGATTGGACTACCTTACCAATAATAATTGAAATTTTAGAAAGAAAATATGAATTTTTTTTTTGCAAGAATTAATAATTTAGCCACAACCTTTACACTGACATCAAAATAATAATCAATTTTGCCTCCTAAACGCTTAAAAATTAGTCATTAAAATTTTCAATGATGAGTTTTAATGAAAGCTATAACTGTCACCTTAGGCGCCAGTCATGCGTGTAGTTAGGGGGGGGGACACGGGTGGGCAATGCCCACCCTAGAAAAATTATTGCCCACCCTAGAAAAATCGACAGTACTAAACTTGTGTTCTGGGGCCCTAGCACGTAACTTGATACAATAGAGTTCAGTCGATATAATCGAGTATAGGTAGTTCATTATTTGCCTTAGCCGGTTGTTTTGATTCGATTGAACCAAATAAGGAACTGCCTGTGCTCGATTGTATCGAGTGAACTCGATCGTATCAAGTTACGTGCTGGCACCCCTGGTTTTCACCTACTTATTGTCACCCAGCCAGCAACTACCAGATACCTAATATTCTCTGCTTAAAAGTTTATATTTTTTCGCAACTTGTCCTCGAATTTTTTCAAAAAGAATATGAGTCATAGATAAATTTACTGTGTAAATATTTTCAATACTTTCGATGCATCAAGATATGAATTTAAAATTTGGAAAGATATTGAGATGTTTTCTGAAAAGTATGAAGTTTCTCTAAAACCCGTTAGGGTATCAAAAAGGAGACGCCAACAAAAGAATTTTTTATAGACAGCACTATTGGTAAAAGCAAAACATTGGATTTGGAAACCGATACCCAAACCGAAGACTACTGGAAAATAAATTTTTATAACCAGATAGTTTCTGATTTTAATAGTTTTTTTTATTAAATGTCTGTTTTATAATATTTAAATTCAGATTTTTTTTAAGATTTTTGTCTACAAAAATTATTTTTTTTCAAAAACCTTTATTAAAATAAAGTTAGTGGTACGTATGTTTTTATTTTGAGTCAGTAATTTAAAGAAAAAATCCTATAATATGTGTCTCTTGTGCGTAAGAACCGTTGGTCCTTATTGCGAGTGTCGTTTGTTTATCGATAAACGAATTTTGTCGAAAATCAGACAACGAAAATTGAAGATATCTGAAGTTCTTCATCATCAGCTGTGTTTTCACAAGTGGTTACAACCGCATAAAGCTATCCAGATAGCTTTGAATAAAAATTTTAACGCGCCCAACGTTTTGGTACGATCGACTTTTATCGAATCGAACGTTGAACGCAACTCGCAATAAGGGCCAATTTTTTTTTTCAAAAAATTACTTAAAATAAAAAATATTTGAAAGCTACCACTAGACTAGTTTATATAAGAAAAAATAAATTCGTATTGCAATGAAAATTAATTTTCAAACAAAACTTTAATACCATAAACTATTTAGGTGATGGATAACATAATTGTTAACTTTAAACGGCGGTTTGAAAACCTTCCATTTGCGAATGCAGTGGGAGCCTTCCTGAAATTATATATGAGAACTGCGGATGATTTTATTAATAATTATAAGTATATTTTAAAAATTGATTTAGTTGCCCTGAATGCCGAAGCTTTGATAATACAAAACATGTTTCAACTGAAAAATTGGGAAATAGATATAGAAAATTTAAAACAACATATTACAAAGGAGTTATTTCCGAACGTGCACAAACTACTTCAGGCAGCATTAGCGCTTCCAGTGAGCTCCGCCAATTGCGAAAGGAGTTTCTGAGTAATGCGACGAATAAAAACCTGGTTAAGAACAACTATGCTTCAAAATCGTTTCTCGAATTTAGTACTGCTGCACATAGAAAATGAAATAGTTAAAAATACGATCACTTCTGAAGCAGTCCTGAACAGGTTCAACAAAAATATCGGAAACTAAAGCTTAATTAACCAAAACTTAAAATAACAAATAAAAGTTGCAATTTTTGTCACATTATATTTATTTTTAATGATTTATTTTGTCAGTGAGTGTAATAAATATAAAATTTCGACTAAATATTAAATTTCTATTTCTTAATATTGACTCTTGTTGAGGATCTGGGAAAGTTTGTTTTGTTTAAAAGTAAATTTAAAAAAAATTCTCAAACACCTATAATGTTTAAAACTACTTACCGCTAAGACCTGTGATTGTGACACGAAAAAAAATTAAAAATGGAAACGAATTTCAATAAAACAAAGCAGACGTAGATTTGCTGATGGAATTGGTGATGAAAAATAAGCACATTTTAGAAAACAAAAAGATTGATTCAGTCCATTCGAAAAAAAAAACACGGCATCAGAGTTAATTGCAAACGATTTCAACTCTACACCTTCGTAAATGAATTTTAAATTTGGTTATGTATTATAAAGACAGCTGTAAAATTCAAATGTCCCAAATATTGAACTAAGGTTTAAACGGAAGTTGCTTCTTCACGACAATTGTTTACACGGCGCGTGTTTCCAAGGGTGCTGTGCGAGGTTGTGGTTTCGAAGAAATGCAACATCTTTCCCCTATAGTGATTATTTTTTATTCCCTGATTTGAAAAAAATAATTTCGTGGAAAGCGATTTTCTGATGATGAGGATCTCAAGGCAGCAGTAAATGGTTATTTTGCAGAGAAGGAGGAAACATATTTTTATTGAGGGTATTGAAAAGTTAATCTCGAGATGTACTAAATGCATTAATGAGAGGGGAGATTGTATTGAGAAATAAAAATAATTTAATTTAATGCGCGTATTTTATATGACCAAACCGAGAATATGCTTATCATCGTATAGTAAGTTCATAATCATATAGTAAGTATGTATATTATATTATTATAGTATACATATTAGTGTTTTCTTATGTATAAGTAAATTATAATACAAATGTCAGTCTGGTAGACGGCCTTCGGCCAAACCATTTAAATACTTGTGCCATCTTATAATTAAGAAAATGTAATTTGTATTAAGTTTTGAAGTCAACAAAACTAAACTAAAACTAGTGAGTTCATAATCAAAAACATTTTTTGAATTTATAACCTATTGAGATGGGTCAAATGACGATTGTGATATTTTCGTGATTGTGACATTGGCGCCCTCTGCAAAGGTTGAACCGAATTCCCTGTCGCTGACATACAAGAATCTGAAAAGTTTATAAATAGTATATTAATATATTATTAAGTATATTTGACACTTAATATTCTATTTGAGTTTTGCATGCAAGCTCAAGGTGTTTTTTTTTTGTTTATTGATAAGTATAAAACATACCTGCTATGTAAATAAATATAAGAACTTTTTATGCATCAAACAATTTCATCATTCTTTAGGTACATAATTTGTAAATTATTAAAAACAATATTTTTATAATTTTCTAATTACCTAATGTTTTCCATATTTCTTATTTCATTTAAGGTGCTAAATGATTCTGCCATTGTTTTTATGGTCCGCAACGCAATAGAGCAAAGAGCTCAATACTCTTGTAAATGCCATGATAAAGAAGTGAGCATGACTAACATTTCTGTTGGTAAGAATCACTTCAAATTATTGTTGTTATAAAAAAAGCTGAATTTGTGTTATACTTACAGGAACACCGCCTACAAACGTTACAGACTTTCAATGTCTTGGTTATGACTTTTCATTTATGACTTGTAATTTTACTATTCCGCATAATAAAATTTACACCGACTACAAACTGAAATTCTGGCCAAATTCATCGGTAAGTAAAAATATATGAAAACAGTAAATACAAACTGCATTACTTTCGTCGTCGTAACTAGTTTTTTGTATAAAAGCTTTTTTATAAAGTCAAAGTAATGTTTTAATTAACTGCTTTTGAACATATTGATCAATTAACAATCTCATAAACCATTACTAGCCAGATCAAGTATCGAATGTCACAACTTACTGTTGTTAAACATTATCGCTTATGTAGGTATATCTAAAATAAATATTTTGAAACAAGTTTTTGATCATGTGATTGAGTCAAGAAGAAATCGCTTAATCGATTTCTGGAAGCGTTAATAATACTGTTGTAATACCGTTAAGGCAAGTGGGTCATTTTCTAAAAAAAATAGAATTTCAATAGAAAATAAATAAAGTTGTTTTATTCGATTAATTAAATTTTCAAACTAAATTTTTTTTCAAAAAAATGTTTAACTAATTTTCTTCAACATATTATAGACCAAGAGCCGGCAGCAAATTTTGGGAGTGGAGTGATAACCAATATTTATACACATGTATATGTAGATATACGCAACATTATATCAAATTCAACCGTCTGGCAGATTTTTTTTTCAGCCGGGGGTGGGGGTGGGCGTTCGAAAATGGTAATTTTTCCGACTTTGGGGTCGAAGTGATAACCACTTAAATTAATATATAAACAACAGATTAGGGTGCACTGATGTCAAAAAAGTGTGTCCAAGACGTTTTACTTTCAGCCTTCCCCTTGCCAGACGGCCACCAAAATGCGCGAAAATCAACTTTTTGGGTCGAAGTGATAACCACTTAAATTAATATATGAACAATAGAGGAGGGTGCACTGATGTCAAAAAAGTGTGTCCAAGACGTTTTACTTTCAGCCTTCGCCTTGCCAGACGGCCAACAAAATGCGCGAAAATCAACTTTTTGGGTCGAAGTGATAACCACATGAGTGATACATCAAAAAATCAGAAAAATTATCCTGATTATGAAAATGTGTGTCCAAGACGTTTTGGTTTCAGCCTTGTGCTTGCCAGACGCATTTTAACATTTTTTTAATGCATTTTTCAACTTAAACTCTTAATAACTTTTTTTCTATGAAGTATAACCAAAAGACTGAGACACCAAAAACTCAGAAAAATTCTCCTGATTATGAAAATGTGTGTCCAAGACGTTTTGGTTTCAGCCTTGTGCTTGCCAGACGCATTTTAACATTTTCTTAATGCATTTTTCAACTTAAAACCTTATAGTATATAGACTTATAGTAAATCTATATTTTTATTGTTAAGGTATATACACATAAATGAAATGTTTTTTAATTTGGGTCCTACGCTTTGTGCTGCGTTTCACAGCTTTACTGGTTGTGACTATACACCAAGTTTTTTTAAGAAAGGAAAAGTGGAATCCTTTGAAATTCTCAAGGATTCGGTGGAATTGCAACACACTTTTTCAAAATTCGGACAATTTTTTTATATAAGTGAAGAAGACATTTCAATTATAGAGGAATTTGTTTGCAAAATGTATAGAACAACCGCCTTCAAAGTAAATGACGCTCGATATTAGTTGTTTTACAAAACTTGTAAACCGACTTCGAAAAAAATTTTCAAAAACATTAAAAGTAAGCTAAAAATTTTAAAATTTTTCTTTAAAACCTTAACAGCCATATAATTGCTTTGTTTCAAAACTAGTTTCATTGCAAAACTAGTTTTATAGAAGTTTGTAGTCTCAATTTTTGTCCGGTTTTATGAGTCTAGAGTTTTATCCAAAGCTAGGTTTTGGTTTTCGATTTTTAGGTGTCAAAATATTTTTGAATAATACCGATTTGAGCACCTCCAAACATCTATAAAACTAGTTCTGTTATGAAACTAGTTTTGAAACAAGTCAATAATATGGCTGTAAGTAATTATATGCTTAAAAATTTTATCGGAAGGTTTTGAAGGAAGCTTATTACCGCCAAACAGAAGCGTTTTACTGCAACAAATTAATCGTTGCAACTATATATGCCATATTTGGAAAAATGCAATATTAAATACAGGCATACAACTTTCCCCATTTCACTGCGGCTGGTCCATGGAGGATGACATGGTCAAACTGAATGAATATTTTAAAATAAAATTCATATGTTATGCCTTAGAGGAAAAAAGTTGTTTTTGTACATTCTTTCTTATGGGTCTTCTGGCAAACTTAAGGCCGAAACCAAAACGTCTTGGACACACATTTTCATAATCAGGAGAATTGTTCTGAGTTTTTGGTGTCTCAGTCTTTTGGTTATACTTCATAGGAAAAAAGTTATAAAGG
Source organism: Leucozona laternaria (assembly GCA_932273885.2). Lineage (NCBI taxonomy): Eukaryota > Metazoa > Arthropoda > Insecta > Diptera > Syrphidae > Leucozona > Leucozona laternaria. Next base: position 59,113,871 of record OW026366.1, read on the forward strand.
TTTTAAGTTGAAAAATGCATTAAAAAAATGTTAAAATGCGTCTGGCAAGCACAAGGCTGAAACCAAAACGTCTTGGACACACATTTTCATAATCAGGAGAATTGTTCTGAGTTTTTGGTGTCTCAGTCTTTTGGTTATACTTCATAGAAAAAAAGTTATTAAGAGTTTAAGTTGAAAAATGCATTAAAAAAATGTTAAAATGCGTCTGGCAAGCACAAGGCTGAAACCAAAACGTCTTGGACACACATTTTCATAATCAGGAGAATTTTTCTGATTTTTTGATGTATCACTCATGTGGTTATCACTTCGACCCAAAAAGTTGATTTTCGCGCATTTTGTTGGCCGTCTGGCAAGGCGAAGGCTGAAAGTAAAACGTCTTGGACACACTTTTTTGACATCAGTGCACCCTCCTCTATTGTTCATATATTAATTTAAGTGGTTATCACTTCGACCCCAAAAACGGAAAAATGAACATTTTCGAACGCCCACCCCCGCTCCCGGCTGAAATAAAAACCTGCCAGACTGTTGATTTTGGAATAATGTTGCGTATACCTACACATACATCTATATGAATTTTGGTTATCACTCCACTCCCAAAATTTGCTTCCGGCTCTTAGACTATTACATTATTAAGTACTATTTTTGTTTTTTGATAATTCAATGTTCGTATCAATTTTTGTTCATACACCTAAAACCAGATGGTTAAATGTCTTCTAGTAAGAAAAAAAAACTGAAGATAACAAATATAAGTTTTCATATATTTGACTTCTATCCTTTGTTTAAGTTACTCTAATAATATATAATTATGTAATAATAATAATATATACCATTTCCGCTAAATAAGTAGTAAAGTAGAATTTGTTAATTTCAAATGTCTTAAAATCTAGAAAACATAAAATCTTTTTGTGTCTGAAAGGTTATTTTAAAAAAAATTCCTATTTATATAGTAAAATGGGATAAAAACAAATAATGGTTTTAGATTACAAAAATTCTTTCTGTGTTGGGAAATTAATAAAAGTTGAACTTAAAGGACTTCACCTACGTGAAATAGGTTAAAACCGAGGAAATAGTATTCGATTACAAAAATTTGCTTAAATATTTATTTATTTTATTTGCATGTGAAGCTAGTATTCAATAAGAATTGATAAATTCGGCTTGCACGGCATTTCACTCGATCTCTTCTTTTTTTATATTTGGCTTGCATGAGTTTACCCTTTTCTGCTCATACCAAATTATCATTCACTACTAACATCTAATAACAAACCCCAACAAAATGCATGGAAAAAAATCCGCTTAATGTGAATACTATATTATAAGCTTTAAGCGGTTTATTGAAGGAAGATTATGCCACAATAACTATTTGCAGAACAACATCTATGCAACAACATGCAACCTTGAGAATGGGCTTCATCCGTCTGAGAGAATTTGCAATATAACTATGGACTTAACTTATAGTGCTGTTTATCCGTATTACAACTTTGAACTAACTTCAAGCAACTTACTTGGTAATCTTACTCAATCTATGATGATAGATCAATATAGCAGAAGTAAGTTTTGTAAATGATTTCTTTAGAATTTTTAATTTTAATTCAATAAATCTGATTGATAGTTCTGCCAGCGAAACCCTTAATTGAAGTCGGAGATTTAACAACAAACAGCGTTACTTTATATTGGATGGTAAACAAATATATTCAATATATTCATACATATGGTCTGCAATACGAGATTCGCTTACGTCCGGAAAAGTTTGACTGGGTCTACATTAACACTAATGCATTAATACAGAAAAACAAGGAATACTATAAGGCTGAGATAAATAATTTACAATATCCCTACCGTAAATATGAATATAGTGTCCGGGTGAAGACAGTTAGAGCTAATAATAGTGACGAAACAATGTGGAGTAAACCATTTGAAGGAATTTTTCACACAAAGCCAAGACGACCAGACCGTCCACCTAAAATAGATGTTGGAAGCTTTTATATAGATCCTATTGAACAAAATATTCGTATATATTGGCAGCAAATAGCAGAATATGAAGAAAATGGACCGGACTTTCTATATAACATAACTGAAGTACGACGTGATGGAAAATTGATGTGAGTCTTTTTTACACTTACTCACTTTCGTTAATAAAAAATTAGCTAAGCAACCTACTGTTTAATCCCCGTCTTTATCTCCAATCGTTATAATGGGGTTTTGAAAAATTGAGAAAAATATTGAATGCCAAAATCCCAAATGGCAAAATCTCGAATCCAAAAACAATTCTCTTTAATACATTTTGTATTAATTCAATAATTTTTTATAATATTTCAGTACTTCTGTTCACTTTCGCTGTTTCGTACTCAAGCATTGTCTCTTTTGTTCTTTAAAAAAAATCGAACAGAGGAAACAAGAACTTTAAAAATGCGTTTTTTATTATTTGCATATCGTCGCCGTCGCGTCAGCTTAAATTTGGAAAAAGCTTTCAAATTTATCCAATTTTTTTGAATCCACTAAAAAGGAGTGTATAAGCGTATTGTTAGTCGGCAGGAATTTACACATAATAATAATTTAAAAAGAAAGTGTGCATTGTTTTTTTTTTTTTTTTTTATTTTAAGTAAATGCTTTAGTACACGTGTACTAATATGGATTTTTACAATGCTCTTATCAATTTTTAGTCAAACTTAAACTAGATAGTATTTAGGTTTAAAGTTAAAAATTACAAAAACATAATTTTTCATAAAAAAAAATCTTTTTATTACATTCAAACCGTCGCGTCGCGTCGCGCGTCGATTTGACCAAATAGCACGGTGAATTTTTATTCTGTTCTGTCGTTTCTTAAAGTCTAAAACGAGTTTTTTGTCGCATCTTTTGCAAATGTTTTTATACATGTAGGCATATGTAAATGGGAGTAAGGATTTAAACAGTATTAAAGTTCTGTTGCAGCTGCTAGAGGTCCAAATAATGGGAAATATATATTTTATATTCAATTTTTTTTTCTGACAGAAACCAATCGCCTATGGATATGGATAATAACTCAGCTCTTTTTAAATATGAAAATAGATCAAATTACACGTTTAAACTGAATAGCCAAAATGGAAATGGAATGTCTTTGAACTCAAGTGTTTTTGAAATTCATAAACATGAAATGCCAAAGCAAGAAATAACTAAAATATATCAAAATAATAGTTACACTATTGTCTGGGAACAGTCAAAAGATTTTGAAAATTTGAGAAATTTAACTTTATTCATTTGCGAGCCAAAACGAGAATCGAACAAGGATTGTGTGGTAAATTCTATTATATATTCTATTATAACTAAAAATATCTTTAATTATAAAATTAAATTTTACATTTTAGGGAAATTTCGATTTTAAAACCTTAAACAAGAACGAACTAAATTATACATTACCCACAGACAAAAAATTAAATTTTGCTTTGTCGAAAAATTATGAAACATATAGCACTGGAATGTTATGGGCAATATGTGTTTATAAACCAACACAAAACATTACTTTCGGTAATACACAAACTTGGGATACGTCCATTAATCTGCTATGGAAAACAGAGTGTTGGTACAGTACACTTTTCAAAGACTACGAATACAAATTAATGTACTGTATGATTGAAAGCAAAGATGGAAAAGAATGTATTGGCAGAAAAGAAACTAGGCACATTCCAATCATGAACAGTAGTTACTTAATTGAAGATTTGCAACCTTCTACTAATTACAAAATATGGATTCGTATGGTTTTCGAGGATAATGAAGGACCATCAGCCGAAAATGTTTTTAAAACTCACGCTGAAAATAGTAAGTCCTATCAATTACAATCATTTTTCGTAGATAGCATACAATTATAAATTATTTTTGTTTCTCAGGTTATACCAAACAAATAGTCATCATTGTATTGTTTGTTGTTCTTTCTGTATTCTTTGTATGTGCGTCAATAAATCTGTATTTGAAAGCGAAAGATATTCAACTCATAATACCTGATGGACTTCTTGATTTAGAAATTGAGTCAACAACCAAACCAACGAAATATTTTGGAAATATAAATAAAAAAATGAAAGAGAACTTGCTACCCATAATTAATGCAGAACCTTGTATCCCAGAAGACAATCACAAAAAATATGACATTAATCCGCAAAGTGATGATGTAAGTATTTTTGTATGTAATTCTTTTGAAAGAAACTACAAATTGTAAATAAATAAATTAAATGTTGATGTGAGTGTAAATTTTTTTAAAACATATTTTCAATCTATCTATCTTCTATCTATCTACCTGCTATCTATCTATTTATCTCTCTATCTCCTATATATCTATCTATCTATCTATTTATCTCCTATCTATCTATCTATCTGTCTATCTATCTATCTATCTATCTATCTATCTATCTATCTATCTATCTATTTATCTATCTATCTATCTATCTATCTATCTATCTATCTATCTATCTATCTATCTATCTATATCTATCTATCTATCTATCTATCTATCTATCTATCTATCTATCTATCTATCTATCTATCTATCTATCTATCTATCTATCTATCTATCTATCTATCTATCTATCTATCTATCTATCTATCTATCTATCTATCTATCTATCTATCTATCTATCTATCTATCTATCTATCTATCTATCTATCTATCTATCTATCTATCTATCTATCTATCTATCTGTCTATCTATCTATCTATCTATCTATCTACCTATCTACCTATCTATCTATCTACCTATCTATCTACATTATCTATCTAGCTGTAAAATAAAGAAACCACATGTCGGATTTCAAAAATTCTTTTTGTATTTGAAAGGTTGTTTTTAGGGGATGGGTTTTTTTCAAAATTTTGCTGTTTGTAGGGTAAAATAAGGTTAAATGAAAAAGACCTATCCGATTGAAAAAAAAACCCTACATGCGTTAAAAAGGTTGTTCTTAGAAATCAGGGGTACAAGGTAAGGTTGTGTGAAATGGGGTACAAATAAAAAAAAATTCCCGATTTGTAACACTCACGAGCAAATAAAATGGAATCGCCCTGTTGCTTTATGCAAAGACAATAATTGCTCTCGATGTATTTGATATACATAATGGTTAAAAAGCTTGAACCATAAGCTTTAAATAAAGGCTAAAAACACAACCATCACTTCAGGGGCGTAATTGGAAAATTAAACATTTAAAACAAAATATTCTTGTTGTCGATCTGGCAATTGTATATTTAAATAATTAATTTAACACCTTAACTGTCCCATGTATCATTTTTGATACACAAATTAAATTTTTTCGCGTGCCGCCTAGGTCCATGTATCATATTTGATACATTTTGGAATTTGGCTTCACTGTCCCCATACAAATTCATATGGAAATATTCATACGTCCATTATTTTGTCTTAGAAATAAAATACATCAACAATAAGTCCAATGTATCATTTTTGATACATAAAATTATTTTTTTATAGTGCCACCTACGTCCATGTATCATTTTTGATACATAAACATTTATCATTTTTATATGAACAAAATTGCCTAAAAACTTATTTTTCATATAAACGTGTATAGGTAACGTCTGATACTTTAGGGAAGTTCAAACAAAATTGGAAAAATGTTAAAGTAAAAAAACTTATTTCACAAGTAAATCCTTACTTTTGTATGAACATATTTAAAAAAAAAGTACGATATTTCTTAATAATTGTGTAAATCTTATTAAATTGAATTATTAGGAAAATAATTAATTTTGATTTTGTATTCGTCTCTTTTAATAACTCTATATGAACATAAAAACTGAATTTTGTGTTCAATAGCCGCGCAAATATGAATTCATGAGTTAAGTTAACGATTTACTTTTTAACCGATATGATTGAATTAATTTTGATATTATAAGATAAAACTTATTATAAATTGGATAGTTTTGAGGTTTTTTTCTTTTAATTTTCCGGACTTTTAGAATTTTTCTTCATGGTGCCGAAACCCGGGAAGTGTTGAAAATGAGATTTAATAGGTTTTGTTTAAAAGTAATAGTCGTGGTTTTTTTAATATCGAAATTTCCTTTCTCGATTTTAATAATAAAAAATGGAGATACAAACACGTGTTGGTTTTCACAATCAAATTACGAAGATCGTCCCTTTTGGGAAAATTTTCGAACGGACAATGCGGCAAAAACCATAGTAGGTTTTACTCCCTCCGATGCATGTTATGATGGATGGATGTTCCCTATTGCAACAGGAATATGGAGATACGGAGAAGCTTATAGACTGATGCAAACTCTTATGGGTTTGCAGTTGCAAAATCTAGTAGTAAATCCTACACCAATAGAAATTGATAATCACCCATACGTCCCATGTATCAAATTTGATACACAAAATTAGTTAGCATACGTCCATGTATCAAAAATGACCACAAAACTAAAACTTTTTTTTAACAGCAGTGACCAATTATGTATGCAACCAACCCCTTCTATGTTGAATCCTACTAAATAATAATGCTTTTTCTTGAAAAAAAGTACCGGACGTATAGTCCCCTTTCACACGAGGAAACTGAGTTGCCAGCAACAATCAGTTTGTTGGTGAGAAGGGCAAGAAGTAAGAGGGGAAAATGAAATCTCCCCGGTCAACGATTCGAGGAGATTTTTTTGACATTCCTCTTCACACACACAGTAGAGTGTGTTCAACCAAGCTATTTTAAAAGGAAAATACGTAAAGTTTCCACGATTTCGTTTCTTCGTGTGAAAGGTACAGGAGATTTTTTAGGAAATTAAAAGAAAACGTCAAAAAAATCTCCAGCAACTTGTTTCCTCGTGTAAAAGGGGACATAGGCGTTTTTAAATGATTTTGTATGGGGACAGTGAAGCCGAGTTCTGTTCATGTATCAAAAATGATACATGGACGTAGGCGGCACGAGAAAAAACAAATTGTGTGTATCAAATATGATACATGGGACGTATTGTTGATGTCTTGAAATAATAATGGACGTATGGGTGGTTTTAAATCAATTTGTATGGGGACAGTTAAGGTGTTAATAAAATTAATCTAATCTAATCTAAATCTTTAAAACAAAATCAAGCGTAGTATATTGTTTCCGTATTACCCGCTAGCTGATTTGTCATTGATCCTGATGAGTTTTTTCACTGTTTCTTGTGTAATTTTTTCCCATTTGTCTACCGGTGCGAAAGGGGATGATTCCATTTGTTTGCTCCCGAGTGTACATTAAATAATTAAACAAAATTTAAAGCACTGTACTCCGTTCAACAAAAATTGTCAGTACAGTGCTTATGGAAGAGCCTTTTTTTCAAAACTGGTGCCTGTATGCACTATCACGACAACTGAGCCAAAAACATTGCCACTCAAAAAATTACCAAACTACCGACTAACCTATTGAAATTGTTGTAATTCTTTGAAAGAATTCATAAATTCCATCATGACCAGTCGGTTACGCAGCAGAGAGCTGCGAAGATTTTTTGTGGCGAAGATTTGATGAGCTGAATTCTAATACTTTGAGTTTATTTTAAAAATGCTAGAAACGCTCTGCGTTGTGAAAATTAAGTATTAAACCAGAGATTATGAATTATAAATATGGGCAACTTTCGTACGTTTCAACCCTTCAAAACCCATTTGTTTACATTGTTCTTTCTGTAATTTCGTTTCGTGCCGATGGGTAGATGTGAATTGCAACAACAATTTAAAGTGTGTTTGTTCTGTTTTGTCAGCTCAACCATTTTATATTTGTAAATAACGCAGCCATCTTAAAAAAATTCAAATCATAAGATTCATGAGCTTTTCAACACGAAAATGGCGGTTGTTAGGTAGGATATCGGGATATGTTCGAAAAATACAGATTCAATGGTGCAAATAGAATATTTTATGGGTGCACCCATATTGTTCATAAATCTAAAGCTGGCCATACACGAGCGAGCCTAATGGTAATAATTCTTAAAGAAATTGACACTTGCGGCTACCTCGGCGTAATATCGTCAAACTGAAACAATTAGTGTTTATCGAAATTGATAAAAAAGTAATTCAAAGCTATCGTAATACAGAATGGCGAAGATTTTGAATTGATTTGAATTTGAATATTTTGAGTTTATTTTGAAAATGTTATAAACGCTTTTTTTTGCTTTAACAATAATTATTCTAGTTAATAAAGTTATTTTAAAAGAAAAAGAACTTCGTTTGTGTGTTTCCTTTATTTGTTTTGTACCTCAAATAAAACGTTTCGAACATGTTTATACTTTTTTCAGGCCTGCCAATTTTTGTTTGCTGTAATCAAATCAAACTGGCCTTTAGTTCCATTTTGTATTTCAAATTACTTTTTTTCAGGGTGAAGTTTGAGATCTCTCTTTATTTTAGAGATTTTAGACTGTCACAGCTGGTGCGATACTGCATTCTTAGTAGTATACAAGATATTATTGTTATTTATTTGGGGTTCTAGAGGAACTTATTATAACAATTATCGCTTCTCGTCTTTTAAAGAAAAAAGGTTTATGTTTGCGGGGTTAAACTTATTCCAAGTGTGATAATATTATTTAGGTGTGTTTGATAATCAGTGAGATTTTAGATATTTATGAATAAATTAAACTACACTTTAATGTTATTTTTCCTTTGTTTTCTCAACAAAGTGTTGGCCTGCCCTTCATATATCTGGGGCCAAATTAGCGCTTCAGTGACTGAGTGAGTAAGTGGCATCAGTGATCGAATGAACCAGTAAAAATAATATGAAAAAATAATAAAAACAATAGTTCAATTTTTCCTTCAGAATTCGGATCCATTACACACTTTCAGTCGGCTGTCCATCTATCGAATGAAATTCCGTTCGATTACTGATGAGAAAATGTAAAATTATGGTACTCGATTGCTCGATAACGTGAGAGGTAATGCCAAACTCATATAATTCAGTCACGTATTAGTCGAAAACTAATGCGGTAATTCGGCCCCTGCATAATGGTAACCACATACACATTTGGCGTTTTTCTTTTTTGGCTCTGAGCAAAGGCTGAGTGAACAGATCAGAGCTCTGAACAGATTATGATCAGTCAATTATGAAACACACTTGAGCACTGAACTGTCTTTTCATAGGGAATCCATTTTATATTCTTATTATATTTTATTCTTAATTATGTTTGAAGTTGGCTTCGCTCAGCGTATCGCTTGAATTGCTCGGTCATTTTATTCTGACCTAATTGAGCTAGCTCCGATGGAAAAAAGAAACACACTTTCTATGCTCTGATATGTCTGAGCTAAAAAAAAAACATAGAATGTTTTTTTTTTTGACAGTTCCGACGATTTGGGGCAATTAATTATGCCAACAACGGATACCCTGTGAGAGCTTTTAAGAGGGATAAGTTTATTTTTGCTGTACAGAGTATATATAGACCACACATTATATTTAGTGTTCCTAGAAATGAAGCGACTAAATAATATTTTTGTTATTGGATTTGGAAATAATGAGAACTTCAATCTGACATTTAGATCTTTTGTAAAAATCCAACAATACCAACTTTTCAAACAATTTAAACATTCTGCAATTTTTAAAAAGGTAATAGTAAAAACACTATACCAATTTGGATTAAATATGTTTGTGGATAAGATTAAAATCTATTTATTCCGTTGGCTTTTTTGGTCAAAGCAAGTGGCAATGAAACAATAATTAAGTTAGCGTTAGCATTTTCTCGACTTTTAGGCAGGGGTTGCTGCCTTCTTACACATTACACATAAAACCAAAAAATTAGCATCATAACAGATTTTGAAAATCAATCAACAATAAACTTAGGTTGAGTACATAATTGAAACAAATAAGAATGGATTTACAAAATTATTTTAAATGAAAATAAAGCTATTTTAAGTAAAAAGACTTAACTCCATTTTGAAGTATATAACCTGAAAAGTGTATATATGTACATGAAAAACAATTATATGACGTATAGTCAGAGACTAGTGGGCAGTATAAAGCGGATATGTTTTGCGTGTCAAGTTTGCGGTTCATGTTGTTGCTGTTTTTAATGATGTGCAGCGTTTCAAGTGTGTATCGCTTAGACGCGTGTCGCTCAGTCTGGAGAACTTTCACATCTTCAAAGTCAAGAGAATGACCGCTTTCAATAATCTGGCTGGCCTATGGTGTCTTTCCAGGGTTATTGGATTAAATATCTGATGTTTGGTTAGATATACTCAATGGCGAAGGAATTGTTTAGTTTTTCCAATACAATGTTAATTACAAGTATCATCGGGTTTGCCTTTACAGTTGATTTTTTATATTACAACAGTTGCTTTATCTTTCTCAGGTTTGAGTTTAAGCTAAGAAAAAAGATGACGCGAGTGTTTTGTTGGATTTATAAGCGAAAATGTATTATTTTCGGCTAATCCGAAAAATTTTTATTTTTTTTTGATTTTTTTATTATTATTTTTCAGTTAGACCGGGTACATAAACAACGAATTTATAGTAGCCAGGCGTACGATCCACGTTTGTATTCGATGAAGTTTTGCTTTTATGTTTTTGTATCAACCCACGAATAACGGAGTCAGGAAATCCATTGTCTCTCAGTATTTTAATTATTTTCATTTCATTTGTGTGGTGAAATATTTCATCGCTCAATGTAAAACCCTGCAACATATTGAATTTTTTCTCAATTCTCTAAATGGATTTCAACCAAAGATCCAATTCACAGTTGAGATGGAAAATAATTGTGAAGTGGCATTTCTTGATGTAAAAGTTATTCGATGTAACGACCTTCTTATGTTTGACTGGTACCAAAACACACAGGAAAATTGCTACATTTTCACTCTGGCCAAGCTAAACACATCATCATCAACACGGCTTCCAACCTCATAAGAAATGTTCTTACATTGAGCGATGAAATATTTCACAACCAGAAAATATGTGGTTTTTGGGCAGTTTATTTTAATAATTTTTAATCATGAATAACGTTGATAATGGTTACTACTAAAAAAAACTTGAAGTAAAGAAATAGGTAAAAGGAATTTTTTTATTATTATTTTTTGAGTGGAGAATAGAAAAATTGGAAGTGTTAAAATTTCTCTAATTTTGTTAGGCAATCACTTCCGTCAAGACAGTGCAAAAGTAAAGTGCAATCACGTGCCTATTAAGCTTTTACAATTATTAGTATAAAGATATTTTGGCGAATTCTAATTTTCAAATGTTTCTAATTTCCAAGCGATTTATTTAAATAAAGGAGATCATGCTAATGACCTGTTATACTTAAGTTGGAAACCTACATATGTATATCATCAAAAATATTAAGTACGGATGGTTTTATACAAAACGCCTCTTAAAATTTTGCAGCTTCCCATCACTTGCATTGAAAGCACCTTCCGGATTAGGAGATGATTGAATCGCAATAGCTTTTTGCTTAACAATACGTTAGGTCTGTTCTGTTCTAATCTAACTATTTTGTCATTGAACAAAACTATGATGAGGATACACATAATAAAGTTTTTCACGTCGTCAAGTTACGTTAAATTTATAGATTACGTAATTGTTAATCAGTTAGCTTCAAAAATATTTTGTTAAATCTCGTCGTTTCGTGCCATTGAATTGGGAAATGGTTTTATAATTACAAAATGCTAACAGTGAATCATGTCACGCTCTCGTCTCGTTTTCTTGCGCATTGTGAGTTATTCTTTTCTTAAATCTCGTCCCGATTTTGGAAATTTTACTGAGGTAAATCGGTGAGTTGAAATTGCTAAACCACGGATCAAAATTTGAACCAAAGTTGAACCTCAGTCAACTCGCCGAATTCGGTGAACTAAAATTGATGAACCACGGACAAAAGTTAGAACGACGGTGACGTTTGTTGTAGTTGTCAAACCAATTACAAGCAATGAGAGTATACCAGAGTATACACAATAAAGCTTTTCTCGTCGTCACGCGCGCCGCGCCGTGAGTTCGAAAAATTGACAAAAAAAAGACGCGACGTGACGACTGATTTTTTTCTTTACAAAAATTAGTTTATGTCGTAAAAAAGCTCGCCGCATTGTGAAACATGCTTTACTTTAGAATTAATTATTCTAATTTTCAAGCTGCAAACGTTATATAAAATTATGTTCTAATTTCCAAGCGATTCTAAATTTCGAGCTTTACCTGTATTAAGAATCACACAAGTTCACAATTTTCGAGATCTTCAAAGTCTGGCTGCAAAATAAAAGTTAGAAGAGGGATTGTTTGTGCACATGAATGGAATACCTATTTAGAAGAACAAGCTTTAGAGAAAAAATAATTCTTGAAAAACTCTAAATCTATTGAGATACGTTGGAAGAAGTGCATCTCACGGTTGATATATTCAGGAAAAAAAATAGTGGCCCTACATCTAGAATTCACCAATATGAAGGTTAACCTTATTTTGAGATTGGTCCAAAAAGCTCCCTTTTTCCGCGAAAAACTGATTGTGAAAAGCTTAATATAAAACTGCACGTGATTTTGTTAGAAATAAACCGATTAAAAGTATGTGAATATATGAGATTAAATAAATAGCCTTTATAGATCACGATTACAACTTTAAGTGTAGTACAGAGTACCTGCAACGAACGAAAATTATTGAACCAGAATACCATATTGGAGTCCATTATTATTTGCCCAGAGCATTCATTAGGTCTGTTTCTTTACGTTTTGGGAAAAGTTTGGACTCGAGCTGTTTGATGTTGTTGTAATTTTTGAGCAGAAATAAAAAGTAAAAAAACGCAATTGGGATGTTTCTGATTGGGACTAACCATTTTGGGTTCTTTGGGAGAAATATTTATTGTTATATTTGTTGCATTGCTTCATTTAATTAATTTATTTATTTTTTTTTTTATTTATTTTATTTAATTTTAAATGACCGTTTCATTTATGTAAAGGGTGTTTTTTTTTTTAGAGGAATAGAACTTTGAAATGGAATAAAACAAAGATTATTTGTTTAAATTGACATGAAATTTACTTTATTCGAAAGATAATCTTCTGGCATTATAATTTAAATATGATTTCTGGCATATGACCGCCACAGCTGGCTCGGACGCAGTCTAATCTGGAGGTCCAATTTTCGATGACTTTTTCCAACATTTGTGGCCGTATATCGGCAATAACGCAGCGGATGTCAACGTAGACTAGCGACTTCAAATATCCCCACCGAAAATAGTCAAGCGGCGTTAAATCGCACGATCTTACAGGCCAATTCACGGGTCCGTAACGTGAAACTATGCGGTTACCAAACGTTTCCTTCAATAAATCAATGGTGGCACGAGCTGTGTGACATGTTGCGCCGTCTTGTTGAAACCACAGCTCCTGCACATCATGGTTGTTCAATTGATGAACAAAAAAGTCAGTAATCATGGCTCTATAGCGGTCACCATTGACTGTAACGTTCTGGCCAGCATCGTTTTTAAAGAAGTACGGATCAATTATTCCACCAAACCATAAGTAAAGCACACCAAACAGTCAGTTTTTGTGGATGTAACGGTGTCTCAACATACACTTCAGGATTATCATCACTCCAAATACGACAGTTTTGTTTATTGACGTATCCATTCAACGATGATTATGTTGACCTTATTTAATTTAATTGCCTCTAAAAAAAACAACCTTTACTATACACTACTTGACAAATTAAATTTAAAATTTTGTGATTTCTTGTTTGACAAGCAAAAAAGTGCAGTAGGTAAAATGTTTGGGTAGATTCTTGCTGAAGGGAAAATGAAAAAAATAAAAACAATCAAAAGCTCTGGCATTTCCGTGTCAGAAAAAAGTAAAGAAACGCGTTTTGGGTAGATTTGGGATATCACGGGATCCCGCGGGCGGGTAAAGAAACAGACCTATTGTGTTCGAAAAGTTTGCATTTGAGTTTGTTTGAGGACATCCATCTCATCAATGAATACCGGACCCATAACTGCTTAAATGTCATTTCATTACTCAATATGTGCCCATCAGAGTTGTTATGGAATTAAATCATTTGCGAATGCATTCAATAGAAGTTCTGATTTAACTTTGAAACAATTAAATTTAAACACACAAATTCAAGTAAATACAATTAATTCAAAATGACTTCTGAACCCAAAATGTTGATCACTTTCCCTTCAAATTCAATGACTTGAATTCAGACTTCAAGTTATTGAATTCGCACTAATTTTGAATTTTTTTGAAATAAAAACTAATAAATTTTTGTTAAATTATATTAACAAAATTAATTCCTCAAACTATTGTATATTTTTCAGGGGAAACCATTCTGGTTAAACTCAGAGGTAACAAGAAAATGACATTCAATATTTAAGTACATTTATTGAAAATCTTATTGTTTTTTTTTTTCTTTTTTACAGTTAAATGACTCATCGCCAAATGGATGTGATGTTAAGTTGAGATACGTACCGTTCAGTAACGTTGAAAAATCAACAAATTACTCATCGCCAAATGAATGTGATGTTGAGTTGAGATATGTACCGATGAGTAATGTTGAAAAATCACCACTAAATGGATACATTGTCCTAAATCCCGGTTATCTACCAATGTCTCAATCAAACTATAAGAACATAACGAAAAAACAACTCTTGGAAATAAGCCAAAGTTTAAAGTAAGTAAGAATTTGTTTCAAAGTGGCATTAAGTTCTTCAACTACATAGCATGTGGTTAAATATTATGTATAGGTACCACTTTTTGGGAATTTTCAAAAAAAAAAACAAGAAACACAATTTTTTTTCCGATTTTTGTATTCACTTTTTAATACTTTTTGTGACACATACTTTTTGCAGTATTAACGACGATATAATACAGAATTATACACCACACACTTATTAAATATCATACAATAATTAAATATCTATATATATGATTTGTACTGGCATTTTCTATAGACCAAGATCCCAGGGCCGCCAGACCAACATCATTTTATCAAATCCAAGATTTTTACTGGTAAGGAACGAATGGATACTACAAACCTTAAAACGGTTGTAAAAGGAAAATGCATAGAAATAATGTTCAAAATCGTTTAGACTATAGAAGCATGAAATGCAAACGCCTGAGTTAATCCATAAATGTGTATGGTAGTTGAAGTACATTTATTTAATTTTTAACTTTAAAAGTTTTCATATTTACTAGCGAATCTTGCAATGCTACATATCATGTACATACATACATATGTAAATATGGCAAGCTATGCAATTGTAAAAAAAATCTCAAGATTTTGATCAAACTTCACATTGCAATTATAAGGAAGACGAAAAATTAAGTCTCGCAAGTATGTTTGCTGAACTAAAGCCTGAACGATTCTGTCGAATTTCTTTAAACTTGGTACCAAGCGTTTTTTCAACTTTCACAACTGCAGGCTACTAGGATATTTCATCATTTATTTAGTCTGTGTGTGCCACCACGAATAAGTGCTGATGAGGTTTAGTTTATCCGCTACATCATCAAAAACACCGTCTAGCTAAAAGAGTAAAAGTCCACCGATTGAGATGTCTGGCTCATATACATACATAGATCGGAAATGGACGTCAATGCTAAGGCCCAGAAAATTTATGAGTCCACTCCCAAAGCACGGATCAGAAGAAGAAGACCATAACTCAGGTGGCTAATTCAAGCTTCGTTCATAGAAAAATTCTTGATTTTGGTAAATTGACGTATAGACCTGGCGGTCATGGGATATGTTAAAAAAAACTTCAAAATTGTTCAACACAAAATAATATATAACAAAAGAAAGATACAAATTGTGTTCCTTTTATTTATTTCATAATATTTTTCTTACAAAAATGTTATTTTAATTAAATATAGAGTTCCTGATTTAATTTTCTAAATAAATGTTATTACTCATTTTATATTTGTTTAATTGTTACTGCACAAACTAGTTTGGAATGAATAAAATTACTAGATCATAGATACCAAAAATTAAATTATCTTATTGTGTTGCTTTTAAATATGTATTTTTTTAAAATTAATTTAAATATCAATAAACAATAATAAATATTTTGAAGAACGAAAAGCTCTTAAATGATCTGATGGTATATCTCACCAAGCAGTGGAACCAATCTACAACGTTTTGTAGAGTGTAAAATTATAGCATGTGATATTTCAAAAGCGTTTCACAGAGTTATCGAAAATGCGTGAATTCGGCATCGGTGAATCTTCTCTTCATTCGATTAGAAATTATTTTTTTTTAACCGCATATACCAATCGTATTGGATGGTTTGGAGTCTAAAATTCACAAAATAAATGCTGGTGTGTCCCAGGCCTCTGTTTTGTCTCCGACTCCCTTCGCCTTTATATTTGTTAACGATATATTATATGAAACTTAAAATCTTTGGCAGAAGACAGTTCCCTCATTTTTTCATATTCGTTTTTAGATTCACATCTCTGTCCTTCGGATGTGGAACTACGACGGCAAAGTTTTTTAAACTCCATTATCTCTATTTTGGCACCAGAAATACATGCTAAAACGTCCGTTTCGAAATAGTGGTCAAATGTCGGAAATCGGGAGAATTTGTCTGATATTTTGGTATATCATTCATTTGGTTATAGTGCATAGGAAAAAAGTAATAAAGGTATTAAATTGAAAAATGCATTTTAAAAAACTTAAAATGCGTCTGGCAAGCACAAGGCTGAAACCAAAACGTCTTGGACACACATTTTTATAATCAATAGAAATGTTTCGAGTTTTTGGTGTATCTGGCTATACTTCATAGGAAAAAAGTTATTAAAGTTTTAAGTTGAAAAATGCATTAAAAAAGTAATAAATAGAAGACGAAGAAGCAGAGAAGGAAAACTAAAATTTCTCCAAAATATGAATGAAATAATAACACATAGATTAGCCCTCGAGGGGATATCATGTTAAAAAAAAAAAATTAGTCATAACATGTAACAAAACATTCATTGCGAAAATCCTATAATGTCTTTGACATTTAATAATTTTTGAAGTAGAATCTGTAAATTAAGTTTTAAATATTTTTCAAAGATTTCGCCATTTAAGAGTACCTTGAGGGAAAAAACCGGTATTTTTTTTAATAATTATTGTATTATAAATGATCGTTATAAGGCATGCATGCTTATAAAGAGTCACTTAATGTGCACATTTTATGAAACAATCTTTCGTTTAAATTTACCGTTAGATAATTGTATGCGGAAAACCTATATTTTTGACATTTCATATAGGAATTGGAAGTAGCAATATATGCAATGTATTTGTAAATGAAAAAAGTGTCACAATCTTTTTATAGAGAGTGTTTTGATCAATAAATAAATATAGTAAAAATTATTTTTCGACAACTTCGAAATTTAAAAATAAAAGTAAAAAACTGGTATTTTTTTTTATTTTTGACCAAAAAATCTGAGAATTTGTCTTGTAGGGGTTGACATAGTGTATACCTTTGCCATGAGTTGTTTTCCCATAAAATTCACCGTTAAGGAGTTATACGCGAAAAACCAATAACGTCAATCTTAAAACGGAACAAAACCAAATATTTAAAAACACAACGAATAAAAAAAACTAAACAAAAATTGTCTGTTAAGAATTGAGAAAAAAAAATGATATAACGAAACAAAAAAATAGGTCCAAGAAATAAGTGTAACCAGAAAGTAACATTTTTGAAAGTAGGTATTGCAGTTTTCTTAGTGAGTTTTATGGATCTTAAAAAAAATAATAAAAGTCTTTGAGATTTTATGCTATAGGTGCTTAGTTCAAACAATAAGCTCGTCAGAATCCATTTTTAACATAGTGGCATGTTGTGATGTGTTAGGTAAGGCACAATTATAACTTATTTTGCTCACGCATTATTTTCTCTCAGTTATCTATAAACTCTCTGCCTATAGTCTATACTCAGCTTATCTGAACTACGCTTAACTGAAAAATTTGGTTTGTTAAAACAAAATTTATTCCACAGATTTTTTTACAATTTTCATATAAATTACATAATTCTTTTAACTGAAATCCCATAATTTCATGGTATCTCGCTTAAAATTTTTTGGTACAATCTCACCAGCTTTATATAGGATACAAATTCTCCTAGACATACCAAATTAAATAATATAAATCACTATCACCCCTTTTATTAAACTCGAATCAAACATGAATTATCTTTCATCAGTCAGTTAAGTACGCAATCTTATCAATTAAATAAAATTGATGTTAATTAACTAATTTACCGCAGTAGGTTGATTAAAGATTAATTTATTTAAACATAACTATGTATGATATTTTTGCTAAAAATCAAATACTATAGTGAGAAACATTTTTTACAAGCTCAAATAATAAGTGTTTGTGCAAAAGTTAAATTTTTATGAGAAAGTGTATGTGGAGACTAAATACTATCTTCTTTGGCGTCAGCAGAGTTCTTTTTGATTGTAGTAGATTTTCTTTAAGATTTGGTATTTAAGCCTAGTGTGCTGCTGATGCGAAACGAAATTTTTCGGTGGTCTCCAACACGACAAGGAAATGCTTGCGGAAACCACAACGAAAAAATGACAGATGAAAGCGTCACACGAATAACAAAAAAAAAACACAAACGCAAAAAAATCACAGAAAGCCATGCTGCAATGAAAGATACAACAAGTATACCAATACAAAAAAACCTCAAATGTCACTTTTCCACACGCATCAGAAGCGTACAAGGCTTTAACGCGAATTACCAGTTAATTTGGTACTGATTAGTTATTTTAATTCATGAATTAAACTTTGATCAATGTTTAAGTTATTTAGAAGATAATTTATCATTTTTGATTAATAGAGGCTTATAAATATCTTAAAAGTGTTCCTACTGTGGTCTTCCGTTCCAAACGGAAATTTTTTAAGTTACAGCTATGAAGTTGCGGGTGTGTTTATACCCTTCTCCAGACAATACTTAATACGAACAAAATTAGATAAGAAAAACTGTGTTTTCTTACTTCTTCTGTCCTTGGTTTATTTTTTGAATAAAAAAAAAACTTGCAACAAAAATTGACGTAAAAGGTCACGGAACATGAATTTTTGAATTTTTGGACACAACACATCACACGATACAAATATGGCTCTACGCATATGAAATGAGCGATAGCGACACACTACTCCCCAACACACCACACGAGAGTAGTGTGGTTAGGGCTTTATTGTTTATTGGCAAAAGAGTTTTTAAATCAAAAGATTGAACATTTATTCTGTAATATTGTGGAATAGTTCATCGAACTTTACATAGTTTTGTTGTATTTTGTAGGCAATACATCTCCATAAATAGATTTGAAAACAGAAAAAAAATTTAAAACAGCAAACACTTTGAATTAAATTTACAAAATCTTTTGCTGATTTATTTACATATAAAATCATTCCCATAACTACTCACGCTTAATTTATGAATATGATTAAAATTCTATTTTATTTCGTTTTAATGTAAATCCTATAGGTGAATGCAAGAATTTGACACAACAATTTTCGACTGAAATTTCAGTATTTTTTGCGTTCAATAACATAAATTCAGATCTGAATTTTCAGATTTTCTGATAGAAGCAATCAGCCTTATTTTGAAATTCACTTTCATGCGAAAGTAAGTCGAATTCGAATAGTTTGTATTTTGAGTTTCGAACGAATCGAAAGTTCACTTTATCAAACGAAAGTTCATTTTTTGTTGAAAACAAAGCAAATTTTGACTTTCGAATCATTCGAAACAAATGTCATTTATTTGACGTTAAAAATTTTCTGGCGAATAGATTAAAAAACATGTGAGCTCAAATATTTTTGTTGAAAAATAAAGAAAATAAAATACTTTTATGAATTATTTGTTGACATTTTAATTAAAGGTCACATTCCAATTGGACTTAACGGGAGCAGAAAGAAGTTCTCATCAAATTGATGGAAGAACATCCGGAGATAGCCAAGGGATTTTCAATCTTGAATGGATTTGATGCATCCATTATCCTTCTCCTCCATATCTGCTCTTCGCCGCCGTCTTCACTTCTTATAAATAAAATAATTGCCATCTGTTTTTTCTTGAAAATTAAACAATAAACTCTTGCTCATGAACTAGCAAATAACAATGAGGTTGAGGTACATACAAGTATTTACAAATAACAAAAAAATACCCGCGAGGGATTTTATTTTTTTTGTTTTGTTGAAAATCGAACAGTGTGACCAGGTGTGTATAAAGTAAAGAGAGACTTTGAAGTTACATGTTTTTTTTTGTTAGTCAATTTTAAACACAATTAAATTGACATGGAAGCTACAAAATATATAGTATTTAACTATTCAAGAGTTTTAAATTTATTTTGTTACTTTTTCATGTCAATAAACTTACCATACTATTTTCTAAATGCTCCCAAATTTTAAAATTTCAGTTTTTATTGATGTTTTTTTAATAGTAAACTTTACCGGGCCTTTAACATTACTTATCTTTACTTTATTTGTCTTAAATGAGAACGCATTATTTTGACCATCATTTTTATAAAAACAAAAATTCTTCGAAAAAAACAGCTTGGTCACATTAAATTAAATAGAAATGTCAGTAAATGTCAAAGAGCTGATGTTCATTTTATGCATTCATTCGATAATGAATATTATTCGTTCGATTCTCAAAATATGCAAAGTTCATTCGAATGAATAGATCTATTCTATCGAAATAGCTATTCATTCGAATCTCAAAATAAGGCTGAATAAAATCATTAGACAAAAATAAATACTACTTACGCTTCTTGAAATTCACTGCTCTTGATATTTCTTGAATTTTCTTTTGTTCGATATGTTACATAGTTCTATTTTGCAAACTCCTGTTAAATTTTGATTTTACTAAATATGATCTGCTAGAAAAAACTGCATTTTGTAAAACCGAACGCAAAAAACTGAAGTTTGAAAAGGTGAATTTTGAAATCAGAATTTCGACGGCTCCCTCCTTAAGCGATTGAATATGAAATATTACGGTATTAGTTATAAATAAATATAGTTATGAAGCTTACCTCTGAAAACACTTCAGTGTATTTCAATAATTGCATTGAGAAACATCACCCGCCGTATTTATTTTTTTTAGTGAGAAATAACTTACCATTTGTTTGAATTTAAACTAAAGACTTCCATATTGCATCATTATACCCCTTTATTAATTAATTCTTAAATTACATTTTGAACATGAACATGCTAACGTGCTTATGTGCTTCAAGGCTATAATGTGGCCAGGCATTGAATATGTAAGCTAATAGTTTATTAAAACAAAACTATTTTAAAAGAGGAAGTTTGAAAAAAAACTATTCTTTGTTTAAAAAAAAAATAATTAAATTTTAAATTTAAAAGTTTAATTTGAACTACTTACAAGTATTAACAAAACCAGATATACAATATATTTACTAGAAGTAGGTAAAAACAAAGCAATTTTATAGTAAAATGGGGAAATAATTTTCGGGCATGTGAATTTGTATGAAAAGTCTTATTTTTGGAAACTTTGCCAACCTCTATCCTTTGGAGCAAAAACTCTAGAGTTTCGGACCTGTGACAAGAAATATTCAAAATGAATGTACTATAGGAGGAGGAGTGTCTGTTAGCATTGTTTTAGCTCTACTTTTTTTACAATTTTCTTCTTTCGAAAAAAGAAAAAAAATAGTGGAAGTGCTATTTCGAGTCGCTGACAGTAATGGCCGTCGGATTCACTTAGTTTTTCTACAAAATTTCAGCTTTAATAGTTTTTTTTTTAATATTTGGGGACGCAAAGTAGACGAAGGCCCTACTCCCCACTGGCTGACAGTGAAAATATTGTTTTTCACATTAAATTCAATGGGGCGTATTCATAGTCAATTGCTAAGTTAAACCTGAGTTTAATTGTATTTTCTATGACAAATTTTGATTGCTATGGGTTAACCTTTTAATATTTGAAGTTGAATAATTCAATAAACTTATATTTGAATCAACAGAAAAGGTAATTCGGTTAAAAATAGAAGCTGTATTCGTTGATCCATTTGATCTTAACCTGTAGATTAGTAAAACATGAGTTAAGCAAACAACTATGAATACGCCCCAATATTATTAAAAAAATAAAACAGCTTTGACGAACATGTATATTCGGGCGCTGGCTCTCCTACTATTAACTTTGTCATTTGTATTAATATAACAATTATTTAAATGTTCAATACTTAGCATTTAACCATAATACCATGTTTGTGCGATTCAGTCGTACATTGTTACCATGTTCTAGGTTGTTTTTGTATGATTATTTAAAAACTGCACATGTACAAATATATTACAATTGAACACAAAAATACTCTAAGGACATTTTTTTTGCTCAGGTTTTAATTTTAAGACTGGCTTAAAAAACAAATATGTATATGTACCTATATAAAACTCCAAAATGAATCAAAAAATGAATTGCCTAAATAATTAATCCTAAACATTACAAAATATTTTTTTATTAGATTCCTTTGGTTTTTCGCTATAACCATGTGCTTGGCAACCTCACCAGTTTCAGCAAGTGATTACGTTGGAGGTAAGCAATATTATTTCAAATAAAAAAAAAAAACAAAATTTATATGTCTTAAAAAATAAAGTATTTAAAAAAAATCGAATATGTACATTTGTTAAATACTTAATATTAGTTAAAATATTTTGTTTTATTGAATTATTTATAGAAGTTATTCCACATGATGTTGAGCTTCCAATTGGAGGAAATGTGAATATTACTTGCCGAATGAACAGAAGCTACTTCAATGATCATAACAGTTCTTGCCTCTCATTTTTCAGAGATGATGGGAATCTTAAGGTACCAGAAGAGCACATTCATGTAAGTTTTGTTTTTTTAAATTTCTATTTATTATAATAAACTATACGTAAGTAAAACAAAATGATTGTTATTTTTCAAACATTTTTTAGGTATTTATTTAACTTAATTATTTATGCTATTTGAAAGAATGCACTAGGTTTAAGTGTTTATTGATTTGATTTTTGTAAATATTATATTCAATATTAACATTTGAAATGAAGCAACAATATAAGTTTGAAACCAACAACTTCAGCTTGGAGTTATAGCTATTACAATGGTACTTAGTTCAGTGTATTCATTTTAATTATATATTTTTTTAATTCAACTGGAATCGAACTTATAACCAAGCCCTTCAGTAGCTAATGTCCTACTCATAACTAATCGCGCAACCGAAGCCACTTGATAAGCCAAGGCAGGTTGTGTTATTGTGTTTATCAATTCCATTGTTGTCGTTCAATTTTTTTTTAGTTTTAATTGCCAGTGTATAATTGAAAGGCCGAAACGGTAATTTTATAAATAAAACTGTTATAATTTGGCATGTCTGGAGTCACTTTCAAAGTAAAAACGTGGGCCTAACGTGTAATACGTTCCGTATCACACGTACACATCTGCACCTGGAGTATAGGAACTTACACATTTGTTTGTAATCTCTACGGTAGACGCAAACGGCACTACAAGGTATTATTTTTTTTTTTTTTCGAAAATTTCCCCTAGGAAATGTATCCTTGACCTTAAAATCTTTTTTGTTTATCTCTCCGGCAAATGGTAGTGCAATTTGAGCACAAAATTACACAGTATGTATTTTTAGGCTAAGCGCGCACATGCAACTTTGCCACAACTAAATAGATTAATCACTAGTTGCCCAATAAGCCTGCTCATGAGCAACTGCATAATCAACCAACGAAATAAACAAACAGACAAATAATATTTATCTTACTTTTCTTCCTCATGAATGCAGTCAAATAGTATCGTCTTTATCCTATTGTTTTTCTTTCTTTCTTTCTTTTGCTCGTTCTATAATGTTCGAAAATAAAAGAAATATAACTTATGAAATTAAGTCGTACACCTTAAATGATTTCACAACTTTACTTACCTTGATGGACCGGCGGCGTGCGTTTTCCATAGTCATCCTGTACAAACGAACAAGTTTTATATTTTCTCAAAAACAAGCAGACTAAATATCTGTTTGCATCTGTTTTTTGAAAATTGAGTAAAGGGTGGAAAACAGACTTCTCTGATAAGATTTTCTTCTTGTGTCAACCTATAGGATCAAGCTTTTTGTCGCATTTTCTGCGAATCACCCTATATAATTGATGTTTAGAAGACTATCTTATGGCTCTTTGGCTGTCGGATTTAAGAGGGTCTACTTTCTTTAAGATTGGGAATACAATACGATCAAATATTTGCTTCACGTAAGTCGATAATAATCAAAACGATAGCTTTTAGAGGATTTATATGTAAATTTAGTTGAATCTCTGAGTACCCACTGTAATTTATTATCCTATTTTCTGCAATTTTTCTTTCACAAATTTAAGTAGAATTGTTTCGGCATAGTTGTTTACTCGCTTGGCAAATAGTCCAGTCAAAGAAAACCCAAAATCATAAAATAAATGCAAAAATCATACAGTCTGGGTTATTGTTTTAAGTGGTACCGGTGACCCCCAGGTACAACATACTAAAAGTCCCCAGCATAAGCCCCCGAGCTATAGTCAGGAGAGGTGTAAAGGTCCCCTTTTGTAGTATTTCGCGAGTAATTTGAAAACCAAGCGTCCCTTTTTGAAGTACTTCGTGAATATTTTGAAAACCAATCATATTACTTTTTCTAATATTTCTTGGTTAATTGATCAATAAACATTAAATTTAAAACATGGTTTTCAGGTTGGTTTACATTTCTACCCCACCATCTCCCTTAGTATTGCTCCTAGTGAAAATATGAATAAAGCGGATGGCAATGGCGTACTGGATGTAGTGCTTGACCTTGACTGCTAACATAGAGGTGTGGGTTCGAATCCCACTCTAGGCATCATTCTTTTCTATATTTCCCCATGTTATGTACATCTGGGCGTCACCCGTGGGATTCCATGAAATAATCAATAACTCATTTTTCAGTCAATTGTGCCAAAAAAAATTCTTTCCTATCCTTCTATTCCTTCTAACTAGTGTCGTGCAATTCAGGTTGCATTTAAGACCTTAGGTCTTACAGGCATATATGTAGTTATCATAACAAACTTTTTCTGTAGCAAATTTAATTTACTTTCATTTTGTGGTGTGGACTTGCTTAGGTATTTGCTTGTTTTTTTTTTTTTTAAATATTCACGAAATACTACAAAATTGGACCTTAACCCCCCTGGGGACTTTTAGTATGTGTTACCTGGGGGTCACCCCTACCACTTTAATTAATAATCCAGACTACATGATTTTTTGCATTACTTATTCCTTCGTTGGGTGGACTTAAAGTTGAAGTGAGAACGAAAATTCGAAGAAAAACAAAACGAATGAGGAAATAATCTCAATTTATTATTAGCCGTGTTTTATTGGTAATTTTATAGCCAGCGCAGTAAAATTTCCCTTGGCAAACAAAAACAAAAACAAAGAGTGTCGATAAATTAGCCAGTAAAAGAGTGGATATAAAAGTGGATGTACATAGTTAGAGCTTTGAAGATGAAGATGGCGATCTTGAAAAGTATTCATGACTTGAACCTTAATGTTGTTTTTCACTCACAAAATGGATGTGATCTATGATATTTATAGTTTGGTGGAGACAAAATGTGATCTATGATATTTGTAGCGAACACAGCCAAAAGTTGCTAAAGCGTTTTATTAACACAGCCAAAGCGTTTTATTGATACTTGATTGTCCCTGCAGGCTTTGGTTCAGGCTCTGATGATGTCTTACAGATTATTTTTACCTTTTTGCAAAACTGCCACACCCCTTTCCTGCAGTAGCATCTGCTATCTACTTCTTTGTTCTCTTGTTACTCAGGAAGTGTTCTTCTCTTCTGCTCGTGAGGAGCTTTTTAAGAGAGTCGATTGGAAAAAAAGCTCTTCGGCTTGCCGCTCGCCTTCCGACGCCATAGTCTTCATAATATTTGTCGGCCTTGTCGGTCCCTTAGCTTAGTGGTCCGATTCAATGTTTACCCCTCGGACCGTTCGCGAATTCAAGATATCGGAGGACTGCCTTTCTTCAATCACTGAAAAAATTATAAAAACAAACTATGTAAATATTAAAAAAATAAAATCGAACACTTTAGCATTCTGTTGCTTTCGTTTGGACGTTCGGAGTACATCTTTTGCAGTGCTAATAACCCAAAAGTTTTCGATTGACTGTTTGGAGTATTGTTTTCGGACTCTTTCATGTTTCCGATTTCATGAAGGAGCCGACTCGGAGCACACATGTAGATACAAAGTTTTTGATAAATTTCGGACTATTGACAAATTGCCTTAAGAAGACATTTTGTTACATTGCAACATTCAGTAGTTCGTGTGAGTAAATTTATATTCGATTGGCATCAAAAGGGATTGGAATAGTCCGAAAATCCAACCGTAAACAAAATTTTTATATTTACAGGGTTTCCTGTATACAGGGTGATTCGCATACTTTGTTTCCTGTTTTAAGTCAATTTTTGTTGCCCCTCCTGGCTAAACGGGTGGGAATAGACCTCCCATCCCATACGATTTTTTTCTTGTCTCAACCAAACCTACACGCTCTAGCTTTTTGTCACACCGTATGCGAATCACCCTGTATAGGCCTTAAGACCTTTCAAGAAAAATATTGCCCATGTGGCCTCTATGTTATAATGGTTTTTGAAAAAAGTGTTAAGAATTACGACTTTACTCAAATACCTGAACTCTACGACTACGAGTGAATGATTCTGATGTTTTTTTTATTTTGATAATATTCTAGTCAAATTTATCACTAGTTGGTGCTTTTTTTGTCATTACATTTTTTTAAAATAATTTTGCAATACAAGAATGATAAAATATTTATTTTCACCAAAAATTGGCTATTAATCTTCTAAGTTTCCTTTTTGCGGTTTTTTCAAATTGAAATCAAATTACATTGAAAAGCCAATTATTGGGCTTAAAAAAGTAATAATTGCAAATACTAAGTGGTAAGGTATTTCGCCTGATCGAAGCCAATATTAGGTTTGTTCGGTAACGTTAAGTTTGTCAAAACCCATGGAAAAAGACCTATTTTTTGGAAACTTAGCGAAAATTTAATTTGCCAAACAGGCGTATTCAATTGTCTACCTGTGTAAACCTCGGTGCGGTTTTCCTTTGTCCATGAAGGGCACATATTATTTGAGGAAGAAAGGGATAGAAATAGTCACACTGTCATTTTATAACGTGTAGTGATTTGTGCTTTTAAACTGTGAATTTACCTTTATACGACCCGGAAATGTTAAACAAAATATTAGTCAGTGATGAATCAACTCTTGAAAGGGATGGATAATAATCTGCATTATTTGCACAGCTGGGAATTTCAAAATCCACACTTAATGTGCAAGGACAGATCGCAACATCAGTTTAAAATTAATTACTGGGCAGGTATCCCAAACGGACAAATTAATGGATGAAAGCTATTTAGAATAGTGTTTACCATTTAATTTGTCAACTATAATACAAGAAGCTCACTATGATTTCAATATAAGAAGATATTTAGATCAAACCTATCCCAACAGGTGGACTGGCCGTCTGGGGCCAATTTTGTGGCCACCGCGTTCGCCGGGCCTTAATCCTCTAGCCTTGGTAATGTCTCAAAGAAATGGTGTATAGTAAACCATAACCAATGTCGCCGTGTTCGGGAAGCTATAATAATAATAAATGAGCGCATGTATCAGAGTCAATGGAAGAGAATTTGAACATTTATTTACAAAATTTGCTTTCCTCATAAAACAAAAAGTTTATTAATGTACAATTGCTCTTATTTAGTAAATTTAGCAAATACAGGGTGTTTTTTAGACGTGGGGGTTTCAATCTGGCAATACTTTTTTTGGAGTTGGTCTTTTTGACAGCTGTCACTTGATTTATGCTCAGTTTGGTTTGCCATTTCATAATGAATAGACTTACTCCTGAACAACGTTTGCAAATTTATTACCAAAACGGGATGGCCACGATCCCGATTTTCACAAGAAAATTTTGTTCAGCGATGAAGCTCATTTTGGGTTGAATGGGTGGGGAGAGTACGATAACTTTGGCGCCAAAAATTGATAATGGTTTCTTGTAGAAGGGTCAAAAATAAGCATTTTTTACTATGGGTGGAGGGGGTCTACCTCACCCCGTTTAGGAGGTAGGGGCAATTTTAGAAAAAATTACTTAAAATTAAAAAATAATTATTAAAAAACAACGGCAACACTTACAGTAATTAAATATACCGTTTTTGAAAGCTAGGAATCTAAACTTTAATCTTGCATTTAAATTAAATTATTTTAGCCGACATTTTTTTTTTCAAATTCGCAGGCAAACTCAAAATTTTGATAACAAAATGGAAAAAAAAAGTTTAGACCAATTTTTCTGAAAATTTTGAAATGATGCGCTAAATTAGCTAATAAAAGTTAATGAAAATATTAATTCTGAATCGAACACAAAAAACCGAAACGATTTGTCTTCCAGTTTTTGAGAAAATTGAAAATTACTAAAACTACTTTCTTATTAGATTTTTGTGTTTTGGTATTTACGTTGATTAGGTTCATCTTTGTAAGTTGAGTACAGCAATTCATTTAGCGTTACCGAGAATGCACCACGAGGAGGTAGAATTGCATTGCATTCCGCGTCCCAGTCGGTCAGTTATTGAGTAAGTCAGGAGTTAGTTAAAAATAGTAAAGTCAATGTTCATTTATTAAAGAGGTTACGTCAATGAAGTCATCGTCCGTACTGGTGATGTTACTGTCGAGTTCATTGAGTTCGTCGTTGATGGTGAAAAGCCGAGGTTGTTTTGGCGGTAAAACACCCTCTAAATGCTCACAGTGAACAGTGGGAGGGTCGAAGTCCTTTAGTTGCAAACCCATACTTTCTTCACCATCGATAAAACCTGGGTACACTTTTTTAACGTCTAGTAAAAATTCCATGATTTGGGAGCCCAAGTTGTTTTTATATTTTTGTTCAAGGCAGTATTTTCTGTAAAATAAAAGTGCCATATATTGGTGAAGGTGGTGCGTTGTTTTCCGGCATAAAATAGTTTTTTTTAGAAGCTTGTTTTCTTCGCCGCCAATGTTAACATCAACGTGAGACGCTATTATTTCGGCTATTTCACGACAATAGTTAAAGTTCGCTACTATAGTAGATTTACTTAGCTCACTTTAGGTGCATCAAGCTAGTAGGACACCTTTCCCAAAAATACATATAAACGGTCCGGAAGTGGATATTTGTTGAAAATGAATTAATCGCTAATTAGTTACGCAAAAAAAAAAATGTATCGCACTTTCGGATTCCGAAAAATTGGGTGTCCTGCTAAGTTGTCGTCAAGTTAGCAGGACACCCAATTTCTCGAAATCCAACAGAGCGATTCATTTTTTTTTTACGTAACTAATCAGCAACTAAATAGCAGCTAATTACTACATTCTCTTTATTCTGAAAATTGAAAAGTGTCCTGCTAACTTGATGCACCTGCTCACTTTTACTGTTGTGATGGTGCTTTTTTGAACATTACAATTGCATTATATAGGTATGTAAGACACAAACATGCATTATTAAGAAATTTATATATTTGCTGCAGTCGTACAGTATTACCTAATGTGAATTTTTTATAATGCAATACATTTCCATGTCTGAAAATTTTAAATGTGCAACTTTGGGCCACGTATATGAAAATATATTTAGAAATCAGCTGTTGACTTGGATATATATAAGACAAATTGAAAGTTTAAATCCAGATTCTTTAAATGCAAAAGAAACTTTGCATACACCCAATCTCGCACATACCCCAAATCCTATAGTTTGCCAAGCAGGGGGGTTGCAGGGGGGCAGCATGCACCCCCTTACATATTTCACTATTTATATGCCGTAGTGCTGGGTGCTAGCATTGTATAAATGTAAGCAACAAAAAAAACTAAAATCTCATACAAAAGTAGTTTTAGTAATTATCAATTTTCTCAAAAACTAGAAGACATAAATCAATTCGGTTTTTTGTGGTCGATTCCAAAATGACATTTGCATTGACCACAAAAAGCCAATTCAGCGCATCGTTTCACAATTTTGAGAAAATTTAGCCTAAGCTTTTTTTTATCAAAATTTTGAGTTTGCATGCGAATTTTTTAAAAACTATCAGCTAAAATAATTTAATTGCAGGATTAAATTATAGATTCCTAGCTTTCAAAATCGGTATATTAATTTACTGTAACTGTTGCCGTTGTTTTTTAATAATTATTTTTCCATTTTAAGTTATTTTTTTCTAAAATTGCCCCTACCTCCTAAACGGGGCGAGATGGACCCCCCTCCCATAGTAAAAAGTGCTTGTTTTCGACCCCTCTAAAAAAAATTTTTTGGCGCCAAAGTTATCGTACTCGTGCCGAATGGGTACGTTAATAAGCAAAATTTTCGTCCTTGGAGTGATCATAATCCACAAGCCATTGTTGAGACGCCGCCGTCACATCCTCAAAAAGTCACTGTTTGGTGTGCTCTATGGGCAGAGGGAATCATTGGTCCATATTTTTTTTTTTTCAAAAATGAAGCCGGCCATAATGTTACAGTCAATGGGGAACGCTATCGAGGCATGATTTATGACTTTTTCGTGCCTGAATTGGAGGATGTTGATGTGGACGACCTTTGGTTCCAACAAGACGGCACAACATGCCATACAGCCAACGAAACAATCAATTTACTGAAGGAAACTTTTGTAACTTTATCTCGCGTCGTGGGCCTGTGGCGTGGTCTCCAAGATCGTGCGATTTAACACCGCTGGATTATTTTTTGTGAGTTTATGTGAAGTCGCTTGTGTACGCAGATAAGGCCGAGACGATTGACGCCTTGGAAGAGAATATTCGGGGCGTTATTTCTGACATACGGCCCCAATTGCTGCAAAAAGTGGTCGATAATTGGGCCTCTCGGCTGGAATTTATTCGAGTCAGCTGCGGCAGCCACTTGCCCCAAATCATTTTTAAAACATAATGGCAAACCCTTATCTTCATAATAAAGCTAAATTCTTGGCCATAACATAATTTATATGCGTTTTATTTCTTTTTGAAAACCACACGTCTAAAAAAAACACCCTTTATTAGAGTAAGACCGACTATTTCTGTCCCTTTCTTTTTCAATTAACATGTGTCCTTCATGAAAAATGAAAGACCGGACCGGGGTTTGTTCAAGGAGATAAATGAATATGCCTGTTTTGTAAATTAAATTTTCACCAAGTCTCCCAAAACTAGGTTTTTCTCTCATGTTTTGACAAACTTTTCGTAACCTAATGGCGCTTAATTCGGTTGCAGAAAAATATTCGTTTCCGAATGGTTGGTAGCCATAGATTTTTTGACGTATGTGCATGTGTTCTTAAATGCATCCCGGGTGAAAAAAAGTCGGCTGTATATACTTTTCTTCACATATGCATATTATGTTAAGGCATTTAATTTCGAAATAAATATTCAATTTTATACGAAACTTGACATTGCTTGACAGATAGGGGACAAACTTTATTTCGATGATTATTTCGTTACGAAAGTCACCAGAAAGCTCTAAAATTGCCCTTTTCAAGAAATTAAATCTCAAAATTTTTGGATTTTTTGAGGTTTTTCAATCTATCGACATCGAAGACATCTTACAATGAGTTTTGACGTCTGTAGAATATTTTTCGTTACAAAAAACACCAGAAAGTTCTAAAATTGCATTTTCCCGAAATAAAAAAAAATCTAAAAAATTCGGATTTTCAGAGGTTTTTTAATCCATTGACATCGTAGCTATCCTTTAATGGAATTTGACAGTTGATGGCTGAACAGATAGGAGACGAATTATATTTGATCGTATCAAGAATATTTCGTTCCAATGTCAACCGATTGCCCTGAAAATGCATTTTCCGGAGCAGAAAATGAAATGCAAAAATTTTCGAATTTTTTAAAGGTTTTTTAATCCATCGTCATCGTAGCCATCCTTCAATGGAATTTGATGGTTTGACAGATAGGGGAAAAATTATATTTGATCGTATCGAGAATATTCCATTCCAAATGTCAACCGATTGCCCTGAAAATGCATTTTTCCGGAGAAAAAAATAAAATGCAAAATTTTTAGAATTTTTCAGAAATTTAATGAAATTTGACAGTTTATTACTTGATAGTCTACATAGACCACGATTGGCTTGGGAATTACTGGCCTTGTTTTGGAAAGAAGAATCAAACCATCTGAATTCAACCAAAAGCGTTGACACATATGGAATTGATTGTTCACTGGACATTAACTATGTCCCATGTAAGCCAAGTGCAAAAATGTACATTCGAACGCACCCGAACACATTTTAAAATATAAAACGAATGTTGGTTCCATGTGAATATAAATGTTCATCAATTGGTGAGTGTAGAAGTGGTAATAATATAATTTGCCAAATTCATATGAAGTTAGCGAAACAACCCTCAAAAAGTGGTAAAAACTTCTTATATTGAATGTTTTATTGTTTAATAATTTGCTGTTCATCAGTCGTAAATCAGCTTAGACAATTTTAATTTTGTCGTACTATGTTTTCTATGTTCATGAATGTTGTTTCGCTAAGTTGACACTTATCTAAATTTAACTTTTAAACAAATCGAACTTTCAACATATAAAGAGGTCTGTCAGGGGGTTTGTCAAAGAATTTTTGTCTAACTTTTTGCACTGACACTTGTGGGAGTGTTATGTAAGAAATAACGTTCATAAAAGTTATATGTAAATCACTGCCGGTTACAGTTTTAAGCAAAACCATAAAGAAAAAAACTAGATTTTATTGAAAAATTTAGATTTGTCAACATTTGAAGATGTCTGCTGGTGGGTTCGTCAAGGAATTTTTGTCTAACTTTTTGCGCTGACACTTGTGGGAGTATCGTGTAACAAATGGCAGCAAACATTTTATACACATTACTTCCGGTTAGGATTTAAAGTTACAACATGACGCAAAAGAGTTGTTTTTTTCACACTGTGTCGAATTTAACATAAGTTGGTCACACCAAAATGCAGGCAGATACGGTGATTCTTGTTTAGCACCCCCAAGGCTTTCTATTGATATGCCTAACAACATTAAATAAATTACTTGACTTCTTTCATTCTTTTCACACTTTTGTGTCAAATTTTACACATGTTGGTCACACCAAAACGCAGGCAGACAAGCTGATTCTTGTACAGCTCCCTGCTTTCTATTGATAGGCCTTTCAACATTAAATAAATGACTTGACTTTTTATGTCGTTGGCCTCGGTCTATGTATGTATTCCAATCATTTTAATGTATAGTTTTATTATAGATCAATTAAAAATACATATGTATGTATGTATATGAAATTTAAAATATAATTATAATAAAAACTAACATTTGAAGAAAAAAAAATCGAATTCGGAGTTTACATTTCGAAGTTCCATTAAGTTCAGTTCTGATTCGTATGAAATATTTGTTTATTCACATAAAGTATATTTACAGTACATACGTCGATTATTCGCGCATGCAAATCACTTGATTAACATTTTAATTGACACTATCACATTTACTTATAGATTTTTTTTTTAAATAATTGAGTTATCAGTACAAGACTTTATTTCGTATAAAATAATAAGAAACTCAAGAAAACATTTGTTCACGGAATGGATGCTATGCGACAACTGACTTACAGAAAGAACAAAAATCGCTTAGACTTATCTCTCATTTCTGTTATCGTTAATATGAATACATATACGATTCTGAGAAAATAATATAAACATTTTCGCAGAAAAAATGGTCAAAAATCTCATATCCCTCAATTTAAATTGTTTGTGATGCATTAAGCAGTGAACCATTATATCGTTTCCAAGGAGGGTCACGTTTTTTTGTGTGAATTGTTGAGTTTTCAATGAAATTGAGTTACATCTTAGATATATTTTGTGTTATACATACATACATATAAATATACCAATCAGAAAAGACAATGTAAATGGAAATGCCATTTGCACAATCCCTGTTAGTGGAAAAAGCTTAAAAACCCTACAAAGTTTAACTAAAAAATTCTTATTTAAATTGGCAGATCCAGTCCTTTTTTGTCCATTTTTGTTGATTTTTCAGCAAATTTTCCCATGTGGATTGGGCAGATGAGAAGAAATGGTTGAATTACCCATTATTTCTTTCTATTGAGCCGTTAATTTTGAAAATCGAATTTGACGAAAACGTGAAATGACGAATGTGTTCATTTACCTACTTGAAGAGTAGAATTAAATTTTTCGATTTCGAAAGTGATGATTGGAACGTCTTTAAAGCTTAAACAAAATTTAGTCCTGGTTAAAACTATCGACTTTAAAATCTAGTTTCAAACGTCATAAAAGTTGTGCACCTCATGAAAACTGGGCCCGTATCGCGTAAGACTAAAGTGATCGCTCTATTAAATGATTGTCGTTTTTACGATTGCTTTGCTCACTCTGTCCTTCCCTAAAGATAGGATAGAGACAGCTATCGTGAAAGCGACAATCAAAACATTGATAATCAACTATCACCTTAGCCGATTCCACCCCTGATTTATATGTCACTTTTTTTGCAGCCAACGAAAAAAAAATATTTACATAAGCGATTAGGCTCAAAAGGTATAATATTAACTTACTTTAGGGGCCGGTACGGCGCGGAGTGGATGGCTATAGCTATAGCTGTCTCTAGTTTCGCTCGCCAAGTTGGTTGAGGTCCTCTTAAACTTGCGTGCGCCACCTGAGTCGCGGTCTTACTCTACAAGACCCTCAGAATTTATTTCCTTTTTAAAGTGGCAATAAGGCCTACAAAAAAAAAAAAAACATTAAAACCCAAGGTGTATATTTCCTTTCGGAATTGGCATTAAGCGAAAACCCGTTTTAACAAAGCAGAGGAGGTTTATTGTGAATCAGTACCTCCGTTCGGTAACTCTTGCATCGTTTTCGTCGAGATACGTCGAAAAATAGAAAGGAACTCATATGTTTTGTTCCAATATTCATTGGGGCATATTCATAGTCACTTTTAAACTCCAGTTTATCTTAGACTGGGGTTTATTCAATGTTATTTAGATAGGATAAACACAGGTCTTAGATAAACTGGAGTTTAAAAGTGACTATGAATATGCCCCATTGTCTCTTGACCAATTTTATCGATGCGAGAGTTGCAGAATAGTTCAACTATCTCTTAAGGACGAGACTAGAAAAATTCTAATTTATAATAATTATAACAGTTAATAACTTCGCGCGACTTGAAAAAAGCTGTGGGTGCCCGAAGTATGTCCACTGGCCGGCAAAGGGACCTCATTAACATTATAAACCAAAACTGTTATATTTAGCACTGCCTATTCTTAAACGGTGAATGGTATCGAAAGCTAGTTAGTGTTACGTACCTACCTACCTAGGTATTTTTTTTTTCCAAAATTGTAAAACTTGTAATTAAATTTTGAATGTATTATCGAATTAGCCGATTCGCCCCTGTCAGTTGCTTACAATTTCATCTTAATTTAAAAACCCTAAACCTTCAAGATCTGACCATATTAGAATTAGAACTAAAGTTTAAAATCTAGCAGGTTTGCCCGTGTCCGTCACTTTGCTTAAAGTATGTAGGTACCTACTTTATTCTAGCTCTAGCTGACAATAATTTACCTTATATAAGAAACCATGACCTTGATGATCAGACCCTTAGAACCAAAGTCATAAGCTTCCTAAAGAGAGCAAGTCCAAGATCCTATAGAAAGATGTGTAATTGAATAGGGTGTCCAGCGGAAATTTTTCAACTTTAAATTGTGATTATCGAAATACTAGCGGGTTGAGGCAAGCAGGAGGGGTCTCATTCAAAGCGCAGGATTTGCTCAATTGTTAGGCCAGGCGCGCACATGCAACTAAACAGTTTGGTTTCGATTTTGAGCACTCGGGATTATATGAGAGTCCGCCGGTTTATGTGCGCGGACTATCATTTCTCATATAATTCCATAGTGCTCAAAATCGCAACCAAACTGTTTAGTTGCATGTGCGCGCCTGGCCTTAGTCGCCATGAGTCACTAGTGGGGAGCGCACCGCGCGTTTGGGGTAGTGCAATATTTGAAGCGCCAATTACCCCGCTCGCTGAAATGGCACACCAAACTGTCGTTTTTAAACAATATAAACGTTTTTGATGGCGTTCTCTAGGGTTGTTGGGGCTCCAGTATAGCATATTTTGTTTTTTTTTCCATCAAAATGGAAATGTTCTTCGTCACTGAATAAAATGTTTCCAAGCGAAAGTGCTGTCCGAAAACGTTCCAGCATTGTTCTTGCGAAGGATTCTCGCATAGGATAGTCACTTTCGTTGAGATACTGAACACTTTACAAATAAGTTGCGTCCTCGGCCCATCACTTATGGCCGATTTCATAAAGCCCTTTTAACTGTTTAACAGGCTTATAAATATTTAAATGACGTTTGTTCCATACAAAATACGTCATTTAAAAATTTAAAAGGCTGTTAAATGTTTGTGAAACCGAACATTAGTCTTCGAATATTAAAATTAGTACAAAAAGCGCGACGCGCACGTACAAGCTCCACCGCAAACGCGCGGTGTGCTCCCGACCAGTGACTCATGGCGACTAACAATTCCACAAATCCTGCGCTTTGAATGATACCCCTCTTGCTTGTCTCAACCCGATAGTATTTCGACAATCGCAATTTAAAGTTGAAAAATTCCCGCTGAACACCCTATATATATGTAGAAAGGTATATAAAGGGTTTTTAAATAAGAGGTGTTATTTTGATATTCAAAGAAAAATGGCATTTTTTGAGATAAATGATCGGATGTTTATTTCATTATAAAGAGGAAGGTATGCCGTTAATAATGGAACACAACATCAGCCAAATGGCCGCCACGACCACGCTTACAGGACCATATCCTTTTCATGAAATTTTCCATAACCAAATCGCAAAGTGGCTGCCCTATGTCCTCGATAGTCTCACGAATTCCATCTTTGAGGTCTTGAATCGACGCTGGGCTGTTGGCGTAGACCTTATCTTTCACGTGGCCCCAAAGGAAGAAGTCGCAAGGTGTTAAATCACAAGATCTCGGTGGCCAATTGTGATCACCTCTTCGAGAGATAACACGGTCCGGAAACTTTTCCCGTAAAAGATCGATGGTTTCATTGCTTGTGTGGCACGTAGCGCCGTCTTGTTGAAAGTAAACGTTGTCCAGATCAATACCATCCAATTCCGGCCATAAAAGATCATTAATCATCTCTCGATAGCGCAATCCGTTGACCGTAACTGTTGATCCAGCCTCATTTTCGAAAAAGTAAGGTCTAATGACCCCGCCGGAACATAAACCGCACCAAACAGTCACGCGTTGAGGATGGAGAGGCTTTTCAACAATAACTCTTCGGTTTTCCGAGCCCCAGATTCGACAGTTTTGCTTGTTGACGTAGCCTCCGAAGTGGAAATGGGCCTCATCAGTCAAGATGATTTTTCGATGAAATTCCGGATCATTTTCATGCATTTCAAGGACCCAATCAGCAAAGACACGACGTTGTTGATAATCAGCCGGCTTGAGTTCTTGTGTTAACTGAACTTTATAAGCCTTAAGACCCAAGTCTTTACGCAAAATACGGTGTAATGACGTTTGTGGAATGCCTAATTCCAAAGAACGACGAGGAATGGACAAACCTGGGTTTTCTTCAACACTTTGGGCTACAACAGCAATATTCTCAGTTGTTCTTGAGCGACGTGCACGGGTTTTATTCTTCACATCACTAACTTGTCCCAACAGCTCGCATTTGTCCACCAATTTCTGTATTGCGGTCCGACAAGGTGCTTCACGACGACCCAAAAATGTTTTAGTTTTACGAACCGTCTCTGCCAAATTTTCACCATTTTTATAGTGAATTTTAATAATTTCAATGCGTTGTTGAAGCGTGTATCGTTCCATTTTTAATAATGGCAAATGTCAAAAAATGACAGCTTCAAAAGTGACAGCTACCGAAATGGCGGGCTATTCAAAATAACACCTCTTATTGGAAAACCCTTTACATACATACATACCTACATATATATATCTATGTAGGTACATATTTCGTTTTAAATTTTTTTTATTGATTAATAAACAAACGTGTGGTTTTCAATCTGCCAATACTTTTTTCGGAGTTGGTCTTTTTGACAACTGTCACTTGATTTATGCTCAGTTTGGTTTGCCATTTCATAATTAATAGACTTACTCCTAAACAACGTTTACAAATCGCACAAACTTATTACCAAAATAATGGCTCGGTTCGCGCTGCGTCCAATATTCGGTCGACATAATCGCAAAATCGCATAAATTCGAGAAACCATTAATCGGTTTCTCACCACGTTTGCTCTAGTGGATAATGCCCATCCTCAGAGACGCCGTACAGGGCGCACCGAAGAGGCTATTGCTGCGGTGGAGCAGAGTTTCGAAGAAGACCGAATGAGTCCATCCACCATCGCGCGCAACAATTGGAGATGTCGAAAATTGGGCCAGCAGCGGCGGCCACTTGCCCGAAATCATTTTTAAAACATAATGGCAAACCCTTATCTTTATAATAAAGCTAAATTCTTGGCCATAACACTAAATTATATGCGTTTTATTTCTTCCTGAAAACCACACGTCTATAAAAAACACCCTTTATAACTCAAGTTATAAGCCCCAAACAATACCAAATCAACGTTTTGCTATAGTAATTGTAACTAAATTACGTAGAAAAACGAAAAAACGCACGGGTCTCAATCTCATTGCACACGCAACGCACAGCACAGAACACAACTTCACAGTCAGAGAATACTTTCTCAATCACAATATATTACTTTTGGCTGGATAAGTATTTGTTTTTGATGTGTAAACATCTATGCTGGCGGTAGAGTGAAAAAAAAAACGTGAACTTTCGTGTGCAACGTTACGTCGTGCAACGTTACGGTGTGCAACGTTACGATCTGCATACTAGGATGGGTGCGTTCAGTGAAAAAAATCTTAAGATCCCCTTCAAGCAAAAACAAATCCGTTTTGGATCCGCGCACGTTGATGTTTACACATATTAATCGTGAGTCCCGGCCCTCACACAATTTTTTTTTTTTCTTCTTGTACTTGGGGGTTGTTTTCTTTGTTAATTTTGTGAGAAATTAGGACAATTAAAACCAACGTAATAATATCGACTGTTTTTCGGAATTTACATAAAATCAAGTATCGTCCAATGAAGCTC
Organism: Leucozona laternaria; assembly: GCA_932273885.2. Classification (NCBI taxonomy): domain Eukaryota; kingdom Metazoa; phylum Arthropoda; class Insecta; order Diptera; family Syrphidae; genus Leucozona; species Leucozona laternaria. The sequence goes on from OW026366.1 coordinate 59,152,811, forward strand.
GGTCGTGGCGCAGTGTCAAAAGTCCACAAGGCAAAGGTCCACAATGGACTTTTGACCTGCTTGGATGAGTTACAAGTCCACAAATAAATTGTGAACTTTTAACCCAATCAAGTGGGTAAGCCCACAACATTTGGAGTCGTAAGACCACAATATTAAGCAGAAGGTGCGCCATACGACCACAATTATTGTAATGACCTATATAACCAAATATTTTCAAAATGTGTTTTATGAAAAATAAAAAAATCCAAAAAAAAACTTTGCATATAACCAACGTCGCACCTACTCCAAATCCTATAGTGAAGCCAAACAGGGGGGGTTGCAGGGGGCAGCATGTATACAGTCATAGTGAAAAAGTCGCGCGAATTTTGTTATTTCTACACTAAAATGACAACTTCAAATTATTATAGACTTATGGGCCACCTAAGTGAGCCATGAGACTACAATCTGCGGGTCATTAATCCACAAAGAAATTCTGTGGTCTTTTGACCCACTTGGGTGGGTTAAGAGTTCACAATTTATTTGTGGACTTGTAACTCATCCAAGTGGACCAAAAGTCCATTGTGGACTTTTGACACTGCGCCTCTATCTTTGGCAGCGAGCAACGTAGGTACTTTGTTTATTCTATTGTTCTCTATATAGGTACGCTGGCCGAAATTCATCGCTTGTATTCTTTTGTTAATTTTTTGGTAACACCAACCAAAAATTTGATAAGTTCACCGTTCCCCCTATACGCTGGAGTTCATTCTTCATTTCTTCATTCATTTCTTCTTCATTTTGGTGACACCATAATTTATTCGCAACGACCCTATAAACATTTTCAATGTTAAAATAATTTATTTTAAAACAATGGTCAACACGGGTTTTTGTACTTAACTTTTACAAAGTTTTTTTTTGTAAAATATTTTAAATTCACTTTACATAATAAAGACTATGGCGCAAAATTTTAGACGATTTAGTAAAGTGTTAAATCATTTTTAGTATGATACTAGGTTAAAAAGAGAATTTTGCTTTACTACTTTGACATAGAAAAATTTTAAAAAGGTATATTTGCTTCATTTTTTGCACGAAATGTCACTGTTTAGTATGATACTATGTAGTTAAAAAGTGTTTAAAACTAACAACATTTTAGTAAAGAGTTTTAAAGTTAGTAAAGTGTTAACTATTTAGTATCATGCTAACACCTTAACATCAGGCTGTTTAAAATTTTGCTCCTATGATGTTATGTTTTCTACTAATAAGCGAAATAAAAAATTCTCACGAAAACCTCATTTTTTAAGACTTAATTACGAAAAACCGTTATTTTTGACTTTTTTGTTGTTTCTATTTTAAAATGATCTTTTGTAGAGGGGTAGATAATTTATAAATTTTTAGTAAACTACTTTTCCACAGCACTCATCGTTCAAGAGTAATATCCGAAAAACCGTTATTTTCGACAATTGACATTTTTAAAGTCGTAATATCTACTAAACGATTGTTCATAAGAAAAAAAATGTCATACTTTTTTTTTTGGAAAAAAATACAACCTACAAACTTTTCATAAACTACTGTGTAATAGCTTCCACTGTTTAATTGATACAGATATACGAAAAACCGATATTTTGTACCATTAGGGCTTGTTTCACAATATCTGATTAAAGTTCTAAGTAAGCAACTTGGAATTTATTATTCAGTTAGCCGTGTTTTTTTGCAAGCCCCGAGGAAATCGATTGAAAAAAACGTCGTCCTGTCCTGCAATTTACATGTTAAATGCAACAACAACTAATCCCCTTCGGGCTTAGCTAAGCGCGGAGAATTCTCGGGGCTTAACTTAAGCACGGGGAAGAACTGTGTTACCGGCGTGAATTGCATACTTGTTATCGATAGTTTGTATGGAAACTCCATTTTGTTTCTGTAATGGCGTCGCTAATCCCCGATGTCGTTTTTTTTCAACCAAATCTCTCCGGGCTTGCAAAAAAACACGGCTAATATCTTAATAGTTCTAAGTATTTTAATGGCCAGATGAAGTGTCGATTATCAAATTTCCATGACAACAAAAATATTAATTCGTTTTTTGAATTTTTCATCAGTAAAAACTATTTTGTCTGAAAAACTGGAAAACTACCTGACACATACATTTATTATTTCAATAAATTGTGAAACGCAAAGTTTTTTACTGGGAGGATTTAATTTGCGGATAATTTAAATGTCATTTAAGTAATTGGAACTTTACTCAGACATTTTGAAACAGACCCTTAAGATTGAATATCTTTTTTTGCACATGTCGGATTGATGGGGGAATTTTTACAATTCATTTTTAATTTTCAAAGGCTTTTACCAATTTTGCCGAGGGTGATAGTCTATTTTGACTGAACAGTACAGTACCTACGTCACCGTCGCGTCGATTATCCGTGTATCACTTGAATAACTGTTTAATGGACAATATCAAATTTATTTATACGCATTTTTTATTTTTGGTATTGAGTTATCAATACAAGACGTTCTTTCGTATATAATAATACAGAAACTCAAGAACACATTGTTCACGAAATGGATGCTATGCGACGACTGACTTACAAAAAAAAATCGTTTAGGCTAAACACATACTGGAGCTGCGAGCAGAGCGGTGATGCGAGATTCGAGGAGAGCGTCGATGAAAGCGGGAGTTGATTAAAGAGTAAAGAAAAGACTGAATAGTTTATGATAGTTGATAATCACTATGATCGAATGCCTGAAAACATGTATTAATCGTAGAAAGTTTTGATAGGATAACATGTCTTTCTCGTACGGTTGGGGCGTAGTTCGAGAAAAAATCACCATGGAAAGCTTGTACTGCCCTCGGCCCACCGACTAGTCACCGTTCGCCCGCCAAACCTTATGACATTATTATACAAGATTTGCCCTGTTTGGGGTGAGTCATTTCGTTTGAAGCAAATTTTAGCTGAGTGCAGCTATCTTTGGAAATTTTTCGGTGGTCTCCAACACCACAGTGAAATGCTTACGGAAACCACAGCGTAAAATTGACACTTGAAATTGTCACCAATTGCAAAATAAAACAAATAAACGCACATGCACCCAAAAAATCATAGAAAGGCACAGTAATGAAAGAAACAACAAATACAAACACGAATATAACTCAAATGTAACTTTTCCGGACACAATTAATTCAGTGCGAAAAAAGAGCGGAGACTTCTCCAAATAATCTGTTACAATTATTTGGTTCGCTCATCGAACATTGTTGTGTCATTTTTGTATGGGATTTATATTGTATTATCTAGATTAAGTTAGTTAAATAATTATTGATTATTATCCAATTGTTAAGTACTATAAAAGATGTAAGTCTTACTTATACGTTTGCTTTTAATAAATTGAATTGAATTGATTTTTCGTTTCGCATCAGCAGCATACTAGGCTTTACTCCGAATAAGCAAGTGCCACGGATGTGATTGATAAAAAGGCCTCACGCCTCATTTTTGTTATTGTTAAAATGTATACATTTGTACATAATGTACCTACATAGGATTCTAATGAAATAAAATAAACATTCCACAGAAAAAAAAATACAACAACTCATATGTAGCTCCCCCAAAATTACTAAACGCAGATAAGCAATAACATACATTTTTTGTGATGTCTTAAGCATTGGACCATTATATCGTATTCAAGGAGTTTTGAATAGAATTGAATTTTGTATGTACCTACATAAATATATACATAACGGGTGATTTTTTAGCTGGTTTGGTTTTGGCAACACTGGTTTTGACAGCTGACGTGTGTTTAGTACCTTGTGTCACTGTCAAACAGCTTCAGTTTGGTTTGCAATTTAACCATGGATCGTCTTACAAATGAACAACGCTTGCAAATTATTGAATTTTAGTATCAAAATTCGTGCTCGGTTCGAAATGTTCATCGCGCGCTGCTTGTGTTCAGCGATGAGGCTCATTTTTGGTTGAATGGGTACGTAAATAAGCAAAATTGCCGCATTTGGAGTGAAGATCAGCCAGAAGCATTGCAACAGCTACCAATGCATCCCGAAAAAGCCACTGTTTGGTGCGGTTTATGGGCCGGTGGCATTATTGGGCCTATTTCTTCAAAGATGATGCGAATCGCAGCGTTACTGTCAATGGTGAACGCTACCGAGCGATGATAACAAACTTTTTTTTGTCCGAAATGGAAGTTCTTGACTTGCATGATATGTGGTTTCAACAAGACGGTGACACATGCCACACAGCACGCGAAACAATGGCGCAATTGCGAGGCGAGTTTGGTGAACAGTTAATTTCACGTTTCGGGCCGGTCAATTGGCCGCCTAGATCGTGCGATTTGACACCATTAGATTATTTTTTGTGGGGGTATGTCAAGGCTAATGTCTATAGGGACAAGCCCGCTTCGATTGACGCACTGGAAGCCAACATCCATGCATTCATTCGTGAGATACCGGCCGATATGTGTGAAAGAGTATGCCAAAATTGGACTCAGCGGATGGGCTACCTGAGACGCAGCCGCGGTCAACATTTGCAAATGTTCAAACTATCGATTCGAATAAATATTTCATTCATTTTTTTGAATTTTTTGTGTTTTTTTTTTTTAAAAGTTCTAAACCTCTTAAAAAATCACCCATTACATTTTAGATCTGTTTTGTGTTTTATATTACCTACCAATCAGATAATTCAATTTACGTGGAAGTGCTGTTAGTGGAAAAAGCTTGAAATTCTACAATTTCCACATTTCGGAGTTTTACGGCAGCAACAACAACCAAATAATTTTTCTTATACGACATTTGATTTATAGAGCTCTTAACAAAACATTTTTTAGTGTGTTTACTAAATGTAGTATTACATTATCATATAAATATGGCAAGTTTGTCAAATAAATATGTCTCAAAAGTGTCATATAAGTGTGATAATCAAATTTATATGATAAAAAATACAAGGAGCCTAATACTATTTTGTACTACAACATATATTGTGTCATATTTTATATGGCATAATAGGGGACAGTAAGAAGGGGACACCGAACAAAATTAATAAAACAAATACCTGATGATTATTAATCGTTATAAATATTTATATTTATTAAGCCACATTAATTTTAATCTATATTATGCAAAGAAAAGTTCAGATTTTTTCAAATACATATATAAAAATAAAAAAAAGTTTATCTTCAAGGTAAAGATTTGCTCCGGTCAAAAATATAGCAGAATTTATGAAAATTAAGGAAAAGAACAATATTTTGTTAAAAACTACAAGAAAATTTCTTAGTATTTAGTTGTAGACCCCTTATTGCTTATAACGGCCTCATATCGTCGCTTTATAGAGTCAACCAAAGCCTGACATCTCTCCAATGGGATACTTTTCCACGCAGTCTCAACTGTAATCCAAAGCTGATTATTGTTGGTGGGTTTTGAAGCTGAAACCATTTTTTTAACATCTGCCCAAAGTTTCTTCTCGATTAGGTTGAGGTCAGGCGATTGGGGAGGCCAGTCCAAAACGGAAATATTATTGACCTGAAACCACTCCTTAGCTTTTTTGCTGGTGTGCTTCGGGTCATTGTTCCCTGCTCCCTGAAGAATATCAACGTAAACCTGCTGATTCATTATACCATTTCTTCTATATATGGGACCCACACCATGGTATGAGAAGCAACCCCATACCTTAATGCTAGAGCCACCATGTTTAACGGTTTTTCGAGTATACCGAGGCACATATTCAGCATTTGGTGGGCGTCGCACATATTCACGAGAACCAGGGCTGCCATACAAAACGATTTTGGTTTCATCCGTCCATAAGATATTTCGCCAATCCTGAAGGGGCCTATGAACATGGGTCTTGGCAAACTGAATTCTTTTGGCAACGTGTTTTTTTTTGTCAAAAGTGGAACTTCTGGCGTTGAAATTATTTCTTCTTAAAATTCTTCTAAATGTTTACACACTTGCATCCAAGTTTAATTTTTTTTTTACCTCAGTAGCAGGCAAGTGGGGTTAGGCCTTAGAGCATCTAACAATCCTCCTTACCGATTTCGGAGATAAAACCTTTTATTTATTTATTTTATAATATTTAGTGCAATATTACAAGAAATATATCAGACCTTTTTTCTGCCGCGGGTGTCAGGTTTTTCTTTATAATTTTTTGCATTTGAAATCATTTTTGCAGAGATTTGAAGACTTTTTTGGATTTCCGCATAAGTTTTTCCTTTGGAAAGAATCGTTCCTGATTGATACAACTCTAATATTATTTAGTTTAATAAAGTCTTTTCGACAAGATAAACATAATTGTCCTAGTCTTAAGCTCATTATCTTTAGTTATATTAAACGTACAGAAAATCTTGATATAAAGAAATGTAGGAAATTTAGTGGTCTTTAAGATTAAGGAACATCATTTTTCAGTCAGATCAACGAAAGACGAGATAAATGGTAAAAACCGTTTTCAAGTACAAAAATTTGACAGTTTTTTGACAATATTTTTTTTATTTAAAAGAGTTGTCAAAAATGTTTATATGCAAAAGATTTAGAGAATATTTTTCTCTACAAATTTATAAAAAAAAAAATCTATTTAAAAGTTAATAGGAGCCGAGAAAATCATATAAACGCCTTTTTCAAAATGGCGGCCCTTTTCACCAGGCTTTCAGTCCCGCAAAATGAGATTTAGGTTAGTCTCGATATACCCCATCATATTTAATTTGAATGCCAACTCCTTTCAAGAAATGTACAGATTTTTCCCTATTGACTGTACTAAAAGAGGATGAGGAAAAAGAGGGAGATTGGGTAGAGAAGAAGTCGTTTGTTGGAGATGCTAAAAAGTTTCTATAGTATAGGGTGTGTTATGAAATTCTGATTTATATGTATACATATATATAATTTTTCATCAAATCAGAAGATTCAAAAAATAATGTGGAAACAAGTAGCAGGTGTTTTAAAATACATTCTTTATTTAAAAAAAAAAAACTCAATTTAAAAATCATAAAAACGATTAAATGCAAAATGGTTTAGTATGAAAAAAAACAAATAAAATTTTTGTTTTTGCTAAAACATACACAGTACATACATATATTAAAAAAAAAATTTGACTTTTGTCGAAAAAAATATTGTTTAGGATACATATTTAAATAAAATGTTAAGCGCTTCATGACATATGAATGACATTTGCCAGAGAAATACATTCTTGCAGTCAGTGTTAAGATTTGGTGCAAATAAGCTAAAACTCTCTTGGTATGTATGTACATTATGCACGTATGTGTATTCACTTTTAAAAATACAAAAATATACGTAATAGGAAAACGATAAAACAAAACAAAAATGTAAATTGGAAAAATCATTAACACTATTGGTTAAGCGATTTTAAAGGAAAATTAAAAAAAATTCCTATAGAAATGTGAAAACCAATTGCATGAAAACAGATACGGAAATGGAATATAATAGAGTTTGCGATTAACGGACTATTTGAAAAGTGATGAGTTCCTATGCTGTGATCTTACAACTGTACTTAAAAAAATTAATAATTTAAAATATGTAATGAGGTTTAATGGTGTTTGGGAGTGATCGAGGACAACAAGAGTGAGTGTTGCCAAGCACGCGTTCTTGCTATCCTCGACCACTGCCACTGGGTCAAATAGCAAGTTTAAATACATGATCTTGTCATACTTTGAAAATATTTTTTATATTTTCCGCTGATGGGACTGATAGTAAGTTAGTAAATGTTTTTTTTGTATAAGTTCAAAAAAATTTGTTAAACTTTACTACATTCTAAGGTTAAATGCTTAATAGAAATTATGCTGTTTCTTTGGCAAATATGGCAAGTGGCAGGAGGCTCATTCTTCAATAAATAGCTGTTCGTTATCCAGGTATGACCAAGGTTCAAGCATATGAAGCACCGCTTTATATTGGCCTTTCTATTTGTAGGATAAGATGCTGTCATCTCTTCTGGGTTGATTCAGGCATAGTGACGGATATAATATGTGCTCCAATTATCTTTTTTCTCGTGCCGCCAATGTATGTATATGTCTATAATTGTTTGTAGGTCTTTTTTGGGAGGTCGTTGTTGGCTTAAATTTGTATTGGGACATACATAGATGGCTTTCGCTTCTCGATCCGCTGCTTCGTTACCTTTAATACCAACATGTCGTGGAATCCAGATAAGTTGTAATTTTGCTCCTTGAGATATAATGCTATCACGAATTTTGTTGATATATGGTGTTCGGTGTTTAATATTTTTTATTGCGGTTAGCGTGGAAATACTATCAGTAAAAACGACGGTTTTCTTGTTCGTTGAAGTTGCTATGTTTGTTGCTTCGAATATAGCTAAAGCTTCTGTAGAAAAGATAGAAAAGTATGGTGTCCTGTACCCTCACGGTTTTTAGAACCATCGGTGTATAGTATGTTCCAGAGGTTATTGGGATACCTGTGCAGGAGATCCAGGGATAGTTGGATATATATTTCCTTGGGTGTCGTATCTTTCGGATATGTTGACAGGCTGATGTTGATAAGAGTCTTTTGGAAACGCCCAAGGAGGGTGTTTTTTTAAATAGGTATGCTTTTAACAGTAGGGTCGATTCAAATATCTTCCCGAAAGATGGGGCTTTGTATAGTGTTGAGGGTTGCTTGGGTATCTTCTTATGTCTCAATATTTTGGATGCGTCTTTGTGGATTGGGGAGCAATATGATTCGCAGATCTTCGGTAAAAGCTGAGATGTCAAAATTTTACTTTTGTTTTCAATTGAATGAAAGCCGCCTTCTCTTATCCTGTGTATCATGGGAGTAGTTCGAAAAGATTTTAGGCTTGCTCTTATTGCTGCGTGGTTGAACGGGTTAAGGAGTTTAAGGTTAGATTTGATACTTTTGCCGTAAATGGTTAGTCCTCCGTATTCTACTTTAGAGCAAAAATCGTTTTCGTCATGTTGATTACGGTGTTAGTATAAACATAACTGTTTTTGGATGACAAATATGTTATGACATTCAGTCTAGGCGCTAATTTCTTTTTTAATTCCTCTACCCAGCCAGGTTTTCCCCTCCCATTGTGATCTTCAGACATTTAAAACCAATTGCATCGGTAACTCCTTTTCAATCCCCTCCAATCTACCTAATCGCTCGTGATTTGTATATCATTTTAAGGGTAGTCACAACCCCTTTAGCTAAATATAAAAAAAAAATTAGAGAAGATTCCTCCGATTTTGACTGCGTTTTTTTCACTTGGTCACAAGGATTGACACTACCTTTTATTACTCTCAAAACATAGCCAGTATCTCCAGCTGTGTTTTATAATTAAATAAATTAATTGTACAATAATCATGCCGATTATAGAATTCAATAATATATTCACAGTGCTGTGTTCTCTTTTCATGGCAAACGAGTGCACTGCAATTGCCAATTCCATAATCGGCATGAATATTTCCATCAGCTCTGTGTAGACTGAATTTCTGTTACAGTCTAGCTAGCTTAAGAAGTCAACTGCCTTTATACTCTATATACAGCAGAACAAACTATGGTGTGAATAATCCTTTCAAACAATTGATTACGGTTTTTAGTATGTATTATTTTTCCTCGTTCAATAACAATTTTAAATTTATTAAATTTTAAGAAAACTTTTTTAATATATCGATGAAGTTTAGTTTAGTTTTCATCAAACAGAGAGTATAACTCTTAGACTGGTATTCACCGAGCGCTCTTAAACGGCTCTTAACTTTACAAGGCTCTTAACTTGAAAATTGTTTGTGGTATTCAATTCAAAATGCAAAAAAAAAAACTCATGCAATGGGGAGTTGACATGTGGTCTTATGAGCGCTCATAAATATTCACTATTATTGCTTGGTGAATAGGTTTATGAGCCTCTTAAGTTATGAGCGGCCTTAGTGTCTGATTACATGAGTCGTTTTACTAAATGGCCCATCAGTGAGACAGGTAGATTTTAAGTGCGTAAAAAAGAGAGTAGTAGATTCCGCCCAAATTCCACCAATGCGCCAGTTTCAATACAATTAATATAATGTAGTAGTATAAATATGATGTAGTTGTATACATAATAATTTGTAATGCAGTTAGCTTGAAGTTTCTAACGTTAGCATTTTAACGAATTAAATATTTATATATAAAGTATTACAAAATAAAATTTCAAAAACCGATCCAAATCGGTCTGATAATGGCATGTGAGATGCTAAATGTCTTGCGTCACTGCTATTTGAAAAGTATCGTTGGAATATCAATTTTCTTTTTTAGCAACTTTTGTAGCGATCTCAAAAGTTGGAAAAATAAATGATTTCTTGAAGCGTAATGGAAAAAAACAAATGTTTTTAATGTATGTATTGTATATGCCTTTATGGAAATTTCACGTCGTTTATGTGTATAAGCTTTATTGCTAATAAAAATAAATATGTGTCTACAAAACAGTCCCACCTGGTAATATGAGTATGGGCTGACTTAATTATGGACGTATTTTAATACTTTTATATTGATTTAAAATTATTCATGCCAATTAAATTTTGGTTTTCAATACCGAGTCAAACTTCAATATATCGTCACAAGTTCCCTTGATAAAACAATTAAAACTCTTTGCACTCCAAGTTTAAAATGATAAATAAATATATTTTTATTGCTGGGTTAATGCTTTGTAACATTGAGAACTATTGTGGCCTTTTACTTCAACTTAAAAGGCAAAGCAGGTTTATTTTTATAGTTCTGTTAGGTTCGTTCGAAAAAAAGCACAAAAGTTAAGCAATGTTGTCAATGGAGATTTGTTTTTTATTATTCTATTCAATTCCATTAAAGTTATAAAAAACAAACTAGAAGTATATTTTTTTTTGTAATTCTATTCCGATTCTTCAAATATATTATCATATTTTGAAATACATTTGTGTATCAGGCGAATAAAAGCGGACAACATTTTTGTAATTATTTTTTTTTTTGTTTAAACTTTCTCGGGCTAAATATATATTTGGGTTTGAAGAATTCAATCAAGACTTGTTCTATACAACACAAAATAAACATACATACATATGTATGTATATAAGTATAAAGTTTGATGTTTACTTCTCAATATCGCATTTTTTATCTCAAATAACAACATTATATATGTCAGACAAAAATGTTAAAATAATATCCAAATACTCTAAAAGGAAAAACCACTGCGTAATAATTATTCCTGATAAAAATTTATTTGAATAACAAAAAAAATTATCAACAAAAAATTAGTACAAAATGTAAGTTTTGTACCTCTTTCAAATTTCTGAGAAAAAAATAAAACTATACAAATAACAAAATTAAAAATCATTCAACGAGATAGATGGATCACCTTTGGTCAAGGCGGTGTATTGTGGGCTCAAGACTACATTTTCGACTTGATTCTTTTGCTGAAATATAATTCTCTTAAAAAAAAAAACAGAATAGAAATGCATTACCTACATATATCTGTGGCTGAAGTAAAAGCAGTGTCCTTAAAATATCAACTCGATCTACTGTGTGATAAACTAAACTGAGAATTTTTTGAAGATGGGTTAACGTGTATTGAAACAGCAGTTTTTTTTTGTTTTGTTGAATTTGTCGCATAAATCTTGCTAAATTTGCTGGATGGCGTTCGTTATGCTGACTTTAAAGGCATCAATTTATTATTTTCGGTTTATTCGCATACACTACACATGCGATTTCATGTGATGTGTGTCACGTAGCACGGTACGGTTTACAGTGGTGCATGTTGTATGGGAGATCCGAAAAAAACTGAACCATAACCGATTTTGGTGAAATTTTCAAGAGCGATCAATGTCATTAATGGGACGAGAAATCAACACAATTAATATCCGCTTACTGCAACACCCTCTTTTAAAAAAATGAAATATCATCGTCGAAATTGATAAAAATCTGGGTTGTATTCTTAGTACACCTTGTAGATACTGTTTTTTTTTT